>OY776304.1:13777111-14977111 GCA_963675345.1 Trididemnum clinides | reverse complement strand
TATTATCTGTTAGTTCTATTGATTGCAAATACGCCCAACCACATTTCTAGCTTTGGCAAGACCAGAAAAATACTCCGAAGTACACTTGTAGAGAGTGCAAAAAGAAACGGCTATTAGGCACGAGAAGCAACGCTACGAGTGAACCATAATTCTCCAAACACCACTGATTGCCTAAGATGATGTTGTTTCATCGCAAACTAATGCATTTTTTAAAATATTACTTGATTTTTTGCCACTGAGCCGAGCCAGCTGTTTGATTAGTGACAGCTAAAGCAAGAGGCCTTTCTATTACCTTTCTCCACATGCACAGATAGTCGGTCAAAGGTTTAGCAGTCATTAGATTAGAACATTGAAGTGGTAAAAATCGCTTGCACTGTATCTAAAAATATCTGAACATCCAATTGTACACAAGTGGGAATCGGATAATAAATCAGCAAACTAAATATTCTGGCTGGCCATACGCTGCCTTCCAAAAAAAATCAAGCTCTACGAGGTCTATAATCGATCAACAGGATACAACTATGAATTATGAAGAACAAGCCAATTTGTGCAGGTGAAAAGAATGTTTGAAGACACTGTGTTACATATACAACAATGGACGCGTAGCGACTACATTATCTACCAGAAAGTAGCATTGCCAAAGATAAGTTTTCACTTACTATTACGCCATTAATAACAGGAAACGCTGATATTGATAAATTGCGGCCTAAAATGTTGCAAGCTCTAAACGAAGGAGGAACTCTCTGGTTGACTCGAGTGATTCCGGAAGCGTCCAGTTTTGAAAAGCTCCAAAAGATTGGCAAAAAAAGGGTTGTCGACCAGTTTACAAAAAGAAATGACAGAAGAAAGTTGGCATCTTTCGTTGCATTGTTGTGCAAAGCGCCTTGAAAAATACGATATAACCGAGACGAAACCGAAGTCGACGCAATGTGGCATTTAGTCCAGTAAAAGCGCATAGAACCAAATCTTCACCGAGAAGTTGTTAGGTGTTTTACATCCGTGGTCCTCGATCACTGGTTAGTAACGTGTTTGTTATCACGCCGTTAAACTTCTTCGTACAAAACTCTTTCAAAGTGTTTCTGCCCCATTTTTTGGGGCGATGCCCATCTTTTTCCAAAGATCAGCTTGAATGGGGAAAAATTCAGCACTTTTATAAATGCCCATGCCCAATAGTCGTGTGCCCTACGAGAGGTAATTTTTTCACAGCTTTCCTCCCTAGCCCTTGGGATCTCCAGTCAGCACCACCTTAAAGGCAAGTCCGTGATAACAAGGCCAACATGAAACTAGTCTGCAGAATAAAAAAAGTTGATGACTACTGATTACTGGCGAATGGCATTAACCACTGATTCTCTGTACGTATTTTCTTGTGTGTGCGACAGAATAACTCATAATGCGTCACGTCAAAACCATGTACTGTGCGTGATGATCTTTGGCAAGGGTGTGTATTGTCACCACTCCTTTTCATTACTTACACGGACCAATTATTTTCGCGGAAATAGTATCAAAATCGGAGTTGCATAATATACTGCTTTTTGCTGAGGCGGTATTTTTGGCACTATTAAAATATGATCAGCAACATGCACTACGTGACTTAGTGACTGGGATAGAAATAAGCGTAAAACGTCTTTCGAAAGAGCCTGATGTGGTAGATTTGCGGAAAAACTTTAGGCAATTAAGACGTTTAAGTATCTGGCGGCCACAACAGCAAAAGTTCCAACGTTCGATTGTCATGATACCGTAACTTGCCTCAGATGCCAAGCTTTCAGTTTTTAATTCGGTTTTTATTCATGTTCTCACCTATGATCATTAATCGTGGTTAATGACCTAGATAGAGCAATCTTGAGAGCAAGTTGCAAAAATGGAATTTTTAAAAAGAGCTGAAGTATTACAAGGATTACAATGCATACCACCGAAATTCGAAAATCTCTTAACACGGAGCAGCTTCTTCTTCGTATTAAAAGGTCCCAACTGCGTTGTACTCGCCACCGAATCAAAATGCGCATTGAAAGACTCGCTGATCGACTTATTTTTCCGACACCAACCAGAAAGACTGCTTGGCCGCCCAGAAACTCGGTGATGACTCGCATAAACGACTTGCTTGGTCAAACCTTGAAATGGTAGTAGTGAAGTTAGCGTTTGCAGCTGAAAATCGCGAGATTTACCTGAACTTCTAGGGTCGCTGCTGCCGCGACTCTCCTTAAAAGGAAAAGCAGGTAAAGATGCAAGTAGAAACCATTTTAAGCCAATTTGACTTTTTATTATCGTTCGGTATAGCGTGACTGGTTTTGTTGCAAGTGCTATTTGCAGATATTTTAGTTGCCACGAGAAACAACTGGCCCGGAAATGAACAAACGATGTAATATAGGACAATCTGAGTTCCGGTGTGTGACGTCACAAGCATAAAGTAAAAATCCCGAGAGGACTTTGTTCTCCAACTTTGATCAACTGAAAGTCTTCAGACAGAAATATTTTATTGAACGCACAGACAATGGAGAACTTACAAAAAAACGCCAATACTTTTCGTCTTCTCATTAAGATTTTACCGTGGTAACTTCCAAAAAAAAGAGAAAAAGCTTTGGCATTTAGTTTTTCTTTGTTACCAATTTTTAGCACGTTTTCTTTTTGTGTGTAAGCTTTTAGTTAATCACAACTCCAAGTAAAATTTAAAAACCACTATCTTATATACAGATGAGCCAGGAGGGGCATGTGCAAGTCCTCTCTAATGAAAAAAAATAATGCAAAATCTACAAACAGAAAACAATTCACCAAATATTAAAGGAGGCCACACCCTGCATAGCCGCAATTTACTTGCCTTCGAAAGCCAGTTGTAGATACCGATGAAAAGACCACGACCAAAGTTTATACAACCTGCTGAAAAACTAGCATATGTGAAGTGAATGGGGCTTAAGTTGTAGCCTTGCAAATGGCAGTTGGCTTTGTTTGGTCTGACAAAGTAGCCTAGTTCGCTATGCAGTAGTATTGTACAATAAGGTTCGACAGAGTGAGCGGAAATAAACATCGAAAACGTCACTGAAAACGCAACAAGAACGTTTTCATGTGAAACGAAAAATATCCATGAAATATAAAGTGCATATCAGAAAAATTGCCGAAACAATGAGAAAAGATACAAAATTCCGCAACGACCGAAACTCAACTAACAAGGCCGCGTTTAAACGGCAATCGTTGAGCGTCGTAGAGATTGGATCACTTTGTTCGTTTTATTATATGACGTCATTTGAGGAATGACTTTAACTAACAAAGTTTTCTAGCATCAACTACGGCAAACAATTACAGTTCAATCGAGCTTCAACCGAATTACAAGTTGCAACTACGTAGTAACTGTACATGTAAATACATGGCTACTCTAAATAAACAGTGCAGTATTTACACACCTAGGGAACCACACGCATTTCCAACAACTTACAACACTGTACTCGACAAAAACGCCCGGCTCTCCCTTCGCGCACGGGCTCAAAGAACCAGGCACCCTCTAAGATCAAAAGATGTGAAAAGTTAAGAGCAAAGAGACGGGCAAGCCTTAAGGTTAAAACACCCACGAAACCTTTAGGTTACAGCCAAGCTTAAAGGTTCAGAAACACGAAAACGTAGGATGAGCTAAAATACTGCAATACAGCTACAATAGTCAGTCGACTCAGTAGCATATTCATTAGTCCAACGGCTATCCACTAGGCTCATGCAACAATGCACTGCATATCGAAAGGCACCATAAATAAAATGTTAACATACAAATTGATACTTTGATGCGTTTAGCTAAACAGTCGTACTACAAAATCGCTTATACAAATGCGACAGCGATGTAAATAACATGGAGCTACTATACTTGATCCGTTATTTCATTTTCAAAACGAAGTAAATTAAAATGTTCAATAGATAAGTTGCAGTTTCCCAAAGGTGTTAAAATCTGAAAATAATACATTGATGCAATCAATAAGCGCAACGCAAGACGCTAACTTGCAATCGTGTAGCTGCGAGTTTAATCCTCAAGTGGCTCCAGTGTAGTTGTCCTCTTGGAAAAAATGTGCTCATGCCACTGAAGTCCGTGGTCTCTCTTTTTGGTCATGACGGAGTAAGTTTCATATTTAATCTTTCACACTAATTTTATTGCTGAGCGCCACGGAGGAGATCTTTGCAAACTATTTTTTAAAGTCCCCGGTATGACTCGACAACGAAATTGAACCCATGCATACAGACCACAGAGCGGACGTTCTAACCACTACACCACCGGGTTGGCTGCAGTGTTTGTGACTGATATTCTGGTAGCCTTTGGCAACTTCGTAGTGGTTTGGACACAAGCTACGAAAATGGCCGTTAAAGCTGGTCTAAACTAAGGCAAAGCGCAGCTTACCCTTACAGTAAACTAGGCTTAAGGTTGTTTTTATTCCAGGAGCATTGCAACAAAATGGGCAAAATAAACCAATTAATCGTGCGCTAAATATGCGTTCCCTTTTACATAGGCAGCTATTTGTAAACACCTATCAATTTTACAATCAAAATATAGTTAAAACCACAGCACAGACTGCTCATGACAGAATTACAATTCCCCTACATAAGCAATAAATAACTCGCTCATAAGAACCATCATGACCTTTTGAAAAGAATTTAGCAAGACTACGCAAAAACGTTTCTCGCTGACACCGTTTCAGTGCAAAAAATAACTAGCATTATCAATAAGCTTGAAGTCGGCTTAAGATCAAAATAAACTTTTCATTTTTAATTGATCATGACTTCATTTACAAGCTTCATTACGAGTAGGCAGTACCCACAACGTGCACACCATAACAGAGCGATACAAGCTGACTTTAAAGCCAGAACATACTCGCGTAAATCAATCCGTGAAGTACTGCGCATTTGTGTTAACATTACTATGTCTAAAACGGCCCATAGTCACGCTTTTGGGCAAACCAAAGAGCAATTAAAAGAAATAAAATGTGACGTTGTATGCGTTTGCAGATTAAAAAAAAGAGATCTGCCTTCAAAATACATTTTCCTCTGAGCCTGACCCTACAAAGCTAGCTTTTAATTGTAATTAATTGCCCAGGGTTATAAATAGCTCATTATACCTTACTTGTTCATAATAGGAGCAATTATAATTTATCTCCCAGCAAAGCAATGGGTGAAAGATGAAGCAGGTTGCTTCCAGTTATAAAAAGGCCACGGCCTAACTGAGCAGCATTAGTAGTATAAAAAAAGCTGTTACCTATTTCGGTGCTATGATTCTGCACCATTTTAATTATATGTAACAAAACTGTACCATACCTAATACTCTACAGTGTAATTAGATTGGCCCATTAAAAAAAGTTCTTTCTTGTAGGCAAGCCATAAAATATAGCCCTAAATAGAATCAAGCTAGACTTAATTGAAAGCCAAAATCATGTGGAAAATACCGAAGAGTAAAAACATGGATTACCGGTAACCCTAGCAGAGCTTAACTGAAAGAAAAAATTCAAAATACCTTCAAATTCTATTTAGGCGCGGCCAGTGTAACATAATTAAGCAAAATAACTAGTCTTATGAAATAATAACAGTTTAATACTTCAGATATAGCGTAAGTATAGTTTGATTTCGCTTGCAAAGCACAGCTAAAACAGCTCGTTATCACCAAAATATATGAGAAAACTCCCTGATTTGCCAATATCAGGTGATGTATACTAAACTTTAAAAAAACTGCTTTACACATCACACTGAAATCGTCATGTAATGCTATCACCTTCGATTTTTTTCACAATGAAATGACTTGTAGTACCAATGAATCAGTGAAGCAAAAAACTTTTTACAGATTATATAATTTGGGATAATTGGGATACTTTTTACATTTATGTTGAAAAATACCACGCACATGACCCCAATAAAAGATTTTAAAAATTGGGCTAGCTAGATAGAAAAGGGGAAAAATTCTAAAATACAATTATGTATTTCTTGTTGACTAGTCTATGACCTTTAAAGGTGATTAACTGTTATCTTTTCAGTCCCGCTCCCGACTTGGATCAATGTCGGCAATGAGACGAGTGGGAACTGCGAGTCAGGCTTGTATGCAAAAGAATAGTACTTCAACAACACTTTAGATTACATCGAACGCGACCTGGCCAGACACTATATTTACTTCTAAGCCCAAACTTAAAGTGACTTTGCAGTCTCTCAAACTTTGCTCATCTGGTTATGGATGAGTGGAAAAAGCTCTCATTTACAACCTCATCAATCAAATTACAAATTCCATCACCACGTCCGTTAAATAAACCAGGACAATCGGCCTGGCTCTTCAAACAGATTAAAAGACTACTAACCGACGCAATGGCGTAGTAGTTAGAGCGTCCGTTTCGCAGTCGGCAAACTTGGGATTTATCATTTCCTAGTCGAGTCATACGAAAAGATTTTAAAAAATCGTATTCACAGCTTCCTTGATTGGCGCTCAGTAAAAAAAGATGGTGTGGAAAATAAACCAACAAGCATACTTGCTGTGTTCTAAAGCAAGACATTTAATGGATACCTTATCTTTATGTGGCACAAAGGTGGCAAGGCCAAGCAGTCTGCCCGCCGTGGTAGCCCAGTCAAACTCAAGACTAGCAAAAAGGGCAAATGAGAAGCTTATAATCTGAGAAGCTTCTCCAAAAAGAGGATCTTGCCCACAAGAAGAAGAGTGATTGCCCAAGCCCAACAACTTTTAATTAAAATAGCAACGTCAAAAAAAGATAATCACCTTTAGCAGTTCTTGCGCTGTGCTTTCGGCTTTTGCAGCCCAACACAAATAGGCTATAAAATGTTGCAGCAACCAGGGCTTCTCTGAGGATGAGACATTAGATTAGTTTCACGAACAATTTCGGCAAAAAGCTGATCAACATTCTTTTTGTTTTTAGCAGATGTCTCGAAAAATGGACATCCCCAATCCATTGCCAATGTGTTGCCATCTGCGTATGGAACCTCTCTATCTGCTTCCAAATCAACCTAAATCAAGAAGAAAGCAACTTAGAACAAATGTAGTAGCCAACAATGAAAACTTGGGTAGCAACAGCTCCCATTAACACCACTATTTTTCTAATTTAACCACTTAGCTATAATAATACAGCCATCATGCTAACAAACAGCAACCACTAGCCTGACAGCTCATCAAGCATGCAATAAAAGACAACTTCTGGGTGCCAACCTAAGACAGACTGACTTGTTGGTAGAGGGCTACAATTCTCTCATGACAGGTTAGAAACGAACTGCTACTTTCCATTAGGTTGATCTTGATTGGTTTTGCAGTGCAAGTTTGAATAATCATTTCATTCATTCATGCGTATGAGCTCAGGTTTTGTTTGCAAGTCTTTTATTACACTGGGCCACCATGAACCCACCAACTGTTTGGCACACACAAAAGAAAATGTTCTGTTGGCTGCCTTACCCAAGTACACAGCAAGCAAGTTGTTGGCTTTTTCTTCATAATGTCCTTTTGTTCAGAGCATCAAGCAGAGAAGCCGTTCTATTTACGTGTGTGAGCTCGTGCTCGGTTTGCATGTCTTTCGTCAGACTGGGCCACCACAACGAGTAGACTACTTGGCCCCACCACCTGTCTGCCACATGAAAATGGAAGCGTCCCGTTAAGTGCCTTGCCCAAGGACACAACAAGCAAGCTTGCCGGCTTGTTCTCCACACTATCCCTATGTGCTGAGCGCCGAGCAGGGAAGTTGTGAATACCATTTTTTAGTCTTTTGGTGTGACTCAAGTTGGGGAATGAACCCCAGGTCTACCAACGGCAAAGCGGATCCTCTAACCAATACGCCATCGTGCCGGTGAATACTGTTTTTAAAGTCTTCGGTATGACTTGAAAAGGAGATTGAACATATGCTAATGACTGCAAAATGAACGCTGTAAACAACACACCACCACACTTGGTATATTGCAAGGAAAAGTACAGTTAAACACACCCTATAATCTGTAATTGGTGAGTAGTCGACCCTCGTCAAATTTTTTGGTATTCCTATTTCAAGAGCGCACATTTTGAAAATACCACTTAATCTAAGACTATAAGTGCACAAGCTTTGCTTTAGAGATTTTAGCAAGCAAGCCCCCAAAAAACTTAAATAATGGCTGACTTCACAAATCAACCTAACAAAAAAAGCATTTTATGGTAATGCACTTCCACAACTGAACGTCCACCAATGCGTTAAAAATACATAAGTACAGTGACGTTTGCCATACAGTTTATCTACTCCTTGGTCAAATTCACTCTTCACTAATGAAATCCATTACGTAGGTTTGACAAAACATGCCCTACAGCAGACGCAATGCTGATTGCTCACCTTGTTCCCAACCAAGACAATAGGAACACGATCGGTTCCTTTCAAACGACAAATTTGCTCTCTCATCGGTTTAATATCATGAAATGATTGGGCATTCACCAATGAATAAACAAGAATAAATCCTTGACCATTTTTTATGTACAAATCTCTCATAGATGCAAACTGCTCTGTGCCAGCTGTGTCTAAAATTTCAAGAATTGAGGGAGTTTGATCCACTTCTATCTCCTTTCTGCAAAACGTTTGAATTTCGACAGATTAAAATGGTGTCTCAAAATTCCAATCATTCTTACCAGCCCTTGTTTTTTACAAATAGTATCGCTAAACCCTCGGTAACTAAGGAACATTATCAGATTTTGGTCGTAAATAATGGAGAGTGATGTTAATGTAATCTTGATAGCATGATCACAAACTGGACAGCATTCAAATGATTGTCTTAATTAATTTAATCACATTTGCATTACTAGGAGTTGCACGTAATATCACAATCATTGCGTTTCTGTTAGCTGTGTTCACAGAGGCCAGAAAAAACGTAAACGCAGATTTTATTTCACACAAATCGTTTAAGACAGGAGTGTGCAACCTACAGCACGTGATGTGAAATTTTGTGCCCCGCGAAAAGAATCTGAAGTGGCCCATGGCATGAAATTTAGTGCTCTTGAATGGCATATTTGTTTTTGACATTTCGGAAAGACCAAACTCCAAAAAAGAAAAATAAAAGAACCTCACATCAAAAATTTGTCGAAAAAATTGCTTTAAAAGTATTGAATTTGATAAAAAAAGGTCTTCACCTTAATTTTGCAGAAACAGTATAACTGGCCACTATTTCAAAGATGATTCATGTTGAGAAACAACATGGATCACTGAACTTCAACAGGCGCGCGAACGTTTCAAGAAGTTGGTAATTGGCACACGACCAAAAATGTCGCACATCCTGGTTTGAGACACAGATCAGTACAATAGAATAAAAGCTGTCTGCTTAATAAGCAAAACCATTCAATGGATTGAAGTTTTAAGAGTATCAATACTGAACTTTAAGATCATAGAAAGGAAAATGTTAATATCAACAGTACAAAATCCCGAGTTCAACAGTAAGAATTTTTACAGCACATTTGCACCTGTTGCACGTGCATAAGTCCCTGCATCTACGCCTCTACATGTTAATGCACAGCTAAACGCTGTAAAGGAGAGCATGCAATGGCATTTACAACGCAACAGAAACAACTAGCCAGCAAAACATTAACGTTCTTATAAAACCTATCACTCTACAAAAGAAAATTTTGCTATAATCATATGAAAGATTGCTAACTAGTCATGTCAAGTTTATAGTTATACTGTCGTTCGTTCATTGCATACTTATACCTTAGTTTTGCAGGATGATGGTGCTAGGCATAAACCAATCATTCCGACATCGCTAAGAGTTTCAGTTTTAATTTTAATATTAATAATAAAAATATTTTAATTATTATTTATACATGGGCAAAAGTTTCAGTTTTAATAATTTAATCAATAATTTCAATATAATCAATTTCGAATTGCTTGATATATTCAGTTAATAAATTTACTGCTTGTTGGAATACGCTAAGCAGTGGTACTTATTTTATAATGCCTTTCCAAAAGAAACCAAATCATCGTGTGGTTTGTATGCACGACCATTGAATCATCGTAGCCGTAAAATAGCATTTTAACCTACTCAATCACGCAGCCAACTGTTGAATAAGATAAAGGATCCAAATCATCGAGAGTTTGAATTTATGTTGAACTAAATGCCCGATTTCTGAGTTGTTGTGCTTTTGGGGGTTGATTATATCTTCCAATAATAAAACCCTTGTCAGTTATACGATAACATCTTTGTGTACATGCTGGAGTGGCCAGGTACACTGCATTTCTCACACAAGCAGTGCAAGCAAGAAGTAAAAACTGTCACAAAGTGACTTTTCCAAATACCAAGCAACATAGCCTCTGCGAAGTTTGAATGCGCTATCATTGCTACCATAAAGGCATGCCAACTCTCAAATATAATCAACCTATCGTAAAGTTTTATGGCAACATCTACTGCTTGGTTTCATTGCTTGTGGCAGAAGGGCAATTTTCCAAGATTACACTATTTAAACTTCAAACCACAACTTTATAAAGTTTCACACAGGATATAAACACAAACTGTTTGTAACAATCAAGTCAAGGTTTTAATGAGCCAAAAAATGTTTAATTCACCCTCACAATTTATTAAACTACATGAAATTTCATGAGTTGTCACAAATTGTTCAAACGTATTTGGCAAGAATAAGAGCTGCTGGCATTGTATAGGGTTAACAACGCAAACCATGTTTTAAATGGGGCACTATAAAGCATTCAATTTTGAAAACAGATCCCAGTTAATCAGCAAAAGCCTAAGAAATCTTTCACTGATAATGGAAATATTTTTTTGTTTGACCGTGAAGCAGGTCTGAACAGACAAAATTGCTAAAACGCATGTCCAATTTGCAGCACGCTTTTATGCAATTATTTGATATATACGTTTTAGCAAGTTGTTCCAGAAAAAACGTTTATGGCAAACAGGGATTGTATTGGGAATGTGCGTAAATTAACTTGAGAGCAAAAAGCATTACGATTACATGAAACAATCCTACAACAGTTAAACTTGAAAAGGTTTATTGGTACAGTGCTTTATCACAGTCTTCACACAATGCAGTGCATTGCCAGCAGCTGCTGAAATAGCACATACACCATTTCAAGCATAATTTCACAAACTGCAGCTACAGGACTTGATTTTATTTGTGCGGATCTTCATTTCATCACAACTTAAAACTTTGATCAGCATCCAATGGCTTTGCCTTTTTCAGACATGGTATTTTGGGCAAGGTAGTTGCATGGCTACATGTAAGGGAAACAAAAAAGCCCCTAGGTGCTTGCTCGAACACAGCATAACTTGCAACCATGAACGTTTGTCATGCAAGTGACCGGTTTCTGTCAATAAAAATTGCGAGTTTGATTAACATCACCAGATGAAGATGATGATAAAAAACTCCTCAAAGGCAAGAGGAACAGAGAGTTTGCAAGATAATGCAAGGATTTTTAGGTTGGGTCACCACCTGTTATAAAAAGTATTCCTCATCCATTTGCTCTAGAGCATAATACTTAGCTCCAACTTGAAAAGAAGTTTTTAGTGTTGTGATGTTTAATTTTCTGAGGCAATAGTTTTTACTTAACTACAAACCTTGTGATATCTTAGAACAGTTTGAACCTTAGCTTTTTTTAGGCCAATTTTTTTGAAAATTAGCATTTATTTGTGGTCAAGCCAATGTTTGCTCAAAGCACCCGTTTTCAAAACAACTGCAAAAGCAATTTATAACCACTATATTGTGCTATTTGCTACCAGATTTTCTAAATTTTGCATTTTGGCAAAAGCATTTTGTCTAGGTAAATTAGCTAGATTTGAAAGCCAATGCATTTAATTTTCAGCTCATAGCTAAGAGTTTTAAGCACATGCCAAGTTATTATAAACGCGAGTGGAAGCACTGTTTGTGCTTCTATTTTTAAGTAATAATCCTTCATTATGAGCTTTATTCTTGCGTATGAGCTCATGCTCTGTTTGCTAACCTTTTGTTAACATTTTTAAGTGTCACATTATAAAACATTGCAAGTATGACTAGTGTTGTTATTTTTATAGTTTTTTTGGTGCAGCACACAAGAAACCTAAATGCTTACCTATAAAAATCTTCTATCGTAGGATCATACTTTTCAGCAAAAGTTCCAGTGACAAATTGAACAGTCAGTGCACTTTTCCCAACTCCACCAGAACCAAGAACTACTACTTTAAATTCTTTCATTGTTTAAATGTGCTTGAATATTTGTTTGAGATGTTATAAAATAATTAATTGTGCACAAGTGCTACTTTTGTAGCTAAAATCTAAAATATATTATTAAACTGGCAAACATAAAATTCAAAAAGCAACTTGTATCAGTTTGCTGGTCTATTGTGGCAATACACTAATACATAGAATTCCATGAAAAGTGTTCCATAGAATTGGGTACCGTGGAAAATGTGGAAATTCTACAGAATTGCAGACAAACTTTCAAGTAGGGGCTAAAGTTAGAGTAATGGTTAGTTATGTCTAAGGCTGATTCACATAATTTTTTGGTTTAGCAGTACCTTCTACCGGGTACTCTAGATTCACTATTCACATGCAATGCTAAAGTGCTGAGTAGGTCTACTGTGTATCACATTAACTGCACAGCCAGACAGGTAAAAATTGCTTTGTCCACCTGTTTACTCCAGAATATGTGCCAGTGAAAAATTCTGTCAAAATGATAGAAACCTTTGGTTAACAAATAAACAAAAAGAGTTTCCAGCAATTTTGTCATAGAGCCACTTTGACAACACCTGAGACAAAATTATAATCCTCCACAAGCAAAACCAATTTTTGACACATTGCTCTTCCAGCCTGCCTCAACTCTGGGCAATGGGCCTGTTTGCTATGCCACTCCATGCACAGTAGTTCTAATTGGTACATGTCCACCAGGTTTTGCAAAAGCCATTTAATACAAGGTTAGGGTTTGGGTAAAGGTTAGGATTAGTTTGGCATTAGGGTTTGAATTAGACTTGGCTGACATCACAAGATATCATCATGTGTAATTTGCACAATGAGAACATGTGCTAATTAATAGGACCCTGCAGACATATTAGAGTCAGACATTTTTTCTACACTGCGGGCATGCAAAAAATACATTTTTAATTGAATGTAAACAAATAGTTGCAACAAAATGGCTTAAAGAAGATCCAAATTCAACAGCTTCATTTGACAACCTATTCCACACTGGTATAACATGAACAGTAAAATAATTTACTGCAGGTTTAGAAATAAAATGAAGTTCTGGCATAAAATTGTGATGGTGCAAATCAATAGATAAAACCAGGGCAGATTGAAAAAAGTTATTTACATTTAAAAGAATTAATTAATGAATCATCTTAAAGATCACAATTAAGTCTACCATAGGCAACGATATTCTAAAAATTATTCCAAACAAACAATGACCAATACAACAGCTGTGGGAAAAACATTATCTTTTTGACACATACTGGCATCTATAACCTTTTTGGACAATTTCAACGAGTCTAGCAATTTGTTTTAAATATGAACTTTTAAACACACCTATTGTATTCAGCAATAGGTCTGACAGAGAAATCAAAAGCTTAAAAGAAGTCAAAGAGTCATAGGTTTAAATCAAATTATGTATTTGATAGGAATTACAAGTAGCTTTAGAAACTGTGAGATTAATGTGAGACCTCCACTTCAAGTTGAATCAAGCAATAATATCCATATCTTTAGTCATAAACAACATTAGTGACAGAAGTATTATTTATCAAAACACAAACATTTTGATTTCTATGAAAGGGTAGATATGCAAACTTTACTGGTGACAGTTACAACACCCAGTATTTTGTTCATTTACTAAGACTTAATTTAGAGCACTTCGCAAATTAATGAGATTATTGCATGCATAATGAGAATTATCAGCATCTACTTACAAAGCACAAGTAGGATATAATTGAATGCAAAGACAACACTACAAAACAAAAATCAAGGCTAATGAAAATTTGTATTGAAATATGGAATTACTGAATCGTGAAAATTCATTCTAGAAAGGAATTACTGGATTACAGAAATACAAAAAACTACCAATCTACAACCAAAGAAGTACAACTAGGCCCATTGCATACAAATGCAAACTACAGAAACCCATAAAAACCAAAAATATAACTGTCTAATTGGGTGAAAATGAATAATTGAATTGAGTTAAACAAGACATTTTCATAAATTTCTGTATTTCTGCAATATTCTTGATTGAATTGGTGCTTTTAATTTCTGTGATTTGGTACTTCTTCAATTCCATAATTTAGTATTGTCCTAATGCAGATCTTAATCAAGTTTTGCATGTAAATAAAAAAGCAGAGCAATAAGAGCAGAACCCTATAGAAAGCCATTGTCTCTGACATAAATTATTGTGTCTTTTTTTGGGAAAATGCAAGCCCAACAGATCACAAACTTTTGTTTAAACTTCAAAAACAAACCTATTACTCAAATTTGAAGACATACTACTTTGAAACAGTTATTTTTGTGCATAAATGTTATTCCAACAATGTGTGATACCATATACACAGTCTTCTTTTTCCACAACAATATCAAAACATTATCATAAACCACCCACAGTCTCATGGCAAATCACTTATTAAACAGTGGCTACAGTGCCAGCACCAGTACTTTAGTTTCAGACACTAAAACATGTAAAATGCCAGTGAACCAATCTGATTGGTTACATATAACATGTGATGCCGATAAACAAATCTGATTGGTTGCATTTCACATGCAATACAAATGTAATACAAATTCAAAGTCAAATTCAAACCCTAAACCTAATACAAAAAAATTCTGCTACACTTCCTCCAAACAATTAAATTCTAATTCCATTAAAAACTTAAGCAGCCCAGCTGAGAACTGAACCCCTAAACATGCTACTAAGACCTTATGATGCTAACCACTACACTGCAGTGATGATGCAGAAACTGTATCTAATGTGTTTATTTAAAGAAAGTGCAGTTTAAAAGCATTTTAATGTTGAAAGCTAAAAAGCTAATGCTGGCTCTCTAGCCCCTACCTCCTTACTATTAAGAATCAATACTTAAGACAGCAGAAGATGTTTGAGGATTATAACACAAATTACTTATTATTAAGAATCAATTCTTTGTGTGGCAAAAGATATTTGAGGATATTCAGGTCTGTAATATGGAATAAAGTATCAATTTGCTAAATATTATGTTGTTGGCAGTGGCTATTTTGCCGTCAATGTCACTTTACTCTTGGAGGCTATTTTGCCATAAGACATTTGTGATGGGTCACTTTTAATGACTCCCAGTGTATACTATCCCCTACATTCACATATTGGGGCCCCCTCCAGTATTCCTGCTTTCTCTAAGTGCCCTACCAGTGCAGATTCCAACCCATATCTATTGCATTTCAAGGCAGTTGCACTATCCAAGCACCACAGAATCACTGCAAGAATTGTAACAATTTTGGGTATTTAAACGGCAGTGGCTATTTTGCCGTCGACGGCAATTTACCCTCAGAGACTATTTTGCCGTGAGTTATTTGTGATTGGTTAATCTTAATGACGTACTAAACATGTGACTTTTGGTCGTTTCTGATTGGTCAATTTTAAAAACCAATTAAAAAAATTTTGCATCCCCAGGTCTCTATCCCCCACTGTGTACACTGCCCCATACATTTACATACCAGGCCTGCCCCTTCAGTGTACACTGCCTTTCTTTTGAAGCCCTGCTAGCTGAGATTTGAACCCACAACCATGGTAACTCAAGACCAGCGCTCTATCCACTACACCACAGTGTCACTGTTGTAATAATAGCAAATTTGGCTATATAAACACACATAAATGACTACGGCAAAATAGATTCCAAGGGCAAATTGCCATCGACGGCAAAATAGCCACTGCCTATTTAAACACACATGAAAGCAATAGCATAGTGGTTAGAATGCCTGATGTGATGGCATAATGGTTATAGCATCTGCTTTGCAGTCGGTAGACCTGGGGTTCATTCCCCTTGTCAGGTCATACCAAAAGACTTTAAAAATAGTATTCACTGCTTCTCTGCATGATGCTTGGCATTTTAAGAAGGTTGTGGAGAACAAGCCAGCAAGTTTGCTTGTTGTGTCCTTGGGCAAGGCACTGAAGAGAACGCCCCTGCCCTAATGTGTAAGACAGGTGGCCCAGACAAATTTGAAATGGCAACTCCCAAGTGCAGACATCCCATTCAAAATATAGCAATACAATTCGCTTTCTTGTTAATGGAGAATAAATATGGCAGAATAAAAAAAATAACTAAATAAAAAGAATCGTGATGGAATAATAGCCTCTAAGGGTAAAATGCCAACTGGCAACCATGCCGAAATCACTGGCAACCATGGCAAAATCACTGACAACCCCAGTGAATCACTGATAACCACAGCAAAATAGCCTCTTCCTATTTTGTTTTTTATTAGCAATTAGAAAACAATGTAAGACATATTTAGAATTTCAAGTTTCTTTTATTTTTATGAGGACTTTAAAACGATAAATACCGGTACCTAAGATCAACTTACAAAAAACAATTAAAATAAATTAAAAAATATTGGCTTTTGTGTGTGTTAGTGCATATAAGCTCTGCTTAACTTTTGTTTGGGCTGTACTAGTACGAAGTTTTATGGCTCACTCTTTTGTTTGTAAAAGGAGGCAACTGGCTTGAAGAGTGCATGGCTATTTTATGGTCTTCTGTCAACAATATGGAATTTGTTAGATTTAGTTTATGAGGGCTAGTTTAGCAATTTATGACATACCGGTATGTGTTATGGTAGCTGTATTGTTGGCATCAAACAAATAAACAGAAGCTGTCAGTATAAAATCGAAAATCATCTTGCAGTGAGTCCGCAAGAGCCTAAAAAAAGTTTCTCCACCTTGTGTGTGACGAAATCATAGGCAATAAACACAAAAAGCAGCAGACCTCACCTACTACACTAAGCAGGTTGGTTACAGTACCAGCACAGCTCTGATAGCTTCTTCAATCTTCCTACAACGATGTGCTACCTGGGCCGAGCACTACCTATAAACAAAACGCTCAAAATCCACTTCCATAGACAAAAAAGTTTCTTTATCCTAGCAGCGTTAAAGGCTAAATCAACATCACCACCAACGACCACTTACCACTTTTCTATTACGCCTACTTAGCAGTGGCGCTTAATGAGAGACCTGAGAATAAAAAAACTAATTAGGAATTCTCCGCCAAAGCATTGTTACCTCTTCTCGATGTACGGGACAGCGCTTTACATAAACCGAAAAAGCGCAAAACGGTTGGGAGTAAATTTTGTTCGCAAGAAAAACTGATTTCGCTAAACCATCTGATGATGCAGCAAAATTGATTTTTCTCACAATATAATGAATGTTTAACTTAACTTTATTACAATTTATTGATGACACACTCTTCTCAAGACTTACAGAAACAAGATGTCATGAGCTACATGTAATTATACAAAATGCTTTAGCAAAAAGCATAAAACCAAAGTTTGGAACTCTTCCAGCTTGTACAGACGATGCTGGGAACGAACAGCAGTTGGTAAAAATACCAATTTTTGCTTTGACTATACTATCGTATGTGGACAAAAATGGCCTGGAATGGAGCAAAGAAGTCGCATTGAGATGTAAAGACAGTATAGGCCCATTGGTGCCAAAAAAAGTTTTTTGGTGCTCGCTTATTACAGCTGTATTTTTTTGGCAGAACTAAACTAAAGTTTAATATCCCAGTGTAAAAATATTCCTTCAAACCAGGAAAGTGGAAGCGGTTGTTTTTCAACCGCTTAACCAAAAATACAAAAAAACGAGAAAATGACCATTGACAATTTTTTTTAACTTTTGTGGGTCTGTAACCTCCCTTCTTCTACACTTTATCATTTTGAGAAAACAAAAACCTTCATTTATTGCTATTACTCTACCTACTTTGCTTGAGCTTATTGTTCCGAACTACTCTGTGTTTCTTTCATTTAGATATTGGAACTCGTGTTGAATGTAGAACAGTGCTTTTCAACCTTTTTGTCATCGCGGAACTCCTAATGCACTTTTGCGTTTGTCACAGAACCCCCACAAACGAAAATTAAAAAATCACAAATTGCTTGCAAGAAAATCAAATATTTTGTTATTACAATTCAAAAAATAATTGAACACTTCAACAAATAGACAGTTATTACAAGTTCCTTTACTACTTACAATCACTTTTATAACATTTAATCTAATTCTTCTCAGATCTACACCGTATGACCACATATTACAGCTCTCGACAATAACCTGTCGTCACTACAACAAATTACACCGTATAGCATTGATTTTCCTCTCTATTCTCAACTAGATCTAACTTTGAGTTAACTTTAATACCAATCATCATCACGGACTTTCTGTTCATCCTCAAAACAAGTATCAACTCCAATCTTTTTGGATAGTGAAGTGCAAAATTACTGTCGTATATATAATACACTATATACATTTAAAGCAAGCAAAATTATACTGCACGAATCAACAGTCGCCTCAACGTGGTGGTGTAGTCAACAATCCGTTTGGGTTGGGTTAAAATGGCTGTTGGCCATCCCGAAGGTCCCAGTTACCCTGGGCATCCCCTTCACACAAACCTTTATTTTGCTGTGCACCCCCTGAACGACCACAGAAGAGTAGCATGCAGCCTCTTTAAAATTGGTCTGTCTTCTCTCTTCTAATGCCTTTCTCTTGCCCGTCTTCTCATTCTTCTCCTTCTCCTGATGAGTGGCAACGTTCATCCTAATACTTGTCCCGTCTTTCCCTGTTTGGTGTGCGCTGGAAATGTGACCTGGCAGGGTAGGTCAGTGCAATGCTGCACATGCTATAGTTGGGTTCATTTAAAGTGCTCACTACTTTCCTTTTCTAGATTCAGAACTCTTGGCAGCTCTCACTCCTAAAGCTGCTTTCCCTGATGCGTCCCTGCATTTTTTTGAGATCCCACACCTACCAGCACTGTGACTTCCTTCTCGGACTTCTCTAGCTGGTATACCTCCATTGCTCAATCTGGCCCCCTTTTGCTAATGCAGCACTCGCACCCAATCCTCGCCTTCAAACCTCTTATCCTCCTTCTGCCCACTTTGTATCTTCTCCCTCTGCACCCTTACCACCACCTCATGCTCCTAGTTGTTTCTCTTTACCTCCTGCTTCTTCTTTCTCCCTGACTCCTTCACGATTCTTTAATGGAATGCTGGGAGTCTCCAAGCCAGGAGCACTGAACTGCTACACTTTATTTCGTCTTATCCTGTTGATCTTATTTGTATCCAGGAATCTAACCTTAATTTATCTTCTTCTTTCGGAATCCCTGGATTCTCTGCTCTGCGATCTGATCGCAGCCACTCCCAGTCTTGAACTTCTTCTACTGATGTCACAGACACTAGTGGCGGCGTCATCATTTTCGTCAGACAGGGCTTATTTTTCTCTAAACTTTCTACCTCCCCCATTTCTTTGCTTGACCCCTACTCTGATTGTGTAGGGGTCAACATCTCTCTAAACAACTCCTCCTCGCTCTCATTTCTTAATTTTTATGCTCCCCTAATCGCTCTTCTCCGCAGAATAGCAGAAGCAATTTCTTTTCTCCCTCCATTTTTCCTCCTCCAGAAATCTCTTTATTCTGGGAGATTTCAATTGCCATCACCCCCTCTATGATCCAAAAAGTACTTCCGACCCCTGCAGGGAAAAAGCATTTGATTGGGTCATCTTCTCTTACTTCCTACCCCTCAATGGCTCTGACATACCTACTCTTCTTCATCGCTTCTCTGGCAGTCGCTCTTCCCCTGACATCTCCTTTGCTCTTTTCTCTCTTGCCCTATCTTGCTCCTGGAAGGTGCTTCAAAATCTGGGTTCTGATCACCTACCGATTCTACAAACCGTCCTTCTTTTTCCGGTCTTTCGCCCCAACGAACGTCTCCCTTTCTTGAATTGTCAGAAAGCTCGTTGGGATGACTTTGCGTTTTACTTTGACTCTCATTGTCCTTCTGCAGAGGAATACTCATTTCTTTCTCTTTCCTTTGCTGCTGTTCTCTTTTCTTCTCTGACACTGAATGCCCTCCTTATGATCTGTTGCTCTGGAGAGACGGTTCTGCTCCTTTCCCTTTTGGCAAAGACGGCTCTGGTGTACTTGCAAACTGCTTTCTCTGTGGCACCGAGGCCACTCTTTTCTTTTTAGCAGGCCCAGTTTGCTCAAGTTTTTCCGCTGAAATCTGCACCATTCTACACGCTCTTTGCTGGTCTCGGCAGCACCAACAAGTCTTCCACTTCTCACTCACTCTGTTCTCACCACTCTGTACTCTCCTTCATCTTTCCTTTTATCTTAATCTCTGGTAGGAACTGTTTTCTCTCTCATCCTGTTCCGTCAGGCTATAGTGGGTCCTCGGACATTCGTTTCTTTCAGGCAACAATTTGGCTGATAAGCTGGCCAGATGGGAAGCGCTATTTGTTTCCTCAGCAATCTCTTGTAGTCTCTCTTCTCTTATCTCTCGTATCCACTCCTCTCTTTTCTTGGACTGGAGGGATACTTTCCCATCGAAATTCTTCGACACACAGATTCCCTCAATTTCCACTGAGAACCTTGTGCTTCTACATCATGCTCGCTGTGTTCTCTCTCGCCTTCGATGCAACGGACGCAGTCTTCTGTTAAGCTCCTATCTCTCTAGAATTGGCAGAATTGAAAATCTTTCTTGTAGCGCTTGCGGACATCAGTCCCAGGATACCTCTCATCTCATTCTGCACTGTCCAGCTATAGACTTTTTGCATCGCTCGCTCTTTGGTGATTTTCTGTCTCTCTACAACCCCTGGTCCAGGCCCTGCAGAGTTTCCCGGCTTCTGGGGCCTCATGGTCTTCCGCCATGAACCCATCCTTCAGAAGGGGTCGGGTAACAACAGCAGCAAAACTGAAATTACAGACGCACTATTACGTAACAAAGGGAGTTAGCAAATTCAGACGTTCTTAAAGTTGTAAACAGAATTACGTCACAATCTGCAACTTGCTATCACAAAATTCCATTACTATTTATATACATGGAACACCACTACATATAAGAAATCAATATACTGAAATAAGAAATCAATATACCAGTAACAAACGAAGAATCTTTGCGGTCCTTTCACGGACCTTTAAAACTCACCGAACACAACTGCATGTTTTGCAAAACCCCTGTTTAAAAGCACTGATGTGGAATAATCAAGTTGTTTTTGACGTGAGTAATTTCTCTTCAACATTTTCGACCCACTAACCAAGGTTAGTTAAGTTTAATCAAATCATTATTTCATTAGCTACGTTTCATTGTCCAAACTACATTTTTCTTACCGGTAATCGATGCAAAATGTGATGCGAGTTATACTTTTTCTTGTTCTCTCGCGCTACTGATATCGCACGTTTGTTCAGACTTATAGAGCAACTTCGCCGTTTAATTCACATTGGGAAATGGACAAAAATTTTTCGCCAAGTTACTCTTTAAGTCAAATAACCTATGTGGTTTCGCTTCCACCGCTTCTGTTTCCGCTTCCATATCCCTGCTTCAAACATCATACAATTATATGTCTAGGCTGTAGCTAAAATCCAAACGCCTAACATTTTCAAACTCATTTTAGAAATTAGGACTGCTCAAATTCCATTTCTTAATCTGCTCAAATTAATTCCACATTGCTTTATTCGATTGAGTTTTTTTGTGTGTAACCCGTCGAATATTCCGTTTCATCCATAATCATCATCCGCATCAAGGGGTAATCATCAATATCAATGGAGGTGATCAAAAGCAGTTTGGTCCCACCCGGTTCTCATATTCAAATTTAATGCCTGTGTCGATATCGGAACTCAGTACTGCCCACTTCTGCTTATAAGCTTATTCCAACACCAAAATGGCGCTAGCTAGCCACAACTAACCTTAGGTACTGTTTGCGTGTAATGCCATGGAACGCAGAAACAGTATCCTACTATCATAGCAACGAAGTAAATTTTGCTATAAGAACAAAATGAGGTTCGCTAGCTCGCAGATAAAGCTGTCTTCTTTAAAAAAAAAAGAAAAAACGTGAATTAAGTTGGATTATTGTTCAGAATGAAAAACAAATGCTCAGTGTTGCCAGTTCCTCTGTTTACCAGCGGAATTGGGCTAGTTTGGATAAGGCGTTGCAGAAAAAATTTAGCAGTTGCTTTTTTTTGGGCTGGTTTTGCCATTTGTTGCCGCTATTTTGGACTAGTTTATGGAGTAATAACAAGTGTAAAAGTAGCATAAAGTATAAACAGTTAAAAGTGTTTCATATGCAAGTTCTTGCTGTCGCTGGCGCATCCTCACAACACAGCCCAAAATTTATACACCAACTGACATCAGATCTCCTGGAAGTGATTGAGATTACCTGAACCGTGAGGTAAAAAACTTATCGTTCGGGAGGTGATGACCTTTTTTTCGGAGGTCAACGCCAAGCACACGCCGAACTCACCTCAACCGTGGGACAAAGCATCCATGGCATCAGTGATCGGCAACATCCATCGAGAAACACTGTGTTGGTACGGGGCCTGGACTATTTTCTCAACGGCCCTGTGTGGACTAACTTAGTAGTGCTTTGCCAATTTTAGGCTCATTTCAATAGGCAAGCTTTTGGCTACTTTTGGGCTAATTTAACATGCCATTTGGGCTGGAAACTTGAAGAAAATCTGGAAACACTGCATACGTCGTACGGCACTTTAACTTTTGAAATGACCTTGGTCCTGTGTATCAGTAAGCAGTCACTAAACAAATACGAAAATGACAAATATAGAAATAACAGCCTCACATATACAATATACAAACCAGCAAAAGAACTCTTCATATGAACATTACTGGAATAAATGAAACAAAATGTGTCATATCTGCTGCAACGAGACAAGTTATGATTATCCAAGAAATTTTGTCTCAATAAAAAAAAAAATTGAGCAGTGTTTGGGTGTTCATAAAAATCAACCCTATTCATGCAGTAGAGGCTGTAATATCTGCAAACAATTTTGCTGCTAAACGCATTTTCCGTGTCTAGTGTAGGGAAAGCGCCTTCTTTTTGTTTAGATCTACAAATAAGTCGCAGTTGAAACAAGTAAAGCCACTGTTTCTTATACTGTACTTGCAAGACAAAATGTAGCTTGTGAATTCAAGACAGAACATTTTCATACGAAGTTGAACAACAAGATAAATGTCAAGTTCAAAAATTGCCGAGTACACATTATCGACTCTACGCAATACTTTTGTCTCAAAACTTTGTTGAAACTACTTTTTTGATGCAACTTGCTGCACACTCGTCAGGTTAGGTCTACTTTGTGCGGTATTGCCACGCAATGACACATTCAACGTACAAACATACCTGTTTGAAGATCACATTACGTGAATTTATGCGCAAAAATCTTCGTAAATGTAAAGGCTGTCGTAGTTTACTTTACGCCATTCTTGTTTAGGTAAATTCGCATTTTCTTTGAGCACACTCCAAGTTTATTGCAGGGCACATTTTTTCAAACAGCAGGTGGACTTTTTAAACGACAAATCAACGCTTTCTGACGAATCTGTGATTAAAGACACTTAATTTTGCTCTTTGGCAAAAATGATAGATGGTTTGTTGTCTCGGTAAATTTGCTAGATTTAAAATCATTAGGGCGCAGTTAATCATTATCTCATACCAGGTCTGTCCAAAAAGTCTTTGAGTTTGTCTCTTTCCACCAAAAAGAATGTCACGCCGATTAATGTGGTTTGACAAAATGTAACGTTACAATTACTGCACACGTGTGAAAGTTTCAATTTCGAGACGATAGTTAGTGTCATTCCCCTTTTTTGAAGCATTTAGTACAGTCGGACATCGCGGCCTCATCAATTTTTTGCTGGCAAGCGAAGTCACTAAGGCTCAAAAAAGCTCTACACGTTTGCAACAATTGTTGGTTGATTTGGGAAATTATTTAGTTAATTCTTGCACACTAGTTGAGGGGGCAGTTATTCTCAGCTCTATAAATCAATAAGCACAAAGCTTCAGCCTCCTTCCACCAAAATTCGCTCAAGCAATTGGCGTATTTCGGTGGCCAATTGGTTAAAATTCCGTAACCAAAATCCTGGGTTCACACCCCAGGGGAGCTGGTGGGGATCGAGGGTTCGAATCCCACCCAAGTCAGTTTTTGCTGATGCTGTCGTACAATCTGTGACCGCAGGATAAAACGTGATGAAAATTAGTAAACATCAACATTAAGTCAATTTAGGCACAAAGTTCAGTGGATTTTGCGAAGTTTTAAAAGAGTTGAAAAGTTTTACATTAGCTGCATGGGGTAGGCTATTTAATGAAATAAATGTTAAATGTTTTTTAATCTGAAACTTAACAGGAGCAAAAAAACTTGTTATGAAACACGACGTTATCATGAAGTTGGTGTGCTTAATTGTTCGGCGGATTTTGGGAAGTATTACAGGCATTTAACTTTAAGATTTACGTGTGCGGCGGTATTTTTTTGATTGTTTAACTGTGGTTGAAAACAGGCTTTGTAAGACGACTTAAACATTGCGTTGACTATATTTAGGTGTACGGCGAATTCTGGCAAGTATTGGAGGCACTTAAATTATAGAAGTTGATGTCCGGCAGTTTTTTTCTGAACATTTACAGTAGTTAAAAACTAGCTCTGCAATGCAACATCAATATCAAATCGATCATGTTTAGATATCAAGCGGATTGTAAACAGTTTTGGAGACATTTGAAATTGCAGAATTACATGTCCCGTAGTTTTGGGTTGAATATACTGCGGTTAAAGACTTGTTATGCAACGTGACTTTGGCATCGCATCGAATCTGTTTAGATTCCCAGCGGATGTGGGGAAATTGCAGATTTTCATTTCCGGCAGTTGTCTCTTACATTTCATTGGGTTAGGCGCTGTAGGATGTTACAGAAAATAGATGTCACATCAATATATATGGCTGTTATTTTTTATGGATCTCTCGCAAGTTAGAACCTTACCAATATGTTCAACTATCTTTGCAATTACATTACATCAAATTAGATATCCGGCGAATTATTCGAAAAATTAAATTTGAAAAAACATGGGGTATGATAAAGTAAACTGCTAGCAAACATATTATAACGTTACTCGATCTCTTTAAATAGGCCTACTGAGTAAATATTTTGAAATCGTTTTGGTTGTCACCGGTTAGCGTTTTCTGATAAAGTCTTTGCCAACTTGAAGTAGTCGTGACTTCTTTGTTTTTGTATCGAACTTTCAAGCTTGTTAGTGCTGTAGCAACCTCAGCGACTTCAGTTACAAACCCAGGTAAAAAGTCGCCAACAACACTTGTCTTTATATGTGTAACGCCATCTACGTTAAGTAGTTATCATGATAGAAATGACTAAGTTAGTCTTAACTTGGAGTGCACGCATTTTGACCTGGACTAGTCAGATGCTTGCGTTTGCGCAACAATGGATCACGTCGGGGTCACCATTGCCATTGCGCAACAATTGATCACGTCAGAGTCACCATTGTTGCGTAAGCATCTGACTGTAGTCCTTCAAGACTACATGCGCCAAATAGGGATTGTACAAAGTTGAAATGCATAGTAGACAGTGCTTTTCTGATTTCATGTCATAATAACAAAGCTATCTAAATGACTCAATGCTCTTTCCCAAGTTTAGAGATCTAAATAAAATAGGCAGTAGTTAAGTGTGAAGGGTTTTTGTTTAACTGTTTGAAATTTTTGATTTTTGACCCATGTACCGTACGCTATTTGAAAAAAGAATGTTAACGCTTATGACTTTTTTATCAACACTAGGAGCAAATTTGAAGGCATACTGAATTCAGCAGGTTTGAACCATGCCCGCATTCTTATGCTATACTTACTGGACAATCCATTAAGTGAACAAACAGCACCACAAGGTTTTAAAGATTGTTTTTTGATCTGTTTGGAGATAAATCTTTATTTCTTGCAATGGCATTACACCCTCACTTCAGGATGCCAGTGGTATAGCGTCTGAACAGAACACTTGCAGAAACAGTGAAGTCGACTAATATCTGAAATGAAATCTTGGATGGGAGCTAATTCACCGAGCAGTGAGAGCAATAACGAGGGTGACAACGAACAGGATTTTTTTAAGATGCAGTTGGTATTTAAGAAAATGAGTAATCCGGTAAAGCAATTCCAATTTTATATCAAAAATATTGTTTTATCCGACTTGTAATGTCGTAACTTTGTTGCAAATTTGAGTATTGTTGGCTCATTTTTATTTTGATGGAAGTGAGGGCAACTTAAAATCAGTTAATTGCTCCATTCACATTGGAATAATATAGTGCTTGTTTACTTTACAGTAGAGAATGAGGTGTTCACTTTCATCATAATATCAAGATACGAATGCATTAAAACTGTTTAAACATCAACACCACTACTTGTCGAGTAGTTATGATTTTTATATTAATTATGACAGTGATATTTCCGCTTACGATTACATTTCAAAGCATCAGAATTACTGAATACCGATTATCCTGCAGATAGTAAAAGACCATTTAATTTTGAAAATGAGCAGCCCTATAATTTCTTCCGCTGCCTGTCACTCTCATTGCTTAGCTCATAAAGGGAATTTTGCTTTGATAAAATGCCAAAGGCTGCATAAAACTATACCGGTATGTCTTTTTTTGTTTGTAGGAATTGAGGACTCCACTAGATCACGATCGAAAGGAAGAAAAACAAGTGGAAGAAATAAATCGCTGGAACAAAGAAAAAAAGTGGCAAGACTCACTCTCGCCATCAAGTTTTCCCGCAGTAAATTGACAAGTTTGGATTAGTTGGTTTATTGAGTACAATACGCCATTGCCGAGCTCAGCTGCAGTAGAACGCTTATTTTCCTTGACTTCTGGAATTCTGAAGGCCAAACGAGCAAGTTTAACGTCAAGAAACTTTCCAAGACTTGTTTTCCTAAAAGGTAACTTGGACTTTCTGAAGTGGCAAGGGATCACGGAAACATCTGCTTACGACTCTGTTGACATGGCCACATCTAACAAGTGCGCTGTATGCTTAACGACAGTACTACCATGCTTTGTGTTCATGTTTTTTTTATTTAGTTTATTCGTTTTAATTTTCTTTACGGTTTATTTACTTTTTGAATTTTATTAACATACATGCGGGTAATGCAAAAACAATGTAAATTTCATCGAAAGCTTAGGACAAAATATTGTGGTCTAATTTTGCGGAAGTGCAATGTGCATTTGCGGTCGCGGAAGTGTGAAAAATCACCGCAAACCTATCACAAACTTGCGGATTTTTGGTTGCGGAACATCTCTTACAGTTTTTCAAAATTTGCGGTTACGGAATTGAGTGTAAATTTGCGGTGCCCAGCACTGGGTTTTACCCGAAAAGCCTGGCAAAATATTTGGTTTATTGATATATTTTGAAATTTTAATTGTTCCTGCATGTTTTGTTCTAAATTATTCAATTGGCTTTAGGGCCTCCTACTTCATTGCCTATGTTCACTATATTTCAATCGATAAAAAAGCCACTAAATTCTAAATAAAAAAGCCGATCAAAATCACAAGCCGACGCGATGGTGTAGTGGTTAGAGCGTCCGCTTAGAGTCGATAGACTTAGAGTCGGTCTGTTAGAGCGTCCGTTAGAGTCGGTAGACCTGAGGTTCATTCCCCTTGTTGAGTCATACCAAAAGACCTAAAAAATGGTATCTATAGCTTCCCTGCTTGGTGCTCGGCATTTATGGAAGATTGTGGAGAACAAGCCAACAAGTTCGCTTGTTGTGCCCTTGGGCAAGGCACTTAACGGGATGCCCCACATTTATGTGAAAGACACTTTGGAAATAGCAACTCCCAAGCGAGTGCGAACATACCATCTAAAACATGGCGATACAATTTGCTTTCTCGAGAATGGAGGATAAATAAGGTAAATAAAAAAAATGACCAATCGACCGACGCGATGGCGTAGTGGTTAGAGCATCTGCTTCGCAGCAGGTAGACTTGGGGTTCATTTCCCTTGTCAAGTCATACCGAAAGACTTTAAAAAATGGTATCTGTAACTTCCCTGCTTGGCTTCCCTGCTCGGGAGGTTGTGGAGAACAAGCCAGCAAGTTTGCTTGTTTGTGTCCTTGGGCAAGGCACTTAACAGGACGCCCCACCTTAATGTGGAAGACAGGTGACCCGGAAATAGCAACTCCCAAGCGAGTGCGGACTTACCGTCCAAAAACATAGCGATACATCGCTTTCTCGTAAATGCAGGATAAATATGGCAAATAAAAAAAAAAAAAAATGTGTTGTGCAATATAAATTTTGTGAAAATCATTTTGCTGAAATTTGTGTTCTCATTTTGTCGATCTGTCCATTTTTTATTTCATTTCTGTCCACTCCATTCCACCCATTAATTTGGTTCATGGCTCATCAATTGCGATGAATCCTGTTCTTACTTTGACTCAAAACTATCATTTCCTGCAAAAACATCAAAATAAAATATCAAAAGTTAAGCTTAAGATGAATAGATGAAGTTATTTACAACATTCAAAGCATTAAATCGATATTAATCACGTAGCACACAGGAAACCAACTAGGTTGACTTTTCTAGCAATACAACACTAAAAATTTTTTCAAACATTGTTTTTTCATGGACGTCTTTTGATCTGACTTGCTACAATGCTACAGTTGGGAGAAGCAAAAGAGAAAAAATCTTTATCATTTTAAGAAGGATTGAAAATTGGAAAATTTTTTTCACATTTCCCACGCATTAGAAATAAAACAATGAAATGAAAATTTGCTAAAAAAATTATAAAAGTTTTAATGGAAAAAGTTGAAAAAACCGCCAAAATATTATTGCATTGGTAAATTTTCACTGTGAATCCGCCGGACATTTTTTCGAAAAGTGGCACTTTTTTCGTTCAAAGGGAACACTAATGTTGATTAGGCATACACTGTAAAAGTTTTAGTAATTGGTATTTTTTTTGTTCTTCCATTTTTCTGAGAGCAGTGAGCAATTTGTTAAAAATCCTAAACCTTTTAAATTTATTTCCCTACATCAAGGACTAAAACCTCCAAGTTCCAACTCCACCAACTATCTTATTTTAATTATGCATTTTTTAAGAGCATATTTCACCCAATAAAATGTTTCTAATAATTTTGCGAGACAGCGACGGTGGTTGGCTGTTGCAAACACGACATGGTGAGGCACAATTGACATCTTGATCACCAGTTAAATGTAACTATTAAGAATTCTCAAATTTTCTAAAAATTTTGTGTTTGGTTTTTCATTAATGGTGGTTTCAGAATGAGCGTACTCTTCAAGATTGTAGAAAAGAGAGCTTGTTTTTTCTGTGACTTGATAGCTTTCAAAAATGTGTCAGCACTCAATTATTTCTTTTTCTTACTTTAAAAGCTTGCAAAAATATGTCAAAACCAGACAAATTTATAGCATTGTTTGTTGGTCAGTATCAGTCTAAATGCTATTAGCTTATTTTCAATCTAAACTGCTAGAAATGCAAATTGGTATGACGATTTGAGGTTTCTTAAAGGTACTTCTACTGGTTCTTATATTTGATAGGTAAATTATGTAAAGTAGGCAATAGTAACAAATTTTTAAAGGTTTATAATTGAGTACTAGAGTTTTTAAATTGAGTAGTAGACAAAATATTCTGCTCTGATAATCAGATGACGCTTGACTGAAGTAATTATGCATGTACCAGCAGCAAATGTGTGGTTGGAAAATGTTCTGCTATGCATATCAGCAGTTATAGTAAACTGTAAATCATTGAGCCGTGTACAGCTTTTTGCAGTTGCTTCAATGTGTGTAACTTTTTCTTTTTCAAATGATCCGTGGTTGCATTTGCAGAAGTTTTCAAGAAAGCATTCAAGAATATCATTGTGGTATGGATGTGTTGTAGTCCCACATATTTTTGGTTATGGTCAGGACTATGCATTATTGTTCCATGCAAACACTATAGTTTCTTTGAGTCTTCTGTTGTGTTTTAGTACTGGCAGAAAAAATGTTTATTTTTTTTCACTATTTGCCAGTGCTTTATTTTACACTTTTATTTTTTGTAGCCACTTTTTAAATAATAACTTTTTCAGTGATTGGAATTTTTTACTGTCAATATTAGGGTTTTTTCTCATTTTTTGTGCCTGTCTGATATCATGTCAGAACAGCTTCTCCTTTGGGGAAGCACTAACAGTTTCCCAGGGAGCCATTTATTTTTGTCACAAAATGCGATTTTACCATTCAACTGATATAATTGCTGTTGCATCTTTGTGTGGCTTTGCCATTACTTTATTGTTTTTGTGTACTATTGTTGGTATGTATTTTCTAAAACGACATGATTTTAGAAGTTATTATTTTCATTTGTTGTTGTTGAATGCATTGGTGATTGTGCTTTTTCAAAAAGCAAACTTTTTTGTATTTGTGTTGAAATTTTTGTTTCTGCACAATGGTACTAGAGTAATTCTTTTGATAAGCTGGGTTGCAGTTACATTTGTTTGTGGGGTTTATGTTTTTAAAAGATCATGCTTTTCAAAGGCATCAACTGTTGAAAGAAAAAATTTTCATGTTTTTATTTTAATGGTTTATTTTTCTGGTCTAGTTTTTGACGTTCCCCTATTATTTTTTGCCTCTGTTGTGGTGCTTTGTTTATTTATTTTAGCAAGCATAATTTGTGCCTATGACATAAAACCTTTAGGCTCCACGTTGCATTCAATATTACTTGTTTTTATTGACAAACAAGATTCTGGGAAATTAATTTTGACACCTGTGTATTTAGTTTTTGGTTTATCATTTCCTGTATGGTTTTGCTTTATTGAAAATTCAACATTAATTGGAGGCGTGGCCCAAACGTTGCCTTTAAAATGCTTTAGTGGAATTTTGTCTGTTGGAATCGGGGATGCTTTTGCATCTGTAATTGGTGTTAGATATGGCAAAAGAAAAATTGCAGGTACTAAAAAGTCATTTGAAGGTGCCCTTGCTTCAATAATAAGCCAATTGGTAACTGCAATAATATTACACTGGACTCACTTGGTTAATGTTTCATTTCCAAACTTCGTAATAGCTGTGTGTGTTGTATCATTAGTTGAAGCAAGCACTTGTGAAATCGATAATTTGGTATTACCATTACTGATGTACATGCTGCTAATCTAACTAAAAGTTAATTACACTTCAGTTAAAATGGCAACCATCCTTCGTTTTAGCATTGTACCCCATTCTACAAACATTTACTGTGGCTACATTAGCTATTTTTTTGACCAAAACATTTCACGTCACATCATTTGAAACTATGCTTTAAATAATGTCGTGCACTTATATCTGTGTTACAGGATTTGTGAGTAGGATTTACTGCAAACGTGTAAAAATCCTAATATATAAATTAAATTTGAATTTACCGGTAGTATAATTACTGTGCAATGTCATATTTGCCCATGTATGCATGCGTATTTATTTTGCAGTGTATAAAGTAAAAGAGTTATTGAATTGTATTAGCTTTCAAGTGCTGAACTAGTTACTGAGTATTTGGCAGGTAAATGCATGTCTCACAATAAATATTTAATAGCTGCCTACTGTTGCAGTTTGTAATATCAGTGTATTTTTGTTAGCAGTGATGTACTGTGCACTAAGCAAATGCATGAATGAACTGAGCAATTAGCTGAAAGCTTGAAACAATAATGCCTGTACCATACTCATTACATTACATGCTGCATGCTCTAGCAATATGGTCTCTTGGTTTTAAGTTTGCCGCTTTTTGAAGAAATCAATATGTATCTTTTGTTGAGAGTTTTGTAAGTTGACAATGTGATACAATTTTAGATTAACTATGATTATTCCTATTCGATGCTTCACATGTGGAAAAGTGGTAGGCAACAAATGGGATCAATATTTAGGTCTCCTGCAAGCAGAATATACTGAAGGGTAAGTTTTTACATTTGTGCTGTGTATTTTCAATGAGATATTCATTATGTATAAATTTGTTAAAAACGTTGGATTATTCTTTGCCAACCTTGTTGGTAATCATTATTCTATGAATTGTGACAACAGCAAGCAACCTTAATGAATTAAGTTATTTTGTTAGCAAATTGTTTTAAATATCAAACTTTCAATTTAACAAACCGAAATTTGGTTAGCTTTAATGTAGTATCAATTTTTGCTAATCTACCGTTAGAAGAAACTCTTCAAATCATAGTAAATTGTGTATTTGACGAAGATAAACCGAATAAGTCCAAATGCAAAAATATATCTTTGTAAAACTGATAAACTCATCAACGGTAGGAATTTGTGAAAGTTTATATTTAAGATGTTTTGCTGATTTGTCAAATTTGCTTCCTGCTCCTCTATTTTAAAACATATGATACTTCATCTCTTTTACCAAAGCCTTTACTGTCTTCTAATGGCCGAGCTTAGTTTGAGAAACACTAATTGATCCATTGATACATTAAGTGGAATTCGCCGTTATAAGAATGTGATCGAGCGGTACCTGCCAGCATTGTTCATATTTTTAGTGGCTCGTAGAATACTTATCAATGTATGAGCATGCTGGTATCACAAATGGAGGAAACTATCTTGACTTATCCTTTTGTGGATATAATGACCTGTAAGGGCACGGAACTGATAGCGGTTCCTACCGGATGTGCCGTAATAGATCAGTGTTGTTGGAACAATTCTGCCTGGTTGGCATTTAACTGCTGTCTCATTTACCAAATTGGTACTGCATTAGGATTAAGTTGTCTTAGTGAGTGACGAGACGCGCAGGAAAAAAATTGCAAAGACAAAAACAATTTTTTATCCATATGGCTTAGTTTCAATCATTGAAAGTGTGGAGAATCGGAGAGAAAAGTTTTTGAAATAGAAAGAGGCGTTTGAGAGCAGAGAACTGAAGGGTAACCTCAAGAACACCTAAGTGATGGCAAGTGCTTCGAAAGATGAAGTAGTGAAGAGCGTAGTTGAACCACGTGGCAGAAGGGTAATGGCAGATTCAGTGAAGTGCACAAAATGTGGTAAGTGGGTGGATCGTATATGCGCGAGAACAAAGAGTGTGATTTCAATTTAGGCCGAAGGTTTTGCTTGCGAAAGATATGTTCAGACGGTAAAGGAATTTCGGAAGCAGTTGAAGAATTATCATGTTATGACTAAGTCGAGTATATAAAGAATTTTTGTTGGAAGACATGTTGAATGTCAGTAGATGAAGTGAAAGAGCAGTGACAGCAAGGGCAAGAGTTGGATGGATAAAATTTAGAGAATGGGGGAAGTTGCTTCACGGAAGAAAGTTTTCGTTAAAGATAAAAGGAAGGATTTATCGGAGTTGTGCATGGTCGGCGATGCTACACAGTAGCGAAACATTGTGTCTGAGGGAGCATAAAATGGCAATTTTGAGAACTGAGAAAGCAAGGATAAGAGCTATGTGTTGAGTTAAATCGAAAGTTTAATATAAGTTGTTAAGTTGATTTGGTGGGTTTGGAAGAGACTTTGGATGGACTGGCCAAGGTGGGTAAAGTGGAATAGTATGGGCATGTTTTGAAGAGAGATAATGATGATGAGTTAAGAGCGATAGATTTTGAAGTAGTTGGAAGGAGAGGGCGTGGGCGACCGAAGATGACGTGAAGGAAAGTGGAAGAACATATTAATCAGATGGGACGAAAAAAGAAAGATGCCATCGATAGGACAAAGGAGCGTAGTGGTGTATATGAACTTAGAGTTGAATCGGGCCACCTCCCTTAACTAAGACAAAACCGAATTTAAAAAATTGATTTATCTTTGGCTCTGTCGTTATTTCATTTTTCCAGCAGAATCTCGACCTTGTATGCATGTTTGGTCACAAACATCAACCTAGAGTTTAGATTATATCGGCAGTCGGCCTTATTGTGGCCCTATTTGGAAGTGCTGTGTATGCTATAGTGATTAGTGACCGTTGCCGAAGTTGTGGTGTTTGCGTGACGCAACTTGTTTCATCGCAGGCCAGGCCAAAACAACCAACTGCTTGTTGACCTGACGAAAACGCAAGTTGATAGCCACTTCCAGCAGAGAGAATAATGTCGGTAAAATAGAAAATTTTAAATCGCTGTTGTGGATACACCCCGACGACGAGAAAGGCAGTGTGATGGTTGGCCTACAAAACGTTGGCATCGCTTAAATTGACATTTTTTAATTTCGTCGAGATGTCGATTTACGTTAATTTTACACATTGATGGTACCGAACACGGAATTTATTGAGCAACCCAAAGGATTTATTAGCGCTGCTGAATAAATTTAACAATGAGTACCGCACATAAATTTAACTTTCAAATTCAAAGGTATTGCAGTCTTAGTTTGCGTTAGATCTGTATTTTTGGGCTCGTGCAGGTGAGCTCATGCTGTTTACTAGTGTTTGATCAAACTGCTTGACCATCTGGAGGTATTCCGTGGCGTTATTTTCCAAGGACACAATTACGAACTTGCCGACCACTCTACCGACTAAGTCATCGCACAGCTTATAGTTACTGGATTATACGCTGCTAGCCAAATAACTTAATTTGAAAATTACATCAGCAGCTAGTAAATTCTTTATAATTACTTGCTTTCAAAGTTGACCTAGTTAAAATACCATAGCTTACCTTGCACAATTTTATTAATGATATATTCTTTTCGTTTTAGAGATGCTCTGGATGCACTGGGATTAAAGCGATACTGTTGCAGAAGAATGCTACTTGCTCATGTTGATCTCATAGAAAAATTGCTCAACTACGCTCCTCTAGAAAAATGATCGAAAGCAATGACATTTTTCTGTATTAGAAGTAGTTTACTCTTGTTGAAGATGCGGTCGTCTTAAAATAGTCTGCTTATTTGATTTTGTTTTCATTAAATATTTCTTGTTTTGTAATATTTTGAATGTGTAAAAGCTTACGAAGTAACTATTTTTGGGTGGTTATAAATAGGCATACTACAGACATAGTACCAGTACAAAGATGATAGGGAAGAGGTGCGACCGAAAACCAGTCACACTAACTCAAAGAAGCCTTTCCTTTCAAAAAATAATTAATTTTATGAACTTACATTTAAGCATTGAGTAGGTGCAAAGAGATTTTACATTAAAAGCTCTAGTTATCATCATTTATCACTATGCCTATTTATAACTACCAACTATTTTTTAAGAAGAGCTTTTTAAGCAGGACTACAATGGGATATATAGGTTACCTTTTCAACTGGGAGCTTTCAAAATAACGCATGCAAACGACGTATACGTCTATTTCATTAAATGTTTAACAGACATAAAAGCACTTCTCTCGCTGTCTCGACAACGAAACTTTACCATACAATAAAACAGTTTGACATTACATCACAAATTCACAGGTAAAAAAGTTTGACTTTGTTCTACACGTTTAAGCATATGCATTTATACAATTACTTTTTGTAACAATCACAACAGGACAGATCAACAAAAGGAAAGGTGTATTTATATATTACAGAAGTCAGTAAAGGTGTTTTCAAATTATTTGAGAAGTGGTTTAAACGCTTGCTTGCTTCCGACCTTAGTGTAGAACGCCTTTCAACATATACAGCTAAAATGCGCCTATTGAAAAAATTTATCGCAATACATAAAGTGTAGACATTGATGTAGTCAAAGGATTTCAGTTAAGGTGCTTCTCTAAATGACTTGCGGAAGTATGCCATAACCCAAATACAGTACGATAATAGAATTTTAGTTTGGCTATGCATGTGGATACGTATTGAAAGTTTGGGGAAAAATAAAACATGCCTCCCATTTTTATCTTCATTTCTGATGGCAAGAGTGCAGTAGTAAATAACCAGCCGTAACCATCACCATTATAGGCTACTTAAGCGAAATTCCACAAACGACGGAAAATATTATACATTTTAACAGCTATGCAGAACTACACCAGACAAATTGTAATTCACTATTCCATACACAAAATTTAACACGGTCTGGTCACGAGAACTAAATATAAAGTTATATATAAGCGGATGCTTCATTTGAGTAGACTCTACAAAAACTTTTAAAACTAAGCTCATATAATAGTTTTAAAGCATACTCGTGCGAGACTACAGATTCTCATCCAAAAGACGGTATTGATACTTATTTTTTTATTGTAAGTTATTTGGAAAATGCAAGCTGTGTAAAAACAATTGACAAGGCACGCACAAAACAGATAAATAACTACTGAAACAAAAGGTCCTGTTGACAATTAGCACTGGGCGGTCCGATTAGTATGAACGATTTTGGGGATTATGTAAAGATGTTCCGATCAATAGTGACTTCAAAGCATTGGCGTAGCTAGAGGGGGCACAGTGGTCATGGTCCTTTAAATTTTTTAAATCTGATCAAGCAATGACGATGTATTCAGTTATAACCGGTACAAAATATTTATTAGTAATATTCTAAAACACTGAGTTGACAATTGGTGGTCAGAAAATATTAACCTCTAAAAAATGGGGTGATGCAACAGATTATTCCTTTTGCCTCGCCAAATTTGCTTGTGGCTACACCACTGCCTCAAAGTTAAACAACACCTGATTTTTACAGCGCACATCCCAGTGGCTGAGCAACATACGACAAAATATAAAGATTTGGTATCATGGTTAATATTTAATAACAAAAAAATTGGGTTGGCTCAACAATGTAATAAACCTAAAGCTAGGAATACACAACGGAACCAATGAACAACAATTGCTACGAGAACACAGTTAAGCGTAAGTTCAGTCTTCCAAGTTGTATCCTGAAAAACGTTTGAATAAACAAATACATTCGACTGAGACACCAATGACTGGATAGATATTTACAGTATAATGAAATTGAAACAGCTGCTTAACTGATTACAACTACATGGTATTTTCACAAGTCAACAATTTCTTTATCTGGCATGAGTTTTGGTAATCAATTTAGGGTACAAGCATTAAATCACGAGTCTCACTCTAGATTTGTTTTATTACAAACAGGTTTTCTTTTGCAGCGTGCGCTTTCCTTAATGATGGATTACGCAAAAACTTTATTTTCTCAACTGTTTGCAGCATAGCATCATGCTCAAAATGTAGTATTTAAATCACGTTGACAAAATGCAAAAAAGCAGCGTAATATCATTTATAACATAAACAGACTTGAAAGAAGCTGCTTTTGCTTCAATGCTTGGCTAGAGAAGTAGTGATCAAGATGGAAAAAGCTGCTTTCCAACAAAGTAACAGAGCAAAGAAACTGCACCGTATTACCGTAGTAAAAGAAATGCAAGTTAATGCGTTACAGTATTAGTAATTTACACTTATATATTTCTAGAGATTTTGGCCTGATTTAGATTAGGTAAACATGTTCATGACTAATAAATGAAAGAAATGTTGCTATGACCCACACATTTGTAGTTTTCTGTGGTTGTTTCACTTTACACCTTAAAGATGTCACGTCAAAACTTTTATGAAAAGTGGTGTCTCCTTTATTCCAGAGTACGATTTGGTAACCAAGACAAAAATTGAGCGCATTATTAAGTTTGCATAGTTACGTCAAACACAGATATTTGTATGAAGGAAAAAACGCCAAGCGCAAATTTGGTATGTCAACGGTATGACGAAAACCGAGGAATGACCACATATTCTGCCATGTTAACATCAAGGCTTAAAAAATAAAAACAAATCTTGTAATATCTTTACATAGGCCTACCGTCTGCTAAAAGACTGGTTTTTCACAATGATGAAATACAGTGCTCGTAACCCTACACATTTTCAAAAAAGCAGGGATATTTAACAGACTTCAGATCAAGTTGTTACTCCAGTGGCACTGCTTCGTGACTACAGTGACCACCAATGAGGTTCGAGCTTGAAAAACTATTCGCTAATGTAATTTACAACTTCCATGGAAATAAGAAAGCCGACAACCATATAAAGAATGTGGAGCAGAGAAACTTCTTTTCAGCCAGTAAAAACGTGGGAGTAGGATGAGTATTAAAGCACACAACTCACACAGCAATCTGAGCAAGTTTCCTGAGAAACTAGGCAATGTGGAACAGGGCAAGCGTTTCTAAAAGACATTTTCTAACATCTAAGTGTTAGAAAAAGTTATCAAGGTCGATGGAGTGTTCTCCCACACGATTACTGCTGGAGTTTAATGAGAAGTCCCCTAGACAGTTTATAAGAGATCAGCTACAAAAATAAAATTAATGTCTTTGTGTAACTGCTTTCGTGCAGAAAAGTAATTTGGATTTACGTAACGCAACTAATTGTTTTAAAGTGATGGTGTCACCATTTTGTGTGTTTTTGTACAGTTAAGACTTCAGTGAGTAAATTAAATTTTGTGAAAAAACAAAACCATCAAAACTATCTTTTAGTGTCGCATTTTATTACACGTGATGAGCATAATGCTCCAGGTGGTATTGCTTTTATTGCAGGCCTATTCTTTTTCAATCGTCAATAATGCTCAAATAAAGGTGCGAATATAAAATTAGTTTTGAAAATGAATTCTTTAGGGCACAACTGCCTTCTATTGCAAGCAATGTTTCATAATTGGGAGCATAAAAGCAATATAATTTTTATCAACTTTTGAAGAAAAAATATAAATTTTTCAACCAAATTGTTTTCATCTATGAAAGATGGAATGTCATTGGCTAAGACTTTAATAGATTTAAATCCAGTGACCCTAAATTACTCAAAATTTGTTAAAAACTTCATGCACAGGTAAGAAAAATTGTGACGACCAGAGAGAGTACAAATAAATTGCTGAAAACTCTACGTTTTCTATATAATTAGCTACTTTGGTAATGATTCGATTTTCTACAATTGAAATCTGATATATAATGAAGACAGTGAAATTACTGTTTCATATAACATATATAAATGTGGTAGCAGAGTTGTAAATAGCTTGAAGTTGCCAAATGTCACAGGCACAATTACCCTAGCAAAAAAACAGTTAACGTTTTATACAATCACTCAAAAATGGAAACTATAACTGACAAAATGACCAATTAATTTATTAATAACAAGTTTTGTTATACGCGTAAGGAGCTACTTTTATAAGAGGGTATTAAATACATGTGTGTAACCTTCACAATTAACAGGAATAACTTTGATTTATTTAGCAGAGCTGATTTAAATATTACCGCATTTAAGAAAATTTCCTACAACAGCAGAAAAATAACTTACACTAAAAGTCAAATATCACGAAACAGCGGGAAAAATTATTGTAACAACACAAAATTGCACGTTAGTGTTGTTCTACAATATTTTCATGTTTCAATTAAGCACTGAAAATCAAAATACTAAAATTGCTACCCCCGTAAACATGCGCCTGCAAAAAGATATTTAAATTGCTGTAAAGCTCGAAGTAGAATACTTCGTTTTAACTCGAAGCCACATTTATAATTGACTTCTAAATTACATATCGACAGATCAAACACATAAGACGAATTTCTGTCAAGCATCTAGACCAACTGGGGGAAAGGGGGTTACACATATCATATGCAGGTGTTTTTACATTTCATAATGAATACCTATTATGTTTGCTATCAGTAGAAAAACGCGTTAGTTAATGCTAAAACTAATGCTAATTATTAACTCAAAACGATTGCACGTATTCAAAATAGCAAGCAGAATTAGCTTCGTGCTGTCTTGTTAAATGTCAAATGTGCTTGAAAATGGCTTAAAACTTGAGCCACGCTTGCTCGTACTTCTGGCGAACTAGTCGGTACACAATCAATTAACACAGGATAAATGTCAACAATATGGTGCCACAGGGCTTCGTTAACAGGTTTAACTGTCTTTTGTAAGCTCTGAAGTAAAGCATCCAGTGCTTTGAGCGAAAACATGACCTCACTCAGCTGAGTTTCTGAAAATGGAATTCGTGTTTTGAGTCTGTCGGCAGTTACATACTGAGTTAAGGATGACCTACACCTCTGCATTAAACTTGTAACAGATACTTCATTAATATCAGAGGAGTTTGGATCATCAGAGACGTTGCCATTTGAAGCAGGAAGCATTGAAAATTGAAATAATGTACTGAAACATTGTTTGTTCAGTTCATCTCGCCCGCGATTGGCACCAACTTTAACGTTTATGTCTTTAGCTGATAAGGGCATTGAGCCTTTGTTCATCATAGATACGACACGAGTTAAAAAGGATTTTGGAAATGACGAGCGGTATGGCAATATTTCGTTTCTTATCAGCTCAATTAAAAGCAAATCAAATGATTCATGTTTATCATGCTCTTCAACTGACAGATTGACAGGTGAAACCGAAGATGGAAACAAAAAGTCCTCCATGCAGCTAGCCAACTCTTCCCATAGGTTTTCAAAAAGAGACATTTGTGAATGTTGCCTAACAACTGGTAGACCCGCCTGAAGTATCTTGATAAAGGCGTTTACTGCCAACTGCCAAGTCGAAGTTGACTTTGTGCTGTATTTCTTTTTGATCGGAACATGCAGTGTCTTTACTATAGCAGTCAATATATCTTGCTGAATAACAGCCTTGTCACTAGCAGTGATCAGATACAATTCAACCACTACTTTCATGCAGTACTCTGCAAAATTAACATAATTAACGCACACCCATTTGGTTTTATCTGGTGGACCAGAATAGCTTTTTATGTCACCATAAGCAGGTGGATTTGATGCAAATTCAACCAATGATAAGAGAAATTCATAGATTGCAGGATAAAGAGTATTATCTGATTGTGAAGACACAGATTTTTGTACAAGATCAACTGCATTCACAACTGCCTCTTGTAAAGGTGTGAGCACTTGGTTTGATGTTGGCAGTATGAAAGCAGTTGAATCAGAGCGTACAGGAACACAAACAGTTCCATGCAATACACTTGCTAATTGTTTAAAGTCTGATGTGCAAAAACTTTCAGAAAGATGTCCGTGCAGCACTGGGAAGAGTTGTACAAATGATGTAAGATAAGGCTGAGAAAGCATCTCATCTGGCGAAGTTCGGCCTGGAGGTGGCGGCATTGTCACTTTCATTCCGATGCTACACCAAACCTCCCATGCTTTCTTCCAGGAATTATGCGAATCGTTCACAAAATCGCTATCACAGGGATATAAAATGTCTTCAAAGCTGCAAAGAGCTGCTCGTGAAATCTCAGAACTGTTGTTGGTTGCAGATGACTGAATACAATCTAAAATTTTTTCCCAAGCCATTGCAAAATCAACCATATTGCCAAGAATAGTCCTTTTGGTTTTAAATATTCTTGCAATTCCAGCTAAAGTAAGAACACATGTTTCTTGCCACTGCTTCTCTTCAGTATCTCGCGAATGATGCATTAAAATAGAACTAGATTCACTCTCTGCTCTATCTGTGGGTGCTAAACTGCAAGCTCGCTGTACATCATCCATTAGCTTAAATAGCACCTTCCAAACTACTTCATGCCAAGTTGAATTTGAAATTGTTGACCAGTGAGCCGAAAGAGTTGAGAATAAAGTTTGTCCAGCACTTTTTCTTATTGCTGGTCTCGAATCCATGCACAGCTGACCCATTCTAGAAAATAATTTCATCCACAAAACGTCAGCAGCTGGAACAGATGGGCAATCTTTAAAATGCCCTTCTTGCTTTAGCTTTGTTAATTCTGGTTTCAACTTCTCCTGGTTTTGATGCATGAAGTCGGACATACTCCACAATAGTCCAATTGCAGTCAAGCTAATGTTAAAATCTTGCTTTTGTTCAGCATATTGGGCTACAACGTCAATGCAATCGGATAAACACGAGACAGGTAATGACAAAATATAATCCGATATAATTAGCTGAACGCTTCTAAAACCAAGGCGAACTAGCGCTTCAGTTGAATTATCAGTGGCAGATCCGATCATTTGTAAAATATCAGGCCAACCAGTGTATAATGAATCACCACAAGAATGCAGAATTTGTAAAATGGTTTCTAACTGTCGTTGACGAACATCTAAATGCACGCTTGTTGATATCTCTTTCAATGGCAAAAGAAACATATGCAACATTCGCAAGTTATTTTGAAGTTTCTCACCACAGTAATATTTTAAAGCTGCTTTTACAAGTGCTGTCACTCCTTCTGCGCCCCATTCCCTCAACATAACATTTGGATGCTGGCAAACTTCAAGTAAATGACCAGTGACTGGTCTCCATAATATTTCAATGCGTTCCATGTTTACTAAACCAGTTTCAAGAAGCTTGGCTACAGCAAACAAGCTCGGCTCCTTGACATTACTACTGTAAGCAGCATCCATAGCTTCAATTGACAATGAGCAAAGAGCGTTAATTAAATGATGTAAAGCTACATCATCCAAGTTTTGGGAAGCTTCAAATAACCTAGTTAGCATATTAGACAAAATAGGAAGGTCTCCCAGAACAGCGGTGGTCAAAACTGTGGAACTAACAGAATTTGTGCTGTCTCCACCTGACCGGGTATTCGTCTTTAGTTGGCCATTACAATCAGGTTTTAGTCCTAATATCCAAACCAGATGTTGCAAAGTTGTCAAAATCAATTGCCAAGCTGTATTGATATAAGCACCATAACAATGTGCAAGATTAAGTATTGTCCTCATGCATTGAACATTTTTGGCGGTTAATGAAACTGAACCACAAGTCGCCGAATTACTGCTACCGTAGGGATAAGAGTTGCCCACAGCTACAACATGCTGCTGATCAGCTTTATTTCTATCACTGGTGTATATTTTTTGTGGTAGATGTGGCATAGAAGAAACAAGCACTGGTATAATGTAATGTAAAGGCAATGAAGCTTTGCATAAAACAATTATAAATGCGTCTCGTGATGAATTGAATTTTAACTGACCACACACACCAGCAAATGACTCGATGCATTTCAAAATGTTTTCAATGCATGCTTCATCAGTGGCAGTATCCAAAAGTAATGTTAACACAGACAAAATGCTACACCATGATAGATTGATTATTTCTTTTAGTACCTTTTCGTTATCACTCGAAGTTGGGCTTGAGGAAGTATTTTTACATTCTGCCAAATCAGAGTCAATTACAGCTGTTAAGCCTCTCACCAAATCTAAGATTGCTGTATAAGCTTTAGTAAGCAAATACCCATCAGGTACTGGAGACGGATCCATCTTTTCCAACATTTCAAGATACATATATTTTGTAGAGTTGGAATTATCAAAGCCCAAAGAAAGCAATGGTACAGCCACGCCATGATATTCAAACTTGTAAGGAGACTGGTTAGCTTGCATTGATGTAAGAACACCAATAGTAGTATCAATATTAGCAGAAGCAGAGCTGCTAGCTTGTGCTAGGACAAAAAGGTTTTGTATAAACACACTAAGTGACGATACTAGATTATAAAAGATCTTAGTGCTGTGAGCTTGCATGTCATAAGCCATACAAAAACATTTTAACAAGCGAGGCTGGGCACAAAGCTGCCCAATTACTTCAATAGCTAAAGCTCGCTGCCAATTAGGTTTATCACTATCCAAAAATTTCACCAACAAAGACAAAAAGATTTCACTTTCAGTGATCAAAAAGTTATAGTACTTTTTCAGCAGTATACAAACTACACGTAGAAGACGCATAGAAATGGGAAAGTACGGTTTGTCTTTAGCATGAACCACAGCAGAGGCAGAAGAGGGTGGCGGGGCGCCTTGTCTGTGTTGAATGTTGGGTGAAAACAGCCTTATGACTAAAGCACACACTCTGTCTTTGAGCAAGAACTTAAATTCAGGGTGTTTGTCAAATATAACTTCATATTCTAATAAAACACCTTCAAGGAGTTCTAATCCAAAAGTTCTTGTCATTTCGGTAATTCCCACAAGCCAATAAGGATTGTCTGCATTCACCAACTGGCAAAGATCTTGAAAAAGCATGTATGCATCAGCAACAGCAGGTGTTAAATTAGCAGGACATGCAAACTTATTAGCCCCAGACTTAGGCAAATATTCTTCACCAGTCCAATTGGGCAAGTCTTTTTTCTTGTCTTCTTCAGTAACACGATCAAAGACAACAGAAACAGCTTGGCGAACAGAAGCTTCAGCAGTGTTATTGGTTACCTCATTTTTGGTAAAGTGCAAACGAAAGCATAAGACAATAGCTCGTGCTAACGAGTTACCATGAAGCTGGTTTGATCTTGTTGTCACCAAAACAACTAACGTTTGAAGTAACTTTAACTGCAACTCATCAATGTTTTGATCAAAGAGCTGCCACAGCATATTTACAATGTTTGTGGCCAAAGAATGATCAACAATTTCATGAGTAACCATTCTTTGTATAGCAGTCAAACACAATTGCACAACCGGAACAAAACGTGTATCGCAACCCATGATAAATGGCTGCATAATATCGTTGCAAGACGCACGAAGAAAAGACAAAATTTTTTCAGAATTAAAAGTGTGGCCTGGTGGAATGAGAGTTCGTATTTTCATCACAGCAGATTCAGCTGCTTCTTTAACCGGTGGAAATCTCCTTTTAGTTTCATTAGAAAGAGTTCGAAGATCAGACTGCAAATCCTCAATCAACCTTTTCTCTCTAGTTGCTTCCATTTTAAACATCAACACAAATTCAAAATACTACAAATTATAACTACAAAGCATGTTCTGCAACAACAAAGCATATGATGTGGTATTCCTAAATCAGCATTTTTAAATATATTTTTAACTGCACTGCAAAACACCAAGCCAAATAAAAATTAAAAAATATCAAAAAGCGTTTATTTTAGTGGATTTTTTCTCACTTACTGTCAAAAGGTCCTAAATTTATCAATCCACAACAACTTAGAGCGTGCAACTTGACATCGAACAAACTAGACCTTAACCCAAGCAAAACAAAATTTTAGATTTTTTTATGTTTGACTCCCTTTGCCTAGCAAGTTTGTTTTGCAGCTGGCAGGTATAAAGTCATTGGTGCCAAGTTGGTTCAGCGACCAGTTTGTTTGCGGCAACTTGTACATGTGCAGATGTAAGAAACTGTAAATTTATGACTACCCACTGAAATGGAATATTCTTTCTGAAACAAATTTATCAGGGTTAAAACAGGATTAAATTCTTGTAAAGCAAAGGGGTGTGTTGTCACTATGATGTAGTGGAGGCACCAGAGGCCAAAGGCAGGAAGTAGCAGCCACAGAATTTCAACCTTAACCAGATTTTTTCATTAAATTATTATAATTGGTAAAACTAAGTTTATATTAGTTGCACTTTGAATTGTATGTACATTCACTTTGTCAGTGAAATTTACTCTGGTTGCGATTCAGGGTATCACCAATAGAAAATAAGACTTGTGTGTATCACAAAGAACCAAATGCCTGAAGTGCACTAGTGTTTCTTTCACCTGACTAAATCTTGTTAAACTAATGTCACATAGACCTAATTAACAGAACTGTTGACGTGGTAAAAACTGTAGTCCTTAGAAGCTACATACTGAGATGCATCAAACCAAACTTCATTTCAAACTCTTGACCAAACTCATTTCCATGTACAGAAAAATAAGATATACACCTTAACATTTGCCAAATCTACAGTCTTTACATCAGGTAATAGAATTCAACCTGTGCAAGGATTTATCCCAAAACAAACAGCATTATGATCTAAAATAACTAAGCCAGAGAGAACCAAACTAAACTGGTAGGCCTAAGCATTTGGAGCAGCTTACATTGCGATATTCGGCTCTTTCCTTTTTTAAACATGTATCTTTGCTGAAGGCCAAGATTTTCCCCCATCTCAGGGCCTTACACTGCATCTGTGCTTCCTCATGGGGCCCCTCTAAGTAGTCCCTATCTCTTTGGTATAAAGCTTTTCTTCGGCCCCTTCTCACATATGCTTCACTCAGATGGTTTCCTTTCCTAAGCGTTACCAATATTACCAAATTGGAACGCCTCCACCAAGTGGCGGGTTGTGCCATTACTGGCTGCCTCTTGACCTCCCCTATCCCACTTCTTCTCTCCAAGGCTTCTCTACCTCCCCAACGAGTCACCCTGACTCATTTCACTCTTTTATCTTATGAGCGGGCTCTTCATCTATCAGCCTCCTTTTCCATTTCAGGTTTGGCCAGACTTGGAGTGAAACCAAGACTCTGCAGATTGCCCTGGAGAGCTTTTGTGTCCACTCACCTACTCATGCTTCCTTCTACTTACCTAAGGTAAGCTCTTCTTGCTTGCCCTGAGGTCACTCTTTCTTTTTCAGCAGGCCCAGTATGGTCAAGTTTCTCCGCTGTAGCCTGCACCATTGTGCAAGCTCTTTGCTGGTCTCAGTAGCACCAACAAGTCTGCCACTTCTCTTCTTCTTCTATCTGCATCTTGTTCTGTCCTCTCCTCTGTCTTTCCATTTACCTTAATCTCTGGCAGGAATTGTCTTCTCTCTCCTCCTGTTCTATTAGCCTAAAATGGGTTTCTGAACACTCGTTTCTCCCAGGGAACAATGCAGCGCATGAGCTGCACTACTTGCCAGACAGGAAGCACTACTTGCACCCTCTGCAACCCCTTGTAGTCTCTCTCCTCTTATCTCTCATATCCAGTCTTGTCTTTTCTCAAACTGTATTATCTAAATTCTTCGACACACAGGTTCCCTCAATCTCCACTGACAAACTTGTACTCCCTCGTCACGCTCGCTGTGTTCTCTCTCATCTTTGCTGCAACTGACACAGCCTTCGATCTCTTAAGAATTGGCAGAATCGAGAATCCTTCCTGCAGCACTTGCAGACACTTGTCCCAGGACACCTCTCATCTCATTCTGCAAAGTCTAGCTATAGACTCTTTGTGCCACTTGCTCTTTGGCGACTCTCTGTCTCTTTACAACCTCTAGTTCAGGCCCTGGGGAGTTGCCCAGCTTCTAGGGCTCCATCATCTTCCACCACACGCCCATCCCTCAGAAGGGGTCGGGTAACAACAACATGTTGAGGTAGATTACCGAAGGTCTAGTTTTTCAGCCTGATGTTGTCTAGTTTAACTTTATAGGTATATAAAATCACAGTTTTGACTAATTTATATGTAGAAGATGAAGGTTAAGCATACGACTTGAAATTATCTACACTTCTGACCTCTATCGTCATGGATTGCCACTACTGCCGAGACATGGTGTCAGCACAACAAACATCACATTAATTTTTTTGGTGGTACAGAATTTTAATATAGCTTTGAAAAAAGCTGTTTGAGTCATAAGCTTTTCATGATGCTCTCATTTGTGGCAATATCGTGTCAAAAGGGAAGATCTAGAGTGAGTAAGTGTTTTATGTGGTTAATTTGGACGTTAGGCAATCGAAACAAGCCAATGATGGTGCTAATATTGTAAAGTGCACCAAAAAAAGATTTTGCAATAGTAAAAGTTAGAGAAAGCACAGCAGGAGGTCAAATGCCACAATTATTGAAAGAGTTTGAGAGCGTAAACAAACTCCTTCTGTTTGCACAAAACTGGGCACCAGGTCTTGATATAAGCAGCCTCTAAGAGATTAAGGTGGAAAGAGCTGCATGCTGGGGCAATGATTGAAAACCGCTTGTTATCATAGTTTAATGCACATTGATTATTTTCTAAAAGATGTTGACCAATGACAGAGTCACAATCCAGTTTGGTGTCATTTCATTTGCACGATCTGTGTGGTTGAGATTGGCATGGACAGGTCAGTTGCTGTCTTAACCATTGCAGAACACGTTGCTTGATGCAATCCTGTAGCCATTGAGATGTTCACTCCATGTACCGACTATCACAGTGGCACTTATATTCATATATGACTGAACTTTTCTGAGTGGTAAGTAGAACATCCTTGCAGGCCACAGGCAGCATGCACTTTGACATAAAGACCAAGCAGGTTCTGACGGAACCATAGCAGCTTTCCACAGCAGTTTTGACTTCTTTTTCCAAGTTTGTGGAGGGCTTACCTAACCAAGGGACTCTCAAGTACACCAGGCACTTTTCTGGGACGAATCTCTTAAGGATGGAAAACTGAGCAATTTTCTTGGCAATCTGAGCATTGATGATGTTTTTAGCAGGGATGCGGAAGCAGTTATTTTTCAACCGCTTCCACTAACAAAAAACAAGAAAATGACCGTTGACAATCTTTTTTAACTTTTGTGGGTCTGTAGCCTCCCTTCTTCTACACTTTATCATTTTGAGGGGGCAAAAACCTTCATTTATTGCTATTACTTTACCTACTTTGCTTGAGCTTATTGTTTAGAACTACTCTGTGTTTCTTTCATTTAGATATTAGAACTCGTGTTAAATGAAGAACAGTGCTTTTCAACCTTTTTGTCATTGCAGAACCCCTAATGTACTTTTGCGTTTGTCACAGAACCCCCAGTAACAAAAATTGAAAAATCACAAATTGCTTGTAAGAAAATCAAGTATTTTATTACTATAATTCAAAAAATAATTGAACACTTCAACAAATAGACAGTTATTACAAGTTCCTTCACTACTTACAATTACTTTTACAACAGTTAATCTAATGCTTCTCAGATCTAAACCGTATGACCACATATTACAGCTCTCGACAATAACCTGTCGTCACAACAACAAATTACAAGTATACCGCTGATTTTTCCTCTCTATCCTCATCTATATCTGACTTTGAGTTAACTTTTAACTCTAATCATCAATACGGGCCTTCTGTTCGTCCTCAAAACATGTATCAACTCCAATCTTTTTCGATAGTGAAGTGCAAAATTTCTGTGATATACAGGGTGGGCCATAAATAACGCACCAAAGCATATAAAACAATTCAGATAATAATAACAAACGTTTTTATTAAAACAAAACTTAACAAATGAACAGAGAAACACGTACACGCTGGTACAATCACAAATGCTCAAAATACCCAAAGAAAAGATATTTACATTATTTCACATCACAATTTATTTTAAATCTTTGGTGCGTTATTTACGGCCCACCCTGTATATAGTATATAAGGCAAACAAAATTGAACTGCACCAATCAACAGCTGCCTCAACGTGGTGGTGTGGTCCCCAACTCCATCTGGGTTGGGTTAAAATGGCTGTTGGTCTTCCCAAAGGTCCCAGTTACCCCAAGGCAGTTTCCTCACACAAACCATATTTTAGCCATGCAGCCCCTGAACGACCACAGAAGGGTAGCATGCAGCCTCTTTAAAATTGGTCTGTCTTCTCCCTTCTCCTGCCCGTCTTCTCATTCTTCTCCTTCTCTTAATGAGTGGCAACGTTCATCCAAACCCTTGTCCCAACTTTCCATGTCCAGTGTGCACTGGAAATGTGACCTGGCGGGGTAGGTCAGTGCAATGCTGCACATGCTATAGTTGGGTTCATTTAAAGTGCTCACTACTCTCCTTTTCTAGATTCAGAACTCTTGGCAGCTCTCACTCCTGGAGCTGCTTTCCCTGCTGCCTCCCTGCTTTTTTGGAGATCCCACACCTACCAGCACTGTGACTTCCTTCTCCAACTTCTCTAGCTGGTATACCTCCATTGCTCAATCTGGCCCATCTGGCCTCCTTTTGCTAATGCAGCACTCGCACCCTGCCCTCGCCTTCAAACCTCTTATCCTCCTTCTGCCCACTTTGTATCTTCTCCCTCTGCACCCTTACCACCACCTCATGCTCCTAGTTGTTTCTCTTTACCTCCTGCTTCTTCTTTCCCTCCCTGACTCCTTCACGGTTCTTTAATGGAATGCTGGGAGTCTCCAAGCCAGGAGCACTGAACTGCTACACTTTATTTCGTCTTATCCTGTTTACCTTATTTGTATCCAGGAATCTAACCTTAATTTATCATCCTCTTTCCGGATTCCTGGATTCTCTGCTCTGTGAGCAGATTGCAGCCACTCCCAGTCTTGAACTTCTTCTACTGATGTCACAGACACTAGTGGCGGCATCATCATTTTTGTCAGACAGGATTCATCCTTCTCTGAGCTTTCTACCTCCTTTCTTTCTTCGCTTGACCCCTACTCTGATTATGCAGGGGTCAACATCTCTCTAAACGACTCCTCCTCGCTCTCATTTCTTAATGTTTATGCTCCCCTATTTGCTCTTCTTCGAAGGATAGCAGAACCAATTTCTTTTCTCCCTCCATTTTTCCTCCTCCAGAAATCTCTTTATTCTGGGAGATTTCAATTGCCATCACCCCCTCTATGACCCAAAAAGTACTTCCGACCCATGTGGGGAAAAAGCATTTGATTGGGTCGTCTTCTCTTACCTCCTCCCTCTCAATGGCACTGACATACTTACTCTTCTTCATCACTCCTCTGGCGGTTGCTCTTCCCCTGACATCTCCTTTGCTCTTTTCTCTCTCACGCTATCTTGCTCCTGGAAGGTGCTTCAAAACCTGGGTTCTGATCACCTACCAATTCTACTAACCATCCCTCTTTTTCTGGTCTTTTGCCCCATGAACATCTCCCTTCCTTCAATTTTTAGACACCTCATTGGGATGACTTTGCGTTTTACTTTGACTCTCATTGTCCTTCTGCAGAGGAATATTCATTTCTTTCTCTTTCCTTTGCTGCTGTTCTCTTTTCTTCTCTGACACTGAATGCTCTTCTTACGATCTGGTGCTCTTGACAGACGGTTCTGCTCCTTTCCCTTTTGGCAAAGACGGCTCTGGTGTACTTGCAAACTGCTTTCTCTGTGGCACCGAGGCCACTCTTTTCTTTTTAGCAGGCCCAGTTTGCTCAAGTTTTTCTGCTGAAACCTGTGTCATTCTGCATGCTCTTTGCTGGTCTCGGCAGCACCAACAAGTCTTCCACTTTTCTTCTCCTCCTATCTGCCTCTCGCTCTGTCCTTACCACTCTGTACTTTCCTCCATCTTTCCTTTTATCTTAATCTCTGGTAGGAACTGTTTTCTCTCTCCTCCTGTTCTATCAGGCTATAGTGGGTCCCCGGACACTTGTTTCTTCCAGGCAACAATTTGGCTGATGAGCTGGCCAGATGGGAAGCGCTATTTGTTTCCTCAGCAATCTCTTGTAGTCTCTCTTCTCTTATCTCTCATATCCACTCCTCTCTTTTCTTGGACTGGAGGTATACTGTCTCATTGAAATTTTTCAACACACAGATTCCCTCAATTTCCACTGAGGACCTTGTGCTTCTACGTCATGCTCGCTGTGTTCTCTCTCGCCTTCGATGCAGCAGACACAGTCTTCTGTTAAGCTCCTATCTCTCTAGAACTGGCAGAATCAAGAATCCTTCCTGCAGCACCTGCACACACTCTTTCCAGGATACCTCTCATATCATTCTGCACTGCCCAGCTATAGACTTTTTGCATCGCTCGCTCTTTGGCAATTTTCTGTCTCTCTATGACCTCTGGTCCAGGCCCTGGGGAGTTGCCCGGCTTCTGGGGCTACATGGTCTTCCGCCATCAACCCATCCCTCAGAAGGGGTCGGGTAACAACAGCAGCAAAACTGAAATTACCTCCATTGCAGCAAAACTGAAATTACAGACGCACTATTATGTAACAAAGGGAGTTAGCAAATTCAGACGTTCTTAAAGTTGTAAACAGAATTATGTCACAATCTGCAACTTGCTATCACAAGATTCCATTACTATTTATATACATAGAACACCACTACATATAAGAAATCAATATACCAGTAATAAACAAAGAACCTTTGTGGACCCCTCACAGCATCCTTAAAACTCATGGAACACAACTGCATGTTTTGCAAAACCCCTGTTTAAAAGCACTGCTGTGGAATAATCAAGTTGTTTTTGTCGTGAGTAATTTCTCTTTCAACATTTTCAACCCACTAAACAAGGCTAGTTAAGTTTAATCAAATCATTATTTCATTAGCTACGTTTCATTGTCCAAACCACCTTTTTTACCCACAATTGATACAAAATGTGATGCGAGTTATACTTTTTCTTGTTCTCTTGCACTGCTGATATCGCGTGTTTATTCAGACTTATAGTGCAACTTCACCGTTTAATCCACATTGGGAAATGGACAAAACTTTTTGCCAAGTTACTCTTCAAGTCAAATTACCTGTGTGGAAGTGGAAGCAGTAGAATTTTCACACTTCTACTTCCACTGCTTCTGCTTCCACATCCCTGGTTTTTAGGATAGCCATTGTCTAGCAAAATTTTCTTGATTTGTTCTATTTCACCATTGAATCTGCACTTGGTGCAAATCATTAGGGCTCGATGCACTAATGTACATATTAGACTCAATTTACGTTTGAAACGACTAAAGGACTCCCAACATATACTGGAAACCCACTTTCACCAGCCAGTATTTAGGTTGGGAGTCCTTTAGTCCTCTCAAACATAAAATCAGTCTAATATCTATATTAGTGCATCGAGCCCTAATGATTTGCACCAAGCGCAGATTCAATGGAGAAATAGAATGGATCAAGAAAATATTGCTGGACAATGGCTATCCTAAAAACATCATCAATGCTCAGATTGCCAAGAAAATTGCTCAGTTTTCCATCCTTAAGAGATTCGTCCCAGAAAAGTGCCTGGTGTACTTGAGAGTCCCTTGGTTAGGTAAGCCCTCCACAAACTTGGAAAAAGAAGTCAAAACTGCTGTGGAAAGCTGCTATGGTTCCGTCAGAACCTGCTTGGTCTTTACGTCAAAGCGCATGCTGCCTGTGGCCTGCAAGGATGTTCTACTTACCACTCAGAAAAGTTCAGTCATATATGAATATGAGTGCCACTGTGATAGTCGGTACATGGAGTGAACATCTCAACGGCTACAGGATTGCATCAAGCAACGTGTTCTGCAATGGTTAAGACAGCAACTGACCTGTCCATGCCAATCTCAACCACACAGATCGTGCAAATGAAATGACACCAAACTGGATTGTGACTCTGTCATTGGTCAACATCTTTTAGAAAATAATCAATGTGCATTAAACTATGATAACAAGCGGTTTTCAATCATTGCCCCAGCATGCAGCTCTTTCCACCTTAATCTCTTAGAGGCTGCTTATATCAAGACCTGGTGCCCAGTTTTGTGCAAACAGAAGGAGTTTGTTTACGCTCTCAAACTCTTTCAATAATTGTGGCATTTGACCTCCTGCTGTGCTTTCTCTAACTTTTACTATTGCAAAATCTTTTTTGGTGCACTTTACAATATTAGCACCATCATTGGCTTGTTTCGATTGCCTAACGTCCAAATTAACCACATAAAACACTTACTCACTCTAGATCTTCCCTTTTGACACGATATTGCCACAAATGAGAGCATCATGAAAAGCTTATGACTCAAACAGCTTTTTTCAAAGCTATATTAAAACATCACATTGTTAAAAAATCAGTTGATTTTAGTTGGTCAGCCGCTACAAGTCTCATCCATTTCATTCCATTGTAGCAAATAATGTAGCATAGTTAGCCAACTGCTTAAAATCATATTGCTTTTTTGGTTTTGCAGAGCTTAATTGAGTAATTGGCATTTAATATTTTTGGCACCCTGTTGACTGCTGTACATTATTCGTATCAGTGGTGGGCACTAGCAGCACTAAAAATAGCAGCTGTTCTTGGAGTTGCTAATGTTGCGTTAGCGTTTGCTGTAATGCCACTTTTGTCATCATAAGCTAGTAGCAAGCATTACTTTTTTTACTCACAATAGCGCTAGCAAAACCAATGCTAAATTTTTTGAAAAGTAGTTGCTGCTAGTGCCAAGTTCTCCTCGTGGTAAAACAGAAGTAAAATAGTATCAAAAATGCAGAATATTCCCAAAATTACACCTCCCAGAATCCATTCTTCTGATGACAAATTATTGGAAAGAGCATTTGCAGAGGAGTTATGAGAAGACAGCAGCAGTAAAAAGCAAGTATAAGACTTTGTCCCAAAGCAAAGCAATTGCTGCATTGCTCTCCAATACATCTTTAAAAGAATTGGTTGTGGAACACAACACTGCCATGCCTATCAATGCAGCAGTGGAATGCCTGTTTTCACTAGAAAAGAATGTCCAAACCCAAAGCAATCTAGAACATTTTCAGACGCTCATTTGTTTGAATTATCTGTTTTTTCCCAAAAATTTTTTTTGTGCTGTCTTTGCCACAGCTGCTGCTTTTTTTTGGTGCTACCTACTGCTTTCTTGGCTGGCCTGAAAAAAATTGCGGTTTTCACTTTCCATAACAACATTTGAGTGAAATTTGAACCTACGACCATTGCTTTCAGCATTACTAGCGATTAGTGACTTCTAGCTTTTGAAAAAGACTAATATTAGTATTTATCATGCTAAAGTTGAGTGTTCAGCAAATAGCGGTAATGATGAAAAAATATTTTTGACTAGCGATAGCGCCAGTAGTTTGTCATTAGCAGGTGCCCACCACTGATCATTGCCAATACACCAAATTAATTTTTTTTAATGAACTCTCCTGCATGGGAATATTTTAAGATATGAGACAATGATATCAATTAAGCTGAATGTCTACTTTGCTAACCAAGCACGTCAACTTTCCAGGAAAATTTTTATCCCACAACCTGACCATCTGCAAAGCATGCATCTGACAACCAATCAATCAATTAAACAAATAGGATAAATCCATTAACAGCAAAAGATCAGCATCTGAAATTGCCAGAAGTCAAAGTTAAGCATTGGCTTACCTTAAAAAAAAAAGATGTTCAACTGACTTTATTTCAAATGCAAAAAAAATAAAAAATTTGAAATATTGATGACAACAACAGAAAGCAGATATAAAAGCATATTAGAGAAATGATTGCATTCGACAACCAATCATTTGCCAAGGCCAAAAATATTGGTTTGCAGCATTAGACAAATTGTCTAGCCAAGGGATCAACAACCTGCAGCTACAAAGCTGCATTTTGGCACCTCCAAAGCTGCATTCATGCACCAATCAACAGCTGCCTCAACGTGATGGTGTGATCCCCTAACCTGTTTGCGTTGGATCAAAATGGTTGTTTGCCTTCCCCAGGGTCCCAGTTACCCCAGGCATTCCACCAGAACCATTTTTTTGCTGTGCTGCCCCCTGAACGACTGCAGAAGGGCAGCACACAGCTTCTCAAAAATCAGTCGCCTGCCTCCTCCTTTCTCCTGCCTCTTTCTTGCCAATCTTCATCTCCATATTTTTCTTTTCTTGATGAGTCATAACATTTGTCCCAACACTGGCTCCGTCTTTCTTTGCTCAGTGTGCACTGGAAATGTGACCTGGCAAGGTAAGTCAGTGCAATGCTGTACTTGCTCCAAATGGGTCCATCTAAGGTGCTGACTAACTCTCCTTCTCCAAATTCAGAACTCTTGGCAGCTCTCACTCCTGCTGCGTCCCTGCTTGCAACACCATGACTTCCACAATTACACCTCATTGTAACACTGTGACTTCCTCCTTGGACTCCTCCAACCTGTATACCTCTATTGTTCAACCCAGTCCCCCATATGCTAATGCTGCACTTCTGCCCCACCCTCGCCTCCAAACCTCTTATCCTCCTTCTGCCCATTGTTTCTTTTCCCTCCACTCCCTCACCACCACCTCCTGCTCCTGACTGTTTCTCTATGCCTCCTACTTCTGCTCCCCCAGGACTCCATCAGGGTTTTTCAATGGAATGCTGGCAATCTCTGAGCCAGGAGCACTGAACTGCTTCACTTTCTTTCACCCCTTCCTGTTGACCTTATCTGCATCCAGGAATCTAATCTCAACTCGTCTTCCTCTTTTAGGATCCCTGGATTCTCTACTCTGTGATCTGATTGCACCCACTCCCAGTCTGCCATTCTCTCTTGTGATGCCACACATGCTAGCAACAGCGCCATCATTTTCGTCAGGCAGAGTTTATCTTTCTCTGAACTCTCTACCTCCTCTATCTCTTCATTTGATCCCTACTCCGATTATGTGGGGATCAACATCTCTCTAAACAACTCCTACTCGCTCTCATTTCTTCATGTTTATGCTCCCCTTATTCACTCTTCTCTGTTGGATGGCAGAGCTGATTCCTTTTCTCCCTTCATTTTTTCCTCCTACAGAAATCTTTTCATTATGGAGGACACTTAACTGCCATCACCCCTTCTGCAACTCAAGAGGTACTTCTGACCCCATGGGGAGGAAGTATTTGATTGGGTCATCTCTTCTGACCTCCTTCCCTTCAATGACCCTGACATACCTACTCCTCTGGCAGTCGCTCCTCCCATGACATATCTTTTGCTCCCTCCTTTCTTGCTCATGGGAGGTGCTTCAGGACCTGGGTTCTGACCACCTACCATTTCTTCTATCTGTCCCTCCTCTCCTGTCTATCGCTCCAACAAATGTCCCCCTTCCTTCAATTTTCAGAAGCTTGCTGGGATGACTTTGCTTCTTATTTGACTCCCACTGTCCTTTGGCAGAGGAATATTTGTCTCTTTCCTCTGCTGCTGTTTTCTTTACTTCTCTGGCACTGAATGCAGCCAAATCTTCCATTCCTTTTGGTCGCATCAAATGCCATCCTAAAGCCTGGTGGTCTGCTGAGGCAGAAGAAGCAATAAGTGAAAGACGCAAAGCTTTCTTTGCTGCTCACAGAAGTGATGAACATTGCCAGGCTTACATCTCCACTTCCCGACATGCTTCGTCTGTCATCGCCAAGGCCAAGGCTGAGGCATGGCAGACGACTTGCTCTTTTCTTTTGCCCAAATCTAACCCTAAACCTGTACTCTCTTCTTTGCTATGTTGCTGGCTCTCCTTCCTCCTCTCCGAACATCCCTAATTGTTCCTCTCCCAGAAAATCGGCTTTGATCTATGCCACTTACCTGAGATCCCATTTTTTTGTCTCTCAGCCAAAGGCCCAGCACATCAGAGCCAGAGGCTACCTTTGTGAGCTCTGCTGAGCTACGTGCCCAGAGGAGTCTTACTTGTCCTTTTGCTCACCCTTCAACCCCACTGAATTTCTTGCAGCTGCCTCCAACCTCTCTTCGTCCAGTCCACTGCCATTGGCCCAGATAAAGTTGCCTATCCCATGCTAAAGCACCTTCCTCACTCTGGCATGGATTTTCTTCTACACATTTCAATCTTTCTTAGACTTTGCATTCCTTTCCTTCCATCTGGAAGACATATTTTATTATTCCCATCCACAAGACGGCAAAGCCTCTCGACTCTCCTGCTTCCTTCCAGCCTATCTATCTCACCTCCTGTATCTCAAAGCTTTTTGAATGCATCATTGCATCCCGTCTACTCTTCTTTCTGGAGTTTTAATTCCATTCTCTCTCCCCGCTAGGCTGGCTTCCGCCCTGGACAGTCTACTCTGTATCTTTCTCAGTCCATCTCGGATGGGTTTAACAAACCCAGGCCAGGCGCTCATACAATTCTCTCTACTATTGATTTCTCCAAAGCTTTTGACTCTGTCTGGCATCCCATCCTTTTCCATAAACTCATTTTGGCTGGCCTCCCTTTAAGCTTTGCTCGTAGGGCTAAATCTTTCCTTTCTGAGAGGCGTGCTTACATAGTTTTTCAAAGTCACAAAAGTCGCTTCTTTCAAGTCCACCAAGATGTTCCACAAGGATCTGTTCTTGGTCTTGTACTTTTCTCTCTCTTTATCAATGATCTTCCTGGTTCTCTGCCTTATTCCATCAGCTGCTGGCCATTTGGTCCTATTCCCCCTTAGTCCCTACCGTGCCACACAAAAAGCTCTGTTTCGATTGAAGTATGTCTGTCTTGTTTCTCCGGCTGCTCTATCAGGATACAATGGGTTTCCAGACACTCCTTTCTCCCCAGATGATGGGGCTGATAAGCTGGCCAGATGGGGAGTGCTACTTGCACCCTCTGCAACCCCTTGTAGTCTCTCTCCTCTTATCTCTCGTATCCACTCTTGTCTTTTCTCAAACTGAAGGCATACTGTCTCATCTAAATTCTTCAACACAGGTTCACAATACAAATGTGCAAGGTCGGCGAGTTGGGCTTTTAAAGCAGTGCATTATTCAACAGAACTGGCACTATGGTGTAAAAGCTGTGCCCACGATGACTTAAATTTGGCAAAGACTTCTTTGCACAAATACCTGGGTGGCAACCCAAAGTTGACACCATGCCACAACACGAAACTTTCAGTGTCAGATAAGTCATAATCTGAGAGATTCAGAATATGCCTTATAGTATTGCTGAGAGCATTGCCGAAACGGTCATGCCTGAGTGAAAACGCAGTTGCTCATTTTTTATCTTGGATTTTGATTCCATTTTTCCATCAAGTAATGCCAGGTATCTGCAGAATCTGATTGTGTTGAAGAATATTAGAAATTTGTGGGCTGCCTGCCAATGTGATTGGTAAACTGTTCATAGTTTTCTTGATTGTTCTGTTTGCTTTTCAACATCAATTGCTAAAAAAGCACGTTCCATCCTTGGGAGGACTGGCTTGCGATTGTTTGATACAAGCCACAATGTACTTAGGGGCAACTCTTTTAGATATGCAAGCCTTCAGAAAGGCTGCAGAGAACTTTAGAGTTCTGATTTTTCCTCTAGTTCTCATCACATTGTTTAAAACAGCTATTTGCTGTTTACTGTACCAAATGCGAAAGTACATAAAAACAGTCATTTGTCAGGTCAGCACTCAGCAGTGCATTAAATATCTGCAGCCAATTGTTTTTAGTATTTGCTATTGTTAACCCTTTAAACCCTGCAGGCAGGAAAACCGGCCATACTGAGAAGCCTTACAGACTTGAAAAGCCCATTAACTGGCCTTTGAATCTACCGTCCTTACCTTGTAAGCCAGTGTAAAGTGTGAGCTGGTGTACTGTCCTGTGAGACAGTGTACCGCACTGTGCCAATGTACCATCATTACCCTGTAAGCTCGGGTTAAAGGTGGGAATGATCAGAAAAACCAGGGTTCAAAGGGTTAAGATACTGATCAGATTATTTTATTAAACAGCAAAACAGCTAAAGCCAATGAAGTTGAACTGTGTAGTCTGATGTTGTTTGCTTGTACTGTACATAAGAAAGTACCAGCTAAGAGAATGCAACTGCAACTGTTTTAATTTGAAATTTATGCAAATTATCATTTGGTTGATCTGCTACTTCACTTTTTACCTTTTACTTTACTGTAAAATCTTGACTTTAAATGTATGTAAATGTGTTCATTATTGCTTTTTAAGATTAGGCCAATCAGGATTTTATGCTGCTTACAAATTAGAGAAAATGAACTGTATGTTCTGACTGGTGATTGGACTAAGCAAAATAGTAAGTACAACCTAATAAAAGGCTAGAAGTAAAAAGCAATATACACATAATGAAAGTTGTGAAATAGCGTAAATATTTTTTCAAACAAAACCATGAACTGCATGGGGAAATCTAGCACACATTACTCTTAACTCTCTAAGCCAGAGCCCACCACATAAATGCCCAGAGCCAGAACTGGAGTTCATTCCTTCACTACTGTTACCATATTTTCCAGTCAATAAGCCGAATTGCCAAATAAGCCGAGGCCAATTTCTAGCTCTAAAAATGATGGTTTTTTGCTTATTATTTATTATTATTTTGCTTATCAGCCAATAAGCCGACCCAAAAAAAATCAGGTCCAAACTTAAGGTCCTGAAATTCGGCCTATTAGGCAGAAAATACGGTATGTCTTGTTGATCATAAGTAGTTGGCAAAAAAAAAATAGAAAAAATATTTTCTGAAAAAAACAGTAAATCATCATGCAGAAAGAAATTAGGAATTATTTTCTTTAACAAAATTAAGCCGGTTTTTTAAGCTTTATTAGGCTGACTACTTTTGGCAAATTGACCATCTGTTTGGGCATATGTCAACATCATATCAGGGCACAAGCTTAAAATAAAAACAGCATACCGTATTTGCTCGTTTTGTAGCCCGGGCCCTTATTTTTTTTCAACCAAACTCACTACCGGGCCCTTATTCAAACGGGCCCTTATTCAAGCACGGGCGCTTGTTATTTTCAAAGTAAAATTATGTACAAAAATTATCGTTGAAGACAAATATTTCACGACATTAATCCTTTTTCCATGTCAATTTATTCACGTCAAACGCAAATTATTTACGTCTAAAGAGTAATTCCCTCATATTAGTTTAAATTATTAACAAGAAATAACTTATTTCCTATTGTTCTCTACCACTGAAAAATCAGCTTTTACATCGGGTGGGTATTCAAGCACGGGCCCTTATTTATTTTTAAGTTCTGTTCACACGGGCGGCTATTCAAACGGGCCCTTAATCAAGACCGGGCGGTAAAACGAGCATATACGGTATGCACTTTATTTAAGGTTCGCTAACCATTCTGCAACAAAAAACCTTTAATTTGCCATGCTAGCAAAAGTGATGACATTCAGTATAAAAAATGAACCAGATTTTGGAGCTTGCTTCAGTCTCCAGTTTACAGCCAAAAGTTTTGGACAGATGCCAAGTTTGCAAAAACTCAAGACATTATGCAAAACTATGAGTTAGAGGTAATCTGCCAGAAAACAATCCTACAGTTGATCTAAATAAACGCTGGAAGCACCAACGCCTTGGCCAACATCATTGAAATAAACAGATTTCAGAGGTCTTTTTTTTCATGCTCTTCTAAATAGTAATTCTTGGTCAGAGTTCAACAACGTCTGTACCATAAGTTTTTTGAACAATTGCTTTGAAAATCTCCAAAACATATACCTACCAGAAACACAAATCACACCATCCCAAAACTGGGTAAAACAATTGCCTTCAAACATTAAATCTCCAAAAAAATGATCTTTAACTGGACAGAGAAGAACAGGATTCATTTCAGAAGACTCTATATACCTCTACCTATTCTAGCACCACCAGGTTTGATGTAACTCTGGAGAATATCGCATGGACTTGATGTGTTTGCAAAGGCTAAGAACCACTACTCTTAATAGAATGTTTCTGGTTGAATTCTAAAATCTTTTGTTGCATGATCAACATTGAGGTATGCCTTTTTACCCTTGGGGCACAAAAAAAGTTTTTTTTGAATGAACTTATGTCTTGTGTGCAAACCCTTTTCAGAGCTACTACTGATAATATTGACAGCACAGCAGGTTTCTACAAGCATCTAAATGCCTGTCCCATGAACACAGTGTTTGACATTTGATAGTGATGTACTCACACTACATTTTCAACCAAACTTAATACTATTACCAACACCAGTATATTGAGCAGACGTTGTTACTACCAATGCCATTAGAGCCTTTGAGCAATATCAATTGAAAACATCTATAAATTGTATTGTGGAATGTTTTATCAAGCTTGGCTGATCATAGGATGTTTGATTCATCTAAAACACACATAAAGGTCAGAAAATTAAGACATACCATGACTAAAAATGTTTTCCGATAAAATATTTCACTAAATAAAAAGGGATTTTTGTACTTTGTGGTTTAAATTATCAATATCGAAACATTTTCAGATCAAAATTACAATTTCTAAGCATTATAAATAAAGCAGTCGCAGTTACACAACCCACATAAATACTTGCCCTGACTTAGCACTTTACAGTTTAACAAACCAATCAATACTGTTAACTGATACCATACAACAGCCTGCAACTAATATTTGAGCATGGTACAATACATCACTAGTAGTCAAACATGCGCAGTGAACATCAATCTCACAGCCACGTAATCAATACTGCCACAATAATGCAGAGTAATTCAATTTACACATGGTTAAAAATATCAAAAATTGTAGAACAGAAATATAAAAAGACTAGCTTGATTGTCTTACACTTTTAGCAACTGTTAGATTTTGCACTTATCTGATGTAGACAAGAGTTTCCAGCACAAAGCCCCACAAACAACTACATAAAAAAATTACCTCACCCAAGAGCAATATGATACAGAATTTATACAAGGATGGATATTACAACCTGCATTACTATTTACTGATAGATGAGGTCAGATGCAACAATTTGCTTATCAAATCGAGGGAGAAGAAAAATTGATTTTGGCATACCACAATATTGGAACAAAAACGATTTTTCATATCATTAATAAGCTACTTTGACCACATCTACAAAGTACTGTTATATAGGAAGAGTTGCTTTAAGTTACAGTTGGGGCAGGGAGGTGGGTGAATAAAGATAAAAATTTCTAGTAATTGTTCATTTATTTTCCATTTATTGATTTGGAAGGTGGTTGATTAAGATTGTTATTGGACAAACACACCCAATCCTATAATGTTTACAAAAAAACAAGTTGCAGAAGCAAAAGAAGTGGCTCATTGCTTGCTATGATCAAGCAATTTAGCATGGGTGGCAGATTACTTGAACAATGTATGGTCAATTAGCGCTCTGCCAAACTCTTTGATATTCTTGTCCAAGATGAATAGATGGGAGTTCTAATCATTATTTTTTGGTACTGATACAACTTATGATTTTAAAATTTTTGAGAAAAAATGATGCACAATGAAAAACTTGCTTCCTGGCTTAAAAATGTAAAATTTTGATAGGAATTTCACTATATTCCAACATCAAATATATCCTATGAGCTCATATGCCACTTAAAAGTTATATCAGGTCACAACACAGTAATAACCATGAATGGTAGTACCAAAAGCACACCCACTGATACAATTATGTTTAACAGCATGGCACAATGCAATCAGTCTTAAACTTGCAATGCAAAGACTGAGAGTTCAGGATTCAGGGCATTGCATGATGCATCTAAGCCAGGGGTTCCCAACCTGTGGTACGCATACCACTGGTGGTACACGGAAGCTTTCCAAGTGGTATGCAAAATGTTTTCCAAAAATGCAAAAAAAGCATTTGTTTATACAGAAACACTCATACAGAGAAAAGTAGTAATGTGAATTTGGTTTCAGTTCATTTCCTTTTGCTTCTCAACTGTAATAAATGTAAATTTGTACATATTTTATAATTTTGCATAATGTCAAGAGGGCTAGCTAGCTTGCTCAGCACTTTTTTTTCTTTCTCTAGCGTATCTGCAGCAGCAGCAAGCTGCAACACAATCAAATATTCTAGCTAGCGTGTTACACAATACCTCCAGTAACAAGCTCACGACTGGTTAAAGCTAATTTTGATGTAATAGACGAGGAAGAACTGATTCATACAAATGTGAGTGACTTATAACTGAAGAACTCTCTTGAAAGTTTTTTCATCAGTACAAAGATGATCGCTTGTGCATTATATTTTTGTTTATTGGCATGTGGGAGTTCTTTCAGTGATAGACTGATAGAAGCTTTGTGAATTTTGAAATAAAATTCTGCTGTTCTAGCTAGCTATACTTTTATCTGCTGTTCTACCTGACTACATTTTTCTTTGCTGTTGGAATCTGGTTGTTGTATATCTTTACTTGTATTATACATGTATGTTAATATGTCTGTTAACCTTTGTGTACAGTTCATTTATGACAAAACTAATCGTCAAAGTTAGGTAGTACATAGCTACAGAATAACTTCGCAAGTGGTACACTGCAACAAAAAGGTTGGGAACCTCTGATCTAAGCAGAACCAGCATTTGCACTAAAGCTCACGTTTCACGTTTCAACTATACTGCAGAGCTCTTGAATGGGGCTCTGCAAAACCCTAAGGTTCTGTGAAATATTTAGAGGTTCACTGAGCACTGAGGGCTTTACAAGGGTTCTCCTTCATTGGTTTTACTTGGCAAAACATGTTTTTTTAATTTTTCAAGAACAGTTTTGCAATACTTAACAACTCTAGCACAAACACATGATGCAATAATCTTAAATGCTCGTTTTGCTTGATTTTAAGCTCAGCAATTATATTTCCATTATTTATTTTGTCACATACACACATCAAAGCAAAAAGATTTTCTTGAAAGGTAGATACAGCAGCAATTAAATGACCAAAAAATACAACACAACTAGTAATTTCCTTGTGCTACAAGCTATTATCCATGTATTATGACGTAAAATCAGTATGGAACAAAGGTAGAAGTTTTCAAACTTGTTTTGGCTACAAACCCTTTAGTTGAGTCTAAATGGTAATGTATCCTCACAAAAAAATACAGCATAGGTAGAACTCTATTTTCTAAAGTTGATTTCCAACAAAAAAGGTCTGGAAGTTGAAAAAGACTGAAGCATCAAAACATTAAAAAACAAGCAGTGGCTACAGTGCTGGCACCAGCTTTTTAGCTTTCAACTGTAAAATGCTGGCAACAGACATCAATGGTTAGTTCAAACATTAAATCTTCAGTGTACACTCCCCTCAGGTTTATAATACTAAGGCTTTTCTAGCAATGTACACTCTTATTATGCAATTACAAAAAAACTACAGCAACGCTTCCTTCAAAACACTTCAATCTAAACTATACAAAAAAGTAAAGAAGCTCAATGCAGAACTGAATCTCTGACCATTGTCTGTTTGTTTGTGGTTACCTCTCCTCTTCCTTGGGATGAAGGTACAGCATGAATGGTAACACGGTAATTCAGGTTCATGCAGTCAACCTAATTGAAAGTAGGCTAGGGGAAATATGGCAGCCCATTTTAAACCAGTCTTGAGTGACTGGTAGCCCCACCACCAACAAGGCAGACTGCCACTGGTGGGTACCCAAGAATCATCTTTTTTATGACATGCTGGGTTAGCAACTTCAAAATTGTAATCAGCGAAGTATGGGTGGGCTACCTGTCTGCCACATAAAGGTGGAGGCGTCCTGCTAAGTGCCTTGCCCAAGGACACAAGCAAGCTTGCCGGCTTGTTCTCGACACTATCTCTTTTTCATGCTGAGCACCAAGCAGAGAAGCTGTAAATACCATTTTTTAAAGTCTTTTGGTATGACTCGACTTTAGGGAATGAATCCCATCTCTGACCACACCATTCATAGGTTGCAACACCAACTGCTACACATTGAGTCAACAAAAATATAACATCAGATGTGCTTGGTTAAAGACAGCGCAGTTTACTAACATTTTAGTGTTGAAAGCTAAAAAGCCAGTGCTGGCATTCAAGCCATTACCTAAAAAACAAATAGTTTTCTCTCACAAAACAGTAGGTCTAGCTCTCATAAAGTTGATCTCAAAAAAACACTTTTTGCCTAGAGAATGGGCAAAGGCAACAAATTTTGCAATAGCAATTGTTGAAAAATTTGGTGTACCTACATTTACCTATGTGATAAACCTGCTCGATTGCACTGAATTTTCTCAACCATACTATAGCTTAGTTTGAGAACCCATGAACCAAGATTTTTATGTTAAGAAAACTAAAGCCAGCATAGTTTTCAAGAATTTTTTTGTAATTGGGGTTCCATGACACTTGCAAAAGTACTGTAAGGGTTTCACAGCGCTAATAAGGTTGAACAGCACCACTATACAGCTATAGCTTGCACCACCGGTAATGACGTGTAGAGGTGACTCTTGACTAAATGACTGCAAGGTGATTTTGCAATATCCCAAATTCTCCATTCATCTTCTGTTAAATGACTAAAATAAGTTCTCAACTTAATCTTACAAAGTTAACCTATTTTCAACAAAGCTCACATTACTAATAGGTATCTAGCCTACCTTTTTTTCTGTGCAAGCACCAAAGCAAAAAGTTTTTGTAAGTAATCAGCAGAAGAATAAAACCAGAACGCCAGCAAAAATTTTTTAAATCTTTTTTATCTTTTTGATCTCTTGTCACATCTTAGCATCAAACTTTATACTGTATATGCTCAGTAAAAATTTGTTTTCTTAGGGCTAAAATACTACAACTCAATAATATGCTTTTCTGCCCGCTGCAATAACATTACTTCTGCAATTACAGCAGCAAATTTTTATATTCCACCCTACAACTAGCTAATTTGATGTTTAACCTTACAAACTGGAGAATATCGTTTTGGTTTACATAGTAGTGATAAACCAACGTCACTGTGCAATACCAAACTTGCAACACTATTCACCAATTGTGAGGCACCTACGCCAAACTTAAGTGAGCGGATAACCTGGAACTAGCCTGTATCGCCATAACTTCAAAGGCTCCAACAATTATTATAGGTCACCCAGAGAATAGAGATAAGCGGCGGCCACTTTTTCACTTCCACCGGTGGTGTACTGTACAAGAACAGTGTAATCTTCGATCCTTCCAGTGCCTCGATGAACCGAAGTGATGCTATCTGAATAAGTCCGGATACGAATTTCAACTTCACTTTCTCGTCTCCCGGTACTCGATGGCCCAACAATAATCAAGCAATTCATTTATTCATCCAAGATTTAAAATATAACACACGTTTTGTGGACCATAAGAACAATGAGAGGGAAGCGTTAAGCGCGAGATAGTGATTATGATGTTAAATTCGGGTTATCTTACTTTTACAAATACAAAGAATCATGTTACTATTTCTATTTCTACTAATTCGTACAGACCAGCATTCAGTACTTAATGCTTTATTAAAGCTGATGGATACCGCAGCATAGCTTTGTAACCAATGCTTTCTTTAATCTGCCACAGTAGAACTCGGGGCCGTTATTTATAACGATCTTGGGGTATTTTCTCCGAATTGGAGAAAGTGGCATGAATAATTTGTTTTCTGAGTACGAACCGGTAGTAGTCATAGGAGAAAGCAGCATCCATAACATGTTTTTCAGGCACAATTCGATTTTGGTCATAATAAATAAACTAAAAGTGATATCGACCCCCTTTCGTTGTGTTAAGTTGTTTTTCATTAGAACTGCAAACTCACCAAAATGACTCATAACAATACGGCCACATAAACACACGAATGTCAATTAGGCGTTCAGTTCTATGTCAGATATAAATGAATTGTACACTGGCCTTATTCGCTTGCTCATAATTTAGGATTTTCTCCTTTCTATGAGGTTGTTTGTCAGTTCACGTAACAAACAGGTTTTTGATTGTGGATAATGCAGACTTCCCGTGTTTTCTAATATGGATTTGGAAATTTAGCAAAAGCATATGACCCGGAACAGATCTATAAATACATATTCAAATAAATTTTAAAAATAAAAGTGTTTTTCCTCATGGTATACAGAAATATCACTCTGAATGCACGGCTCTCACAGGATATCAAGCTGTAGGCCTACCTGAGTGTTGAATATTGTCCAAAGAAAGCATTCTTGACCAGCGATCAACCGAGCCGGCAAGCCGGTCGCTTTTAATGTCCCCGTTGGTATACAACCCCAATTGTTGATCAACTTTCTATTTGTGGTATGGCATAAAACCAATGCTACAATACCCCTTCAACGAAACTTTAACGCTTCGAAATGGTCGAAGAACGTTGCTAACGCACGCATTCGAGGAAAGTTCGATATCTGACAACAACTGGTTGTGAAGGCGAAGTCAGCAATGTTGAATTAATGCATTCATGGATAGTAATCGAGTAAGCAAGCTGAACCAGTGAAAGGATGCTTTTCTTTTGTGCTGTTGACCTTGGTCTATATGCCAACTATTGCTTAGGTTTGCGTAGTCCAACTGCAGGCCCGCTGGCCAATTTTGGCCCGCGAAGTAATTTTTTTGGCCCGCAAAGCGCCATGAACAGTTACGGCAATTAGAACGTTTAGATCTATAAAATATTTTTAAGGCTTCATTTAATAATTTAACTTCAAAGCTATTTTATAACTTCTGTGGTGATGTTTTACATTGATACAACGAACAGCAGCCGATTGTTTTTCACTTTGATAGCTGCTGCTTACTTTTTCTTAATATCTATTATCGAAAAACAATCACACAAATTATCGTATAACGGTCTTTTTATTGTAAAACAAACAGCTATTTACTTCTATTTTTATGGGCTTGTTTAGCAGCCATTGAGCAATGGAGTTGGAGGCTAGTTTTGGAAGTTCAGACTAAATATTCCACTTTAATCAATACTCAGCTTTATAAAACTAAGAGATGAGTAGTTGCAAAAAAAGAAAAACAGAAGAAAGGACATTTTTTAAGAAGTGGGAGGAAACTTATCTATTTATTGAAAACAATGGAAAACCACTGTGTTTAATATGCCAAAAGACAGTTTCAGCTACAAAGGAATACAATCTAAAACGACATTATGACACTCTCCACAAACATAACTTTGAAAAATATGAAGGAAAGGAAAGAAAAAATATTTCGCAGAGTCTCAAAGACAAACAAGAGAAGCAAGTCAGTAGGATGTTAAATTTCGTAAGCTGTCAAAAGACTAGCTTAGCAGCATCATATGAAGTTGCACTCCTTCTTGCCAAAAAAATGAAGCCAGTTCGAAAGGGTGAATTAGTAAAAGCATGTGCAATTAAAATGGCGGAGGCGTTTGGTGAAGAAAAAATAGCAGAAAAATTTAAAACGCTGTCTTTATCCCATCAGACAATGGCAAGAAGAGCAGCGGATTTAAGTCAACACGTAACTTCTAAACTGAAATCTGCGATGAAAAATTGTACCTATTTCTCAGTGGATTTGGATGAGAGCGTTGATGTGACTGATGTTAGTCAACTGATGATATTTGCTCGACTGGTGGATAAAAGTTTTGAAGTGGAGGAAGAATGGTTAACACTTCATCAATTAAAAGGTGGAACAAAAGGCTCTGATATATACAGGGTGGGCCGTAAATAACGCACCAAAGATTTAAAATAAATTGTGATGTGAAATAATGTAAATATCTTTTTGGGGCCACCTCAAACAAATAGTCTACTCTACAAGAATTGCAGATGTCGACCATCTTCGCCAGCAGATAATTCGTGGGTGCAATTTCATAAATGGAAACAGCGACTTACTCGATAAAGTTTATGGAAATTTTGAACATCGACTGGAATTGTGCATCAACGCAAATGGCGAGCATTTTGAGCATTTGTGATTGTACCAGCGTGTACGTGTTTCTCTGTTCATTTGTTAAGTTTTGTTTTAATAAAAACGTTTGTTATTATTATCTGAATTGTTTTATATGCTTTGGTGCGTTATTTATGGCCCAAAACGTTTGTTATTATTATCTGAATTGTTTTATATGCTTTGGTGCGTTATTTATGGCCCACCCTGTATATGAAGCGATAAACACTGCTGTTTCCGAGTTCGAATGATTCAAAAAATGTTCTTGCATAGTTACAGATGGCGCAAAGGCCATGAGGGGAAGCAAAACTGGTCTAGTTGGATTGTTAAAAGAAAATGGAATTAACTGCGTTACTTTGCATTGCGTAATTCACCAGGAAGCGCTTTGCGGAAAAGTACTGAAAATGGTGAATGCAATGCAAAGTGTTGTCAAGATGTTCAATCTAATAAGAGGCGGAAATAAATCTCAAAGACACCGAAGGTTTGTTTCATTTTTGGATGAGCTGAATGCTGAATTTAGTGACCTGCCTCTCTATACGAGTATCAGATGGCTGAGCGCAGGCAAGGTATTGAAACACTTTTTTGGATTGCGCAAAGAAATTCTTTCATTTTTTGAAGACGAACTAATGGAGAGCACAAACACTTTTCAAGCGCAGTTGCGAAGCATTGAATTTCTTTGCCACTTAGCTTTCTTAACAGATATGACAAATCATCTGAACGTGTTAAATTTGAATTTGCAAGGAAAGGGACAAAGCATTTCTCATTTAGTGGGACATGTTGAGGGTTTTCGCTCAAAGTTGGTTTTGTTCACAAACTGCTTGCAAAACAACAATCTTGCTCATTTTCCGTCCTGCTCAGTGAACAAGGTAGAATACTCCAATGCTGATTTCACACAGTTTGTAAGTAATATTACTTCACTGTCCGAGGAATTTCAAAATTGATTTTAGGATTTCGAGAAACTAGTCCTCTTGCACTATACAACAACCCCATGCAAGTGAGTGTTGCTATGCAGCCATCTGAATTTCAACTCGAATTATGTGAGCTTCAAAGTGATCAGTTTTTGTTGTCAAAAAGTCGGAAAAAACCAGAAAACTTTTGGAAGTTTGTTTCACAGGAAAGGTTTTCGATTTTAAAAAATGCTGCTTTAAAGTTGTTTTCTATGTTTGGAAGTACATACATTTGCGAATGTGCATTTTCAGCAATGAACAATATCAAAACGAAAAATCGAAACCAACTGGGAAACAGTACTTTGGGTTTACAAGATTGTCTTCGCATGGCCACAACTAACATTTCGGTGGATACAAACGCAGTTGTGAGAGATGCATCTCGACCACAAACGTCCCATTAATCGGCAATAAACTATGAACATTGAAATTTATTTTGTGTGCTTCTATGCTTACCTTCTGCAATAAAATTATCCTATTTAACCAAAGAACAACTTAATGTTAAAATTAGGTTTTCGTTATAACTAATAGTTTTGTTGATCTTCTGGAATTGGCCTGCGAAATAAATTAAGAGCTTTTTTTGGCCCGCGATAAAATTAAGTTGGACCACGCTGGCTTAGGTAATGGCCTTACACTATATTTTTACTTTCTAATGGACTCGCAGCAACTTTGGTGCTATGCCCCTTCCAAAATGTTAGTTAAATTATAATGCCTACAGATAAATGCTTTTCTTTTTCACTTTGGCTTCATTTTCGAAAATTTAGACACATGATGCTAAAAAACCATGCTTTTGAAGAAAAATAGCCAAAATGCACCAAGTTACTTAGTTTTTTTACAATTGTTACTTTTCTGAGACCCAGGGCCTCAGATATTTCAAGATCTTTTTGAGCTACAACAAAACGATGTGTATTGGAACTGCGTTTTTGATCGATCAAAATGAAATCAAGATTAAATCAAACTACGTAGTGTAATATATTTTTTGAAAGGAAATTTTATCCCAGTTAGTGTGATGTGGATTCTAGAAACAATGCTTAGTGACTCAAAATGAAACAAAGCACCTTTACTGCCTTCTTTTTTTGGTGAAGGAAACCAATGTTACTCCAAGTTCAAAAAATATTACAGGCCTCGTGTGTCGATAAATTTTTTGAAAATGACCCCTAGAAGATGCAAAAGAATTATACTTTCGAAGTAAAATGTCAAAAATTACTAAAGGACAAATTTTTTGTACTGTTTTCAATTTTTTTGAAGCCCAGCAGCCAAATTTTTGGCCTTTTTTGGGGTCCTGGAATCTACTGCAACTACTCTTTTCATCAGTCGTTATATAATAACTCTTTGCTTATACCACCTAATATTGCCTATCTTTGAAAAGACTGGTTCTTCCTGATTCAAATGATATGCAGTTTAAATAAATTATTTTGTTGCTTAAGCTGAAAGATAAGCTATTCTTTCCCTCCCCCCTTTTTGCTGGGAAACAGCTAATTTTGATTGATTATAGCCCGCATGTCAAAATAAATAAAAAGTGCTTTGTTTGCATTTTCTTCTTGGTAAATTGATAAATGTGGTAAAAGAGGGGCGCAAATCAATAAAAATGTTTTAAGAGTTTTAAAAGGTGTATTTTTTTCACAATTTGCAATTTTATGAGGTCTAGCACCAAAATTGGGTGGGTTTTTGGCCGGTATCGAAGAAAAATCAGGGTTTATCATGTAGGCTAGCCTTTTTACCAATCAAAACTTAGCCTAAAATATATATTATGATATATTTTTAAAAAGGGAATTTCTTCAACTTGCAGATAACATAAAACTTAAATCTAATATTTTATTGCTAAAGATGAAACAGGACCATTTTTACACCCGTCCTTTTTTGTTGGAGGAACCAGATTATCACTCGGAGTACCCTATCTCGCAAAATATATAAAAAGTGTTTGATGTACACCAGCTCTGTGGAAACTTAATACAGGGCGCAAAAATGAGTTATGTAAACGCATAAACATCATATTAAATTTGGAAAGAAAGTACTTTTTGTGTGATTTGCATTTTCTGAGATCCAGCTATCAAATTTTGAGTGTTTTGGGCCGGTACTAAAGATAACTATAGATATCGTTTTTTATCAATCATTATAGATTAACTCTTAGCCTAAACCATGCAACAATATATATTTTTGGAAAGGAAATGTTTTAAGCTTTTAGGTGATATGTAGTTTGAGATAAAAATTTAGTCGCTAAAGATGATACATGACCATGTTGACCACCTTTTTTTTTGCAGAAAATCATTTATTTTTTGCTTGGTATAGGCTATCAATCAAAAATTCCACAGACTTCAGTTTTTGATCAATCTTTCTGAAAACTTAGATACAGACAGCTAAATAACCATGGATATCAGAAAAATTGCCAAAATGTAGCAGAGGAATCAGTTTTTCTACAAATTGCAATTTTCTGAAGTATCGTTGGAAAATTTTTCAACAAAAAATGAAAAATTGTGTATGCCTAATATTTCTTTATCAGCTATTATAAAGTAATTCCAAGTCTCAACTATTTAAAATTATATATTGATGAAAAGCTAATTTCCTGAGCTTTCTAAATATATTAACAGTTGTCAGGTTATTAGATTGTTTATATTTTAAATTTATCTGTTTATACTAGATTACCAAATTTTGGTGGGATAAAAAAATTCGACTACAGGTAATATAGGTCAATTGTTTCAGCATAAAAACCAATAGTTAAGACAATTGTAAAACATCATCAAAATTTCCTTGAAATAATCTTTAATTTAAAAAAAAATGTCGAAGTCAGTTGAGAAATAAAGTCACAAATCAATTTTAAAGTAAACTAATTTTTTCAACTTTTGAAAAAAATCATCAATTGATGATCTCACAATAGCGAAAGGGTGTAAGCTCAAAAATCATCAATTGATGATCACGGTAGCAAAAGAGTTAAGTGTTCTACCCTTTTAGTCATATTGCTGGCATTGTCAACAGCCAAACACAAATTTTTTTTGCAATGCCAAGTTGCTGCATTGTTGCAGTGAATAAGTTGCACATTGTTGACTAGTGAATCTTTTTTCTGTATTTGCACAAGCTAACATTTTTACTACTGACTGATCTTTATTTTTGTCATCATATTGGACATTGATTCCTAAAAAGCTTCGAAGTTGTCTTGTTGCACTGTCCATTTTAATAAATACAAGTTTGCCTTGGAAATCGTTGATCGAAGATTCTCGCATCTTGTTTGCTACATTAACTACATGTCAGTGAATTGATTCTCTTGAAATGGACACCGCTAGTTTTCGAGCCATTTCGCCATTTAAAGTTTGAAATCCCGGATTTTTAACCGTTTCAATCTCGTCGGGACATATATGTCTCAAGATATTGCATCACAGTACCAAAGCGTTGTTTGGGGCAAAATCATCCAAAAGTTTGATACCATTGGGACATATTTGTGCCATTTAAAAAAAAAACAAAAAAAAAATAAGAGATTTTTTGAACTCAATAAAAACCTCACTAATAACATTCAGTTGCTTAGTTTTGAACAAAATTTACCGGCATGAGTGCATTGTTACAAATCGGTATTGAATGGATAGTGCTACACCAAACATAATTGATTGGATTATGCCCCAAATAAACTTATCCTTGTTCATTGCTACAGTTACAGATTGTGGCTGGAAATGGGACGCAATCAACAGCTGGTTGCTTAATTCCAACTTTTTTGCTTGGACTTTAAATCTTGTTCATCCGCCTGTTTTACTTTTTTTGATTTCTCAGCATGGAATTTTTCTAAATGACGTTTCAAATTGCTACATGTGTTCTACACGCTTACTTTTATAATGCTGCCGCATTCTTCACCATTTTTCTTGATGCATTTGTAAGTTTTATTTTTATCAAGTTCAAAACAGTCATACACATGACTGGATTGAGCATGTGGCATTTTGCTAAGTTTATGCAATAAGTAATCAAAATGCAAATTTGGATTAATTTTGTCTGAATAAAAAGTTGAAATAAATGAAAACTACCAAGTAACCATCCTAGCAACTTCATAAATTGAGAAATAAACATACTGCCAATAAAAAGTGCTACGTTACGGAAACAGTTCTGCTGGTCAGATTTACCTAATTCTTGTTAAACTATTAAACATGATCTCTTATCTAACTCTGTTTTGCTTACCTATCCTCTCTTACTAACTTTCTGCACAATTCAGTTCTTGAATCTGAATAATAATCGCATTTTAATCGCGGCTGCCGTGAATATGCGCTTTCGACCAAAACGAGGGCTATGTCTGCGATTTATTGTTTACAAAGAAAAAGTTAACTGTCAATTAGGTCAGCTATTCTCCACTGTGACGGTTTACATTGCAAAACTGCAAAGTCTGATTAGAGTGTTCTTCTCAATGTCCTTAATGTTTTCATGAAACATATAGGGTCTTATGCAGAAAGCAGGCTTAGTTTAGGCCGAGCTTAAGCCTAAGCCGAGCTTGCGCTAGTCGGGCTTACAAAAAGAGACTTGGTGGTATGCAAAAACTAAACTTAAACGAGACTTTTGAGAGCCACGCTCAATGTATTATAACGTTACCGTTTTTGAAAACCCAGTTTATCAAGGGATTGTGACGTTGCTGCAAAATATTTTTGTGGTGTCATATTGCCAGGTGACACGCTGTACGTTATTATAGTGTGATACAATTGGAAGTTGTTGTTCGCAATAAGATTTGGTTAAAGCGATTACAGTAAGTGATACGGCAAGCTACATAACCGTGTTACTAATTTAAGGTACGTGGAGTCCATTGCCCAACTTTAGCAACAGGAATACAATAACAAGGATTTTGCCTTATTGCTTACATAAGTCGCGATTTAAGTAATCTGCAATGATGACTTAGAAAAGCCCAACTTAAACAAGTTGTTAAACCATGCTTAAAGCTATAACTTCTTTCTGCAAATGAAATCGATGACGTTAGTTGGGCTCTGACAATTTTTAAAAAAGCCTGGCTTAAGCCTACTTTCTGCATGAGGTCCTTAATATGCAATAAAAAGATTTCATTCTTTTTAAATTCAGTAGTAATGATATTGTACAAATAAAAATGAACTTGAACTTGCTTTAAATATTTTCGAGTTCGAGTTCGAGTCCCGCAAAATTTTGAGTTTTGAGGGCAAGTTCGAGTTCAGCAAAAAGATTGAGTTCTTTCGAGTTCGAGTTTGCAGCCCCGCTTTATAGTATAGGAAGGTTTTACACACGTGATCAAACGCCATCAAAATGCGTTATCAAAAAAAGGGGCTGACCATTTTTAATGTTTTTGCATTGAATTAAATAGCAGTGATACCTGTAGTGTCTTCTGTTGCACCTGACCTAAACTTAGATTTTACCGTAGAGCACTATACATTGTTGATACTATGTGCAATTTTATTTACGGGCTTTTCCATTCCATTGACAAACATACTACTGAGCAACAAGTTTCACATGCGAGAAAACTTATTTATTACTACCATTATTCAGTCCCAGGGGATGTGACTCATGTTACTAAACAAATATTTTGGTTCTAACTGCAAATACAAACTTCCTACGAAATAATGTCAAAATTAGCTCATACATTACAATGTTGTTCCATTGATTCAATACACTACAATGCCGTTTTTTTGCAAATTAGATAAATAAACTAGACAGTTGTTGAATGAACGTCAAATATGTTGTTTTACTGATGTTATGTAATGAATCTAAAGTCAAAGTACGCTAAGAAGTGTTTAGGTTTATTTGTTGTGGCTATTATTTAACCCAGTTTTGTGGGCTAGACACGTAGGATTATTTGTAGTCAGCTTCTGGTAGGTTTCATGTTCGATTAATGAGTGCATTTGGGAACACTGAGTTGAAGTTAATTGTAATGTGCAACTTATATAGGATATTTAGTTGCATAAATATACTGAAAAGTTTTAGACTTAAATTATTCTGCAGCCTAGATGACAGGGCAGACTTCTGTGCTGCTTGCCGTGAGTTGGATTAGATATTGATAGATATAGTCACCAGTCCTTTGACAGTTTTTGTCGGTAATGCTTTCAGAGCAGTTAAGTTAATCTGTCAAATATAATTATCTGAACTTCAATTTTCCTTAAACAATTTTTGGTTTATTGCCTAGGCTGCTGAACCAAGTAAGCCAATAGGAATAATCAAAAACTTTCGGTATCGTTAGCAATGATCTGATAATGGCTGATTTTGCTGATTTAGGCTACCTACGGATATCTAATCGGCATAGAGTTGTTTTTAACTAAGGAGTAAATGATATTTTGATAATATTTTCCTTAAGGCAGATTTTTTGGCCTATTGGCGCATCGTAGTAAGTTTAGGCTAGCCAACTGAAAGGCCTAATTTGAACCAAAATTTTAATTAAATTTATTTGTTTTCGAGTAGCAAACTTGCAAAAATCCTTTCCAATTTTCAACTTTTGGGATTAGTTTAAAAACTAATAAGAAGTAATTAGTGTCCGCCCAATAACTCTCCAGCAAAAATTACAGCTTTTCGTAAGCCACTTTTTTCGCACTAAATGTGTGATGTTGAATGCAACCTTGGTCAGTTGCATTGACATCATAAAAGGTTGCGCCAATCGTTGTTAAAATGTATAAAAAGTCTTGCAGGACCAAAATTTAGTTTTTACAATGTGAAGAGATAGGAAGCAAAGCAATAATTTAAAAAAATTAGAAAGATATGATTATCGGAAAAGTTTTTTTTATCAGAGGTAGCTTTCATTAAGAAAATTTAACAAATTGTGATTTAATTCTGTCAAAAGGTAGCATTTCTTATGACTAACCGTTTGCCATACCAACAAAATAATTGCCTAACCCCCATTAATGTATAGGCCAGTGGTTCCCAACCTATGCGCCGCGCCACACCAGTGCGCCGCGAGATGTCATCAGGTGCGCCGCAAAAAATATTGAAGTTAAATTCAATCAAGTACGCTTTAAAAAATTCACGCCGCCCACGTTAGTCAGTACGGCACACTAACGATATTGTTGGTAGTAATTGAGTTGTTTTTGGTTGGTGAATGTATCATTCAAGTTTATTTACGCTTGAATAAGGTTCGTTGTGTGGCTGCATTGTGCAAAATAATGCATGAAATAAATAGCGATTGTGACATATACAAACACTGACACACATCTAAGCCAGTCGACTGTGCCCTAATCACTACCGTACGATACTAAACTAAATTGTTTGCGCTCGGTCAAGATATTATACTTGTCGCGTTTTAAGTTACCCAATAAAATGGATAAATTTATCAAGAGGAAACAAAGTGATGATAATGAATTAGAAAGTAAACGTTGCAAGGCAGCAAAGCCCTGTGATAAAGCACCAAAAGCTCGACCAAAACGTCAATACTGCGATGATTATTTGAAATATGGATTTCACTGGACTGGTAGTGAGGATCAACCTTTCCCTCTGTGTGTCATTTGCGGCGAAAAAATGTCAAACGAAGATATGGTGCCCAGCAAGTTAAGTAGACATTTTGCAACCAAACACTCGCAGCTTCAAGATAAAAATCTGAACTATTTTCGGAGACTACTAGAGCAACAATCCAAACAAAAAACCGCTTTTCAAAAATTGTTAACTGTTTCTGAAAAGGCAGAAGCTGCTTCCTATGATGTCGCCGAAATGATCGCACAGCAAACAAGATCACATACTTTGGCTGAGTCGATCATCTTGCCTGCTTGCAGAAAGATAGTAAAAAGAATTCTGGGTGACAAAGCCGAACAAGAAATACGCAAGACTCCCCTGTCAAATAATACAATCCAAAGACGTATTGTGGATTTGTCTGCTAATATCGAGGAAACTGTACAGACTAAACTTCAAAGCACCTTTGAATTCGCTTTACAAGTTGACGAATCAACCGACATCAGCGGCAAACCACAGTTACTTGCGTTTATTCGTTTCGTTGATGGAAATCAAACAATAAATCAATTTTTGTGCTGCAAGAAAATGTCACTCACTACAAGAGGCCAAGACGTCTTTGACATATTACCTACTTACCTTGAAAAATGGAATTTATCATGGAACTCGTGCATTGGAATATGTACTGATGGGGCGCCATGTATTGTTGGCAGTATTAAAGGTTTTGTATCACTCGTACAAAAAGAAAATCCTAATGTTGTACAAACCCATTGCTTCCTCCATAGGGAAATACTTGTTTCAAAAACAATACCAGATGACTTAAGTCAAGTTTTAAAACAAGTTGTTCAAATGGTTAATTTCATCAAAATGAGGCCGAAGAAGTCTCATTTTTTCGAGAAAATTTGTGTTGATATGGACTCTCGGCACAAACGTTTGATTCTGCACACTGAAGCGAGGTGGCTCTCAAGAGGAAAGGTGCTATGGCGTGTATATGAACTGCACAAGGAACTTCATGCATTTTTCAAAACAGAAGAACATGAACACTTCTGTGAATATTTTGAATGTGAATTCTGGCTTTCAAGGCTAGAATATTTGGCAGAAATATTTGCACATCTCAATGGCCTCAACACAAGCATGCAAGGCAGAGAAGAAAACATTCTAACTTCATCAGATAAGCTGATTGCATTTAAAAAGAAAGTTGCAATTTGGAAAAACAGAGCTAAAGATGGTAACCTTGAGATGTTCCCCTAAGTACGACAAAGCTGCATAAAGAAAATTAGCCCCATTGTATTTCAACACTTAACAACTCTGGAAGAAAAAATTAACTTTTATTAGACATATCTTTGAGCTTGCAGTGACCATTCTTTAGAAGGTGCATAAAGCTTAACTGGCATAGTTTTCTGCTGTACACTGCAATAGCAGTAAGCCTTTGGGCTGCATGAATAGCTGAAATGTTTTTAGCTGGTGGACTATCAGTTATTTGCCATTTGCTGATGCTGTTCTCTTCTCTTATAAACTTGTTGTATGGGTCAAATCCAAGATTCTGGTCAATTGTTTTTGAATATCTTTTGCTTTGATCATCATCCAAATTTAATGTCTCAAATATAAGCTTTGTTTGGCAGCAAATTTATAGCAGGCCATCAAACTGCAGTTAGAAAACAATTAAGCACCAAGGGTTGCTGCCTTTCCAGTCAGGGTAATAAAAAAAGGCTATGTATGAAGTTTACATCTGTCAGCAGAATAAGTAAAGCTCAATAAAACCTAACTTGTGGCTATGCCACGACCAACTCAAGTTATAATTTCAGCACATGGTGTAGAGAAACCAATGTTGCTTTTAAACTTACCACTCAACTGTGCCTACTAGACAAATTTTGTTTGCTACTCATTACATGGTTAAACATATATTTCTTGCTAGTTGCACACAACTTTATGTTTCAGGTTATGTGGTTGAATTATTAATGTTGTTGGTGTTAAGAAATTACAATATTTTTTGATCTGCAGCACAAATTGTCTGCCTTTGAATCCTGTGCTTAATATAGCATCAACAACCACTAAAAGATAATTGAGTACTGGTTCCACCATCTAAAAGCAACTAAATTAAAATATACAATCTATTCTTTATAATGTATAATTTTTTTTATTTCAATACCTAAAGACAGGTTCTTTAAATGCAAGACAAAGGTGCACTCTCGATTATGGAATTTATGGTGTTTTTTTAACAAAATAGAGTGATTACTATTTGTTAGGTAACAATTTTCAGGATTTTTATTACTAAGTGTTTTTTACACCTGCATAATAAGACTCAAGAAGGTCGAATCCGGCTGCATGTTATTGGCGGGATGAAATAGATTGCTATATGGTGCCATAAGATGTTGGTGATTATTTTTGAGTAAAATTTTCTATTTTACCTGATTGCTTTTTTATCTACAAATATCAACTGGTTCCCACATAGAGTTTATACCCTGTGTTTTATATTTTTTACAACGAAGTTAATTTTTTGTAGTTGGGTGTTACTTCGGTATATTTTTGCTGTTATATTTGCAATCAGAAAGTTATAATTTAAATATATAAGTAGTTAACTTGTGGAGACTAAATCTATTTTTATTAGTGATCAAGACCAGGTCTCTATTTTTTAATAGAGTATTTATGAAACCAAATCCTTTTGGCTAGACATACCGTAGTCCTTGCGCTTGCAGCAGTAAGGACTACGGTATGTATAGTCCTTGCGCTTGCAGCAGTAAGGACTACGGTATGTAGTCCTATTTCGTGAGCCGGAAAAACAATAACAAAAAGAGTTTGATTCAAAAAACTTTATCAACCGTTGTCTAAATTTTCCTAAACTTTTTAGGTTTTGAGTTACAAGATTGTAAAACTCTAGTTGACTGTTATTTAATATGAAAAGAATTATCAAAGCGGAGCACAAAAGAGACAGGCTAAGAGAAGAAAAATAGCTGAGGCAGCAAGAAACTCTCAGGGACTGAGTTCGTGGCTAACTCGACCAGAAATATTCAAAGCGGATGAACAAGACGTCGGCATTTGTGAGGCAGAATCTACTCCTCAACTTGTTGATGTCAGCATTCGTGAGACAGAAAATTCCGATATTACCAAAGATAGATCTGATGCAAGCAAAAATGACCACTTTCCCACCATTATTGTAAACTAAAAATCAAGAAAGCAATTTTTGCAGCAGGTATAAAACAACCTAAAGGACCTTTCCCTAAAGATCCGCCCCAAAACGGTCTTTCATTTTCAACAAATTATTACCATTTTGTAACACAATCAGGTCTAAAACTACAAAGATATTGGTTATGTTATTCATCAAGCATGGACCTTGTTTACTGCCAGCACTGCTGATTATTTTCTCTGGAAAATGTCTCTCCTGGGACTTCTTACGGATTTCAAAATCCTTGGGGTACAACAGGTTTAAATGATTGGAGGCATTTATTGCAGCGAATTCGAATCCATGAAAGCTCCACATATAATACGGAGGCGTGTGTCATATATGAGCTACAGAGAAATAGGGGGACAATAAAAGAAGCGTTGCACGAGTCTTTGCTGGAAAAAACAAACTTGGTAAAATGTTTTGGAAAAACTAGTGAATGTAACGTTGATGTTAGCAAAATGCAACTTACCTTTTCGCAGATCCAGTGAAAAAGTTTCGAAGGATAACAAGGGCAATTTTCTCTCTATCATACAGCTTCTTGCCAAATATGACACTGTTTTAGACAAACTTTTACAACTACCTAACGGTCCTCCAAAATATTTAAGTCCTTTGATGCAAAATGAACTAATATCAGTACTAGCTGAAGAAGTTCTCTGTGATATAATAAGCGAACTACAAAGTGCTCCTTTTTTCGTCATTATTCTTGATATAACTTAAGACGTCAGCAGAAAAGACCAATTGAGTGAAGTATTTTGTTACGTCAAAATCGATTACCACGATAAAGGAACGCCATCAAAATGAAAGTTGTTGAAGCGTTTACCTCATCTATCGACGTTGAGGATTCATCTGCTATTGGATTGCACAAACTAATAACAATTTTAATTTATCACAAGGGGCTTGACATAAAAAAACTGCCATGGACAAGGATGTGATGGCGCTGCAGTGGTAAGTGGGAAGTACTCCGGCTTCTAGTTGAAGGTCCAAGATGTGGCTCCACATGCTTACTACGTGCATTGTACTTCGCAAAGTTTAAATTTTCCGTAAATAGATGCAATGGAAGCCTTGACTGAGACCCATTAATTTTACGACACCATTAAGTCGGTATATAAGTTTTTTGGACATAGTATTGTGCAGTGGCAAAAGCTTCAGAATGTCTTGATCGTTCTTGCTCAAACCCCACATTCAAAGCGTTAAATCCAACTCGGTGGTCTGGTTAATATGACTGCCTTTGCTTTGAAAGAAAGATTTTGTGACTTTATGAAATGCTTGACTCACATAATACTTACCAGCACGAAGCCAAAGGAAAGAGATGAAGCTATGGCAATAAAGAAATAGATCAAAAATTTTGACTTTGTTATGCACGCTGGTTGTGCAATGCAAGACTTTAGCGATTGTCAACATTCCTTCGAAAGTTATGTAGTGTAAAACAATTGACTTAATTTCTGCGCATAAACTTCTGCAAACTGCTGCTGAAGACGTTGTTCAACTCAGAACGAGTTTTGACTTAGTGCTAAACGAAGCTTCCACTATTGTTACTACATGAGGTTTGCCAAAATAGTTTTTAAACAAAAGAGCATAGAAACAAAAGCTTACTTTGATCAAATATTATTGCGTAACTGTGAAGCAATTTTGCGTAACTGTTTTAAGAAGCAATTTTGCGTAACTGTGATTTTTCTGACGATGAACATACTCTTCTTTCCAACTAATTAATTGCTTTGAAGGAATGAAATCAGTGGTGACGTCATATCAAGTTTTCGAACCAAGTTTTCTATTAAATGCTTATCATCTGGATTTTGAGGTTGAAGCAAGAAAATTTTCCAACAAATTTTCTGATCATGTCTCTCCGTTGTTTCCTTGCCAAATGCTCTCAATCAAAACGTCGTTTAGAGAAAAGATTGGCCATTAAAGATCTGCTAAAGAAATGACTTCTTTTTTGATAGTTGAAAATGCATTACTTGCCACAACTTATCCTGACGTTTGAACGGCATGCATGATAAATATGACAGTACCTGTAACAGTTGCTACGGCAGAGAGGTGCTTTTTTAAACTAAAACTGATCAAAAACTTTCTTCGAAGCTCCATGTCCCAAGAGAGACTTAGCGGTTTGGCGCTGCTATCCATAGAAAATAAACGAGCTAAAAATTTAGATTTTGGAAAAGTTATCCAGCAGTTCGCTAGTACAAAAGCAATACGGATAAATTTCAAGTTTTCAACCTCCCCCCCCACAAGTAAATTACAGTAGCCCATTTAATTGGCCTCAGCGTATTGTGTTTTATTAGTTTGTGTCTTTTGTGACGATGTTCAGTGTACTCTATATTAATTCCTTTTGAATTAAGCAATTTATCTACCTTCAGATGGGAGTGTAATAGTGATTATTTAGGTCTATTAATACCGACTGAAAGTATTCAGAAAGAAAGAATGATGTCACAAACTATCATTTGTACTTTTTTAAAGTACAGTCAACTTCGGATATAAGAGATTCAGATATAAGGAATTTTCGCTTATAAGGGACTACGCAAAAGGTCCCAAATGATTTTCAATATAAACTAATAAGTCGGTTATAAGAGAATTCCGTTATAAGAGACTGATTAAGCTGATCCCGGCGGATCTCTTATATCCGAAGTTGACTGTATAAGGGGGGCGAGGGGAAATGAAACATGCTACAATATGATGGCGATGCCCAAATGATGGTCATTTTGACAAATAAAGAAATGAGCTATTTAGTGGTAGGCCTATTTGACCATTTGGTGGGCTCTTTTTTGTATATATATTTCTGACATTGAGTTTTTTAGCTGCGCTATTTGCTTTAATTCGGCCATAGCGAGAAAAGGGCAGTGCCTTTCTCCAAAGTTATATTATTTATTCCAATAGGCACCAATTAAGCCCTCTTCAAGCAAAAACGTTCTTTCTTAATCTAGTTTTACAAAATGCTGCTATTATTGTTTTATTTTGATTGTTTCTTAAATTTGGGATTTTATTACAGATTTCTTCTCTACATTTAGATTGAGATAAGTGTTTTGAACCAATACAAAGAACATATCAATTACAAATATTAGTAATGGGCTGTACTATTTATGTTTACTAACAAAATGATAGTGTATAAGGTGCCGTTTGTAACGTGAAAAATTTTCATTTTCTATGGACAAAAATCAAGCAATTTGACAAATTGACTGTAATTTGGCAAATCGTAATGCAATTTAACAAATCGACTGCAATTTGACAAATGGTAATGCAATTTGACAAGTTGTATTACAATTTACAAATTGATGCAATATAACAAATCGCATTACAATTTAACGAATCGACTGCAATATGAAAAATGGTATTGCAGTTTGATAGATTGAAAAATGTTCTTTACAACTCACGCGTGCAGATTTGCTGATTGTCAATTGCATTTTTCAATTCGCGCATGCATACTTTCTAGTTGTCCTGCCGATTAGGTAATAAATTTTGTAAGAAAAAATAGAAGGTTTTATGATGCATTTGAGAGCAAATATTATTAATCTTGAGATACACTAGTAAAATGCGTCACAGATTTATATACACTTGATTATGGGTTCGACGAACATCGTTAAAGTTTTTCAATTTCTAAATTATTAGGAAAGGTTTTTTAGTTTTGGGGTTGGAAATTGGGAGAGAGTTGTTGAGAAAAAAGAAGCCACCAAACAAAGACCTGCTTCATAGGGGATGAGCATTTTGTATTCATTTTACCTGGTTGGTGGAATTCATAATGACATAATCTGTAACAGCAATAAGCGTATGGGGCATAAAATTTGCCCCCTGCAAAGTTTCTTAGCAAACCAGGTCCATAAAAAGAAAAGTTTCTTTTTTTCTCAGTTCATTACTGACTTTAGAACACTAATCTTCCAGCATTATTTTGAAATATAATCTTTTGTAACCTCTTTTCAAACCGGCGGACTGAGGATCGATTCCTTCAGTCCACAAGTTTTATTGGCAAGTAGTCCGATTCCACGGTCGATATTTTTCTTAACTGCTCTCTTACAATTTACCCCGTGAAATCTTCGTTTTTGTACATAGTTCTTTTCCCAATTTCCAGCTCACATAAGGAATTTTTACTTATGTTTTTCTAATTGCCTTCAAAAACTGCAATTTTCCGGAAGTCATGAGCTCTGTTTGGTCCTTCAGAAAAGGACTGAGTCAATCTCATTTTTTAAATAAATCACCATTTTAAAAGTATGCTTATCATACTGGTAAAATGATTGCTTGAGTTCTCACTTGTAAAATAAGTTCCTCAAAGATTTTCAAACGAAGGCAAAACTTTTGTAGCGTTGGTCAAATCTCAAAGTAGAAATTATGGTAAAAAGATAAATATTTCTGCTATCCAACAAAATGAGAAAGACCAGAGCATATTGCGATGCGAAATTCAGTCAATCAAATTTTTGGGCAGGCTTGGTCTGCCTTTGCGTGGGCACCATGATTGCGGAGAGCCGCCACTTCCCAGTCACGAAATTAGGTTATCAAGCACCGCTCTTTATAAAAGGCCAGGGAACCTCAGGGCAACACTTTAGCTAATGGTAGCTGGCAATGAAAACGTTCTACGCAATCAGTTTGTTGAAACATGCAAAAATACAACCTGGGCTATGTATTACCAAAAAGTCAAAGTCAAGTAATGATAGAAGCTATTGCTACAACTTTTCAACATAGCCTACATTATTGAAGAAGTTAGACAAGCCTACTTCTTTCATACTAGCTGATGAAATAACAGACACATCCAAAATTGCACAGCTGTCTTTGTGCTCACGGTTACATTCGTGAAGGTGTTGTTAGTGAACAGTTTATTAATGCACGACTTAGCAATATTGGTATTGCAACACAAATTTTAATTATTCCCAAGAAATCAGGAATACATATTTGTGATAAGCAGTGGTGAGTGGTGACTTGAAGATTTTAGGAGCCCGAGGCAAGATCTTATGAGGGGATCCCTATTGGACAAGTACTCATTGGAGAGCTTTGTTTTTTTATGCAACTGGAGATCACTTCTATTTCGAAATACTGGATTAGGAAAATTTGTTGCAAACTAAGAATATCTCCTATTTTTTGAAGATCATCTCTGTTTTGTTGTTTTTGTCCAAAAGTTGCCAATGGAAATTTTTTTGAAAATCAAAACTATTTTGCAGGGGTCAGAAAACAGTACATAGGAATTGTCTGAAAGAGGAGCCCTTATTCTCCATGAAGGAAGGCCTAAGGCAGCTGCTTTACTTCCTTGGCCCTAAGTCCACCACCGATGAAATGGTTACAGGAAATTAGAACGGTGCTGCAGCAATACCTGGAATTAGAAATTGGATACAAAAACACATTGGCGATTAATGCCATGCAATAGTGTGCATGCAATGTGCAGCCCATTTGCTCAACTTATGTCTATTGAAAGCTGGGCATGGGCCTGCAATTAAAAAACTGGCTCTTTATTGAACAAAATTGCACTATTTTTCAGCGAGGCGAACAAAACACAAAATCTTTTGCAATGCCCAGTGATAAAATTGCCCTGAATCAAAACCAACTCGTCCAAAACAACATTACATGACGCAGTGGGCAGAACGTCACGAAGCAGTCAGCGTGTTTAAGGGGTTGTTACCTGCAGCTGAGGATGCTCTTGCAAAAATTAGTTTGTGATCTTCTGGCGGATCATACTCGGCAGGGAAAGCAATAGTTTGTGTATCTTCGGTAAATGGACACTTTTATTTTGGTTGCAATTCTCAAAATTATCAAACCGTTTTCAATGAAACTTCAGGGAGTCTCGCGAGATCTCCATTATATAATGGAAGGAGTACATGATTGTATGACAGCTCTGAATGGAATGCGTGCGAGAGAATTTGTCAATAAAGCAATTTTTTGAAAAGCAAGCAGTTCATACGTTGTTATCGAAATGCCAAGAATCACTGCGAGGCAACGATATTGTCCAAATCTTTTTTCCAAAACACCGCAGCAATACTACAGACTAGCAGTATTTCTTCTAGATATCGATACCGGTACTATCATTACAAAACTTGAAGAGGGATTCTCCTCTCTTAATGCTAACTGTTGCTTTTTAAGTCTAATGTTGCCAGCTCTCTGCACAACGTCACAAAGCGATTTTTCTCGTGAAGAATCTTTCGCCTAAATGTTTGAGAAATATTGCCATCTGGTTTGAGGAATTTACAGGCCAAAATGCTACAATGAAACTATTACTGCCTGGTTGCATCAAACTTTTACAAATCGCCCAAATCGTGTCCTGGATGCTCTGGATGTAACTATGGTAATGGGTACTAACCAGCTAACATCAAAATTATAGCAGATGTTCGAAACGATTCTAGTTACAACAGCTACAAATGAGAGGTCATTTAGCGCTTTGAAACTTTTCGAAACATTTTTACGTATGGCTGCGGGAAAAGACAGACTGAAGGACTTGGCTCACGTGTAAATCACGGAAAAATACAAATTTTGACTGTGATGCAGTAACTAATGAATTTGGGCGTACCAATATAAAACTTGAGTTTGTGTAGAGTGAATATGAGCGAATATTTTTTTGCGGTAGGTAAACTTAATTTTGGCTTGGTTTTTGGCCCTCCCGCTTTCAAAAATCCTCGGCACGGCACTGCTCAGATCCCATGCCTTCGAAAAGTTTTTGGAATAGATAAGCGTATTAAGTGCTTCTTTTTACAAAATTTACTTTTTAACAGCGGCTTTAAAAGTACGTACATCTGGCAGACCACTTAGTAAAGTTTCGAAGGCTAGACCTTCGCGGTAAATAAAGGAATGCGTGAACATAATGTCGGGAGCCTTCCTTTGTACAAGTGCCCAAAATTCACTTTTGGGCTCAAGCATTGCTGGAGCACCATCAATGCATACACCACGAACATTTTTCCAGGTAATACCACTTTTTTGCAAAAATAGTTCACTTTTTTGATTACATCGGTTGCCTTATTGATGTCCAAGGCTAACTACGTAGCAAACAAAACTATCTGCACCAATCAACAGCCGCCTCAACGTGTTGGTGCGGTCCCAGACCCCGTTTGGGTTGGGTCGAAATGGCTGTTGGCCTTCCTGAGGGTCCCAGGTTCTTCTCCTTCTCTTGATGAGCGATAACGTTCATCCCAATCCTGGCCCCATCTTTTCTTGCTCTGTGTGAGCTGAAAATGTGACCTGGTGGGGCAAGTCAGTGCAATGCTGCACTTGCTCCAAATGGGTCCATCTAAGGTGCTCACAACTTTCCCTCTCCAAATTCAGAGCTCTCGAAAGCTCTCACTTTTGAAGCTTCCCCCCAGCCGTAACACTGTGACTACTTCCTTGGACTCCTCCGACATGTATACCTCAACTGTACAATCTGGCCCCCCTCTGCTAATGCTGCACTCTCGCCCCACCCTCGTCTCTAAACCTCTTATCCCCCATCTGCTCATTTTATATCTTCTCCCTCTGCCCCCCCCCACCACTGTCCCTTGCTTCTGGCTGTTCTTCTGCACCTCCTGTCTCCTCTCCCCCCCTGACTCTCTCAGGGTTTTTCAATGGAATGCTGGAGGTCTTCGAGCCAGGAGCACTGAACTACTTCACTTTCTCTAGTCCCATCCTGTCGACCTTATCTGCATCCAGGAATCCAATCATAACTCTTCTTCCTCTTTCCGAATTCCTGGATTCTCTGTTCTGCGTTCTGATCGTACCCACTGCCGGTCTGGCATTCTCTCTCCTGATGACACACACGCTAGCGGCGGCATTGTCATTTTTGTCAGGCAGGGCCTATCCTTTTCTGACAATCTACCTCCTCTCTTTCTTTACTTGATCCCTACTCTGATTATGTAGGGATCAACTTCTCTCTAAACAATTCCTCCTCGCTTTCTTTTCTTAATGTGTATGCCCCCCCCTATTCGCTTCTCCCCAATGGATGTCAGAACCGACTCCTTTTCTCCCTCCATTTTTCCCTCCTCCAGAAATCTCTTCATTCTGGGGGACTTCAATTGCCATCACCCGCTTTGGGACTCAAGAGGTACTTCCGACCTCCATGGGGAGGAAGTATTCGACTGGGTCATCTCCTTTGACGTCCTCCCCCTCAATGACCCTGACACACCTACCCTTCTCCATCGCTCCTCTGGCAGTCGCTCCTCTCTTAACATCTCCTTTGCTCCCTCCTCTCTTGCCTTTTCCTGCTCCTGGGAGGGCTTCAGGACCTGGGTTCTGACCACCTACCAATTCTTCTATCCGTCTCTCTCCGGCCTATCGCCCCAACAAGCGTCCACCTTCGTTCAATTTTCAGAAAGCTCGCTGGGATGGCTTTGCCTCCTACTTTGACTCTCACTGTCCTTCTGCAGAGGAATGCTCGTGTCTTTCTCTTTCCTCTGCTGCTGCTCTCTTTACCTCTCTGGAACTGAATTTGGTCAAATCTTCCATTCCTTTCGGCCGCATCAAACGCCGTCCTAAAACCTGGTGGTCTGCTGAGGTGGAAAGTGCGGTTAGTGAAAGACGCAAGGCTTTTGCTGCCGCTCAAAGAAGTGATGAACATCGCCAGGTTTACATCTCTGCTTCTCGACGCGCCTCGTCAGTCATCGCCAAGGCCAATGCTGAGGCATGACCGACAACTTGCTCTTCTCATTTACCTAAATCCAACCCTAAATCTGTTCACTCCCTTCTTCGCTCTATCGCTGGCTCTCCTTCCTCGTCTTCCTCCTCTCCTAACTTCCCCAGCTGCTCTTCTCCCAGGGAATTGGCTTCAGTCTATGTCGCTTACCTGAGATCCTACCTTTCCGTTTCTCAGCCAAAGGCCTGCGTAGCAGAGCCAGAGGCTACCTCTCTGAGCTCCGCTGAGCCACGTGCCCCGTGGAGCCACACTCGTCTTTTTGCTCTCCATTCTCTCCCGCTGAATTACTTGCGGCTGCCTCCAACCTCTCCTTGTCCACTGCCACTGGCCCAGACAAAGTTGCCTATCCCATGCTAAAGCACCTTCCTCACTCTGGCATGGATTTTCTTCTTCACATCTTCAATCTTTCCTGGTCTTCGCATTCCTTTTCTTCCATCTGGAAGACATCTTTTATTATTGGCATCCACAAGATGGGAAAGCATCTTGACTCTCCTGCTTCCTTCCGGCCTATCTCTCTCACCTCCTGGGTCTCAAAGCTTTTTGAACGCATCATTCTATCTCGTCTACTCTTCTTTCTGGAGTCTAATTCCAATCTATCTCCCCGCTATGCCGGCTTCCGCCCTGGACAGTCTACTCTAGATCAAATTCTGTACCTTTCTCAGTCCATTTCGGATTGGTTCAACAAACCCAGGCCGGGCTCTCGTATGATCCTCTCTACAATCGACTTCTCCAAAGCTTTCGACTCTTTCCGGCACCCCACACTTTTCCACAAACTTATTTTGGCTGGCCTCCTTTCTTGCTTTGTTCGCTGGACACAGTCTTTCCTTGCTGATAGACGAGCTTGCATGGTTTATCAAAATTACAAAAACCGCTCCTTTTGAGTCTGTTGAGATGTTCTGTAAGAATCCGTTCTTGGCCCTATACTTTCCTCTCTCTTCATCAATGATCTCACTGCTTCTCTGCCTTCTTTCGTCAGCTGCTCTCTTTACGCTGACGATCTGGCCATTTGGTCCTCCTCCTCCTCGGTCCCTACTGCGGTAGAGGACACACAAGGAGCTCTGATTCGATTGGAGCACTGGTCGGAGTACTGGTGTCTTCCTCTCAATCCGAGCAAATGTGATGCCTCTTTTTTCTCAGTGGATGCCCACCAAGTCAACCTCCAGCCCAACCGCCGGTGTTTGAACCCCACTCTAACTTTTCTTGGGGTCACTTTCTACCGCACTCTTTCCTTTTCTGAACATGTATCTTCGCTGCAGGCCAAATTCTTCCCACGTCTCAAGGCCTTATGGTATATCTCTGCTTCTTCATGGGGCCCCTCTAAGGAATCCCTCTCTGTTCTGTAAAAAGCTTTTCTTCGGCTCGTTCTCACTTACGCTTCACCCAGATGGTTTCCTTTCCTAAGCGCTACCAGATCCATCAAATTGGAAGGCCTCCACCGAGCGGCCAGTCGCGCCATCACAGGCTGCCTCTCGTCCTCCCCTATTTCTCTTCTTCTCTCCGAGGTGTCCCTACCTCCCTTACGAGTCATCCTAACTCATTTCACTCTTTTATCTTATGAGCGGGCTCTTCGTCTCCCAACCTCCTTTCCTATTTCAGGTTTGACCAGACTTTGGGTGAAACCAAGACTCTGCAAATCGTCCTGGAGAGTTTTTGCGTCCACTCACCCGCTCATGCTTCCTTTGACCTCTTCTAGGGAGGCTCTTGTTGCTTGCCCTCCCTTTCCTCCTTGGAGTCTGCCTTTGTTCACTGGGGAGTCCACCCTTTCTTCTCCATGCTCTTGCTATGATCCTCCTCTTTCTCGCCAAGGTGCGGCTCTCGCCCACCTTGACTCTCTCCCCCTCATGATCTGGTACTCTAAACAGACGGCTTTGTTCCTTTTCGTTTTGGCAAGGGCGGCTCCGGCATCCTTGCCAACTGCTCTCTCTGTGGCACTGAGGCCACTCTTTCCTTTCCAGCAGGTCTGGTATGTTCAAGTTTTTTCTGCTGAAGCTTGCGCCATTCTGCACGCTCTTTTCTGGTCTCGGCAGCACCAACAAATCTGCCATTTCTTCTTACTTCTCTTATTATCTGACTCTCGTTCTGTCCTCTCCTCCATTTTTCCTTTAATTTCAAACCCTGTAGCAGATCTGGCAGGAACTGTCTTCTCTCTCTTCTTGTTCCATCAGGCTACAATGGGTCCCCGGACACTCGTTTCTCTCGGGGAACGACGCGGCTGATGAGCTGGCCAAACGGGAAGCGCTACTCGCGCCCTCCTCAACCCCTTGTAGTCTCTCTCCTCTTATCTCTCGTATCCACTCTTTTCTTTTCTCGGACTGGAGGCGTACTGTCTCATCTAAATTTTTTGACACACTGGCTCTCTCAATTTCCACCGAGGAACTTGCGCTCCCTCATAATGCTCGCTGTGTTCTCTCTCGTCTTCGCTGCAACGGACACAGCCTTGTTTTAGGTTCTTATCTCTCTAGGATTGGCAGAATCGAGAATCCTCCCTGCAGCGCCTGCGGACACTCGTCCCAGGACACCTCTCATCTCATTCTGCACTGTCCAGCTACGGACTCTTTGCGCCGCTTACTCTTTGGCGACAATCTGTTTCTCTACGACCTCTAGTCCAGACCCTAGGGAGTTGCCCGGCTTCTGGGGCTCCATGGTCTTCCACCATGCCCCATTCCTCGGAAGGGATTGGGTAAACAACAACAACAAAACCATGAATTGAAAGACTGAGAACACATCAATAGATCTTCTGCCGACATGTGATTGTTCTGGATGAGGATAGACCGAAAACAGACATACTTTCTTTCATTTACTGTGTGACTTTTTATGTCTTCTGAATTTAATGCTATTCGTCTCTTTACTGTATTTTTAGATAAAGATAAGGCTTTAAGATTTTCACTTATTTCTCACCAATCACAATTCTAGCCGTGACTTCTTCTTCTTTCTGTATCATGGCTGTTTCAGCCCTCGATGTACTACGAAGAATTGCCATAAAGTTCGGTTTCGCGAGGTTTCCCATAATTCCCAACGGTGTTTGAAAATTTTGTCAAAGTTTTTTGTAAATGTATATCGTTGTGACCCTCTTGCACGAATTCCCGGAAGTCTTCCACTTAGTGCAAGGTTCTCTATTTTTTCTTTGCGGATTACGTGTCTAACAAATTCCAGGTGTCTTTTTTCTATACATCGAAGTAAATTCCGTTTTTGATTTATTTTCTGGAAAACCTTCTCGTTTGCTTGTGTGCTATCCATGAGGTATGTAAAATTCTGCGGTAGAACCACATTTCTACTGCTTCAGTTCTTTGTTTAGTTTCGGTTGTCAATGGCCATGTTTCACAGCCATACAAAAGTACTGACCATACAAAGCACTTTAAAAGTCTTGTTTTTAGAGAAATTGTTAACTTATGATCCCTGAAAATGTTTTTCATGTTATTGAAACTGTAGCGCCAGAGGCGTGGCGTGCTGTACCGTGAGCCTACTGAACTTAACACTTAATTACTTCAGTTCACGGGAGTTCTTTGGCATCGAAATATTTCCTTAAGTTTTCAGTTAACAAGAACTTTCTCTGTTTTGTTTATTAAACCTTTTATCAAAAATTATCGTACAATTTCAAAATTTAGCGGCATCCTCAGTCCAAAAGTTAATTCTGTTTTCTGTTTTATCCAAAGACCAAGAGATATTTATATCTCAAAAAACAAATGAAAAAAAGGCACGAGGAATAATTTTTCGTGGGGTGAAGACGAGGTAATGCATGAGTCATGTTTTTACGAAAAATAAAACGAAGCTCGAGGATTAATGTTCGGAAACACGAAGGAATGTATGACTCACATTTCTACGAAAACATGACGAAACGCGAGACAATATTTGAAACAGATGCGCATAGGTGAGGTGAGGGCAAAGGTTACATAATCACTATAGAAAGACGAAGGAATGCATGACTCACGTTTCTACGAAAATGAAAAGAAAACACGAAGTAGCCGTATACGAAAACAAGCAGGGTAGGCCTAAGGGCAAAGATTACATGATTGCTACAAAACCATCCCATGACTAGTATGGTCTAATTACAGTTTTGCCGGTATTGTAAGCTTTTTTGTTTGGCTATTATTTGGCTGACATATAAAGATGCTTCAGTAAGTTTCTTATCAACTGCTGGAAGCTTTTAGATGAGTCAAATTCTTGATTTATGTAGCTAGATTCCGGTCACTTAAAATACCGGTACTCTTTGCTTTTATCCTGCAACGGAAGTAGATTTTTTTCTAGGAGCTTGGTCATTATTCTTGGCCTCAAAAACTAATTGTATAGAACAAGGTAGCACAAACCGCACTGTTACTTTCAGCTCCCTGATCGTTTAACAAAGTTTATTGAAATTTGATGTAACTGTCATAGTGGGCCACTTCCTTTTGACATTAAATTATTTACAATTTCTGTTTGCCAAAAAAACCAAGTTACATTAATTTACCTACCTTTAAAGAAAAAAGTTAAATATGCAAGAACACACAGTTTTTCTTAAAACTTAGTGATAGATAAAACCTTAACAATAAAAATGTATACTAGGTAGAGAAAAAATCTGAAACCATTGGAAATTTAATATATAAAATTAAAGCTTGCCTGGGCTTTTCTCTATAAGTCTGCACCCTGTGCAAATGTTTCAGGGACAGTTTTAGTTTTTCTTCTTCCACAACAACGTCGGTCATGGATGCTACTCGTATCTCCGAAACTAGCAGCATTTTTTGTAGCAGTTCTTTGAGAAATTGGTTGTTTATTCGGGTACTTAGCATTAACAGTATCTGTGACCGACGCGGGGTGGCACCTTGCTTCGCTGGCAGCAAAACAAATTTACTCTTTCTGCAGTTGTTAAATTTACTGATAAGACTGCTAATCAAAAAATAACGAATAAAGTTACCAATAAATGATATACAATGTAATAAAAACAGCTTGAAGTAAACTTTTAGTTTGATGATATAAATTTCCAATACGTCCGGATTTTTGCTCCACTTTGAATAATTTACAAACGCTGCTTATATAAAAAAACTAAACATAGAACAAATTTGACAGAATAATTTAATATTGTAAAAAAGTGTTATGTTTATATATTTTCTCTATCTGCAATTATAAGAAGTATGATTGTAAAACCAAAGTTAAAATAACTACTTCATGTACTTCTGTTACGTTTTTTCAACAAGCTAACCAACCATTTAACATTAGCTACGTTGAAATTGAGAAACGAACCTGAACCATTTACAAAGTTTGTTCGCCTCGTTAAAAGAACTTGAAAAATGCTTGACATTTTGTCACAACAAAGCCAGTAATATCTGGTTTATCAAATAGGCCTACAATCTGTTCAAGTAGCTCTGTGATCCTTTAAAAAACAGTTTTATGGCCCTCTACTATACTGCCCATGGCCCTCAGTTGAGGAACCTCTGATGCAGTGCAAGGAACCCAAACTAAGGACCATTAAATTAGAAAGATGCTGCTTGAAATTAATAAAAAGACGAAACTACTTTTTATTTTTACTACCGTACTTAAGTACCGGTACTGGTTTTTCAATTTTCTATTGCATTTACTTTTGCTCAAGTAACTATACCTATGATTACTTTTTACTGTTACTGGAATATTTTTTTGAGTAAGTAACAATAATTTTACTTGAGGAGGAATTTTTAGCTATTAGACCGCCTCTGCTTGATTGTGCGAAAATAAAAATAAAACAAAACGTTACAGTATAAATTGGCATCTCTTCTAGTTGACCACAAGTGACCACAACTAAGTTATTTTTATGAAATGGCAACATCAATCTTGTGATCATTTTTGCGGTTTTTGTTCTACAACCTTGCAGCAAGGCAAGAATTGATCGCCCAGAGGGAACAAGACTTGTTGTACATGTATGCCAAAGGCAAGTAAGTGATAAACAACTTAAGATTTATCAGCAGCAATGCAAAAATCATGAAAAAGGTTTAATAAGTAAGTGAAATCGCTTTTTCTGTGCTTAAACTCAATGAAACCCAGTAGAGAGAGTATATGCATTGTATTTGCCCATGCTTTTACAATGACACAAAGATATAAAAAAGTGTCTACAAATTAGCACAAATAAACAAAAAGTATGCCTAAGTCTGGAAGCAATAAAGAACCACTAAGTTATCAGGTCAAAATACTTCAAGATTTGCTGTTCATTGTCTTAAGTGTTTGCAAAGAATACTATTTTCAAAGTGAGTTTGTCTTAAAATTCCATAATAATCTGATGACAGGCTAAGGCAAGTTAATGTGCACAAAATATGATCGCATAATATCAAGAGACATCTGAACATATGCAATCAAAAATAACGTCTTGCTGGTACTAATATATGGCAGTTGTAAAGAAGGTGGTCAAGCAGAACCAAAGTTAGATGGGATCTCTCAGGTTGATCTCAGCTGTCGCTTGCTTCAACCCACAGTTAACTTGATGCAATTTATCCATTTACCAAGCTACAATACTACAATCATTCTAAAAGGGTAATGCAATGCAGGCAAGGTGATTTTGTATCAAGATATGCAATTTCATAAGCAGTATTTCTATATCCATCTCAGCAACACGCCAAAGATCATTCCATGCACAACCAGAATTGCCTTTATTACTTACACCAGAACCTACATGGGCTACGCCAAAATTGGCAGACTTACAGAAATACAAAAAACACTATCTGAATTATACTAATTGCAGAAATCAAATGATTAATCCTGATTATTTTTAAAAAATCAAGGCCCATGGTTTAACTCAATTTAGTGATAAATCTAATTTTATCCAATTTAAATGGTTATATATTTGGCAGTGGCTATTTTGCCGTCGATGGCAATTTACCCTCAGAGACTATTTTGCCATGAGTTACTTGTGATTGGTCAATCTTAATGACGTACTAAACATGTGACTTTTGGTTGTTTCTGATTGGTCAATTTTAAAAACCAATTAAAAAAATTTTGCACCCCCAGGTCTCTATCCCCCACCCTGTACACTCCCTTTCAGTGTACACTGGCCCATACATTTACATACCAGGCCTGCCCCTTCAGTGTTCACTGCCTTTTTTTTAATGCTCTGCCAGCTGAGATTCGAACCCACAACCATGGTATTTCAAGACCAGCGCACTATCCACTACACCACAGTGTCACTGGTGTAATTATCACAAATACGGCTATATAAATACAAGTGAATGATTACGGCAAAATAGATTCCAAGGGCAAATTGCCGTCGATGGCAAAATAGCCACTGCCTATGTTTTTAGCTTAGTATTTTGTTGACTTCTCTATATTTTTGCATTTGTGCAATTTCTGTGCAGCCAAGCAGCTTGATCTATCATATATAATGATTAAAGGAAACAGAAAATTATGAAGTCGGCCTACCATTAAATGGCACATTGCTGCGACTGCAGACACAACTGGCATATTGGTCTCTGCCCTCCTAGTTGTTCTAATTAGTACATGTCTGCAATGTCTACATTTATACAAGGTTAGGGTAGGTTTTAGGTTAGACTGAGAGCTAGGGTTAAAATTAGGGTTAGTTGAGATTGCAACATATTGTTATCATTGCAGACATGTAGACTTCTATTTGGTAGGACCCCCAACCAAACTTTGACTTTGTCCTTCCGTGGTACTTAATGTAAGGGACTGATAAAAGTTTGTGAAAATGATGGGTTGTCTGTGAGTTGATCTGTTTTTATTTTAGAGTGACATAATCAGGATTACTAGCAAGGTCCAGGGGCTATGCCTACCATTTGTAGCTGCATTTTGTTTCTGCTGTCAAATGTTCTTTGGTGATAGCTGTACTGCTATTTTTAAACCTTTGTAACTGATGAATAGCTCTGCCAGATGATGCTAGATAAGCTGGCTACTGTTTTATATTGCAAGTTGTTCTCAATCTTCTTGGTAGTGTAGATATTAAATGTTTAGTTTATTCTTTTCTTGACGATTTACTGTCTCTTGCTACACCCAGACCTAGTAGATATTTAATTTCATTTACTCGATAGCATTTAAATGAAATGCCCCTTTGACCAGTTTTCTTGTTAAAGTTTTGGTTATTGTGTTTTTTCTTGAGTATGGTTGCGAAGTTTGTATTGGAATAATTAATTGCATGTTAACTAGTTCTCATGGTGTAGGCTACATTAAATTATTGTTGTTCTGTACTTATCCACTGGCACTTCTCTTTTTGTGCTTAACAGCATTTTGATTAAAAAACCTGTGGGGTGATTTCGTTGATCATGAACTCACATTTCAATGGTCACTTTTTTATATGTATGCTCTTCATGTATTTCATGTGTTGTATTAGGCAAACAAAACATCTTCATTTTTTTATTTGTGATATCATTCTGTAGTTTAGATGTATTGTTTTTAGTTGCTGTTAAGAATGCCTGTGCAAATAAATTTGTGGACAGTTTTGCTGCATTGGTAAGATCAGTTCTATATATGAGAAAGAAGAGAGTATTTTTATGGTGTTGTGCAACTTTCATCAAATATATTTGGAAAGAGAAAATTTATTTCTATTTGCTTTTGTGTAAACACAGATTAAAAAATGATGAAAATGAAGATAAAAAATAACCAGAAACATACACAAAACCAGAGAGTATCAGACAACTACTAGACTTTCAAACACAGATGCTCCCTAACTTGGCCAGTTAGAGCAAATGCCGTTTTGTCAGGCACTATCTAAACTGCAATAAGATTTGTGATTAGTTATGTTGATATTTTGTTCTGGCATGCTTTATAACAAGGATAGGCCTCTACTTTTTTTGTAGGCATTGCTTAAGGCAATTTGAAAGTTACAATGTTGCATGTTAAAGTTGTAAATAATGAAATGTAGTGTTGGTACTTCTTCCATATACTTTTAATTGAAACTAAAATTGCAAATTTTATGCCCAAGTGTGTGCAAAAAAAATGATATTATACACAAGTCAAAATATTGTATACACCAACTAGTGTAAATAGCAGACGCAAAATTATAATAATTAATTGTTTTAGAATGAAAGGAGGTAAATAAACAAACCATCAATGTTGTATTGAAATATGATATTCAGTAGCGAGCAAAAAGATCAGAATGCTTGTTTTAAAGTGAGGAAGTTTATCATAACTAATCTTATATATCACAAAGAAATCTTAAACTTTTAGAATTTATTCTAGATGTGACGTGGAATGAAATAAAAAGACTAATTTTTTGATAAACAATTTATTTAGTAACGTATAACAAGATTAATGAAAAATATTAGTAAAATTTGCGATCAAAAAGATCAGAAACTCTTAGAAATTCATACAATTTTAGTATTTTTTAGTGTATTAAAGATAATTTTGGGGTAAATTTGTATTTAGGGTGTCCTAGTTTTATTTAGACACTTTATAACCAAATTTTTGCACTGTTATTATGCTCAAAAATGCTTTGACATCTTTGGAGGTTAGAAAACTAATAGTGAAGTTACGTAATGAAGATCAGCGTTCAATAGGTGAGATTGCCAACATTGTTAAGAAGTCCAAAAGTGTTATTCTTGGCATTTTGAAGAAATTCAAAGAAACTGGGTCTTGGTGAAGCAAAAAATCACCTGGTAGACCTAGGAAAACTACTTCAAAAACTGACTGATGGATTACTTTATCATCCAAGAAGAATAGATTTGCTGCAGCAACTGTTATTGCAAAGGTAGTTAAAGATAGTCTCAGTATCAATTTTTCGAGACAGACAGTTTCATGAAGACTTAATGAAAAGAATTTGTTTGCAAGAGCACCTTCTACAAAACTCTTTAGGTCTAAGAAAAACCAACTGGCGCGTAAGGAATTTGCAATTGAACATGTCACATGTACTGAGGATCAATGGAATTGTGTTTTTTTTATTGATGAGTCAAAGTTCAATTTGTTTGGCTCTGATGGAAGATGATATGTGAGACGCAGTGTTACAAAAAGATATTCTCCAAAGTGCATTAGAATTAGTGTAAAGTTTGGAGGGGGAAGTGTAATGGTGTTTGGCATGATATCGGCTGCTGGTCCTGGAGCTTTTGTTAGGTTGCATGGGCAAATTAATGCATCAGTGTATAAGGAATTGTTAAAGCAGCATGTTTTGCCTAAGGACTGCTGTCAACCAACCAGCTGTATTTATGCAAGACAATGCCCCGTGCCACAAAGCAAAATCTATCAATACCTTTTTTCTGAAAAAAATGAGACTAATGGATTGGCCTGCACAGAGCCCTGACATGAATCCAATTGAAAATGTGTGGAAATTATTAAAAGAAAGAAGTAAGAAAAGGAATTCAAGAAATATTGATGAATTTTGGACTTGGTTGAAAGATAAATGGCAAAAAATATCAGTTGACGAGTGTACGGCCCTAATTAACTCTTGTAGCAGGAGATGCCGAGCTGTTATTGATAACAACGATGTACATACCAAATACCAATAAATGTGTAGTATTTAATTTAGTTTGAAATTATTTATCAATTGAAATTGTATTATTTTATAAATAGTTCTGATCTTTTTGATCGCACAGTATAACAAGATTTTTCATTAATCTTATTATAGATTTCTAATTAAATTGTTTATCAAAAAATGAGTTTTTTCAGTTCATTCCACATGACATCTAGAATCTGAAAGTTTAAGAGTTTTTTGTGATGTATAAGATTAATTATGATGAATTTTCTCACTTTAAAACTAGCGTTCTGATCTTTTTGCTCGCTACTGTAGCATTTAGAAGTCTTTATTAGTTTTTTGTTTTTGACTTATGTTCAATGCTTCTTTATGTTTTTTAGCTGGTAGAGCCATTACGTTACTTTTGTATTAGTTAGTATTGAAAACTTTCTGTAAGAAAACTTCAAAATGAAATTATTTTTTACAGGTAAGTTCTTATTTTTCAGAATTTTTGTTTAGTGTGCATGTTACTAGCAACATTGTAATCAGGCTGCTTTCCAATTAGGGCATAACAATGGCAAAATCAAAATTTTACCATGGAGCTAAAAGTTGCTGTTTTGCAAATATGTTCATTTTTTTAGCAAACTTTCAAGCGTACGATTTCAAAGCTAAAAGTACTTTAATCTTCATATTGTGAACTAGATATAGTCATATATCAAGCTATTGAAAACTTTAAGAATGACACTGTTATACTCTTGTGTCTCAGCTTGTTGTTCAGTGCCATGAAATCAGGTGCAGACACCTTCATGCCTAGTTTTTTGAAGTTGATTTTTTTTAAGCATGTTGACCATTTATTTGAACGCACCAGCGTTATATCATGGCACGTTTTTATGCAAAAGCAGAAGCACATAGTGTGCACAAAGGTTTTGGATAGATCTGGGATCAAAAACCTAATTTGCTCATGGGCAAACCTGATGCTATGTTGCAGGAAAAATTGCAAGGTTTTCAGGTTGAACGCACTTGGTTAAAGACATTTTGTGCACACTTGAAGTTTTAGAAATTTAATGGGAACACTGGTTCTTTGCAATTGATCACAATGATTATCACTTTTATCAAATTGCAGACGGTTACAATGTTTCGAGTTAACAGTCCTTGTCTGTGCAATTGGTGACTGACAACTTTGACAAGGCTAGAGATGTAAAATAAAGCATAGTCGTAAAACTTTACACTTGTGGGACCTAAACTAGATACACTATTGTGGAAGTTCTGTCAACACTCTGCCAAGTCATATCTTGTGAATGAGTGGTAGTGGTCATGGGCACACGATGTCGAACATACTGCCACCGTAATAGTGCTGTCATAGCCCAATTTATATAAGTGGCCTGCAATGCACTTTGAGCAAACTGTAGAATCTGGCACTGTTTGACCTAGATTGTTCTTAAGTACATGCAAACAATAGTCACTAATTAGCAAAAAAAGATTTTTTAACGATTAATGGTTGTTACTTTTTCAGGTATTTTTATTATTGGCTGCTGTGCACTGCCTGCTTTTTCAACAACTACTGCTCCTTCAAAAAATACCTCTACCACAGCTGCACCACCAACCACCCACATCGCAACAACAATCACCCCTACCCCATCAACAAACGCTGCATACAATTCTTACAATTATACCAAGGCAGATAATACCACATGTTTAATGGTCAACATGACTGTGTACTTCGTTGCAGTAAGTTTATACCTGATTGTTTTAAAAGCTGTTTACAGTTTTTTTTTACTTTTACGACATCCTGTCGCGGCACCTCAATTAAAAATTACTGCCGTACAGGTGTCTCTATAGTATAAACAAATACAAATACAAACTTTCAAGAAATGAATTTTTCACCAATATTTTGTTCATTTGAAATAGTAACAAATAACGTAGATTTGTGTTGATGGCAGTAATTTTTTTGCCGTTCTGCACATCCATCAAAAGATAATAATCGAATTGTAAAAAGGCTCCCCACTGGGATTATTATGAAAAGACTGGCTGAAACTGTAATGGTCTTTATTGCGGCTAAGTTATTTAGTATTTCTAGAAAGTGACGGTGGTAAAAATCATCACCATTTGTAAAGAAAGCTTTTTGAGTGTTTGGACAAAAATTATTTATGGGTTTCTTTTATTCTCATATTGTCATCACAGGGAGAGAAGGAAGGCATCAGTGCCTTTGGGTCTCCGTGGTTGAAAATATACTTCCAATCTTTCGGGTCAGCTTTGTAGCTTTTGCTTCGTAAACTATATGCATTAACATATTGTTTTGTATTTTTACAGCCAACCGGAATTATTGACGTGACGCAAAATGCAACAGTGGATGTTGATAACTCTTCATGTTCAACATTGGTCGTGCTTTTTGGAAAAGGAAATTCTTTTCAGTTGACTTTCAATCAGACCACGGATAATACGTCCTTTTTCCTTGCAGAAGTAGATGTAACTCTTAATGGCGGTTCGTATGCAGATATTAAAATTAAAAGCGGGCTAGGTTTTCAAATATTGAAGCTGCGACTGACACAGAGCCCACCCGGAATAAATTTGAGAACTTAAAGATAATTGGGTTAATTGGCACCCAAGCTGGACAAGTAGCCTATGTAATAATTGATTAGATCATGTTATGAGCAACTACTTTTTCACTCTTATGGCCAAAATTTTACACTCTTGTCATTTAGTTATTTGCATTAGTAGTGTAGAAATGGTTATTTTATGGCTCCTCGATTTTAAGCTTTTTGATTGATCATTGATCATCTCTTTATGCTGGTTACTACATCTTTTTAATTCGCATTTATAAGCCACTATTTTGTTTATTGCAGCTGCGCTTATCAGGAAACCATTTCCATTTCCATGCGATTCGAAACCGGTGTTCCCTTTAAGTTTTTAATATCTTGGCCACTTCCCAAAAATCTTGGGTCTGAACTAAAACTCAAGTGTGCACAACTTTTAAGTCTGGCTGAGCTGAGGAAAATAACCATCACCCTTGCAAAAGGGAAAACTTAGTGTCGTTGATATCAAGTGTGGCTGGAAACGTTGCTACGTTGTTTGTAAAGTACACCTGGTACTCTTTTGTTAACGTGTTCTGTGACGCAAAGTTGGCTTTACCTATTACCTTTAACCTAAAGGAAACCAGGTTCAAAACTTAACCATTATCGTAGAAGTGATGGATTCGAATCCCACTGGAATCGTTTCTTCTGTTATGTCGCTGTCTGGTAGGGATTATTACATTTAAGGTCAATTGTATTTGTAGTCAGTGCAAGCAACGCCTCTGATCTGCTGGATTGCAAAATTGCGATGAAAAGTTCATACAAAAGTGACAATGGATTTAACGTTACTTTGGAAAAGATCACCATGGTTACAACTCATGTGCAATTGCAAGCTTTTGAAGTTGATAAGAATCAATTTGGAGCTGGTAAAGATTTTTAGTCTTAGATGTTTTTGTAATTAGCGCACTTAAGTTGCTCCAAGATGAACATGATATGCTAAACTACAAATTGGACATAGTTTCTGAAACCATTGCAGTGTGGGACAACCTGTTATGCAATTGCATAATGCTAAAGCAGGTGGTTGGTTTCATTACCATATTTAGGATTTGGTCTTTGAGAAGGAAAAAAATATTTAAATAGGTCCTCTATTCCTGCCTGTTTAGAAGCGTTACAGTTTCTTCGTTTTCCAACCCTCCAAACACTGCTGTTTTTCGTTTGTAAGCCACGACATTGTAGTGTGTTAATCATCATGGTATGTGATTTTTGCGCGGAAAAAACACTAGGGGAGGGGTTTTTCAATAAATTTGTGATATTTCAGTGGTGAAATTTGCATCATTAATTATTGGAATGGTTTTTTCTCAATATGTAATTGACTTACATAAATTTATAAATGTTCCCATGCTTTGACAATAACATTTTAAAGGAAACCTGACGAAATTCTACGTCTGAAAGAAAATCGAAAAACGGTTCCGTAGACTAGAAAAAGTTTTCGTTTTCTTGAAAATGGCTTAATTCGCTTACCGGGATTAGATCCAAAAGATATGACAGAGCATGTCTTCTTTTGCCATTACTCACCTCGTTTTTCGCGCGCCTCTTTCGTGACCAGGACACTTTGTCGTGGCCAGATAATTGAAGTTGCTAATATCATTGAAAGTGAGAACTGGAGCGCATCAAGACGTAAAAAACGTTCCAATCACCCCATTTTTGTAATCGTAAAAAAGACTTTTTCTAACACCTGTCCCACGATTTAACTTTGTGCTCCCTGTACTTATTAAAAGGAACTGGAATCACGATTACAAGCTAAGGGACAATGTCACTCGTGTGCGACTTACGCTCCTCGTTTAAAGTACATGGTTTTGGAACAGAAATTAACCATGATAGAAACCATTTAACTACAACGACTTTGCTTTACTGTTTTCGAAACTATTTCTTGGGTGAAGCAAGCACACTGGAGGCATGTCTAGTATAGTCGTCCAGTGTGTCGTAAGGGAACTATTTGCCCATTGTTATCGAAAAGTGTGAAGTGCTTTGGTTTCGATCTTGCTAATGGTAGAATCTTGTGTGCTAGACAGAGTACCTTATCTGCAAAAAAATAAAATTAATAGAACGTTGAATGTTGGTCGCCGTACCTAATAGCATCAATGTTGAACTCCGTGAACGATCAAAGTCATTACTTTGCTTATCGTTTATTACATTTGATGATATTGCTGATGAAGTATATGCATACCAAGTAGTTAAACATTTGCTGTTACGTGTGAAAGCAGAGCTCGGTTTTGCTTTTGCATGCATTTGCATAAGTTTTGCATGTGTGAACGTCCTGGTTCAATGTATGTCTTTCTAGTACTACACACTCGCTTTCGAACCAGACTTTTTGCTGGAGCATCGCTTTACTTTAAATTCCAAATACTCTTCCTGACGAATATCGATGGTGCTTTTTTGGAGTTTTAAACTTCAAACCTATCATTACGAAGTCAGGAACAATCGAATATTTTTAGTTTCATGTGCTGATGATGCTTGTCGGTGGTTTTGTGCTTTCAGTATTTTGCTGGTGCCCATAACTCTACACCTTAGCGATCCTTAGAAGATATTTACTTGGACTTTAATACACGGTATACACCTTAACAAACACTGTATTTTCAGCCGTTGATTGTTCAGACTTGAGCGCTATAATTCCCATTGTAGTCGGAGCTGTACTGGGTGTTCTTGTTCTGATAGTCATTATCGCTTATTTGATCGGCCGCCGCCGTAGCCGTTCTGGATATGAAGCAATCTAAAATCTTGTCAAGTAAGATAAACCTGATGCAAATGTGTTTCCAGTTGAATCTCTTACATATGAGATTGTTGTTTAACTGTATGAATAGTTTGTATACGTTTTTCACCGTAGTATTTCATTGCATGTATTTTTTCATAATTTTTTTGTTTTGTATGTGATCCAGAGCTACTTAGCCTTGAAATGCCCACTGAGAGCGTTTTGTTTGAAAAGCAATGCTAGCCAAACACGTTATTTTTTTGCTAAGCGTGTTCAAATTACATATCCAAACTACCCTGCTTTATCCAAAAGATATTTTCAGGCGCTTTTAAAAACGTCCTGCCGTATCTTTCAATACCGCTTACAAACAACCACCTTTTCGTATGTTGCGCTGCGCTGTGCGGCCAATGTTTGCGTGACCATTGATTAAACATACGGCGCATGCGCAGAAGATATTTCATAAAGAATCTATGGAGTGCTTCAAAAACAGCATTGTCGGTAATGGCTGGGCTCTGTTCATGTTTTTTGTTGTGTTTTATGGCATTTGGCGTTACTGGTAAAACAAATTTTACGCTTTTGTTATTTTGTTTATTTTTATTTGCAAGTTGAAGACAGAGTTAAGAATACCAACAAAACTAGTGTCTAAATATAACATATAGGGTTCGATTTGTATATTGTGTCTGAAGTTGTGCGTTTTAAAATCATACTAAACAAAATTTCGCCGTTTAGCCTTACTCTAACGTATTGCAACTTTACTCCAATGCCTGTCATGGCTTGTCTAACACGATTTGGCAGCGATAGGCAGTGGCTGGCAACCGTTGGCTGTCCACAACTACTTTAATGTTTGCGAGCTGTCATAGGATTACCCTTTTCTAATAGTATTTTCTTAAATCAAAACCTAAAAGACAGTAATATAGATGAAACAAAGATCTTTATTGCACATGTGTCAAATTTTGCTGGTAAACCTTGCAATGACAATATAATAAAAGATTTACAGTATTGTACAACTAGGTAAATGATCCAAATTGGTAAACCCGACAGCTGGTTGTTAGTACTCAAACATTATCATCATCCTGATTTGTTTCGTGGACTATGAGTTGTGAACCAGTGTTTTGGTATACTTACATTAACCGAAAGACGTAAGAAGCTTGTTTTGCTTTTGTTTAAAAAAAATTAATTTTTGGGACATTGTCAATCCAAATTAATGTATATGGGTCTGCTTTAACTAAAAATAGATAGAATTTTGCTTGCCTACCTAAAAAAAGAATCTAACCCATTAAAATTGGCATGTTGATGAGATATCTATTTTGATTTTCTTGTATATTTCTCATTTTTTTTTCTCTAATAAAATTTGTTTGATGATGCTTTCCGCGCGATTCTTAATTTTCGATAAATATTGATTGAATCAACTCTGGTGTGATCTTTTGAGCTTATTATTACAGTTTTAACGCGATAAAGTTACGTTCAAGATGGTTCAGCAGTATTTAGTTGATATCAGAACAGATTCAGCTGCTAAACTGAAACAGTTTACGTTTGGATAGCTTGTCAAGCTATTTTCGGTCAGGGCATAAATGGCTGCGAAGTCCATTGTAAATAATCTGGGCACAGAAAGGAAAAAATGCAACCATGATATTGTATATGTAGTCTTGCGTCCGGTGTCATTATACTTTATGTAATAGCTTACTGTTGATTAGTTTTCACCTAGCGTCTAATAAGCGACACTATGAAACTTATTAACAATGGCAAAGCTCTACAGTAGGTGGTGAAAGATCAATGCCAATCAAAAGAGAAATAAGTAGAAACTGAAATTCTGATTAAGTTCTGCAAAATACGATGACAAATGATTGAGACGATAAACTTGATTTTACACAATTCCGATTCGTTGTATACTTTTTTAAACCCCCTGTTTCTAAAAATAAACTATGCTTACAATCATTTAACTCCAGACCGTTACGATTATCAATTATTACGTACTAGAACTAGTTTTCAGACAAAGGATCGAACACGTCGCTAAATAAATGTCAGGGTAAGACACCATTGGACAATTGTTTACACTCGTCAACAAATACTTATCAGCTGTCTTATTGTGCGAAGCCAATACATGTATTATGAGATATATGCGTTGACTAACTACTGTTTTCCATTTATTTAAATTCAACAAAAACTTAGTTTTTATGTAAAACTAGCGCCGTTTACTACTACTTGATATGCAGGCGCGCATGCATTTGACGTATGCAACCAAAAAGTGAGAATTCCACCGTGACTACGCGCTAGTTACGCGTCAACGAAATGATCTGTTGAACCTTATAAGTTCCAAGAGACACATCAGAAGGTTTACAACAAAAATATTTAACACTTTGTCAACATGTAATAATTGCTTCATTGTTAGCTGCCATTTCAATATGACATCACTTATCTATGGTTGTGGTCTTTTTATTCTGATTCAAGCCATTCTTAAACCGATGTAAAATCACAAAGTTCTTCAAGCATTGTTTAGTCCAAAGTGCACCCTGCTGCAATGCTGAGCCTTGGCTAGAGTTAACAATTATTTAAGTGGACAAATCGTGAGCTTTATAGTGTGACGCAACGCTTATGCATAAACGGAAGTCCCATTTTACCTCATCACGAGCTTAATGCCAGCATTGCTAAAGCAGTACAATGGGAAATCTGGCTGAAGAGCGTAGAATGTGATTACAGTTTAGAGATAAGTATACAAGACAAAATGATGCATCGTCAAGTTTATTACCATAATATAGGAAAACAAAAATAAGTCATAACTCCGATCAATGTCTTTTGGTTTGCGGTTTTTGCTCCTGCTGTTTGCATCGATTACGTTCGGATTTAAAGTTAGATGTTTTTATCGGTACCGTGAAAGTCAAATTCTAAATTGCGGTTGCCGAGTATAAAAATATCGCTGAGTAAATACGAAGGGCATTGCCAAAGGTGTTTATGCTGTGTAACACGCGCTTTCTCTCGCTATGATTGTGTTAACAACCAATGTTTGACTCACTATTTTACAGTTGGCAACATTTTCGGGTGGCTTGGGAGCGCGGTTTATCGTGAGTAAGATCATGCGTTCTTGCCTTCCAATAGCTACGTAGTTGAGCACTTGGAAAAAGCGCTTTCACGGCAATTTATCCCACAAGTGCTAAAAACTCATCGTATCTCCACTAGGGTGTCCGATTCGGGTCTGTATTTCCAAACCCGGGTTTTGCATTCTGAAAACTCGGGTTTTATCTGCTTTTAAAAATAGGTGCTTTTACTTTTCTTAGCGTATTAGGAAAAATAATGAAACGTATTCAAACTATTACTTAGCATAACACGTTTAAAAAAATACGAAATTTAAAAAATCGAGAAACGCATTTACACTTTTACTTTACATAGAGCATTTAAAAAAATCCCGAAATGCATTTGTACTTTATTTTAGCACATTAAAAAAATAGCCAAATGCATTCATATTTGTACTTTAGATATTTTTCAGACAATAATGAAGTACCGTACTTGCCTCTTTTACATTTAAAAAAAAATAACGAAATGCATTCATACTTTTTTGAGCACTCTTAAAAAAATAACAAAATGCATTCATATTTTTAGTTTTTCACTTTATATGTGCCTTTATTTTTTGTAAAATTGGCGCATTACAATCATGGCGTTTAAGTGTCATCATTTAGCCTGTTTCTAATCTTCGTAGTTCAAAGACCCATAGACCCAAAATGCCCACTCTGCTTCTACAGAAGTCGGTCAAATTGTGAGGAAAGAACAATAAAGGTTCTCTAACATTCTCCGGTCTCTTTTTGGTAGCTTCAAACAACTGCATCTCTTTGTTGATGATTTGCGCTCCAACACTTTGGACTTCTTCAGTTTTCAGCCCGGGCTCTTTCAGAAAGGCTTGAAATTTTTCTGATAATTTTATACTTTTTGGCTGGCTCGCTTCATGCTGTTGTTGTTGTGATTACCCTTCCTCTTACGCGGGATGGAGGTACGGTACGAAGGCAATTTAGGTCCATACCATCAACCTAAATGAAAGATGGCACCCCATTTCGAACCAGTCATGAGTGACTGGTAGCCCCACCACCAACAAGGCGAACTGCCGCTGGTGGGTACCCAAGAGTCGCCTCTTACGACATGCTGGGCCAGCAACTTCACAATTGTAACGCGGTGAAGTGCGGGGAAGCCATCTGTCTGCCACATAAAGGTGTAGGCGTCCCGTCAAGTGCTTTGCCCAAGGACACAACAAGCAAGCTTGTCGGCTTGTTCTCCACACTATTCCTTTTGTATAATGAGCGCCAAGCGAGGAAGCTGTGAATACCATTTTTTTTAAAGTCTATTGATATAACTCGACTTAGCGAATGAGCCCAAGGACTATCGACTGCGAAGCGGACGCTCTAACCACTACACTATCGCGCCGGTTATAGGCTCGCTTTATCGTTGCCATCATTAATGACATTGGAATCAGATAGGAATTCCATGATTTGTTGTTGTTGTTGATTGCCCGACCCCTTCCGAGGAATGGGGGCATGGTGGAAGACCATTGAGCCCCAGAAGCCGGGCAACACCCCAGAGTCTGGACCAGAGATTGTAGAGGGACAGAGAGTCGCCAAAGAGTAAGCGGCGCAAAGAGTCCGTAGCTGGACAGTGCAGAATGAGATGAGAGGTGTCTTGAGACAAGTGTCCGCAGGCGCTGCAGGGAGAATTCTCGATTCTGTCAATCCTAGAGAGATAAGAACCTAAAAGAAGGCTGTGTCCGTGGCAGCGAAGACGAGAGAGAACATAGCGAGCATGACGAGGGAGCACAAGTTCCTCGGTGGAAATTGAGGGAGCCAGTGTGTCAAAAAATTTTGATGAGACAGTACGCCTCCATTCCGAGAAATGACAAGAGTGGATACGAGAGATACGAGGAGATAGACTACAAGGGGTTGCGGAGGGCGCGAGTAGCGCTCTCCATCTGGCCAGCTCATCAGCCGCATCGTTCCCCGGAAGAAACGAGTGTCTGGGGACCCATTGTAGTCTGATAGAACAGGAGGAGAGAGAAGACAGTTCCTGCCAGATCTGCTACAGAGTTTGAGATAAGAAGAAAAATGAAGGAGAGGACAGAACGAGAGTCAGATAGGAGGAGAAGAGAAATGGCAGATTTGTTGGTGCTGCCGAGACCAGAAAAGAGCGTGCAGAATGGCGCAAGCTTCAGCAGAAAAAACTTGAACATACCAGACCTGCTGAAAATGAAAGAGTGGCCTCAATGCCACAGAGGGAGAGCAGCTGGCAAGTATGCCGGAGCCGCCCTTGCCAAAACGAAAAGGAACAGAGCCGTCTGTTTAGAGTACCAGATCATGAGGGGGAGAGAGTCAAAGTGGGCGAGAGCCGCACCTTGGCGAGAAAGAGGAGGATCATAGCGAGAGCATGGAGAGGAAATGGTGGACACCACATTCCATCATTTCGTTAGCAGTATCTGTTGGCACTTGTTGTTTGAACAACCGTTGTTGCAGCTTCGCAGCCAAATTTGTAATTGTATTTTTTCGATTTTTTGAAACAAATTCGTCACATGACTGTTCAAGGAAGTCAGGGGATTTCAAATATTCCAATGAATAGACAACTACAACATTGCGTCGCTCCTGAATACGTTTCTTAAAGCTTTCCAACAAAGCATTTCCAAATGGAGTTTTTAAATCACTTAGTTTCTCAATAGCAAAGACAATGACTTTTTCTAATAGAATGAGATCTGTATTTTCTTTGCATAAATATTGCACAGCCATTTCAAGTGGAGCCAAAGTATCACAAATTTCCTTAATCTTGTCAAGTTCTTCACGCCTCATATCAAAATCTTTATCAAGCTGAAGCATTGCAACTTTCACGGCCAAATTTCATCATAATAGACGCACCATCCGTTAGAGTGAACACCATGCCATCATTGAGGGACGGTGCATATTCGTGCTGTCTCTCCTGCACAAGCTCAATTGCCCTTTCTGTCACCATGCTTCCTTTCACGCGAATTAAGCCAAGCGATTGAAGTCCAGCTGGAAAGTGCAAGTTGAGGTTGATAAATCTTCGATTACGAGTGGACGTTGACTCGTCAAAACTGATCGAGAAACGATTATTAGTTTCTTTGATTTCACGAATTTTCGTAACAATTCTACTCTGAATTTCAGCAAATTGTTTCCTGAATACCTTTTTTTTATATAATCCCGACTGCTTGGCAAACTGTAGCGATCTGCTGCAAGTGCTCTTCTCGGTAATTTACTGCTTGCAATCTGATTGAATGCTAGGCCGTCAACAGCCACAAGCTTTGCCAAAACTTCTCCCAAAGAATCACGGTGATCTTTTTCAAAATATGAATCAATCTTCCGTTTCTTAAACAACGGCTTAGTACCACTCTTTTCTAGGGACGATTTCACAAGAATTTGATGCTTAGATTTGAGATGAGTAATAAGACTTTTAGTGCTGGAACCTGAAGCTTTTATAATTGCTGAGCACATTGAGCACTTCGCTTCTCATCTGCCTTGTTATGTGTAAAATGCTGCCATACTTTAGACTTTTGCTGAGAACTTATATCTGAAAATAAGGTTATGTTGTTCATCAGCCAAACTGTATTACACTGCAACCAGTTAGCTATTACTATAGCCGCCGATTAATTGTCTTGGCGGCTATAGGAGTTATGTATGACTTTGGATCCTCATAAGGGATTTGAATTGTATTCCGTTTATTGTTGACGAACTTGTACCCATACTCTACAAATAAATTTTAACGCATTAAACACAAAACAATGTTATAAATAATAATTACAGTAAAGTCAGCGAAGATTTAGACGTTGATAAACACAATTGACTTACTGGCAATTCCGGCAGTCACTTTGGTAAATTGGCAATTTCGAATTGTAAGTTGATATTTTACAAACTTATTTTACACGTTTATTGGTCTGTATTGATAAACAAAGACACGTTAAAATAAATTATCATGGAATTAAAGAAACTGCAACTACTTAACACTTGAAAACAAACACTGCTCAACTCAACAAACTAAAAGCTATTTTGAACAAAGGCCACTGAAAGAAATTGCAGTGCTAATTACAGTGAAGAAAAACAAAAGGCGAGCTATCTTCAGGCAATTAATTAATTCATCTTTACATATTGGTGACCGATTACATTGAAACAAGATTTATGCATAGGCTTACCATACGTCCCGTTTTTTCAGGCCTTGTCCCGGTCAATCGATCGAAAGTCCCGGTTTTTCATTCAGTCAGCCAGCATAGCTAGAACTACGTAACTACGTACTTAAACGTTGTCCCGATAAGTAAAGGCATTATGACAACGAACTCTAGCTCGATGACGATTTGGGCTGGAAGTGACACAAATGGAGCAGCAAAGCAGGTTGTCGCGTTTTAATATAATAGAATTTTCGGTTCTATCTCAGTCTTAAATTTCTTTTAAAATTGAGGCGACGTATGATAATCGCTCGGATAATTAGGTCTGACTGCAACTAAATATAGGGTTACCATATTTTGAAAAGCAAAAATCGGGACATTGGATGACGAATTTTCACGAGACGAAATTTATGGCCCTTCCAACGTTTTTTTGTCAAAAGCGGGACGGTGAGACGCGGTTGCAGGCTTGATTGTCGAGGTCACGGTGCAGAACTAGAACCAAAGACGAAAATTGGGGTGATCTCCAAAAAAAAAAAAAGGTCATCGCCTGTTAATTCCACGATTTGTGTCATTTTCAAGCCGAAAAGTGGAAAAATGTTGCAACCCTGCAGGCGTTGACCTTTTTTTTTTTTTTTTTTTTTTTTTTGGAGATCACCCCAGTTTTCGTCTATGCCTCCGGATCTGTACCCTTGCCGTCACAATCAAGCCTGCAACCGCATCTCACCGTCCCGCTTTTCTTGGAGAATTAATTGAAATGTCCATAAACTTGGTTAAATCCGTTGTGTTTCACCGAAGCAAAGAGCGGGATTTGCGATCAAAAAAGCGGGACAAGGCCTCAAAAAGCGGGACGTATGGTAACCCTAACTAAATAAAACTTGGAAAAGATTGGCTTCCACTAAAAACACCTTAAACCACGTTAAGAACAGAATAATGTATTCGCAGAAATAATACTTCACGACTTCAAGCTTCTTCGCTCAACGATCTGAGAACTAATCACTTTACTACACAATCAGAAAACCGCCAAAACTAATTTTAGCAATAACTGCTTAGTACTCGCCACGTCCACACAATCCACAATAAATTATCACAAAAAAAAAGCAATATCCCTTCTTTACTCTGAATCAATCTCTGAAAACGCTAGAACGAAATCACGGGAAAAAAGAAAAAAAGCATTTCAAGTTATGTAATCGGTAGGGCCCGCTAAAGTCAATAAAGTCAAAATTTTTTCAGGATCTTGTTACATGATCAAATGTGTACTAACGTTCGTTTCAGGGGTTCAGCAGTCTGTTTTGATAGATTTTGTAAGTCAAAATAAAGTCAAAATTTTGCATAAAGTCAAAACTTGTCAAAATAGCCTTTATCAAAAATTTCCGTACAAAAACGAACAAATTTAGATTTTTTTCATATCTTTTTGAATTTTTGAGCTGCTATTAAAATTTTATGTGCAGTTTTATTTGATTTTAAACTTCTCAAATAGTTGCAATGGTAAAAATACGTGCAGTAATTGAGAAGGAAATAGCACTTATTATGCATCAAATCGTCATTGTTCACGCATAAACACATAAATGTTTGACAATTAATCTATTCCTATAAAACCTTTGCGCTCTATACACATGGTCTTTTTAAGTCGTAGCTTGCAAAGCAAAGAATGCCTAAACAAGCCACATCTTTTACAGCGAAAGTTAGGCAAATTTTCCACGAATATCCGGATGAGTTTTCGGCAACTCTGCCCGCGACTTGCGATGCAACCTTTGCGACGTGTTAGTCAAATGCGACAAAAAGTTTTTTGTGGAAAGCCACCGAAAAAGTAAGCCACACCAAAGAAAATTGGAGACGAAGAGCAAATCCCAGAGTAAGCAAACCTTTCTACAACTCAATCAAGTAAACTTCAAGGAACAGTTTGTCTCTTCATTCTTAGCTGCAGATATCCCACTTCATAAACTGAACCATCCTTCTTTAAAGTCTCTGTTTGCTACAATGGGAAAAGTATTCCCTTCGGAGACTGCAGCTCGGGCATGTGTTGCTAAATTAGCATCCCAAAAAGAAGAACAAATTCAAGAATTACTTCGTGACAAAAAATTTTTTTAATTGTGGATGAAGCAGAGATTGCTAAACAAAAGTATATTAGTGTGCTTGTGGGCAGCTTAGATGCCCCAAATCAGACATTCCTCGTTAATTGCCATCCACTTGACAGCGGTAGCAATGTTAATAGCAGTATTATTCTGCACACTGTGGATGACATATTGCGACAACTTGAAATAAAACACGAGAATTTTTCATTGTTTTTGACTGATGCTGCTTGGTACATGTCTTTGGCTGGAAAGACATTAAAGGAATTATACCCTTCTTTGATGCATGTCACCTGCGTTGCGCACTTACTACATAACTGCGCTATGCGTGTGCTTGCTCATTTTAAAAATATTGATGAAATAATAGCAACGATCAAGGCAGCAACAATCAAAAACAAAAATCGCAAGAAAGATTTACATGATGATGGTCAGCCATCTCCTCCTGACCCTGTAATTACAAGATGAGCAACTTGGCTTAGAGCTGCCTTATATTACAGTGAGAACCTTCCAGCTGTTCGTACCATTGTCAACAATTGGACAAGTGCAGGCCTCTTAGTCAGCAGAGCAAAAGACGCTATCAATGTGGAAGATTTGGTGCCGGACTTGGTTAAAATAAATCAATACCGGACTCTATCAGCCAACGTAGAGTTCTTAGAAGGAAGTGCCTGCACGATAATTGAAGCATACGGACTGCTGAAGAATATGCAATTCGATCATGATCCCTGCGCAATTAAAAATTACATTAAAAAACGACAATCCAACTCTGATTTCGAAACAATATTAAACTGTACCAACTTGACAATTGACCCAACTAGGTACGCACTATTGCAAAAACCCCAGCCAACCTCTGCTGCTGTTGAGAGGTCGTTTTCTATGCTCAGTAAATTACTGAGAAATAACAGAAATTTTGATGTTAAGAACGTAAAAAAATATATGATGCTGTATTACAACAAAAAGCCCTGGTAATTATACTGTGTGGCTTTCGTTAAAAATATCATAGACAGGCTGTTAACGTACAGTGCAGTTATTAATAACAACGCATTTTTTGTATTACACACTAATTGATACCGGTACACACAATGGCTTGTTATCCTAGGTTTTGACTCTTGGTCGCTTTGTTGCATTAGCTTCAACACTGAGTGATTGAAAAAATGTTTAAAGTAGGCTACCTTCGTCTTTAAAAACTTATGTAAATTGCGGATTATAAAAGTCTTTTAATCAAAAAAGTGCAACAAGACATAAATAATAGGCGAAAGCGGTTAGGTCAAAATAAAGTCAAAATTTTGCTAAAATAAAGTCAAAAATATATTTTTTAGGTCAAAAAAATGGCCCTAGTAATCGGTTGTCGAAATTCTTCGAAGAAGCTAGAATCACTAGATCAATCTGGAATTTTATTATGTCATACACGATTGTGACGTAATAAAGGCGTACTTACAGCAAATCCAATTGCGAGGAAAAAAGGTCTTTTTTTTCGATCAGTAGCCGAGCGAACAAAATGATACAGCACCATACACATAGATGACAACTATTCTTACAAAACGAATTTCCTTATTCGTGACACAGGTGATGACGTTTATTTGGGATGACACCCCGTTTGTGGGTGGAATTTATCGATATGTAGTGGAACTAAGGTCGATTGTACCCGAAATGGAGGTGTGCTCCAAAAAAAGGTCAGCACCTGTATTGCCGCCGCTAAGTATGTCCGGACTTTGTCTCGTCATCCATAGTCAGGCGTGTTGTTCTCAAGCGTCCCGTTTTTCAATCACAAAAATATGGTAAGCCGATTTATAGAGAAAGGTTCGAATCACAGTTACAGTATAATATTGGTACTTTGCTACGTAATGGAACCTGGGTTTTGCACCAAAAAATACCCGGGTTTCGAAAATTACCCCAAAACCCGGGTTTTCGGGTTCGGGGAAACCCGAAGCGCACACACTAATCTCCACTAGGCTTAAACTTAAAGCTCGAGCCAGATTTGGTCCGATCACATCGTATCAAGCATTTTCTCGTAACCGGAGAAGTAAAACAAATAACAAAAAAAATAATGCGCTTGTTGTTGTTGCTACGCGACCCCTTCTGAGGGATATGGGCATGGCGGAAGGTCATGGAGCCCCAAACGCTGGGCAACTCCCCAGGGCCTGGACCAGAAGTCGTAGAGAGGCAGAGAGTCGCCAAAACGCGAGCGGCGCAAAGACTAGTTAGTGCAATGGATTCCGTAGCTAGACAGTGGAGTGGATTCCGTAGCTAGACGGTGCAAAATGAGATGAGAGGAGTTCGCAGGCGCTGCAAGAAGAATTCTCGACTCTGCAAATCCTAGAGAGAGATGAGCCTAACAATAGGTTGTGTCAGTGGAAGCGAAGACGAGAGAGCACGCAGCATACGTGACGAGGAGCACTAGTTTCTTAGTGGAAATTGAGGGAGCCTGTGTGTCGAAGAATTTAGTTGAGACAGTGCGCCTCCAGTTGGAGAAAAGTTAAAGAGTGCATACGAGAGATAAGAGGAGATAGACTACAAGGGATTGTAGAGAGCACGAGTAGCCCTTCCTGTTTGACCAGCTCATCAGCTGCGTCGTTTCTCGGAAAACGAGTGTCCGGGGACCCATTGTAGCCTGATAGTACAAGAAGAGAAAGAGGACAGTTCCTGCTGGAGAGATTGAGGTAAAAGGAAAAACGAAGGAGAGGACAAGACGGCGATAGGAGGGGATTAGAAAAGTAGTGGCAGACTTGTTGGTGCTGCCGAGACCAGAAAAGAGCTTGTAGAATGGTGAAAGCTTCAGCGAAAAAACTTGAGCATACTGGGCATGGCACAAAGAAGAGACTGGCCTCAGTGCCACAAAGAAAACAGTTAGCAAGTACGCCATCGCCGCCTTTGCCAAAAAAAAAGGAACATAGTACCAGATCGTGAGATGGGAAAGAGCCAAGGCGAGCAAGAATCGCATCTTGGCAAGAGAAAGGGGAGATCAGAGTGGGAGCATGGAGAGGAAAAGGTGACTCCACAGTGAAGAAAGCCAGGTTCCAAGGAGGTGGGTAAGGGCAAGCAAGGAGAGCCTCATTTGAAGAAGTAGAAGAAAGCAAGAGCGGGCGAGCAGACGCAAAAGCTCTCTTCTAAAATAGAAAAGGAAGTAAGGGAGACAAAGGGCCCGCTCATAAGATGACAGTGCGAAATAAGTCAGGGCGACTCGTAGGGGAGGTAGGGACGCCTCAGAGAAAACAAGTGAGATAAGGGGAGGACGAGAGGCAACCAGAGATGGCACAACTAGCCGCTTGGTCGAGGCCTTCCAATTTGGTGATATTGGTAACGCTTAGGAAAGGAAACCATTCGGGTGAAGCATAACTGAGAACGAGCCGAAGAAAAGCTTTATACAGAATAGAGAGGGACTCCTTAGAGTGGCCCCATGAGGAAGCAGAGATACGGCGTAAGGCCTTGAGACGAGGGAAAAACTTGGCCTTCAGCGTAGACACATGTTTAGAAAAGGAAAGAGTGCGGTCGAAGGTGACCCCAGGAAAAGTTGGAGTGTGATTGAAACGGAGGCGGGAGTTGAATAAGAGGAAGTTGGGCTGGAGGTTAGCTTGGTGGGGATCCACTGAGAAGAAAGAGGCCTCACATTTGCTCGGATTGAGAGGAAGACACCAGTACTCCTACCAGCGCTCCAATCGAATCAGAGCTCCTTGTGAGCCCTCTACCGCAGTAGGGACCGAGGGGGAGGAGGACCAAATGGCCAGATCGTCAGCGTAAAGAGAGCAGCTGACGAAAGAAGGCAGAGAAGCAGCGAGATCATTGATGAAGAGAGAGGAAAGTATAAGGCCAAGAATGGATTCTTACAGAACATCTCGACGGACTCAAAAGGGGCGGTTTTTGTAATTTTGATAAACCACGCAAGCGCGTCTATCAGAAAGGAAAGATTAAGTCCAGCGAACAAAGCAAGAAAGGTGGCCTGCCGAAATAGGTTTGTGGAAAAGTGCGGGGTGCCGGAAAGAGAGGAAAGCTTTGGAGAAGTCGAAGTTACTTCGTTTACGTATTGTTCACCGCTAGGTGTTGTATAAAAGTCGATTGTCAAAAGCTAACAATTTCTTCGATTCGAAATCCACTCTCTTTTTACTGCAAGTTTTTACTTGAGATTGCAAGGTTCAAAAGCGTGAGAACATAAAAACTATCGATTAGCTTCCCTCAAAAGTGTTTTAATCCCCATCGAATAATTTCAGCGTCTCAGCTCTCTGTTGGAATGACAAGTGATTTCTGAAATTTGTGACCACAGTTGCTTGACGTGTGATAGGGACTCAATAATGGCGGAGACTTTTCTTAGCTTCCTAGATTTTGGTCGAAGTCATGAGTAGACCGGAATCAAATATTGATTGACTGGGATATTTTCTGGGTGTAGGAATTGTTTGAACTCGTTCATTCTTACAGGAACAAATTTTTTTATACTTCGGTTTCCGTGCATTATACTTTTGTTGTAATACGACTTAGTAGAATTAGGAGGCCCACCTTTTGATACCATATATAACGCTCGATACTCGGGCTGAGTGTCTCCATTAGGTTCACCATCTGTCATGAACATGCTTGCGCCGCTTGTCCGACGCATGTCTGCTTTTGCATATGGAGAAAACGAGTTTATGTGATTGCAAATAAAGAGTTTCGTTTGGGGGACGGGACAGGCCCTGCTGGGGAGTCCAAGAGGACGAAGCGCGTCCAGGGATGGTCTCGTCAAATTGGGTTGGGTGCATTGTTTGCAATACACACTAATTTGTTTTCAAGATAATGTTTGTGGTTTATGTCGGTGTGAACCTTCCAAACATTTATTATACATCAAAAGAAAGGAAAAGATGTTCTACCCGATTAATTTTACATTGTTTCAGATTACACTCCACGCAATTTCTTGGTGCGAGACCTGCGGCCCACCCTGTACATTAATTGTATGATAAAAAATTTAAAATAACGGACGACAATTTTTCGGGCGCGCACTCTTGGTCGATGCCATTGGCTATGGATAAGCTTTAGGCTCGTAGATACAAAACACTCGGGGATGTATCTACTCCAATTAAAATCAATTTTTTCCAGCTCTGAACTGGAGGTTCAACAAATTCACACACCGCTAGAAATCACTAGAGAGCTAATATCGGTTTAAGAAAGATAGTTTGTTCGTTCTTGTCTCGAGGCCACTTGCGCTGCACCAATCAACAGTCGCCTCAAGGTGGTGGTGCGGTCCCCAACCTCATTTGGGTTTGGTCGAGATAGCTGTTGGCCTTCCCGAGGGTACCGGTTACCCCGTGCTCTCCTCTCACAAAATCCATTTTTTCGCCTTGCTGCCCCCTGAAGGACCGTAGAAAGGCAGCTCACAGCCTCGTTGAAATCGGGTCGCCTATCTTCTCTCTTCTCCTGCCTTTCTCTTGCCCATCTTCGTTTTCTCATTTTTCTCCTTCTCTTGATGAGCGGCAACGTTTATCCTAACCCTAGCCCCGTCTTTCCCTGTTAGGTGTGCGCTGGAAACGTGACCTGGCGAGGTAGGTCAGTGCAATGCTGCACCTGTTCCAAATAGGTCCATTTAAAGTGCTCATTACTCTCCTTTTCAAGATTCAGAACTCTTGGCAACTCCTCAGTCCTGGAATTAGCCCCTTGCTGCGTCCCTGCTTCTTCTGAAAATTCCACTCCTACCAACACTGTGACTTCCTCTTCGGACTCTTCCAGCTTGTATACCTCCACTGTTCAATCAGGCCCTCCTCTGCTAATGCAGCACTCCCGCCCCAATCTGGCCTTCAAATCTCTTATCCCGCTTCCGCCCACCTCCGATCTTCTCCCTCTGCACCCTCACCACCACCTCATGCTCCTGGCTGTTTCTCTACACCTCCTGCTTTCTCTCCCCGTGACCCCCTTGTGGTTCTTCAGTGGAATGCTTGGAGTTTCCGAGCAGGAGCACTGAACTACTACACTTGCTCGTCTCATCCTTTTGATCATATTTGTATTCACGAATCCAACAATCCAACCTTAATTCATCTTCCTCTCAGGATTCCTGGATTCTATGCCCTTCGCTCTAATCGCACCCGTCCCGGTCTGGCATTCTTTCTCCTGATGCCATACACGCTAGCGGTGACGTCATCATTTTCGTCAGGTAGGCTTATTCTTCTCTGAAATTTCTACCTCTCTTTCTTCGCTTGATCCCTACTCTGATTACTTAGGGTTCATCATCTCTTTAAACAACTTCTCCTCGTTTTCATTTCTTAATGTTTACGCTCCCTCTATCCACTCTTTTTCGGCGGATAGCAGAACCGACTCCTATTCTCTCTCCATCCTTCCATTCTCTAGAAATCTTTTTATTCTGGGGGACTTCAATTGCCATCACCCCTCTGGTACTCAAAAGGTACTTCCGACCTCCGTGGGGAGGAAGTTTTTTGAAAGTATAATTCTATCTCGTCTAATTTTCTTTTTGGAGTCTAATTCCATTTTCTCTCCCCAGGCCGGTTTCCGCCTAGGACGGTTTTTTCTAGATCAAATGCTCTATCTTTCTCAGTCCATTTCGGGTGGGTTCAACAAACCCAGGCCGGGCTCTCGTATGATCCTCTCTACAATCGACTTCTCCAAACCTTTTGACTCTTTCCGGCACCCCGCACTTTTCCACAAACCTATTTCGGCAGGCCACCTTTCTTGCTTTGTTCGCTGGACTTAATCTTTCCTTGCTGATAGACGCGCTTGCGTGGTTTATCAAAATTACAAAAACCGCCCCTTTTGAGTCCGTCGAGATGTTCTGTAAGAATCCATTCTTGGCCTTATACTTTCCTCTCTCTTCATCAATGATCTCGCTGCTTCTCTGCCTTCTTTCGTCAGCTGCTCTCTTTACGCTGACGATCTGGCCATTTGGTCCTCCTCCCCCTCGGTCCCTACTGCGGTAGAGGACTCACAAGGAGCTCTGATTCGATTGGAGCGCTGGTAGGAGTACTGGTGTCTTCCTCTCAATCCGAGCAAATGTGAGGCCTCTTTCTTCTCAGTGGATCCCCACCAAGCTAACCTCCAGCCCAACTTCCTCTTATTCAACTCCCGCCTCCGTTTCAATCACACTCCAACTTTTCCTGGGGTCACCTTCGACCGCACTCTTTCCTTTTCTAAACATGTGTCTACGCTGAAGGCCAAGTTTTTCCCTCGTCTCAAGGCCTTACGCCGTATCTCTGCTTCCTCATGGGGCCACTCTAAGGAGTCCCTCTCTATTCTGTATAAAGCTTTTCTTCGGCTCGTTCTCAGTTATGCTTCACCCGAATGGTTTCCTTTCCTAAGCGTTACCAATATCACCAAATTGGAAGGCCTCGACCAAGCGGCTAGTTGTGCCATCTCTGGTTGCCTCTCGTCCTCCCCTTATCTCACTTGTTTTCTCTGAGGCGTCCCTACCTCCCCTACGAGTCGCCCTGACTTATTTCGCACTGTCATCTTATGAGCGAGTTCTTCGTCTTCCGAATTTCAGGTTTGGCCAGATTTGGCGTGAAACCAAGACTCTGCAGAACCTCCTAGAAAGCTTTTGTGTCCACTCACCCGCTCTTGCTTTCTTCTACTTCTCCAAATGAGGCTCTCCTTGCTTGCCCTTACCCACCTCCTTGGAACCTGGCTTTCTTCACTGTGGAGTCACCTTTTCCTCTCCATGCTCCCACTCTGATCTCCCCTTTCTCTTGCCAAGGTGCGGCTCTCGCTCCCTTTGACTCTCTTCCATCTTACGATCTGGTTCTTTAGACTGACGGCTCTGTTCCTTTTCCTCTTGGCAAAGGCGACGCTGGTGTACTAGCCAACTGCTCTCTTTGTGGCACTGAGGTCACTCTTAGCTTTTCAGCAAGCCCAGTGTATTCAAGTTTTTTTCGCTGAAGCCTGCGCCATTCTGCATGCTCTTTTCTGGTCTCGACAGCACCAACAAGTCTGCCACTACTTTTCTACTCTCCTTTTCTCTGATCTTGCCATTTTGTCTTCTCTTCCATCTTTCCCTTTAGCTCAATCTCGCCGGCAGATCTGGCAGGAACTGTTTTTTTCTCTCCTCCTGTTCTATCAGGATTACAATGGGTCCCCAGACACTCGTTTTTCACGGGGAACGATGCGGCTGATAAGCTGGCTAGATGGGGAGCGTTACTCGTGCCCTCTGTAATCCCTTGTAGTCTCTCTCTTCTGATCTCTCGTATCCACTCTTCTTTCTTCTCGGACTGGAGGCGTACTGTCTCATCTAAATTCTACGACACACAGGTGTCTTTGATCTCCACCGATGAACTTGTGCTCCCTCGTCACGCTCGCTGTGTTCTCTCTCGTCTTTGCTGCAACGGACACAGCCTTCTTTTAAGCTCTTATCTCTCTAAGATTGGCAGAATCGAGAATCCTCCCTGCAGTGCCTGCAGACACCCGTCCCAGGACACCTTTCATCTCATTCTGCATTGTCCAGCTACGGACTCTTTGCGACGCTCGATCTTTGACGACTCTCTGTCTCTCTACGACTTCTGGTCCAGACCCTGGGTGTTGCCCAGCTTCTAGGGCTCCATGGTCTTCTGTCATGCTCCATCCCTCGGAAGTGGTTGGGTAACAACAACAACAGCAGGCCATTTGCGTATCCATGATCTATGAACTTTCCTTCCGTTCTCTTTCAAAAACAGAGAGCTTGATAAAACTGATCGAATTGATAAGCTTCTCTTTGCCATAGGGTTGGACCTTACTCTACACTTGCTACCGTGACTAGCCTTGGCCTTTTGATTGTAAAGTTGTTATTCAGACATATGTGAGACTACTGGTTAGTATCGTATTCACTTCTAAATGAATAAGATGCGATTTGGTTTCGGTTAGCCTTCACGATGCCATCGTGTTTAACTGCGTGTTGCATATTTTCGCAATCAATTAACTTATGCCCTATCTAGTGTTTAAGTTGAATCCTAAAAAAATACAAGTAAATGAGCAGAAAACCTTCCCTTCGTCTCAAAGCCGCAAGTAGGAATACTACAAAGCATAGGAAGTGAGGTGAAGTGAAGCTAATAAAATGACTATCTTTCTCTAAAAAAATATTCAGGTTTGCGAACGAGACAATTCTTCCCTTCAAGTTGGGCGCGTAGTTCAAGTATTTTGAAGATTGGGTAAGAAATTTACTTCTTTCCCCAACATTTGGTTTTGTCGTGCCTTTTCATATTCAAGAAATAGGACGTAAGGTTTAGGCCTTTACTAAAAATACTGCAGGTCTTCATTACGGAAATCTAAAAGTTTTTTTAGAAAGTTTTACGTAAAAAAATCTCTTAAGTGGAATAACGTGATCTCTAGCTCCCAAAATGATTTCAGTCTGTCTAATATTTCAATACTTTTTGAAATTATATCTTAATTTGAAACCCTAGCTACGGAAACAACAGCAGTAGAATTAGATGTAAGACGATAATTTTAATTCGTATCAAAACTTTGAGATTTTAAAGCACCATTTGTTCAATAGCCATCGGCAAAATCCACCTGTCAATTTTTCCCACGCTAACATCTCAAAGCATGATAATTGTCTCTGATTGAGCATTAATTGAAAATGCATTAAATTTTGCGAAAGAAAAAAGTGCGACATTTGAAGAAGTAGAGAAGCAGTTTGCCACAGAAATACGAGGTGTTGTTCTTATCAGCAATTGTATAGTTGGCAAAACGAAGCCGGTAACAGCTGTTCAAGGATTGATTCGAGAAATAAATGGGGCAAGGTAGAGGGGCAAAACGAATGAAAATAGAGTTATCAGTTGCCGGAAAAAAATTCATCTCTGAAAAAGATCGCATTATAGGGAATTTGATTTAATTGCCTTCTCAATTACATTTGACAATGCTTTAATTCACTTTAATTTTATATGTTTTTAAGCAGAGAGTGCACAAAAAACAACATATAGGCTTTAGGGGGGGTGTTTCATCTTCATATTTCTTGTAATTTTGTCTTCAAAATAGAAGAACGCAAAAATGTTTCAGAAAAGAAGCTTCGCCATTTTGCTAATCACGATTTGTGATATGCGACGCCATATTGAAAAATAATGCTGTCGAGAACAATCGATTTAGTTATTGCAAAATAGAAGAGATTGACTGATTGAAACTTTTCTCCAAAAAAAATTTGACGACTAAAAAAGCTTGCTTGAAAACCGCAAAAACTCTTTATGTCAAAACATACAAAATTAATGTATGATTTCACTGGCAGCATTTTGATTAAATTTGTAAACTTTTGATTATAGCGACTGGAGTTGAGGTTTTTAAACTTGTGGGCGTGCCCTCATAAGAGGGACATCGACCATGGTGCCATGGTACCACTAAAAAGATTGAGACAATTTGACAAAATAATCGTTTTGAAAAAATTGATCTTCAAAAAAGAAAGAAATAATCTTCATGATGCTTTGCTAACAAATTTACCAATAATGACGACTTTGAAAAAATTAATCGACGAAAAAAAGGTTTTCTAGGTTGGAGAGAAAATGAGGTAAAGTGACCACCGCATGAACAAACTCATCACTGAAAAAACTAAGGATTGCACGTATTTAGGGAAGGGGGGGAGGCACGGGTTGTTGTTGACATGGTCAAGGAAAGTGCATTTCGAAACATTGGAGATCACGTGGGCTAGCAGGTTCGTTTCATCGCATGTTGATCGGGTTTCATTTTCTTTGCATAGACATACCAAAAATATAAAAAATGGTATTTACGGATTTCCTGCTAGGCACTCAACAATATAAGTAATACGGAGAATGGAATATAAACCAAATTTAATCATTAGTAATTGAAATATGATCTGGCGCTAAAAAAAAACACTGCATTGGAAAAGCACCAAAAAACTTTAATTTCACTCTTCAGCTCTGCAATGTGGAGTGAGTTCATGTCAACACGGACGGAATGCTTGCATAAAAACAAAAAAATCAACAAAGACAACAAACGTTAGGTCAATCATGGAAATTGCAAATACAATCAAAAGATCCACCTTAATCATTGACTTAAAAGTCAGTAACGCAACAAACAAAAATAAAAGCTTTGGAAGTGCTGTAAAGAGTTATTCGGAATCAACATAACATTAGGACACCCTACTAATCAAGTGGGATACGAAGTTGAAGTTTTTCGGTTGCTCAAATCGCACTCGCCACTGTTTGAAACAGATTTTTTGAACCAATTGCAAAAAGTTCCTAAATAAAGATGAGAAGAGAAAGAATTATCTTTAAAAACAGTTTTGACTCGAAAGAGCAGGACTAAGATTTTCGTAAAGATGGTAGCTCAGAAACTGCTTTGATCGCTGATATAAAGTCTTTCGACAATTTAAGGCCACGACTGTATTGTGTTTCCAAAACTAAGCTTTTTAGTCAATTATGAAAGCAAAGTAGTTAAAATTAGGTGGTATGGCTTTAAAAATGCAGCTAAGCTACCGCACCTCCGAGTTGTAACTTTGGTTAGAGCTGCTATATTAAGACATATACACATCCTCCTCGAGAACATGGTCATACCAGTACTGCTACTGAGTCTTTTCTTCCAATGAACGTCCATCAGACCATGGACGCCATGGATTAGATTTTTTGAAATGTGTCCGTGTAGTTTGTACGTGTGCGTTAGACTCTGAGCAATCGTGCTTCACATTTTTGAAGTCTTTTTTCAATGGATTTTGACTTCCTGGATAATTTCTGTTGCTCATCATTGCACAATTCATTGACAACTCATTGTTTCTATTTATATATTCACAATTATTAGAAGAGTATGAATATTGTATTTGCTCAAATGATCTCTGGTTTAATTCTGAATGTTCAGATTTGTTGAGAGTGTGGTGTTTTGACGGACGTTTCCGCTTGTTATCTTCGAAATGGTCATCAAAATTGCTCCGTTTCAAACTTACTTTTTCGTCGACATCCCGTGTGGATTGAAAATGATGAAACTGAGTTTTACTTTGTTCAAAATTAAAGAAGTTCGTCCAGTAGCCAGTATTAGAACGATTAGAAAGATTTTCCCGTGAAGAAGTTTCCCTGTCGCTGTTTATGCTGTCGCAGCTTGAAATAGACGATGCATTTTGCTCCGAATCAACTAATTCTGTAATTTTCGTTGGAAAGCTTGGGGGACTAAAGCTATGGACCAATGATGGGTGTTGTGGAAAATGATGGCTCAAAGGATCGGGCTTATTCGTTGCATTAGTACTAAATTCAACTGCGGGAAAGCTTGTCTGAGAAACAGGGTTTCCTTCTTTCAAATGCTTTCTTTTTGGTGAGCTGAAATTGTTTTTGTTTTCAGTAAAGTGACCACTTCGAAAATCTGGTTTAGGGATCGAACCTTGTTTTACCATCTCTGGCAGAACCATACCAACATTATCAAGTCTTGTAGAAGCCATACCACGAGTTTCAGGAACACTTTGATCATACTGGTCCTCATGTCGTAAAAATGACGTTGATATATCAGAATTAGGTTCTCCTAGACCACTTGAAAACCTCAAGTTTTCTTCCGAGCTGAAAACTCCTAAAATTTATGAAAAAAGTTAAACCTTTCCAAGGCAGTTCTTCATCACTAGGACTAATGCTGTTGCTGCGCTACATCAATACAAAAATTGCAAACGAATCGATTCAAATAAAATATTGCTGAGTGGCCAGAAGCTCCTAATTGATTGCATGATTGTGTGTCTAAGAGTCATCATTACATTGTATTTCGAAAATGGTATTTAACAAAGGTTTTACACCTTAAAGAATTTTATCTAGCAGCACATTTTCTAAATCAAGCAGAATTCGGTAATTCCTTGGCAAGTCGTGGCATCTCAACACATGATTAGCGCGCTGTCGCTGTCCTGCAAATCTAAAGAAAAAAAAGAGAAATCTATCAATTGTAATTATACCTGCGTTTTTTCCGACGGTAAAGTTGTGCGCTAAAGATCCATGATTATTTGTCGGAAAGATCGAAGTTTGCAATGCTAGCGATTCACAAGAATTGTCTTCGAAGCCATTTGTTTGAGTCTGAAATGAGTTTGGCAACAATAAGATGGTTTTTGCTAATTAAAGCGGTAAGTAAATTGGTGAAAAAGAAGCTTTGCGAACGGGCTTTAGGCTTAGTGACGTCACAGAGTCCTGTGACACTTGATCAGGGCTCCCCACGGTGCTTCTTTTAGGCAATTGAAAGAGAAAATACTAAATTGTCTTCCGATATTTAGAAAAAAGGCAATTCTTCTAAGAAAATAAAATGTTGCTTAGATGAATAATTGAGTGGAATGCTGCATGAATGTTTGATCTTTTCCATCCATGCCAATAAACAAGCACTTCACCATTTTCGTCTCTCTCTTTACCTGCAATGATTGAATGCAGCGAATACACGAAGCAAGGTGGCTAAGTAATCTTGTTCTAACGTCGACTGTTACTCCTTCACAAGTGCTTAAGAAACGCATTACTTCATTGCGGCATTCATTGAACCCTGCTTTGTATTTGTCTACTACGTTCGGATCGATACTTAAAGACACTGAAAAAAAAATGCAACTAGGTTTAATTTAGGAGCCAGAAAAAAGATTCACTTGCAAAAATGAGCAACACTTCGCTGAGAGTCTTTTGGGGGGCACTTTGCTGTTATTGCTTTAAACTATGCTGCTTCAAACAAGCAGTTGGGACAATGATCCTATGTTTGATGTTATTCTTCGGTGAGCCTAAACAAAAAGTGCAGCAAAAAATTCCCAAATATGGTAATGATAGGCAAACCCAATAAATGCAAATTTCAAACAACTAGCTTATCAGCCCATCAAGCAATCACAGTTGTTGATATTCATAACCCACAAAAGCAAAGTAATCATCTAATGACGTAATTACGGACACATTAGCAATAAACAAATCAACAAGGTAGAGAAAAAACAATGAGATTGTTAATAGGAGAATCGCTTGTTGCACAGTTCAATTTAGCTTGTATCGTTGTAAAATAATGACTATCATCGAAAGCACCTTGTTAACGGCTCCCGCAAATCTTTTGATCCCGTGTTTGCAGTTGGTATTTTTTGAGAAAGTCAAGAGAGCAAACTGCGCAATTAAGCGTTAACTGTGACGTCATGTTACGCCCTGAAGAAACAAATATTTTGCAAGTTGATAAGTTGGGGACTGGGTTTCGTTTGCAAAAAAAAATTGTTTTCTCGCGTCAAGAAATGAAAATGAAAATAATCATCTTTAATTATGACGTCATTATGATGTCAAGAACCCCAATTAGGACACTTGCCTTGGGGAAGTGATCAATTGTGCCAAGTTTCAGGTTGTACTCCCAAATAACTTCGGGGTAGTAATCGAGAACGAAAGTACTGACAAACTGCGTTTCAGAATTGCACGCATTAGGCTCCACTACGTGTGATTCATCATCGGATAACTTCTTTGAGGTCAAATAGTTGGAAAATTGCTAACAATTTACTACCATTCCATCAAGAATGATTTGGTGTTTTGTGGGGGCTAAGGGTGTAATAGGAGAGAGAAAGGAAGCAATTTCCTTTGTCTCCGAGAAATTTGTCAAAGACTAGTTATTGCTGAATTTTTTATTTTCTTCTAACCAAAAGTTTATCATAATTTTAACCTAGAAAATGCCCCTAAAATTTGCTAAATACTTTTAATTCTCAATAAAATCAAGTGAAGTTTCTTCAAAAAAAGTTTGCCATCTACGCAAAATGATTTAGCTTAAAAAACTCTCCCTATTGAAAGTCTTTTGCTAATCACTCGTTTGAAGGTAGGTAGACAAGCTTAAAATGTGTTGATGAGTTAGAATCTTGGAATGTATTTGAATTAGAAATCATTAATTTGAACTTGTGTTATTTAGTTCATAATAGAGTTTAGCGGTATCCTTCATACTAAGCGGCATGCTCACTTGATAGTCTCTGCCTTTCCACGTTTTTTAGGTAGGTGACAGTCATCTCGAGAATGTCCGCTTTTTCGAGTTTTGAATGTCGCGTGCACTAAATACAAGCATTTTCTATCAACTTATTTTCCTAAATTTGGAAACAATCATCTATGAGGTTTTACAGTTTTATGATTACGGTCGATTAAAATAAGCTGCCTATTTGGATTATTAGATGGTGATAAATGTGGGTTGAGAAAATATGTTGTAGCGACAATATTTGAAAGGTCCTGAGTTCGAATTCAAAGCTGACTGTATTGTTGCGCTATTGGGGAAGAAATTTTTTGACACTTTCCTCTTTGGGGCAAATTGTAACATGAAGTACAACAAATTCATCAGAACACATGCCACGTACTTCAAGTGGAAAGATAACAGTTGGAAACCCTGAAGCAGATCTAGACAATTGCTTTGTGCTTAGCACCTCTGTCGCTACTAGCGTGATTGGAGGATAAAAATGCAGTAAACAAACAGTGCAGTTGATTCTTGCTTGCAAAAGCAATTTTTAGCACCTGATTCCGGGAAATCTTTTGGAGAAAATCAGTAAACTTTTTTTAACGAAAAGGTGCTACAGACGAATCATTTTTTGCAGACTATGAGCGTAATTGATTTAAATTAAGATAAAATTCTCACATCTTTTTTTAAAGCTTCCAACAAAATATTCTTTAATTGATTGAGGCTATTGTTGATTCTGGCCCGGCGTCTTTTTTCCATAACAGGCTTGGAAGACTGCAACAAAATGCAAAACATTGTTATATTCTTTATAACGTTTAAAAACTGTTGCAAAAACATTGGCAAGGAAAGCCCAACATTGCTGAGATTCGGAGAAAACGTTTACTTGCAATTTTCTTCTTCTTGATCCCGATATTTGTGGTACAAGTATGTAGGAGATACCTACTAGCTTATTTGGAGAAGGGCATTATGATGTGCCCCCCATTTTGGCCTTGACAGGAAAGAAAAAAACAGCTTTGATGATTCCTGTTCCTATTGAACAATAATCGTTACGTCAACGAGAAAACCAAAGATTCCTTGCAAACGAAGATGCATGGGATAAGGCACTTGACGTGGCCGTGGGGTGCTGTTAAATCATTTTTACAAGTTATATTTCATAGCTTCATTCTTCGATCAGCGAAAAGCGTTTTTTGGTTCAACCAAAACAAGGTTGTGTTTAGACCTGCTTTACGTCAATACTGCTGGCACGACTAGCGTTTGCCACAAGCAGTGAAGCCAAGCAGGAAAAACAGTCATCACGTGTCTGTCCCAAAAGCACATCAACAAAAGCACATTACCTGGCGTCACGTGATCACCGGTTTTTGCATTTCAATCAATTAGATCATGATGCCGACATTTACAAGTTAAGGTTTGGCAGTAGTTAAAGAGTGCGATTTTTGAAAAATAGAATTGATTGTCACAATCGCAATGTATTATAGGCTACACGTAATTTGTTAGCGATAAGCCAACAGTAGCCACTGTTCCAAGCTAATTTTTGCTAAGGCTTTTGAAAAAATGTTCATATAACCAGCCAATTATTCGTTTGCGAGCTACTTAGCGCTGCAATGATATGGTTAATGACAACATAATTCTTAATTTCGCAAGGGTTGCTGCTTTGACTTCGTCAAGTTTTTTTTAAAGGTCTTTAGCTGAGATCCTAAAAATAATTTGTTGGATGCGACTACTTATGTAAAATATATTCTTGAACACTGCATTTAAAAATGCACTAATAAAGAGATTAAGAATCAAGATGACAGTTTTACCAGTATTTTAGCAAAGCAGACGAAGGCGAGGTCAACATATGTGTAAATATGTCTCGAGCTGATTTTGACAATTTGTATCATTTTGTAGTAGCTTAATGACAAGGAAAATCGTTAAACTGTTCAGATAAGCTGTCGTGAAAATTCTCCCACATCTTTAATCTATTTGTTTTCGTGGGAACGTACACATCAATTAGATTTTCAAAATTAAAAAAAGAAAAACTTTCATGGCGTTGCTGTAGGTGGGTACTCCAAAAAATTTTGTTGACCTGCATTGGCACTGTATTGATGGTGTCATCACAGCAAGTGAACAGCAACGTTTTGCCCTCTCCTCGAGTTTTTTCAAAATACACAGTCGTGGATCCATCTTTGACATTAAATACACAGTCGTGCACTAATATCAAATCAACCATATTTTGCAAGCAATCTTAGATTTTATTATGAATATAAAATATATGTTTGAAAACTTCTCAGCAGCCAAAAACTGGTTGCTATCTAGTAAGTTTGACTTGCAAGTTGCAACAACACATTTTTTGTTTAAAATAAATAAGACTTAGATGATTTTCAGCTTTTTAAAGGATATGCATTTCATTTAATGGAAAATTGACGGGTTTATTTCTAATGCAGTCTATATTTGAAAAGTAAAAATTTGAATTTACTAATGGGGGCAAATTTGTAGAATAACTTAGAAATTACCACCAGGCATTCTTCAGCCCTTACCTTTCTTTTTTCTACATAATTTCCGCTTGCCTTTGTCACTTCCGCTTCACCAACTTGCGTTTCGTCACTTGATGATATCATTTCCGGTTGCATTACGTCACAATTTTTTTGAAATACTCCTAAAATTTGTTCTCTCAAAATTCAATAAAATTATTACATTTATCAGTCACAAAAGCTAAACAAAATGGTTATTAGTTATTTAATTAATTCTGATATTGAAGTACTATTTTCTACGATAATATTTTGAAATGAAAAAACTTAAACGTTTGCTTACTCTTTGATAATATTTCAATTGACAAAGCCCACATATTTGCCACAACTTTCACCAATTTAAGATTAATTTTATCACTATTTGGTTTTATCAAATTCATAAAAAATTGTGTATTTTTACGTAACCGTCACAATTATAAAAATGTAGCCTAGGCCTATAACTGCATTTTAATTTTATCATTCCATATTAATTTTACCAATTTTTCACCCTAATCATCTACAGTATTAAGCACTGACAGCAGGGTTAAGACCCGGTAATTCAATTTCCTTTATGCAGTTTTCGGAATTGCTCGATAAGATTGCTTACAACACTGATGAGTAAAATTAGAAAAGCCATATCTTCAAGACTATCTTAAAGTTTATTGCCACCAATGACCTATTCAACTTGACCGTATCGATGGAAACAAAACCGTTATTAATAATCTTGTGTTATCCTTTCTGCTTCTCGGTCTTATTCCGCTAATTTGACTTTAGACCTCCATAGGTGATCCACGCGTGCTTGAAATGCGACTTCTATCCTTGCTGAAATCCCGGCGCGCGAGTTAAAGACTGCGGTGAAAGTCGAGCGCATTGCGCGAGAGGTAGACAAGAAAAAGGCGAGGTTAGTTTGAGTGATTACTCCTGGCACGCGACCACCACGAGAACGCTTTGTACCAAGAATTTAAATTGTTACTAATTCGTAGTCGACGTTAAAACAATCCAATAATAACCGTATCCTGGGTCATGAACATAGTTAATGAACACGCTCTTCACGATTTAATCAAGCTCCCATCAACAACACTTCACTGGAAATATTTCGTCGAAGAAGGCTTAAAGACTTTCGCCATTACTTGTCTCAAGATTTCCTCACTGTTGAAAAAAATTATCAGGTTTGTGGTAATTTTGTTACAAAATACATGCAGCTGCAGACAAACTTGTGACTGGGTTTTTCAGAGTCCAAGCTGCCTTGGCAACGTGACATAATGAGCGAAAAGCATTTTTTTTTGTAAGAATGTAGACTCCGATCCCTTTTTAGAGATACTGGTAATGTAAGACTACTTGCAAAGAAATGCATTCTAAATATACTTTAAAAAATTGGAATATAGTTACTTCTAGAATAGGCATAAAGGAATATATAAAAAAAACGTACAAAATCAAATTTTATGAAGCAAGGTTTAAAAGCAATAGTTTTTCGATTATTAATTGCTCTTTATTGAAGAAGGCCAGAAAATTTATTTTATTTTATCTGAGTCGCTAAAAACCAACATGGATTTGCAAGTAAGAGGTTAGAATGATCTCTCAAAAGTTTGTAACTCTGAGCCAAATGTCCTCACTGAAGAAAAGAACTTATTTACAGGAGCCCCAGAGCCCTGGTGGTTATGAGGCGGCCAAAATCTATTTGATCAAAATTGATAAACAACGACAGACAAAAACCTCTTAAGAAGCAATTAGGGTTGGCGTCGTTGAGTCTTTCTATTTGTGAAATCTCATTATTTTAACGCCTTTTGCATCTTTTGTGCTGATGTTAAATCGGTTTTACGTGTTAAAACCTATTTGCAATGTAAACTTTCAACTATTGAGTTTGTGCAGCTCTCTTTAGCGATGAGCCATTTTCAACTATTAATCAAAAGCAATCAAAATACGACGAGATATGTAAACTTGAAATAGCCTAGGACATATCACACCAGCCTGCCTATATTACTTCAACCGTCATATTAGGCCTACAATGATTTGTTTACTTTTGGATTAAGAACAATAAATAAGGCAGTGCATTGGCACTAGATATAATCTATGGGCGAGAATTTTAACGCTTTTTGTGGCAGATTGTGTGTGGTTTTCCCATGAAAAGACAAACTTCATATTGTAAAGCAATGACATACAAAACTTATAGATCGACAAAGTTGGCTCAGTAAACTGAATTGTGTTGACTTAAAAAGAAGACGTCGATGCAAAAACTTTGTTTTCGATCGGTTTTCTTTATCATAAGAGCAATTGTTCCTTTTTTGATGACACTGTGGTAATAAATTGTCGTCATTGAGAATAATCAGAATATGATTTATTGTTTTTTGATAGAGGTTAGACAATGCTCGCTATGTTTGCTCTTTCGAGCTTCACCGTTGAGCACAATTTTAACCAAACAGCATAAGTTAGTTTAAAATTGCAAAATAATTTTCATATGATTTGAAATCTTTGTAATTTGTGTATTTTTCTACAATTTGCTATTCAATAGAAATGTCGTTAGAGAGCAAAAACGTTGGACGTGGCAGTAATTTAAATATCATTAGGTAACAGCTATATCTTTTTTAAGGGAAATTATACATTCGTGGCGCCACCTTCAGCTAACATAGTGAAAGGCCATGATGGATTTTAGCGTCAGTTGGTTGCTGTGCAGTAATATTTCTAAGCACAGTTGTGGTCAAGAAGACAGCATGCTGGACCAACCCTAAGAAATTTAAGGGAACTCATGAAAATTTACGGCGTAACTCTTTTTTGTAAGTGTATTTTTTAGATCTACATGACAACGGTAATGGCGGTAAACGCAGCTGGAAAGGGGGAATATTGACTCCCTTCGTAATTGCTAAGTTTCTAAAAAACTATTTATGCGTATGACCTCATGCTCTGTTTGCATGTTTTTAGTCATATTTGGCCACTGCATCCGGTAGGCTGCTGCCCCCCCCAAGTGTCAACCCCCAAAAAAATGAAAAATCCCATTTAGGGCCATACCCAGCGACACAAAAAACGGATTTGCCAGTTTTTTTGCACACTATCCCTTTCGTTCAGATTGCTAAGTGCCAAGCAGGAAAGCTGCCATTACCGTTTCAAAAATTTTTTACAGCGTACTTGCTTTGACGCAAAGCAGGAAAGGGAAAATGCGGAGACCAACTGCCAAGTATGCTGGTTGTGTCCTTGCGAATAGCGCTTCACAAAATTCCTGCATCTCTGTGAGGCAAACAGGCCGTGGGATCGAACAGTCTACCCGTAGAGGTGGCATTGTATGACATGCAAATGGAGCATGGACTCATATGCGTGTACATACGTAATTAAATTTTTGGTAGAATCCACAAAGCAGAAAAGTTCATCTCAAAATGACTTTTCAAAGTATGCAGCAGCTGGATCAACGTGTGAAGACATGAATTATGGACGTGGTTGGCATTAAGAAAGTGTTTTAGTTTTTTTTGAGGACATTTCTAATTGTGGGTGAAAACTGTTTTTTGACCCCAACATGGCTCAATCCTTCTTCGGTCTTCACAATAGATATGAATTACTTAAAATTTTACCTTATGGCGTAAAGCAGGTTTTCTAAAACAAAGAAATTAGTTCTATTGCTCTTTTCACACTGAGCTTAGCAATAGATTGCAATAAAATTGGGACTACTAGGCTTTATTTTTAACCTAAGATGTGCAAAGTTTTATCCATGCGAGCCAATGTCACTCAACTGGATGATTTAGTTGATCAAGATCTTTGTTCCATCGGTATTAACCTTCAACGTATAGCGATTTTTCAGCTGAAAACTTTTTTTTGGAGATCGATTTAAAAAGAAAGAAATTTTCGAATTGAAAACTTTTTTTTAGACTTGCATTTAAAAAAGGACGTAGTTTTTCAAATTGAGACCTTTTTTCGGTGATTAATCTTTAGCAAAGTGAAGTTTTGAAACCAAAAACCTTTTTTTACGTGTCACATCGACTGAAGGGAATTTTAAACCGAAAACCTGGTTTTCCTCTTGGATAATAAATCTACTGACGCGGGCTAAAATACACATTCTTCCACCGGCCGCACAATTCGACTTCGTCAACCGCAGTTTGCACAATCTACAAAAATTGCTCAGCTGTATAGACTTACAAGCCATAATTTTTGTTTTCCCATAGTTTTTCGTCAAGAAATTATACAATTATGCTCAACACGTCAATTTAAACAGTAATTTATTAAAAATAAGCAGGTACAAAACGATTTATTTGCTTAGAAAAACAAATTTTGGGTCAAATTGCTACACTGAAAAAAACGATTTACTGCTTACAGTAAAACAAGTCAAATTGTACAACAACAGCACGCAGCTGCATGCTGTTCAAAACAGCTGGCTGAAATGTAAAAAGCTGAATTTGAATTTGAGAAGAAAGAAAAAATGATAAAATGAAAGAATACTTTTTCTAAAATGTCACTCCTTGTGCCATGGAGTTGAGGTTGTTTTAGAAGAAATTCAATTTTTACTCTGCTACTGTTCACGGCCAGCCTGTTCTCTTGCAAATGAGTCAAGTAATAAAGGGTGCTCACCACCAGAGGCATGGATCTTGAGAAGAACGGACTTTAAATATTGTAAAATTTCGCATTGGGGACATCTTGACGATAACTGCCTTTTCTCTATCCTGAATCCACAAGGCTGAAGCAATTTTTTCTAATAAATTTTTTTCAATTAAATGTTGCGACACAGTTTATATTTACAATCAAACCCTCTGGATAAAGTTTTAGTAATGTTTACGAAACGGCATTTCGGAATCCCCAAGAATAAAGTAAAGGAAGGCTTTGCATCCTAAAACCGAAAGAAGAATCACTCTCAAAAGTTTAAGACCACTTTGCCCAAAATCGGATGCATAAAATATGCTCAAAAAATTGTCCCAAATGTTGTATTACGGTGTTTTTATATCGTAATAAGACTGCTATGCAGCGAATGTTTTCATTAAAACCCTAAAAAATGGCCTGTATCCAGTGGCGTGTTAAAGGGGAGCCAGAGGGCCCAGTCTTCCACCCCATCGTCTCAAGGGGCCCCACAGACAATAGATTTTTGCTTTTTAATTGCAGCTTGTTTTCTTCAGATGCTGAAGTTCACTGCTCATATGTGTAATGAGTAACTTTATTCTCTTGTGAAGCTACTTTTACGTCGTTAGTTAGCATTCTACATACACCGTCACTTGATAGACCTGTATTATGCTGTTATGAAACTCTTCGGCGCGTCTGTAATAACTTTAAGTTACCATGAAGATTTCTTAAAGTTGGATCTATTTTCGCTAACCGCACCACTTTAATTTCGAATACATAACTGAAATCTGAAGCTGGCCTATCTTCTGGTTTACGTATAAGCACTGGCCAAGTAGATTACACTACACCCTTTTTCATTCGTGTGGATGTAGATTCAAGTGAAGGCCTGAAATCATATCTCTTTGAAATATAATGTAGGAGATCATAAACTCTTGATGATTTTTGTTGCATAGAATTGGAATTCCAAGTTATATTTTTTATATGCAATAGAAGACGAAAATGGTCAAGTAGTATTTTTTGTGACCAACTATTAGCGCGCAGCTTTTTTAAGCCATTTGAATCATATTAAAGGCAATGTTTTTTACTTTGTCCAAATAACAGCACCTTTTCTTAGCAGAATTTAAAAGATCTGCGCTTCTGCTGACTTTGTGTCTAACATAAGATTTGTTTTCCGGCGTCAAAAATGTTCCTCGAAAGAGATCATGTTAAGCTAGAGTAGCAGATGATTCGCTGAGAATAGGACAGCCACTTTTTCATCGGATTGAGAAATAGCTCAAATTTCTTCAGTGAATCTCTAACTCTCCGGGAAGAGCTTAACTCATTTGACATCTTGCATAGCAATTGCTGGGGTGGGCCTGTTTCCGTTCCTTTGAACATAATAAACTGCGATTGGTGTACCCGTTACACTCAATTAAAAAATAAACATAGATATTACGTGCGCCTACTTTTCGTAATTCACTTCATTTGTTGCTCTCGAGTTGCGGAAACAGCTAGGATAAATATGTAGTGGTCCTGCATATTAAAAATAAGTTTTGACAACGAGGTTAACTGCTATTTTCTTTTACTCAAATTTTACAGCCGACAGTTATGTCAAAGTACATTTATTTATTAAGAGACGAAATCAAATAGAATAGAAAAGTTTAAGTACAGATCACTTGGTAAGGGGTCGATAGAAATATCAAAATAGGTCCAAATCCATGTACTTCTGTTGATGTTAACTTGGAAGTGCAAATATGGGTTGTTTAGATTGTTTCAGCCACTTATTTTATTTGACAGTTGCTGGACCAAAACTTGAACAATCAAAAGAGAGGCTAAAAACTGAATTCTACTTTTAATGAATGACAGCATGTCACTAAATTATGCACATCCCGTTTTACCGAGGAATGCCAGCATTAACTATTTAACTACTTGCTTTTATTTTTAAGTCACAGAGATTATGATTAACCTACAGTAGTTATGAATAGGATCTTAGTTTTTGACGTTGTTTTGAAATCTTGAGGTCATGGATTCGATGCCCTGCGTGGTTTCTACGCTGTTGTGTCCCTAAAAAAAGCATTTTGGCAATGGCGATAGCAATAAGCAATGCATTGACTGTGTACTGCACAATCAACATCTATATCGCTGTCAAGGTGATTTGAAGTTTGAGGCAATCTCTAATGCTTGTTTGCAAACTTGGAGATAATTACTTGCTGCACAGGGTTTGCTACTGGTAACTCCCAGGCAAGTCAAAACAGGATATGTTGCTGTAGTTTTCTCGTGGATGAAGAAAAGAGTTTGCAAAAGTAAATGACACTTTTTGGTTGTCATGATGACATCATCAATATTTAGTATCGATGCATGTCCAAAATTAGAGGGCCTCTCAACCCCCCCTTTCTCAAGGGTAAAACACCCCGTCCCTTTTCTGGCTGCGGCACTTCATTTCACTTACTAAGGCTGTCCGATCACTAAGTATGTTTTTTGACGAGAAAAACAAACGAGTATATAAGGTAGTAGGTCATCCTCAAGTCAATTTTATGACCGTTTGATTGCCCTTTTTCAAAAGTGTCTAAATGTAGGCCTACGGATTTTAATGTAAGCAGCATGAAGACTTTTCAAAAACTAGATGAGTCAGCAATTTCTTGCAAACCTATTAACATAAAGAAGCTGAAGCACAAAGTTTATGAGCGACTGAAAACGTCATAAAGTCGAAAATAAAAAATCTATGGTCGATTATAAAATCTTCCACTTACTTTGTGTGTTTTTCCCACGCTTGTTCGACGCAAGACCAGCGCACGTTAACCTATTAAAAGCGAGACAACGCTCAATATAACCATACAAGTCAAGGTACATTTCTCATTAACTTACCACAGGTCATCTCTGTCCGCTTTATTTACCAATAGTCAGCTAAAATTAAATTCAGCTGTTTTTAAAATTTTAGATCAGTTTTCACAATGAGCTAAAGTTTATAATTTTGAAGCAGGCGTAGGTTCCTCGATAGTAAAAGGACATTAGATTTATAACGAAGCTATCCCCCCTTCAATCCCTTAAATTTAAACAAAAAAGGCGCAACAACTGTCACTTTGAAAAGTTTCATTTGCCCTCCCCAATTTTACAACGATTCTATCGTGTATTCTAAAAATCAACGCAGCCCCATCAAACTATCTCGTTGTTTTGTTGACAAGTTTGTCTCAATTACCTCTGGTACCAAAGAGCATTAATATTCACATTATGACTAATTTAATGATACCCATTTTTAATTTTTTTGTATTTATTTATTTATGTATTGTTAATTTTGTGTTAGTTATTTTTAATCTTTTTCGTTTCGCTATTAACTATGATGAGATTAAAGATTGGCAAAAGATCTATTAACGTCTATTTATTGAAAAACGAAAATTTTCAACACCTGCAGCAAACTGCTGTTCTTCATTCTACCTATTTTTTGGTTACTCCTTTGTACAATCGTCTTCAAACTTTGGAATTTGAAACTTCTTTCATCTGTTTGGCCTTTTGAAGGATTTCAGAAATCTGGACATAATTTGAACAATTCAAAATTGTCTAAAATTTCTCAAAACAAAAATATAATGATAAAAAAAACAGTAGGACCATGAAAAATTAATGAATTTGAAAAAAATTATAAAGCCTTTCTTTATTTTAACAAATCAATTATTTAACAGCAGTATAATTTTGTCTATCCAAGGCGTGAGAACTAGAAAAATATAAAAATGGCATTTTTTCTAGAGCGTCAGGGAGTTTTGGTTTAAGAGCACTTAAAAAATCTGATAAAAAAGTAAAGATTATTTGGAAATGATAATAATGTCAGCTGAATGAAAAAGCTTGTAAAAATCGCTTTAAGTTTGTGCGTGCGTTTTATTTCGTTTGTCTTGTTTTATGCACGCGCTATTCATACTTATGTAAACAGAAAGGCTGTGGGAAAGTAGTATATCTCTCGTTCCCATGCTTAGCCTAGCTGTCTGCGGTTAATTTTGTCGTAAATAATATCAAAAAGAGAATCGCCGTCGGCCATAGATTTTGTTATTAACATACTGATGCGATTCCATGCGTTAAATCTGCGAGCGGGAAATTATGCGACCTAGAATCGCGGCAATCAGCAAGCGACAAGGTCAAGGGCAACGACTGAAACTCTCTCCAATCTTTCGTCTAGGGAAAACCTTTCCGGTTACGCGGAGATTAACTTGTGATCGGATCCGCTTCGAAAATCCTGTAAAATCACTGCGGCGCAATGCATAGTTACCGAAAGCTATCAGACTGTTCAATCGAAAAATTACAAGTTCGACTTAAGCGTAAGCAAGCGACAGAGATCTCATCACTCGTCTCAGTCAATGCAACCGCTCACTTAAACTAAGAATTGCCAAATCGACAAAACTTTCGTTTAAAAAGGCTGGTAGGTCTGCTTTGTCAGCATATTCGAGCACAACTGGTCGCATGTTTTCGTTGTTTCATTACGACGAAACAAGCGCAGTGCTTCTGCCGCGTAAGCGCGTATTTCGATTTACACAATTTTATTTTATTTTTTTATTTTATTTGCCATGTTTATCCTCCATTCACGAGATAGCGAATTGTATCGCTATATTTTGGACGGCACGTCCGTACTCGCTTGGGAGTTGCCACTTCCTAGGTGTCTGAGCCACCTGTCTTCCACATAAAGATGGGGCCGTCCCACTAAGTGCCTTGCCCAAGAACACTACAAGCGAATTTGCCGGCTTGTTTTCCACAACTTCCCCTAAATACCGAGCGCCAAGCAGGGAAGTTGTGGATACCATTTTTTAAAAGTCTTTTGGTATGAAAGTCTACCGACTGCGAAGCGGACGCTCTAACCACTACGCCATCGTGTCGGTAAAAATACAGTTTACTTCTGATTACGCTCGAATATCATGGTAATAAAACGGTCCTTTGACTGCAATCCCTTCGTGAGCTTGGTTAAGATGAATTAGCGAGAGTGCACCTTGCCTGCAACAAGACTTTACAGAATGGGGGAAAAGCCTATTATCCTATCAAGAGTGAGGAAGATCAGGGCAACAGTTCCCCTTGAAATTGCTTTTGCCGTCCTCTTGAAAATTGCCCCTCAAAAAATACCAACTTGTTGTTCGTAGGCTACATATCTGAAAAAAGCCCACATGCGCTTAAGAGACTATAATCCTTCAATACTGTTCGAAAAATGTGGTTCCTGAGGTTCCGCAAGATGGAATGCCAGGAAAATGCAACGGTTTATACGAAGATACAGGGTGATCAAAAAGTTGTGCACCTGATTTTTAATAAATATAGGTTGTAAAAAATGTTATTAAATAGCAATTTATTCCATATTAATCAAAAACCTTTATTCAATTACTTTTATTTCATTCAGTATTAATCAAAAACAACATATTGTAACAGATATACGTGTTACTTGGTGAACTTTGCAGTAGATGCTGGAAATGACCACCACCCGCCTCAATACATCTTGTGGCGCGTGTCATCATGTTCCTGAAGACGTCTTTCAAGACTGTCGTCAACTTTTTGGATATAATCGGTGATGGTTTCTTTCAATTCATTTATTGTGCGGGGATTGCTGCAATAAATTTTGTTTTTCATAGCGCCCCATAAGTAAAGGTCTGGAGGCGTAAGATCAGGAGATCTTGGTGGCCAGAGATTTTTGGAGATAATGCGGCTAGCAACAATTGTTTGTAAAAATGTCCGAGAAGCATTTGATGTGTGGGCAGTAGCCCCATCTTGCTGAAACTATTTATAATGATTTTATTCATGATCAAAGAGCAAAATAATAAAAACAGCGATGTATGACTTCATTTATGGCTATTCATGACTATTTATAACTTCGTGAATCATTTATTATTTTCACAATTTAGGTGCACAGGGACTTTTTGATCACCCTGTAGTTATTGCCGAAACAAACAAAAGAACATCAGTTCTGCAAGGAAAGATATTTGATGCTCGCAGAATCCGTCACAAAGTTAGAATTTGACAATTCTTCAAACCGCAAGTTATCATTTATTAGTGGGGAATATAAGCTAATGTTCGTCACTAGATGTCAGCAACAAATAAAAAAAATTGTTTTTTCACTATTTAAATAAAGTTCATTACGATGAGGTCATGACACCCCAAGCGAATAGAAAAATCAACTTTGCCAGCTCGTATGCTGGCGCTTGTCCTTTCAGAAAAATCCAAAAAAGGATGATTGTTGCATTATCCACAAAGTTTGTTTCCGATTGATTCGAGCACAACCAAAATCAATTTCCGTAGGTGTTCTAACTATTTTCCCGCAACTTTAACAGTTTAAAGCATGCTTTGTCCTTTCAAGAGCAGAAATAGAAATTTCTACAATGCATCAGCTCCAACAGCCTATCCCACATAACAACTTTTTGTTATATTTTGTTTGAAACTTTGGTCAGCCAAACAATAGTACTAAGTATTATTATCAGATGCAGGCAGCCGTTCCAGAAATGTAGCAGCACCCCTTTTAGCCTCAACCCGTCTGCCCAACACAGATACGCAATTAATGAACTACGACAACGCCTAAAATCTCTACAACCAAACCTGTACACGGATTTGCTGCTATAACAAAACATTTAAAAGCAATAAACCATGCAAAGCTTTTTTTTTGAAGTCGTAGACAGCTTTAGCCGGCAGGCCGAAGTATTCCATCAGCGAGGAAACTAAACATGGAAAGGGGTAGAAAAACAATATACATTGGCGGGAAACCCGCGAAAAACAATACACAGAGAAATTGTTGCAACTAGACTTTCAGAAAAAGCGAAGGAGATATCGTTTTTTGACGAAAATAGTAGCGGTGCTCCCGGTTAAAAGAAAGAAACGAAGCGGCACTTCGACAACCATTCCAAAAAAATGAAGTGCATTTCCTGCCCAAATGGTTGCTACAACATAATAATTTTGTTGTTGATTTATTATAAACTATAAAAAAAAGAACAGGAATGGCAATTAAGGTTCTTGGTTTAGTTTGAAACTGAAATTTTGCGGTTTCCAAATATTATAAATTCAGGTTGGGCAACTCAGGCCTTCTGCAAGAATTTGGTATACAGTAGACTACTTTTTCACAACTTCCTAAAAAGAAGTAAAATCCATATGTAATAGATTGTGCCAAGACCCCTACTCTTAAGCAATTGTGGTCTTCCAGTAAGAAAAGCAGTTAAATCTATTTGTTGCATGGTTGATCTTGAACTAGCAGCCCTTGCATCTGGTTTATGAGACTAGCTGGCTTTGCTGGGGTCGCCCGGCAGAGGCATTTCCCCTACCCCCTTAATCCCAATTATCATAGCTTACTTTGAATTAAAACTGGTTTTACTGAGAAACTCTCTGCCATTTCACAACATCTATTTGATCGCTTTGACAAGTATAAGAGGACATAAGCAAATTTGCCGGTGTGTGAGGCACCGGTTTTTGTTTTACGATTCCAGTAATAAATTATTTGGCGATCGGCTGATTTACGACTTCGTGCAACTTCCCGGGTAATGATTTAACTGCGATATCAACTTTTTTGGCTGCACCTATGTGCTTGGGTTCCAAAAGAGGACAAAAGCGGTCAAACCTTCTCCTCATGCCTTGCGTGCGAATTAAATGTATTCAGTTGGTTTGATTACCCCGTGAATATAATTTCCAGTTTTTACACGAAAAATTTCCCTCCATTCGGGCGATTCTACATAGTCGCGAATATTTCATTAATTTCTACACAAACTTTGAATTTATAAAACTCTGCCTTTTTGATACCAACTTCCCTGATCCTGAAATAGAATATTGCTCTTACTCACACACAGCCAATAATTCACTTTACTAAGGGCATGTGGGAATGTATCAACTGAAAGTTTTGGAATAACATTAAAGTGATGGAGGTATCATCACGATAAAGCAATAGCAGACTTATTACCTAAGATTTTTTTGTAATTATATGTCTAATTATATGACCTAAAATCTCTGGCTGCACATATGTTCCTGGCTCTGGACACAGTCGTAGCCAAGGGAGAGCGTAGGACCCGTAATTCAGTATCTACAGTTTATTAAATTCATCGGATTAGGCAACGGCTTTTAACTACAATTCACAAACCAGATTTTTGTACCAAAAAGGATGATTTTTTTCTGAATTGGGCAAGATTTCTCGTTGAAGGCTCAGCGTTTTGGTCCACTTTGCTACGAGTAATCAATATATCTTAGGCTTGAAGGTTAAGTTTGATTATACGTGGGACTTTGCAGAGGTATTTTGAGTCCATCTACAGTTCAGTCATTTTGTTTTTCGTTGGCCTACTTGCCATTGTACTATACAAAAACCAGAATATACCAATATACTTTAACTGGCAGCACAGCTTTTTAGCAATAAGCTTTGCTCGCTGCATTTACTTTTAAAATGACGGGGGATAATAAGTACAGCCATTTTTTCACTAAATTGGTACCAGACAGCTTTATGACGTCATTTAGCATGATGACGAAACAAAGCTGAGTAGACGATCAGTTGATAAACTAATAATGGGGGCGTTTCCTCTAATCCCAATCTTGTTCTTTCAATTAAGACAGAATTTGCTCACAAGCTCTCTGTCATTTCACAAAACTTATCCGTTTTTTTTCAGTAAGTATAGAACCACAAATCAGAGTTGGTGGCGGAGCCGTAATGATTCTGTTTTATGATTACAGAAATATGTCACTGGATGGTAGGCTTATTGCATAACTTGTTGCAACTCTCCTTGTAAATGATATATGCAATACCAAGTTCCTTAGCTGTACCTATGACATTTGTCGCGGAATAAAACCAAGGGCCTGTAGCTCAGTGGCGGTTCAGGGATAAAGGTGGGGGATGCATTCCCCTACCAGCTTTTCTTAATCTTGGTTTCGTAATCTTATTTGTGTTTAAAAAATTGGACAACGAAAAATTGATCTTCAAAAAAAGAAAGGTCTACACCTCCAAATGAGATCGATAATGCGTCAATTGACACTTCTTACCCTCCCAAAGAAAAATTTCTGGACCCACTACTGCGTATACCTCATGCATCCGATCACGTTGATGGCCTAATAATCCATTTTCAGAAAAATATTTCCTTCCATTGGTATGCTTATACATTTTGTGACTATGATATTTCAGAGTGGTGTAGACTTGCTGATCTATTTTTTCTATTAATTTCCCCTCGAACTTTGGATTTCCATGTATCCTGCTCATAAAACAGATCTCCCTTCGGATAAATTAAAACCGTGGTTACTTGCAAGCAGCAAATGAGTTTACAAGCTTTTATGCGTTCATTTGATTTAACTGAATTCAAAGGAGCATAACATAAATTCAAAGTTGTGGGACGATGCTAAAGTAATTGACGTATTTACAGGACCTGAGCCATGAAGTAGTACATCTTTTTCATGATTGTACACCTGTTGGAAGAATTCAAAACTTCTGGCTGCCGGTAGGTTTCTTGCTCGCAGCATGAACGCAGCCAATGTGGAGGGAAGTGACGCGGAGCACTGAGTCCAGCGTCTACAGTTCAATTCTTATAACAAGTTAGGTTATGGCTTGAGTGGACAACCCAAGGGCCAGGTTTTTGTGCTTCAAGAAGGGAATGATTTTTCCAAATCCTGCAAAATTTCACGCAAAAACTTGGATTCTTGCTCACTTCACCACACGTGATGAAAATGACTTAAGGGTTTGAGGGCTTAGGTGAGCAACATGTAGTACTGCGACAGTATTTAAACGTAGAGTCCAACGACAGACCAACCATTGCATAAGTATGAAACAGTTATGCGGTAAGTTATTGCTATAATACAGGGGTTTGCAAATAATGGGCCGCGAAAAAACTAAAACTTAGAGCAATCATTCTAATACGACGCATTTTTGTTGTGCTTGCTGGCGCGAGCAAGTAGCTTACCTTTAATTATTTTTACTTTTTCATTATTTTAATTTAATTTACCATTAATGATTTCTTTGCATATCGCTGCATTGCTTCTACTAGTATTAGGTCGTTTTGTAGTCACACAAAATTTTCCGCGAAGTTTGTTTTTCATGTCACAGCTATACTCTATGGTTAGTTAAACATGTGTCGAATTTGCAGTAAACAGAGCTTATGTTTAGTGAAAGTGTTGCGCTTTCTAAAATCAAACTTCAAATTTGCTGTGTTCCAAACACAGAGCCCATAATTATCATGACACCGAATATAACTGAAAATCATTGAATTCCTGTTTATGTACAAAGTTTCACACCATTTTGTTTTAAGAAAATTGTTACAAGCTTCAGTAGTTTCCTTAGCCTTGGTATCTGATCAAAAATATTTTTCGTTAAACTATGTTCAACAATGCTTGGGTAACGCCAAAAAGAATTTGCGGACCCCTACTATATGTTACTGTGCTTCAACAGGTAGTATATTAGTTAGGCAGGGTTACTGTTTCATGCAAATTTCTGAGAAACGTTCTTATTTTGTCATAGAAATTGTTTTTGTTTCGGAAATTCATTGAAAAAATGTCATGTCACCACGCATCTGCGGAAAAATTCAGTCAAATTATTACCGTACTTGAAAGCAGTGACGTTCAACAAAAAAAAGATCTTTACCTCAAAAATAGGTGAAAAACTGTAAATTTACGGAAAACACTTTGCTTTAACACTGTGTGCTCATTTTTTACACTAGGTAGATGGTAATTCTGTTTATAGGCTTCACCATTTACGCGTGCTTTCAAAATGACAGTGGTTCAACAATAAATACGTACAGCTGATTTTTTCATTGAAGAGGTACATAAAAGCATTATAAAGTCACCATACGTTATGACAGCACAGCGCCTTTTGGAAGCATTCAAGAAAAAAATGTATGTTTAAAATAATTTTTAAATACTTGCTTGTTGCTTCGTCCATCAAGCTTAGATTGTTTGAAAATTATTTTTGCTAGAACTACCTTGTTAATATTTACCGAATAAGCTTTCATTCCGTTACTACGGTTAGCACTTCATAAGAAAACAAATGATGACGTTGCCTTTGTTCTCAATAGGGTGCAATTTCTCAAATTGGAGGTTTCCCTCAGTCTAGAAAGGAGAATTTTCAATAATTTATCTCCAATTGAGAGGCCACCAACCACAGCGTGATACACACCGAGACATAAAGATCAATTGTGCTATATTTCACGCTTGAACTCGATACATCCAGTAATTCCAAAGGAGCTAACTCAATAGCGCATGAAGAACGTGATCAAGAACGTTTAACCGAATAGCGCATCAAGTGCAGATCAAGCACGTTTAACCTTTTTTTTCTAATGGACCGAATTACAAGAATTTCGTCGGGCCATGCAAGCACTTAAATATAAATTTTGCATAATCGATTGGAAGGGCGTCGGCTAAAAAAACGATGGCAACAAGGTACCAAAGTGAATATCAGTACAACTGTTGTTCCGAACACCGCAGTGACCAAAACAAAAAACAACCCTATCATACTACTAGGTAGGAAAACCCTGATACAGATAGCATTTAGTCCATTACTGAGTTATGAAAGTTTAGAATTGACGTTTCGTCCCATAGTAGCCTATGGCATATTATAGTTAGCCTGCCATTTTGTCTATAGTCTACAAACGTGCGCGTATAGTCTTATAATCTTAAGCTGACGAAACACGCCAATAGCATGCTAGCAGCTTTTTCTTGAAAACGATAACTCTTTCCTCGAACTGCAAACATGTGAATGCAACTGAATTTATTAAATCATACTGCCCAGCCAGTCGCTTCATTATTTCGTGGAACAATACAGCAAAATTGCTCCAACAATACATTACTGCTAGGCAATGGCCCGGTATTTTGGCAAGGGGGCATCTCATTTCACCCTACTCTACTAACAGGGCCACTAGGGTAACACTTCACTTTAACTTCCGAATTATATATTTTACTTCACCCAAATTAGTCAATTTTGCAATCAAAAATATATTTTCCTTCAACTTGCTAACTTAGCCAAAAAATATGTACGAAGCGAGTGAGACAGAGTTCATACTAAGCATGTATTCCATAGAGTAACAACAGTAAGTTTAACACTTCATTTTATCTCGTGTACTCCAAAAATCCGCCAAAGATTTTTCACTTGTTATGAGCGCATTTTTCAGAAAAATTACAAGACACTGCAGGGTATGCTTGTGATGTGCAAGTTAAAAACCGATTTCAATGTAAAATGGAAACGGAAGTGTGGAAGCCTGAAGCACGATAGGTCTGACTTACAGCACGACAAATGGGACTTAAATGCAAGTCACGCCTTTTATGCCAAGTCGAAGTTCTTTTTATCTTCTCCCTGAAGAGTATAATATGTTAATAAAATGTAGCCTATCTCTTAATACGAACTTTTTGCAGACTAAAAGTCACTGCAAACTGCATGCCATCCTTCATTTTTGAAATCAAAAACGTCGGGGTTGAAATAGGGTGGGGTTTTCACAATGTGGGGAGGAAAATCCTTTCCAATTATTTTGAGGTCGTCCGCGTCTATTGAAATTTTGAGTGGCCTAACAATCAAGAATCTAAGGCAGCTTCGAATCTGCTTAACCCAGCTTAACAAAATTGGTTTCAGAATTATCACAAGATATGGTTTTGCAAATGCACTCAAATTAGTCACTATTACCCTCATCTTTGAGAAAGATATGACATGCAAAAACACTACATATTGGCATTTGAATACAGCTTTCTGGGGCCTCTACATTAAACGTTTTTGTTCATAACATCCCAATTTCAAATGTTTTGTCCAAGAAGCAACGGTAGCCTCCCAACTAAGTGGAAGCTATCGAAGGTAAGCTCAAGACTTGAAACATGTTCAGCTCATTTCAACAGATTCTGAAGTACATACAAACCTCTTCTTGAATTTGAAATCTTGTCTTTAGTCGGTATTAAAGTCAATGAACATCCATTTACAATTACACCGTTCAGGTTTTCATGGTACGTTTTCGCTGCATCTAATTCGCTTGAAAAGTCAAGAAAAGCGATCCTACAAACAATTTGCATCAAAAGCACTGCACGAAAAGTGATTGCGACGAAAGGCGCTTCGCATCTTACAGCGATAACCATTTCCTGGATCCAGTCTAGTGTGCTAGCAGGTGCTACAGGTGCACGACAGCAGAAACGTAAACGACCGTGAGGAGTAGCTTTTATATAAGTTATGCAATCATAAAAGCTTTTTCGTCACCGGATGACGATACATGTAATTCTAAAATTAGGCTTATTTGTTTACCACTCCTTCCTGGCGCGGAGGCAAGACAAGAAACAAATATTCGGCTTCACAAAGAAAACCGATCGAGGTCAGGCTAAAGCAGGGGTCCCCAAAGTGGTCGATAAACACCTGGGGGTCAAAAAGGGGTCGACCAGGAATTTTAAGTATATGAGATACAGAATGGGAAGAGATACAGAACAACAGTTTCACAGGGCTTGGTATGCAGTTTCCCTTACTAATGTATATGGAAACGGCTTATCTATTTAGTTATCATTAATATTTATTTTTTTGTACATGCCTGGGGGTCGATGAGAAATCAAGAATTCCATAAAGGGGTCGATGAGAAATCAAGAACTCCATAAAGGGGTCGATGGTCTAAAAAGTTTGGGGACCCCTGGGCTAGAGTAAAGCGGCAGTCTTTCGATACAGTCATGAGCACAAATCGCAGACTGGAATCCATCATGGCAGATCGCCACTGTTGGGTACTAAAGGTCGCTCTTATGACATGCTAGTTGAGCAATTTCACCATTCTAACTCAGACGCAGCACGAAGGAAGATTAGTCCATTGTCACAGCAGTAGCAGAAATTCAATTGTTAGGAAAATCTTATTATTTTCAACATCGGTGATTCTCAATCGGTCTGGCTTCAAGTGAGACGAGGGGTGCGTGCTACTAAAATTTAATGCACAATCGTGACGATGTTAGTCCGTCCGCTTCAGTCAATTACGTCACTGCCATAAAGAAACATTGGTGCAGACCGACTTTTAAGAGAGATTCGACCTAGGATCTGCACCAGCTATCCTGGGGGTGAAAGCAAGGTTTCGACAACTAGACGCTGTCATTGGACACATCACATTTGCCACACTTAAAACGAACGTGTTCTTCGACGTTCGCGAAAAAAATGACCTTTCAAATGACAAATCAACACACCATTGCGGCCGCAACCACTTCCACAAAATCATCTTAAAATTTTACACCTCACTACCTTTTGTCAGGCAAAATCCTTGCTTCTGTGGCCAATTGGAATTTCTCCAACAACGCATCCTTACCAACACAAGGAAACACTCCACGAACACAGAGGCATTTGGATTGGGCTGAAACAAAATAACATTGCGAGAGCAAGGACCGTATTAAAAAATTGAATTGGGAGAGAATGAAACATAAAAGAAGCAGTTCTATAAAAAAAAATCAAACTACTCCCAGAACTCCAAAAAGTCGTGGACAAGTCTTGAGGCCCAAGGGTTGATTGTTGTGAAACCAATTGAAAAAACGCAGTTGAGTAAACCTAGCGCTGATTTCAAGACAATTATGGCCGAATGATTGTGGGATAAACAAGGGGGCGAAAAGTTCTCGTATTGTTGTGCTTACCCTTCCTCTTCTTTGGATTAGGGGCACTGTATGACACAGTTACATTCTGGTCCAACCCGAAAACCACATCAGCGACAGTTAGTTCGACTGGTCACACTTCTGCTAAAGCCTGCACCATTCTGCAAGCTCTCCGCTGGCCCCAGCTGCACCAGACAAGTTTGCCACTTCTCTTTTTCTTCTCCTATCAGGCTCTCGCTCTGTTTCTTGCTACACTTTCTCTCTTTTGTCCTTCCTTCTATCTCACACTTTTCCCCACATCTCGCGAAAACTATCGTTTTTTGCCTCCTCCTTTTCTACAAGGCTACAATGGGTCCTAGGTCATTCATTTCTTCCGGGCAATGACACGGCTGACGAGTTGGCCAGACGAGATGCGCTGCTTTAGCCATCAACAATGCCCTCCAAAGGTAAAGCGACGTATCTGACGAAAAGTCAAAACGGAGAGAAAGTGCTTCATAGTTAAACGTACGCCACGACAGCACTTCAACTGCAATTTGAAATTAACGGCGTAAGTGGCAGTTACCTCGTAGTGCCTTTGCGCAATAGATCATTTTGTATACTTACGTCGCTTTCAACACAGGAAATATCGCAAACGCTTGCAGTTACGCCTTCGAGAATTTGGCAGGACGAAAAATGCGATTTTTTAAAGTGTTTACAAGCAAAATCCGGGAAACCAAATTGGGAGTAACGTCGCTTTACTTTTGGAGGGCAGAACAGTTCCCTGCTGTCTCTCATCTTGTATCCACTCAACTCTCTTTCGGATTGGTGGCGTACTGTCTCATCAAAGTTCTTCGACACCCAGTTTAGTATCCACCGAGGAACTTGTGCGTCCTCTTCACACTCGTTGTGTCATCTCTCGTCTTCGCGGTAACGGACACAACCTTCTCTTAAACTCTTATCTTTCTAGAATTGGAAAAACTAAAATCCTTCGTGCAACACCTCCCACCGACCCAAGACACTTATTATCTCATTCTGCACTGTCCAACTACAGACTCTTTGTCTCGCTCGCTCTTTGGCGACTCCTTTACACTTTACGACCTCTGGTAAACGCCTTGGGGAGCTCCCCGGCTTCTAGGGGTCCATGATCTTCCGCTATGTTCCCGTTCCGAGAAAGGGGCCAGATATCAACAACAACAGTTAAACTATTTCTTTGTACCTCTAGGAAAAGCACAACATGATTACTTCCACTGCTTGGTGGGTTTTAAACAGCAACTATTTTACAAAAAGAAGCGATGTCAGGTTTACTCAAAAGGAAAAAATGGAAATCGGTAACTCAATGGGTCTGGGCTACAAGTTCCATGTTTAGCACCACAGTCGCGGTCTAGAAAGCGATACCAATACCAAACAAGAACTTCATTTTGGTTGGTAACATAGCTTGGTGCGCTGGCTCACAATCATCTAACGACATCGCCTCAAACGAGAGCGAGAATGCAATACGCCACTGATAACAGCGCCTGGCAAAAGTCTTTTTTAAAACTTCATCAAAGTTCTGTCCTACAAGCAACTTCTTCGTGAGGCAAGATGTTGGGTGTTTAAGTCCCACATGGTTAATGCCCCTGAAATGTCACTTCATAGCTATTCATTTTTGGTTGCAGTGCTTCTGGTAGATATACGCTGTGCTAGCAAGTACTGGTATCTTTAAAATGAATCTAAACGTAAGTTTTCTTTCTTATCACCGTAAAAAAAGATCTCGCAGTGACCAGATGACAAAAATCGTTACCTTTTCTTTTAGCAAAATCCACTTTTACATTCACTCCGTTGATCAGCAAACCGTTTTTACTACTTTCAAATATCTTGGTCGCCTCCGCTTCGCTTTTGAATTTAACGTAAGCGAATCTGCAAGCAAAGTCAGCGATGAAGTAATTGCAGGTGTATCTGCGTTAACCTTGTGAAGCTGAAACGTAGCGTTACTGGAGTTGAGCAAAATAACTTTGGTGTTGAGCGGTGTCAATCCTACAATCTTCAACATTTTTCAATAAACTAGTGAAGCTCCCGTTAGCAACTGCTACTGTATCGAGACCACTTTAACGCGGCCTCGAAGATTTTTTTTTGATAAAATGTATTACATTTTGCAAGCACAACTCAACAACCTTGCTCAACACAATCAATTGATGATGATACCTTATTTAACTCATCGAAAATAAAAGGACTGACAGTCTTCAATTCAGCAACCAGCTGCGTTACCGCCGACGCAAGCGGTGGCTCAAGCTTTAACACATACGCCGGTTCCGCCCGGGTGTGCCGCAAGCAACGTAACGCTCTGACCGCTCAACTCGCAGTCTTTCAATGACGAGTCTGACGTTCAGTCCATTGCGTCATGCTACCGGCAGCAACGGCGGCGCTGATGCGGCCCCTGGACGCCTGCTTCTCAGGTTCCGATGTAAAGAAGTGCTCACCAACAAAAGAAGTGTAAGAGTATTCGAATATGCATTAATTTAATGTTGGTAACTTCAAGCGATCATCAAAAGCAGTAGAATGCTGTTTCTGAAATGTGATGCAAGTTTCACGTTTGGCACCAATACCAAGGTACAACACAAAAGTTGAAAATTAAAAAAATTGTCCCCTCATAAAAATTAAAATCAATCCTACTTTATGATACAGTTAGCAGGATACTAATCTGTCCATTACCGAGTCGGTCAGTTTGTTAAATAAATTTACCAAAAAAACTATTACCTTCTGTGAATTACTTTATTCTTAATACTGGCATCTTCTACGATTAAAACGTCAACCGCTCGATCAAAGAATTTAAGAAGCGTTGGTTTATCAATTTGCTCAGTCAGATTTCGGAGACATAATATAGTGCGACCTAGAAACACCCACAATAGAATTGAGCATCGGATCACGTGACCAAGCACGTCCCGAATATTTCCTTATCTGTTGTACGCATTTATATCTTGCTTCAATAAAAACCTTGCAAATATCGGTTGAATAAAGTTCCTGAGTAGTAAGCTTTTCAATGAGCGACTGTGCCTTCAATCTTTACTCCATTAGTCGACTCATTACGTAAGACTATTCGAGCAGTTTAAACTGCTGCGTATCTGATACGGCAGTGCATCAATTTGGTTTCTATTTACGAATATTTGCCCCAACTCTTCGAGAAAACTATCGAAAAATGCTCCAACCTAATTACGTGCAGGGATTGCATCACAAAGAGCCATACTGATTCTCTGCTCTTCCTTGAGATTACGACACAAAATCAAATACAGGGTGTTCCAAAAGTCTTGGGCACATTTGAAGTCCCCATATAATGGGGGTAAGATAAAAAGTTGTGCCATTTTAAAGTTAATTACATTAAGTTTTTTGTAAGGCTATTGATTTTTTTTTATTTCTTTTCAGATTTTTTAGATATTCAGAGCCATTAATGGCGTTCACTCAACCAGAAAAGGCGTTTTGTAAAATTTGTAAAAACTGAATCACATTGAACATCTTTGAACATTCCATGTAAAAATTGAGATTACAAGCTTTCTGAATTTACCAGATGCGTTTTTATATCCTTAATAGTTTCCGAGATATTCATTGTCAAAATGTGCCAAAGGCTTTTGGAACACCCTAGACTACTTTCAAGAGTCAAACCGCAAAAAATAACCAAGCAAGAATGAACATACAAGTAGAGTAACAGAAAAGTGGGAGCTATTCGCGATCAGCCATAGGATCTAAACCGATAGCTCCGTCACCACGGCAATCTGCCAGTGTCTACGATCGCTTCTTAAAATATGCAGGGTTAAGTACGCTTCTAGAAGTGAAGCACGAAAAAAATTGCTGTTCACAAAATCTGTATCGTGGCTAACATCACATATGCACTAGCTAAACACAAAAATAACAATAAAACAGACTAACCACTATCTCTTTCTTTAGCAAATTGGACGTATAATCTTGTAGTGATTTCCACTTCACCTTTACTCTTGTCATAAATTAGGCGTGCTTCGTCTTCTGAATTAAAATAGACATGTCCAACACTAAAATCAACATTTACAAAGCTAAACATTTGACGTTAATAAATTCTTCTTTCTTGTAAAAATCTTTACTTCTATTGGTTGGTTTGTTTTCTAATATTGTGAAAATGTTTTGATGAAACATAGTATCCAACTCATTTCGTACTGCAGGCGTAACTGATGTGGTGTACGTCTACTCTACAACTTCCTTAGCATCAGACTGTGAATAGCACAAAGCCGTAAAATTTAAGGCGCCTTCCTCAAGAACATCGAAGGCAATTATTATTATTCACAATAACTGTAAATTTTATTATTATATTATATTATATATTATTATTATGTTATATTAAACAATTATATTATTCACAAAATTTTCACAATATTTCACAAAGTTTAATTGCCTTCGATGTTCTTAAGGAAGACGTCTTAAATTTTACGGTTTTGTGCCATTCACAGTCTGATACAAAAGAAGTTGTAGACTGGACGTATACCACATCAGCTACGGTTGCTGTATAAAATGAGTAGGATACTATGCTTCACCAAAACATTGAAGGCAATTACGAGGGGCAATAAAGCCCAAAAGTTGCGCACTTTGAAATTCATACTTTTTACTATCCATGGATTTTTACGCAAACCAAAAGACTACATTCACAGGAAAAATTTACAACTTATAGATGGCCTTGTAGCCAGTGATGCAGAAGCGGAAGCAGGAAGCGGAAGCAATTTCGAATTTTTGTGGAAGCAGAAAGCGGATGCGGAAGCAGTTTTAAAAGTACTGCTTCCGCTTCCTTTTTTACCTAACATAATGTGAGTATTTTTTAATCGCTGTAACTTGTCAAAAGTGGCCGCCCAGTTTCCCCGCATTACTAATGTGATTTTACCAAGAATGTGCTAAGGAAAATTGGTGGTAAAAGCTTGGCTAAAAGTCTATTCCTGCCTGCCCAAATAAGTGTTTATGACATGACAGGACTTACTTTATTTGATCACAATTCATGAAGTTTAACCAGGTCTTCTACAACTACAGACCTGGAAGCGCAATGTGATTTGACGGCTCACGTCATAATGACAGGCGAAGGGAAAAGCAAGCAGTTTCCAGCAGTGACAAACAAAGGAAAAGCAACTTAGAGGAACATGGAATCCAAAATCGTTATAAGAATAAGGTCAAGTTATGTAGAAATGGAACGATAGCTGCATTATATCATGGCCTGATAAAAGTAACAAAATGATAATATAAAAACTTCTATTATATTAGCTTCTTGCTTTCTATGTAAGGGCTAATTTTTAAATTAGTTTTTTCGATAAAAACAAAAATTGTATTAGTTTCTTGCTTTCTGTGTGATGTCATTACTTCCATTTTAGCCACCTGTCAAACTGACGCCTTCAATAACAGTGCTAGTTTAAAACTTCATTTCATTATGCTGCTAATGGAATTTCTCTCGTATTAACCAGATTAGTTAGAACTGCTGTATACAATACTTTTAAATTTAATGTTTAATTGTTTTCTGCAGGTTATCGTTATTTAAACTTTTGATCTTTGTCTAATATTTACTATACTACTGTATTGAAATAACCAAGCAATTTAGGCATCTTAACCATGAGTAGTAGGAAGAGTTCTGTGTATGATTTTTACGAAGAAGAAAATCACTTTAGATGCACTTTAATGAATAGCTGTAACAAACCCTGTCAAGAGCGTTTGACTAAACTGAAAACTGGTGGCATTACTCAGAATCTGAAACGCCATTTAAAAAGGAAACATGAAAAAGAACATATGCAAGTAGAAGAAGCAGATAAAAACAGTAACAGCAAGAAAACCAAACTAGCAAGTTCTTCCACTGGGCAATCCACTCTTTCTGGCTTTATACAAACATCCAAACTCAAGGCAACCATGTCAATATCTAAAGAGGATTGTATTTCTTCTACTTTAAAAATGATTTGTTACAATGGAGTGCCTTTAACTTTCTTCTCTGATCAAGGTTTCCAGTGGTTGAATAGCAAGCTTGCTCAAAGTCTAGGTGTTGTCCTAGGACGAGACTCTACTCGACAACTGATTTTGGAAAAAGTTCACATTGAAAAGCAGATGTTGTCATTAGCAGTGAAGCATGAATTGGTTTTTATAAAGTTTGATGGTGTTACCCGTTTAAGGTCTCATTATTTGGGAATCAATATTCAATACTTTGATACAGAAAATGGTATTACTACTGTCAAATGCCTAGAATTAGTTAACACAGATGCAAAGCATGACAGCTCACACATGAAAAATTTGATAATTAAGACTTTAACAAAATTCGATATTTCGAAGTCTAATGTTTTGGGAGCAGTAGTGGATAATGCTTCCAGCATGACTAAAGCAATCCAATAACTCAATGAAGATGAGGATTATTCTAAAGAGGAGCTTGATAATGATGGTACTTTTCAAGAAGCAACGATGAATGACACAGTTCTAAGAGATGCTATAGTGAACAGCTTTGACGTAACCGTTCATCACATGCGTTGTGCTGTGCATACCCTGCAGCTTGGAATTAAGGATGCTTTAAAGCTGGATGATCTTGGTCGGTTTTTGACAAAAATTCGAGACATTGCTGGACGTCCTAGAGCTCCACGAACTGATGCCGTATTAAAACATCACAATAAAAGCATGATTATAGATGTGGCTACACGTTGGGGCATCTCTTTTGCAATGCTTAAAAGACTTCTTGAGTTAAGAAGCACTATTGAACACGAAGACTTGGGCGACAGGGAGATTAATTTGAGCACTAATGACTGGCGCCAAATTTAGGAATTGGTTGATGTTTTGGCCATTCCACAAAATACAACCCTTCAACTTCAAAGAGAAAACCTTACCCCTGGAGAGTGTTTCTTGGCATGGCATAAGCCATATTTAAATAACGCAAAAAAAATGTGGCTACAGCACATACTATTGCCGAAAATCTCGAAAAGCGTAGGTAATCTATTACGCAAACCAAAGTATTTCTAGCAGCAGTATAGGTGGATTCAAGATCCCTAATTTTGTTAAACTCGGATCAAAAAGAAAAAGCCAAACTGGAACTTTTTTCTGTTTATAAGCGACTAAAAAAAGTCAATAACAATGACGAACCATCGTTCAGTTCTGATAAAAATGTTGATGTCAATAACAGAGAAGCTTCAGAGTTTGAAAGCCATCTCAACTCGCTTGCTGGAACCACCAAGCAAAGTCCAGATACGCCACTTAAAATATTCTCTGAAGCCGGACTTGAAAAAATCAAAAAGCTAGGGCGGCAGAAAATTAAAAATGTGTGGGAAGGGATCGATGCTTACCCAGAATTTTTGAAACCTGCATGCCAAATTGTTAGTGCGTTACCAAGTACACAGGTTTCTGTTGAGAGAATGTTTTCTCAACTTAAACTGCTATTACGAGAAAATCCATGCCGCATGAAAACAGAATTGGCAGATGCAATTCTTTTCCTCAGAATGAATAAATGTGTTTAGTTTGCTTTGTTTTCTTTTTATGTAGCAGGTAATTTTGTTTTTGATTATAAACCTGTTTATTTTCAAGTTTGCTTTTACATTTCGAGTGCTAATTTACGCTTTTCTGTTATTTTGAATAGGCTATCACCACACTGTTTTCGCGTTAATTGCATTTTTGCGTGATCAGACATTAAATTTTCTTTCTCTTGATTGATGAGCAAATGGCTTATAATTAGTTTTGTTAGAAAAAATAAAGTAACTACGGAAGCGGAAGCAGCAGTATGCAGAAGTGGAAGCACTAAGATTGTGGAAGCGGAAGCGCTAAGGTTGTGGAAGCGGATGCAGGAAGCGGAAGAACTAAATAGCAGCTGCTTCCGCATCACTGCTTGTAGCTACAAGCAAGTTTTACCATACAATACGCCATCAATACGCTTCTGCCAATATGGCAGAATTGGCAGAAGCGTATTGATTTGATCTGCAAGGTGAGCCTGAATGTTATCTTTTATAACTTGCTTCAGCCACAGGAAAGAGATAATGAACAACTACAACGGATGTTAAAATACTAGATAAGTTAGCAGCCACAATTTTTTGGCTTTGGGTTTTTTATTTGTGAGCACTTAGTGGTGACTGCAAAAGGTATCGTAACAAACGAAAAGAACTAATTCGCTAGTCGTCGTTTAAAAGAATACTATCACCTACACGTCACGAAGACATAAGGTCAAACCATCTCCTTTTTGCTGTATTTCACAAGCAACTTGCAAACACTTACAGTTCATCTGTTCCAAGTTCATGAAACACTTTCGCATTCACGGCGCCCAAAAAATTGTTCATCAACGTCGTCTTATCCAAATTAGCTGGCAATCCTCGAACAAGTAAAGTTTTTTCAAGCTCTAAAAAATAAACTTTGGTGGCAGGTTTTGAATTGTAGCGCTACTCATACGACGATCGCCTTTTATCATTTTTGCAATCTTTATAGGCGCAGAGTGGAATAGCGTCCAGAGCTACTCGAATCTTATAGACAGTAGTAACATGCTTATTAGGTTAATATCACGCCAGACACAAATGCAGACCTGACGATTCAAACACGAAAGAGGTGGTAGCCTACAGTAACCTCTAGCATCACAAAAAGTTGATTTTTGTAAACTTTCAAAGGAGATTTGGAGCTGGGGTGGAATCGACGCCAACAACAACATCCAAAAAAGCAAAAATGCGAAAAATGCAACCACAAAATTTAGTAGTTCCGGCAAAAGTACGAAAACTAACAATGATCAAGCAATCACAAAACTTTGTGCTCACGAAAATGTTTGATTCTCGGTAAGCTACAGTCCTATACAACCTGCCAAACCTTATTAGCCACAACAAAACATACCTTTGGCATTGTCGCTAGCAGTGCATGCAACGACACTGATTTTTCGACCACGTAACTCAAGCAAGTCTTTCTGTTCAATTACAAAATCAAGAGCTTCTTGCGAGGGAAAATCAACGTAAGCAGATCTGCATAAAAGAAAAATTTGTAAAAAAAACATGCAGAGGCACCTTATTGAGATGACTGGCTACAACACCACTAAGACTTAATATCAATTATCAAAATAACGTACAATAAATACTAACAGGTAGACAAATATGATTGACAATGAATTAAGTGGTTAATGTAGGTACAGTCGGCAACCAAAACTTCCCTGTACAACATTAAAACTAATGTCCCATAACGATTTTTACTCTCATTTTCCGACGTGCTGGTTCAGCATTCTGCAACAATCCAACTGGAGCAACACGGCACAAAGCTAATGACAAGTGGCGGGTATAAAACTAATTATGCTCGGACCTGAGCATGAGGAGACAATACAATTCCACTGCGCGCAATGCAACTACAACATGCCTTTCTTAAAAGCACAATACTACAGAAACACACAAGTACTACACTTGCAATCTTTTGATTTCGACATGGAACCATTGCTTACCCATTAAATTTGTTGTTCAATTTGTTTTTCGTAATGCGAACATCAATGGCGTGATCAAATAACGCTCTCAATTGTTTTTCATTTGTATTAAATGGGAGATTCTTACAATGTAGAGTAAATTTTTCAATTTTGTCTAAAATAAATTTATATTTTGATCAATTGTTCCAGGACAGAAGTTGCAGCCGCCCTAGTATAATAGTTCCGGACTTCGAAAACGAAGGTTTGAAATTCGAATAAAAGCACCATTGATATTCGTCAGCAAAAGCATCCGGAATATGAAGTTTCCCTTACTCCAGCAAAAAGTCAGATTCGAAAGCAAGTGTTAAGTGACAGACAGACAATGAATTAGCATGTCCAAGCCTGCAAAACCACGGAAAAAAAGAACGTAAAATAAGTTGGAGCATTGAAAAGTAAATGCCACATCTGGCTTCACAACTGGCTCCGTAATGTCTTCAATTGCAATACGGGTAGACTGGCAATTAACAGTGCATCTTTTTCCTGACCTTCCCGATTCTACTCACAGCACGATAATAAGGTTATTCACACCAATCAAGTAGTAGTTTTGTCTTCTCTTGATTACCCCCACAATTCGAGAATACAACTTGAATCTACAGAGCAGGGTCAAGGCTTCGTTCCCAACGCAGTTACACAGTAAGTTAGAAAAGAGACTGACAACTTACTCTGGTTTTCACTGTCACCATCTTCTAGGTATTCGAGTGTTAATTGTGTGGCGACGTCGATAACGCCATCACTACTTTCATATACTTTCTTTGCAGATTCTTCAGAGTCAAAGTGCACATAACCAACACTAAGTAGACAAAATTGAAATTTTTGACGGAATCACTTAATCAAAGTCAATTACTAAACCGCAAATAAAACAGAATGCTAAAATGGCAAAACGGACAGATATCGGTAAAACAACTTTTTCTCTCATATGATTTGGCCAATCATATAGCTCAAAATGCTAATGAAGAATTTAAGAACTTATTTAGCTTATCAAACACAGGAAGAACAGAGAGTCTGGCAAACAGCAAAAGAACCTTGCAGTTACCTATTCATGGCTCTGTGGTCCGCACAAGCTACAGCTTAACCCGAAGTGTGAGCTATATTTCAGTGATGGTTGCGCTTAGTTATACGCAACGCAAGGTAGTGCTATAATTGCTCAACTTGTAAGTCATACGTTGACAAGCCTCAGGCCTTGTCCTTGGCGACACACTGCGGACAACGGCAATTTTAACGGTTTATTACTTTGACAACTGATTAGAACCATCGTATTGGGAATCATACAATAAACAGCATCTTTTCAAAAAAAGTTATAATTATTCTACTTATAAGGCAAGGAAAGCGATATGAGCAGCCAATAACCATAGTTGCCTTGGTGAAAACTTAGGGATCACGTCGAAAACGACAATATAATTACACTTGTAGTGGAAAAAAATTAGTGACAAGTAACACAAGCCCTTTAGCTATGATAGCTAATACAAAATCCACATACAAATCCTTAGCTCCTTCCCTCATTATTCGAGCATCAACAGCACCTTCGAGATTTTGTAATAAAACTTTTTCGTCGACGTTGTTTGTTATTCCTCTCACATACAAGAGATTTCCTAAAATTATTGAATTCTTTGACATGCTTTTTGCAGTGGAGTAGGACGTTAATGAACAAACCAACGAGGGATTAGCAGCTGACTGTCGGGGCTGTTGTTACAAATTTACAGTGCACTTTAAAAGACGGTGAAATATTGGGGACTGCGTTAAGGTGGCCCAAAACAACGGAAACCGCCAATCAGAAGAGTTTGACCTCGATAACAGTGGTGCGGTTGGAGTGTTAACGGTTCGGGTCCACAGATTCCAAGCTCAATTCCTTTCAAAAGTCTTATCAGCATCGACCATGAAAACATTTGAAATTCACTATTTTTTCTAATCTTAACCTTGCATAAGCAAAAAGTAGGGGTAGCATGTACTGTATGAGCAGAGTAGCAACCCTCTACAAAACGAGAAAAACAAAAAATGTTGCTTTTAAATTTTACATAAATTAAATAAGCCATTGCTTAAGCAGCCTCCGTTGTGAAGAGGTAAATGTTTCCAATTTCAACAGAACAAGAAGATCTGAGTTCGAAACTCCATGAATACTCGTTACGAAGGGGAAGTCAGGTTCGAAAGCGAGTGGACAGAGGCAGACACAGACTTAATAGGCACGTCTAAGTTTGAAAAACTGGAAACGCTAGACGAAAAACTAAAGTAGCATGCTAGCTGAATGAACGAAACTTGCCTGCTTTTTCATTGTCCGATACTACGCCGCATAGATCCAAATGCAACTGATTGCCATGAAGTTTAACGTCGCCTTTTTTGGCGTAAGCAGCATCTAATCCACGTTTAGATTTGAAATCGATATAGCAGTAACTAAAAAATTTATTTATCTTAGAACAATTAAATTCTAAAGGTTTCGTTGCAGTTGTAAATTATATTGACGCAAAAATAATCTAATCAACCGGGCCAAAAGTTCATAATTGCTAGCAGTTTTATAGCTGTTTAAAACAGGTATCCTTTCTACCTTTTGAACTTGCTAAAGCATTTAAAAGTATAAAAAAAAGGAGTATAAATATCGGATGTTTACTAATGCGTAAAATCAATTTCGTCTAATTTTACAAATAAATAAACTAACCGACTGATTTTTTGCTGTCTTTTTGCACTTCAGGATGAGTGCCATCAAGGTACGACTTAGATTAAAAATACTCCAGTTATCATAGCCTAATTTTCTGGTGCTGAGTTTTTATTTGTTTTTTACAATGATCACTTTCTATTAAAGCGAGCAACAAAGGTAACCTAACTTTTTACAAAAAAAAATGCATTTGCTTCAACACATATTGTTAGGTCCGGAAAATATATTTACCCTTTAAGTTTTTTTGTATGAGGATATCGCACAACTCGTACATCCAAAACATCTCTAAACAATTCCGCTATTTCATTTTCATTTGTATCATGAGGAAGATTTTTGCAAAACATTGTATATGTACTACTTACTTTCTCTAAAAAACAATAACGTGTTAAGTTAATCCAATAATCAAGCGAAACATTGTTCACTCAATCAGTAACAAATTATGGAGAATAAAACAGTAACTTAACACAAAATCGATCTATTTTTTTGTATTTATTTTACTTTTCCCCTCAGATTCACAGGATAGCGGAAGTGGCGCTGAGCATAAGACGATTGTCAGACCTGCTTCGGAGTTTTCAACCTTTAACACTACGCTTCAATTGCTTGGGATTACCTTCCAGAGGAAATCGTTGGAAAGTATTTTTCTCGCGAGCACAACAACGCGGTCAGAGTGGCGTTTGAATGAACGACCATTTGATCATTGTCGCTGTAAGCGTTTTAAGGCACCTGATCACGTCGCCAACCAAATAATTTGTTGCTCTTTTCATTAGGTGCAATTTATCCTTGTATTGCATGTACTCGAGTCTCTATGTAAAGGGTGACCTGAAATGAGTGATACCCACACAAGTGCTTATAATTTCCCACAATGATTGATAGATGATACTAAACTTTTTACTCAAATTTATTCTAGGCTATAACAATTCAGTCCTATAAGCTTGAGTTTATAACATCAACAGTTCTGCTTTTTGCGCTCGTTCAAACTATGTTCAAAATGGCTAGCATACGTTCCTGACTAGGTCTTCAGATACTTTCTGGGTCTGCGACCGACCGAGCTACGGACAGCATCAACATTTCCCGAAACCCTGACACTCAAGTGCCACCCAGTTGTAACCTTCACTCAGTTTCAGCACAGTTCCCTTGCTCTTGAACTTCTTAACTCATCTGTAAATCATCGATTTGTTTGGAATATCGTTGAAATCAAATCGCCCACGAAATTTTGCTTGCACAGTTTTTATAGACTTTGTCTCAATATTGTCTCAATATAAGTCTCAACGTAAAACGTTTTTTGCCCAGTCGTTGAAGATATTTTTTACAAACATCTTTAGTTAAATTTTATGGTTAACTCCTACTTAAGTTGAATCTGAAATATGAGATTGGTAGCTTTAGCATGAAAGATTTTATTCACTGCTATGTGGGTATCACTTATTTCGGGTCACCCTGTTGTTTTCCAACCCTAACCTTTACCCTAGCCCCAGCCCTAAACCTAACTCTAACCCTAACCCTAACTCAAGAGACCGGGGGCGGGGGAAAAGTGACCTGCAGGTAACTGGCCTGATACCGTTGAAAACATATGCCATGACAAAGATGGCCTGTCCGACAGAAAATGCCAAGAGAAACTTTGAAGCGTGACAACAAAGAACATGCGTGAGAAAAAACAGAATTACAACAAATACTTTAACCATTATAACAAATTTTGATTGCTCACTTGCTTGTTGCTCTTTTAATTGTGTCGGCTTTTCATGAGTTATTAGTTCGTCTGGTACTTCTTCACCGTCTACTACTACAGAAATATGTTGACCGTTCCATTCCATTTCATTCAGTTCTAAAGCCCGTTTTACGTCCCATGAGTTGAAATCAACAAAGGCTTTCCTAAGAATTGGACAAATTTAACAAAGCTGTCACAATAAATGCAACTTTTACATGGTAATGCAGCTTTAAAAGGCAATATAGCCGATGTATTACTTTAAAACGGCAGGTCTATTTTGACGTTTTTGTTGAACCAAACAATGAAGAAAAAAATTTATCGAACAATATGAAACTAAATCAAAGGCCGAACCTTTTCGTCTCTTCACACAAAACCTAACAAAATCATTAGAAAATCTTTTAGTCCTGACTTTGGCGTTTCGGTATAGTTCTATTATGTTGAATAAAATTTGTTAACCACTGAACACGATCACGCACTTTCAAAAACACACTAACCTCCTTCTGTAGTTAGCTCTGCAAGATTTCGCTTTCACATTAAGACCAGAATTTCGTATAAAATTGTGCAGCGATTCGTCAGTAGCATGAGCAGGAAGATTGGTAAAACTCAAGGTAACAGTGTCACCTGTAATCAAATACATTGTGACTTATTATCGCTTATATTTGGTGGTTCTAACACTAGTCTTGTACCAGAAAGCCCAAAGTTTGTTGCTCAGGAAGTTAGAAAGCAAGCAGTGTGGATAAGAGGAGCCACCATTGTATTTAATAAGCATAGAATACAGAATTAAACTATGGCTTGCAGCAGCTGCAACAGCCTGACTGGACGACACCAGAGCCATTTTGCAATCTTTGAATTGATTTAGTCATCTTGCATTTGATGAGTTGATTGTCTACTTATAATTTATTACGTTCTTTAAAATAGAAATGATGCGTATGATCATATTACTTTCTGCCCTTGACAGTATCAAAGCTGTCATAGAAATGATAACAACACTGGGTTTGCACAAGGAAACAATGGCACACCATGCTTGTTAGGTTTAGTAAACGGCAGAATTCATTTGAATCAAAAGATACGACGCTGCTGCACATGCTCCGAATGGTACCATCAAAGGTGCTCACTTCCCTCCCTCTCCAAATTCAGAGCTCTTGGCAGCTCTCACTCTTGGAGCTGCCCCCTGCTGTGTTCCTACTTCTAACGCTGTGACTGCCTACTTGGACTCCTCTGGTTTGTATACCTCCACTGTACAATCTGGCCCCCTCCGCTAATGCTGCACTTCTGCCCCACCCTCACCTTCAAACCTCTTATCCCCTGTCCGCCAATTTTGTATCTTCTTCCTCTGCCCCTTGCTCCTGGCTGTCCTTCCATGCCACCTGCTTCTGCTCCCCCCTGACTCTCTTAGGGTTCTTCAATGGAATGCTGGCAGTCTTCACGCCAGGAGCACTGAACTGCTTCACTTTCTTTTGTCCCATCCCATTAACCTTATCTGCATCTAGGAATCCAATCTTAACTCTTCTTCCTCCCTTCCAATTCCTGGATTCTCTGCTCTGCGTTCTGATTGCACCCACTGCCAGTCTGGCATTCTCTCTCTCATGATGCCATGAATGCTAGCGGTGATGTCATCATTTTCGTCAGGCAGGGCCTATCTTTCTCTGAATTTTCTACCTCCCCTCTTTTTTCGCTTGACCCCTACTATGATTATGTAGGGATCCACATCCTCCCTCTCATTTCTCAATGTTTATGCTCTCCCTATTTACTCTTCTCCAACAGATGACAGAACCGACTCCTTTTCTCCCTCCTCGATAAATCTCTTCTTTCTGGGAGACTTTAATTGCCATCACCCACTCTGGGACTCAAGAGGTACTTCCAACCCTCAAAGGGACAGAGTATTTGACTGGGTCATCTCTTCTGACCTCCTCCCCCTCAATAACCCTGACATACCTAGCCTTCTCCATCGCTCCTCTGGCAGTCATTCATCCCCTGACATTTCCTTTGCTCCCTCCACTTTCAGTCTCTCCTTTTCCTGGGAGGTGCTTCAGAACCTGGGATCTGATCACTTTGCCTCCTACTTTAACTCTCATTGTCCTTCTGCAGAGGAATAATTGTCTCTTTCCTCTGCTGCCACTCTCTTCACCTTTCTGGCACTAAATGCGGCCAAATCTTCCACTCTTTTTGGGCCCATTAAACGTCATTTTAAAGCCTGGTGATCTGCTGAAGTGGAAGATGCAGTTAGTGAAAAACGCAAGGCTTTTGCCGCTCACAGAAGTGATGAAGATCGCCAGGCTTAAATCTCCACTTCTTGGCACTGCCAAGGCCAAGGCTGAGACATGACAGACGATTTGGTCTTCTCTTTCACCCAAATCAAACCCCAAATCTGTATACTCTCTTCTTCGCTTTGTCACTTGCTCTTCTTCCTCCTCTCCTAACTTCCCCATTCCTCTCCCAGGGGGTCGGCTTTGGTCTACACCGCTTACCTGAGATCTCACTTTCCATTTCTCAGCCAAAGACCCTTTGTAGCAAAGCCAGAGGCTACCTCTCTGAGCTCCACCAACCCACGTACATGGAGGAATCTCAATTGTCCTTCTGCTCTCCTTTCTCTACTGTTGAATTTCTTGCGGCTGCCTCCAACCTTTCCTCCTCCACTACCACTGGCCCAGACAAAGTTGCCTATACCATGTTAAAGCATCTTCCTTGCTCTGGCATGGATTTTCTTCTTCACATCTTCAATCTCTCTTGGACTTTGCATTCCTTTCCTTCCATCTGGAAGGCATCTTCTATTATTCCCATCCACAAGAAGGGAAAGCCTCTCAACTCTCCTGCTTCCTTCCGGCCTATCTCTCTCACCGACTGCATATTACAGCTTTTTGAATGCATCATTCTATCCCGTCTACTCTTCTTTCTGGAATCCAATTCCATTCTCTCTTCCGCCAGGCCCGTTTCTGCCATGGACGGTCTACTCTACATCAAATTCTTTACCTTTCTCAGTCCATCTTATATGAGTTTAACAAACCCAGGCCGAGCTCTCAGACTTTTGACTCCATCTGGCACCCAGCCCTTTTCCATAAACTTATTTGGGTTGGCCTTCCTCCTTGCTTTGCTCGTTGGACTCAATCTTTCTTTTCTTGCATAGTTTATCAAAATTACAAAAGTTGTTTCTTTCGAGTCTGTCAAGGTGTTCCACAAAGATCCGTTCTTGGCCCTATACTTTCCTCTCTCTTCATCAATGATCTCCCTGCTTCTCCGCTTTTTTTCGTCAGCTGCTCTCTTTATGCTGACGATCTGGCCATTTGATCCTCCTCCTTCTCAGTTCCCACTGCAATAGAGGACACACAAGGAGCTCTGTTTTGATTAGAGTGATGGTCTGAGTACTGGTGTCTTCCTCTCAATCCGAGCAAATGTGAGGCCTCCTTCTTCTCAGTGGATCCCCACCAAGCTAACCTCCAGCCCAACCTCCACTTACTCAACTCCCACCTCTGTTTCAATCCAACTCCAACCTTTCTGCTTCCTCATGGGTCCCCTCCATGGAGTCCCTCTCTCTTCTGTATAAAGCTTTTCTTTGACCCCTTCTCATATATGCCTCACCCGGATGGTTTTCTTTCTCAAGTGTTACCAATTTCACAAAATTGGAACACTTCCAACAAGCGACTAGCCGTGTCATCACCAGCTGCCTCTCATCCTCCCCTATCCCACTTCTTCTCTCAGAGGCTTCTTTACCTCCCCTACAGGTCACCCTGACTCATTTCACTCTTTCATTTTGCAAGCAGGCTCTTCATCTCCCAACCTCCTTTCCTATTTCAGGTTTAGCCAAACTTGAAGTGAAACCCAAGACTCTGCAGATCTTCTTGGAGAGCCTTTGCGTCTACTCTCCTGCTCATGCTTTCTTGCACATCTCCTAGGGAGGCTCCTTTTGCTTGCTTTCCCTCTCCTCCTTGGAATCTGCTTTTCTTCACTGTGGAGTCCACACTTTCCTCTCCATGCTCTTGCTCTGATCCCCGTTTCTCTCTTGCAAAGGTGCGGCTCTCCCTCACCTTGACTCTCTCCCCCCATGATCTGGTACTGTGGACTGATGGCTCTGTTCCTTTCCTTTTAGCAAAGGCAGCTCTGGTGTACTTGCCCACTGCTTTCTCTGTGAGTGTGGCACTGAGACTGCTCTTTCATTTTCAGCAGGCCCAGTTTGTTCAAGTTTTTCTGCTGAAGTCTGCACCATTCTACAAGCCCTTTGCTGGTCTTGGCAGCACCAACAAGTCTGCCGTTTCTCTTCTCTTCTCCTCCTATCTGACTTTTGCTCTGTCCTCACTACCCTGTCCTCTCCTGCATCTTTCCTTTTATCTCAAACTCTGTGGCAGATCCAGAAGGAACTGCCTTCTTTCTCCTCCTGTTCTATCAGGCTACAATGGGCCCCTGAACATTTGTTTCTTCTGGGTAACAATGCGGCTGATGAGCTGGCCAGACATGGAGCGCTACTTGTGCCCTCTGTAATCCCTTGTAGTCTCTCTCCCCTTATCTCTCGTATCCACTCTTGTCTTTTCTTGGACTGGAGGCGTACTGTCTCATCAAAATTCTTCAATGTGCAGATTTCCTTGTTTTCCACCGAGGAACTTGTGCTCCCTTGTCACGCTTGCTGTGTTCTCTCTCATCTACCCTCCAATGGACACAGCCTTTTGTTAAGTTCTTACCTTTCTAGAATAGGCAGAATTGAGAGCCCTTCCTGCAGCACCTGTGGACACCACTCATCTCATTCTGCAATGTCCAGCTACGGACTCTTTGAGCTGCTTGCTCTTTGGCGATTTTCAATCTCTTTACAACCTCTGGTCCAGGCCCTGGGGAGCTTCCAGGCTTCTGGGGCTCCATGGTCTTCCACCATGCCCCCACCCCTTGGAAGGGGTCGGGTAACAACAACAACATGCTGCTGCTATTGATGGAAAAAAGTTACATATTTTAGCTTAAATTTTAGGTTGCTAAGTCAATGTTTACCTCAGCTTCAGAAAACTTATCATGTATGTAAGCATGCACAAATTTTTGTTTTCAAAAGCAACCAATTTTTTCTAAAATGGGCATCAAATTTACCATAGAGCAAGTTCTAGTGCCTTTAATAACAAACGAGAGCATAGCGTGATAGATCTGAGTGGAGATTTGTTATCAAAAGTCTGTGGGATAAGCACTCAGAGCATTTATGCTGCAGTGGCAGAGTAGAGATGACATTCACAGCAAAGCTCATGTTTCAGATTTGAACTAAGGATTGCACAACCCACAAAGATATGATTGGGTAATGGTGCACTTTGAATCAGACTTTGCAGTCTCCCAAAACTCTCAATTCCTCTCCTCCTCTCTCAACCTTTAAGAATCAATGGAACACATAAGCCCTATTGTTGCTAATTGTTATGCCATTATGATGTTATAACCACTTTTCTGAAATCCATTATATTCCCTTTGTTACTGAACAATTGTATCAAGCATTATCCATTAGATCCTATGATCCTTAAAAGGTTAATGAAATCCAACAGCAAAGTCAAAGAAAAGTGCAGGTCCTCCAACTGTTTACTAACTATGTGTCTTAACATGAAGTCAGCCTGTGTTCAAGTAAAAAAAGATTTGCCAAGAATTGGCTGAAAGAACACCCTGGCCATCCACAAATAAACTTTTGTTGGTTTTGGTAACATACATAAAACAATTTCGGCACAGAACCACTTTAGAAACAAAAAATAAGAGTACTTAACCAATGAGACCAAGTTTAGTTGAATGGGACCAATCAAAGATACTTACAAAATAGTTACTACTACCATATTCTTTTCTTCATTTTTTGCCCTCTAATTTCATCCCATTTAGTAAAACAGCCCAACAGGAACAGAGCAATTTCACCGCAAGCAGTGCAACTAAGCAAGAAAAATTAATGCAGAGTTTTAATCAAAAACACTGCACAATTATGGTGAAGCTTGAATGCACACTGCAAATGTTGTCGTCATAAAAGCAGCTTTCAGCCTTTCCAATCAACTCGACCATTTTCTAAGTTTTTGGTTATCAGCTAACATGATGATTGCCTACCAGGGTACTACTAAATCACAAAAATTTGGTGCTTTTTATTTGTTATTCCAGGCTGCCATCTTGGACGTATTGAGCAGAATTGAACCCCCAGTGTACACTCTACTGTATATTGACATACTGGTCCTCCCCTGCCAGTGAAGACAGTCTTTGTCCAAGTACTCTACCAGTGAAGATTCAAACCCATAACCATAGCATTTTAAGTTGCATTTGATCCAAAATGGCAGCCCGGGGTAACAAACGAAAGAATGACAGAAATTTTGCAAAATTTCACTAACCAGCCTTAACACTCTTGCAATCTTAACTATCACTTTAAGCCAAACTCTAACCTAACCAACCTTATCTGATCCTAACTATAACCCCAACCGAAAATGCTGATCTGCACTGTGTATTTTCCTGCTACCGTAAAATTCAATTCTTTGGAACACTTCCTGTGAATTTATGTGTGTTATTTCTTCCTGGTCCAAAGAGCTAAGCACAACAGTTAAGTTAAAACTTATTTCAACTTACTAGTTGGCTTTGAGACTTTAGTTCTGAAATTATCCTTTCCAAACGCTTTTCGTTTAAATCCACGTTTGTTATGAGAAAACTTGAGCTAAAAAATATGTAATTAAACTTAGAGTATTTCTGTATTTGGAACAATGAAATATTGCAGTGTAATCTATGTGATTTAATTGCCTATACGTACTGCCAGTTAAAACATAACAAGCAGAAAAATAATTGGCCAACACAGTACAATTTCTGAATACCAAATAACACAGTAATAATGTCGTTTAAATGCAAGACCATACAATCATTGTTTTTACAACAGAGAGAGCTTTAACTTGATTCACCACACAGCTTACTTGGTAAAATAAAAGTGCTACTAATATATAAAAAATCCAACAATAAAAAGCAAAACTTGCCTACATGTATTGGTATTTCCACTAGAACGTTCTATTTTAACATATTTCAGAAGATTGAATAATCGGCATACAGAGTACCACCATATGCACTCACTGTATCTGCCTGTATCAGACAAGTGACCAAACCCTACACCGCCTAATCTTTTACACAATGTAGAGACAAGACAGACCTTAGATCAAAAACTAAAACACATACTCAAGGTTACCTTAGATCCATGAAACATGACCAGTTGGATTGAGCTTGTAAAATATCCTCCAGCTTATCAAATAACGTTGGTCCGTACTCACTATCACTCTAAAATTTAGCACAGAATTATTGGAAGCACGATTGCCAACACGAAATTCTCAACAACACCAAAATAGGCTCAAAAGCCTCAAAAAAAGGCTATGTTTGTCAAACAAATCCTACAACCCCCAAATGGTTTCAAACCTTACATTTTTAATTTGAAATTAAAAAAAGATATTTTCTAATCTAGGAGAAAAAGTTAAGTTTAGTAGGCAAAAGCTTTGAAATCGGCACATTTACAAACTAAATTATCAGTCAAGTTTGTCTTTACGCCACAACTTTTGCGGAATCACTGGGAGCTGTGCCGTCAGTGCGGTGGTTCGTTTCCCTATTTGAGGCTAATTTAAATTACTGGATTTGCTCAGAATGTGAAACCTGCGCGAAGTTGATGTCACCACTGTCCATAAATAAATGCATACGCTACATTGATCTTCAAAAAAAGGAAAAGGTTGGCGACCTGGATTCGGACGGAAAATAGGCATACGCATATGCGAGTTTTGATGACATTGATGACCGAAATAAAACAAAGTTTCTCACTTTCTATTTGATTGATTGGAATATACGATCAGCCAGGACTTGTAGGTGAGTAACAATAGGCTATCTACGCAACATGCAACGCACAGATCTAAAAAATGCAAAAAAGCGAAAAAACCCTTGACTATGGTTTGTGACTGCCCCTCTGCGTTAGCTCTGGAAACGGCACTCATTAGAGTTACAAATGTGCCTACAGTGTAGGCATAGACTTACGATAATATTATCAAATACATTTTAACCAAAAACAGAAGTTTAACTAATTATTCATAGTTTTTTTGAAAGTATTTATATGTGTAGTTAAAAACTAAGGGGGCAAAAATCAAACGCAAAGCTCAAATGTTATAGATTACTACTGCTTTGAGTATAAAGAGCAGTGGCGTATGCAGAAAGTTTTCGAGGGGGCCAAAGTTTCGTCACAATTGTGTAACGTCACAAACCAGCTTTGCTTTTGGTAATACTGCTTGGTTTTGCTTTACATTTTTCATTTTTAGGGTCTGAGGGGGCCTTGGAACAGTGACCTCCCCCTTGGTACGCTAATGAAAACGAGGATGAAAAGCTAATGCTCGCTTGATAGCAGAGCTAGGCAGCAGGTATTTTAATGCAGTCCATTGCTATTCCACAGATATGTAGTCGTTGACATTCTAACAGCATTCGACTTGACTCGCTGAGTAGATGGCAATGGCACCATATTGCAGTAGGTTTCGAAGGGCGGTGGAAACCCCCTCGTACCTCCGGGCCGGAGAGAAGGGGGCTCGGTCATATCAAAGGATCCCGTCTCAACAAATTTTGTTTGAAAATTTGGACTTTTGAAAAGTTGATCAATGAAAAAAGCAAAAAGGTGTTTGCCTGCGATTTGTATAGAAAAAACGTAAATATTAACTTTGAAATATTGATCTCGGAAAAAAAGAAAGAAAAAAGACCCTTAAAATCAATTTGAATAGAAAAAAGAGCTTTTTTCCCTCACCACCAAGAGTTTCCCGATCTGCCTCTGGTAAAGGCCAGGCAGGAGGTAGCCGCTTTGACCACAGGTCTTCTCTTCTCTAACTAGCAGAAGGCAAAACAAACTCTACTGTGTCTATTTTTAGTTGATTTTAAACAGATGTTATTTTATCTTTCAGACTCGCATGCTAGCCACATGTCTACTGAATACGTCAACCAACTACCTGTAGTATACAAGCTATAAGTTTGCTACCTCTTAATGGAAATGATGGGGCTTAATGTCAAGGTATTTTTGAAAAATTCTAAACAGAATAGCATAGAAATGTGTTTTCATGCCAGATGTGTATAAATGGCGTTTTCACGCTTTCCCAACCTTTTAGCTCCATGCTTGTAGGCCAAGCTAATGGTATAGTAGGAAATATACAGTCAATAAATTTTAACACTTCAAGAGGCTACACTGGCTTTGACCATCTTGAACATCGAGCCCTTTGCAAGTACCTACGTTTTCTGCAACAAACTGGCACATTGAGTGCACATGCTAACAGCACAAATCTCAGTTCCGGTACCCTATGTTGCATTTTTACATCTGCAGTTGTCTCTTGAGTCGGGAATCGGACTCACAGAGTCTAGCTGCTTCAAATTGAATTTGTCACAATTTAGTTGTTTCAAGTTGCTATTATTGCTACTAGCAATACACCGTTGAACATAATAATACAATATATTTATACAATTCAAACATTTGAATTGTATAAATATATTGTATTATTATGTTCAACGGTGTATTGCTAGTAGCAATAATAGCAACTTGGATATTAAAAGTCACCTCTCTACCGAAATTGTATTATAGTTGTTTTAAATTGGTGACCAGGCTGCGTCTGGTGCCCAATTCAAATTGAAAAGACAAATTACCAATCGAAATTCGAGGTGTGTAGGGCATTGCATTTGCAACTATATCAAATGGATTTCTACATACAAATGTATTTACTTTTTTCCATTTTCAACTAAATCAAATCGATTGATGAACAAAAACAAATTCATTTGATTTTGGCTGCGTTTGCACATAGCGGTTTTCACAGCCAGATATTAAGATTGTTACCGACATTTAGAGCAGGTTGAATTTTTTCTGCTTGATACTGAGAGCAAAAAAAGTGCTGCTTACACTCAGTACCAAGCAGTGAAACCTCGTCTGCTCCAAATATTGATAAGATGTTAGAGGTCTAGTTGCAAAAACCGCTTTGTGCGATCGCAGACTTGATTATAAATGTTGTCCTGAAACATGCGTAACGGACAGTGAACAAATTATGTCCCTTGCAAACAGGAGCATTTTTAATAGGATTGTATCCATAAGCTTATTGCCGGTCTGGTTCTGTTTACACTTGCATTGTGTATAAAAATATCTGAAGCAAAAATTTTGTCATCAACAGAAAAAAAAGCCGATGCAGACGGACTTCACAAATATGATAAAAAAAAAAAGATTTTGTTAAAGGTGTGGGATTTTGTGCCGAATTAGGTCAATAGAGTGAGCGTAACCTGAAGCAACATTTGCGGATGGGAGCAAATTTTTCAAAGACTTTTCGATATTTAGAAAAATAACTTTGTTTAAAATTAAATTTCGTTATTTTACTTTTTTTTTTCCGATGTAAGGAAAAGGCTTAAACATTTAGGATTAAACTCCTTCAGCAGGACAAGTTGTATTCATTTATTTTGTTTTATATTAATAACTGATTAAGGCGAAGTTAATTAAGCGCTAAGTCTTTGCAGAAATTAAAATAGAATAAATCCTTGAAAAATGATAAAACACTTCATTGGTCAACCGTAATTGGTGAGAAGCAATACCTCTATTGCTTCCCTTTTCTTATGCCGAGTATGCGAAGCCAGGGAGTGGAGCACAAAATGGGATGCACGAACTTATGAAATAAGCCCATCGCTGGTGCTGCCGACTGATGTATTTTTACAATTGCATTTAACGATTGTAGCGGGTTGGTTGGTCTTCGATTGCTTCTGGTCAGAGATTACTGTTGCCAGAGAAGCATTCGCGCTATACATATATAAAAGTTCTCTCACCTTCCAGTCCAGTTGCGGTCGGATTGGTTCCTTCACAGCGAAGTAACTTGCGAACCATCCAAGAGAAATATCCCAAAAGAATTACAACTATTCAAAATGACTTAATGTCTAAAAACAGTTGCAATGTACTGACACCTTCTTATTCTACTTGCTTTCTTTCTCTCTGCCGTCACATGTTGGCTGGAACATCGCGTGACCCAGTCTACTGTGACGTCACAATACTACAATAACACCATAAGTAGCATAGGTTTTTGACCTAATGCTACATATGTTCCCCCCTTATGCAAAAACAAAAACAAACGTATGTACAGAACTACAATGCAAAAATGTTATGCTATGTGAAAATACGAACGATAACAGTCAGCAATGTGAAAAGTTCAAGCAGCGCAAGATGAAAGAAGGAAAAGAAAGATAAGAGAAAGAAGGAGACAAAAGGAAAGAATGCCAAGTAAAGAGCAGACACTGCCAAACTAAACATAAAGCAACTCGTACGTCGATCAACCCCACACAAAGTTACACTCAAAACTAGAACTGAAACAACAACTTAACACAGTAGCAAAGTCTAAAATAGGAAGCTAAAGCTGAAATAACTGAACACATGTCAATGACAAATTCACAAGCTATTAATAAGTTGCACCCTTGCTTTACCAAGCAATTACCACTGAAATCAGTCACTTGATAGGCCTGGTATGTAACAAGACAAAACGACCAAGCCAAAATAAATCACTGTGGTGGATGCACAATACAAATTACACATAATAAGTCATTGGTATTTGAAATACACTACAGATTTTCTTTTCCATAAAACAATGGCATTTAAAACAAGGTCAAGTTTCAAAAGTTTAAGGTTGGGTGTTACACCATCTCGTAATCTCTAAAGCGCTTTGGGGCATAAATAGATCGCCCTTTAGAAGTACGTTTGTTTCTTGTGCTATGGTTATGTAGGTTGTCGTGTAGTGTATGTTGTTCTGCGTGTCTTTCAGATGGTGTTCGTGAACAAGTGTCATCAAGATCATCAAACATTTCAGACCGGAGTGAGAGCGAATGAATACTTTCTTTGTCAAGATTTGCCGTGAGTGGGCACGCATTCTCAGACTCTTTATTGAGTGACGTCATGCTAAAAATAGCGGGCTTGATTCTGTCGATGGATACCCTATCATGATGAGTTCCATAATCTAGCACGAAAAACTTGCGGCATCGCTCTAGAATGAGGTATGGACCTTGATATGCTGGTTGCAATGAATGGCGTCGCACATCATCTTTCACAAACACATGAGTGACCTTGGGATTGAATAAAGCCGAATCAAGATGTGATGATCTATTTGTTTTTCTAGGAGGATGATAGCGAAAAGATGCCACCCGCTGTGCCAATGACTTCACAAATTCTCTAGTAGGAAAGGTTTTATCTTCCCTTTCCTGAGCAACAAAGAATTCTCCCGGCAAACGTAGTTTTCCCCCAAACACGAAATCATTAGGTGAATGGTTGTCTAAATCTTCCTTAGGCTGGTTTCTTAAGCTCAACAGTGCCCATGGTAAGTTATCGTACCAATCAGCTGGAGATTCCGCACACTTCAAGGCAGTTTTGAGAGTCCTGTAAACCCGTTCTACCAAGCCCTGCGCTTGAGGATGGTAAGCAGTGCTATGATGTAGTTGTGCACCGAGAAATAGAGCTAGTTTTCTCCACAAAGCACTTGTAAACTGGGCTCCGCGATCACAATATATGTGAGATGGGGTACCAAATAAAGACACCCATGACTGAACAAATGCTGAGGAGCACTCCTCAGCTGAGATTCCCTGGAGAGGAACAGCCTGCATGAAACGTGAGTACCTATCTATAATTACTAATAAGTACGAGTAGCCTTTGCTTAACGGAAGTGGCCCGGTAATGTCCACATAGACATGAGTAACCTTTCGTTAGGAGTCACCTCTTCCAGAGGAGCTCTGTTATGCCGCTGTATTTTGGAGCGGTTGCATTGCAAACATTCTCTTGTCCATTGGGCGACATGTTTCTTGATCCCTATCCAAACTACTTTTTCTGTCAATAAGGCTATGCTTCCTCTTATGCCAGGGTGTGCTAGTGAATGGAAGGGTTTGAAGACAGATGCACGCAAAGAGACAGGAATTACTGGTCGCAGCCTACCCGTCGATACATCGCATAATATGTTAATGCCATTCTCAGCTAATGGTATATCTTTCAGAACCAGGGCTGTGCTGTTGTTGCGGCGCAAATCTGCGATTTCTGGATCTGTTCGCTGCGTGACAGCCAGTTGTAAGTAATCCAGTGGAGCAGAAGGTGGAGTGATGAGGTTCAGCAACGGTGGCTCAAGCGGCCTGGACAAAGCATCGGCCACATTCTCTCGTCCTGATACGTGTTCCACTCGAGATGTGAATTGCAAAATGTAGTCGATGAAGCGAGCTTGGCATGGTGACGCAGCTGGTGAGTTATGTTGGAACTTTTTGACAATTGGATTGTGATCAGTTTTTAGAAGGAAATCATGTCCTTCCAGAAAGTATTGAAAATGTTTGATTGCCGCATAACAAGCAAATAGCTCTCGCTCGAAGCAAGACCATGAACGTTGTGAGTGTGTGAATGCCTTGGACCAAAAGGCGAGGGGTTGCCGCAATCCATTTGAAACTTGTTGCAGTACTGCACCTACCGCACTGTCGCTCGCGTCCGTAATCAGCTCTAAATTGGCTTCATGATTAGGATGAGCTAAAACTGTCGCTTTTTCCACAGCTTGCTTTGCTTTTAAAAAGCAGTTTTCTGTTTCTGGCGACCATAAAAGGTTGGTCATTCTTTCCCCTGTGCTAAGTAACGAATATAGCGGCGAGAGAATTTCTGCACAGTCAGGAATGAATCTACAATAAAACTGAATCATGCCAAGAAATCGTCTTAACTGTCTCTTGGTTCGCGGGCGGACACAATCCGTTATTGCTTTGACGTTTTTTGTTGTAGGCTTGACTCCTTCCGCAGATACCAAATGACCCAAAAACGAGAGCTCTTTTACGGCAAAGACACATTTGGCATCATTTACCACCAAACCATGTTGTTGTAACCTTTCGAAAACCAAGCTTAGCAGTTTGCGATGATCATCCAAATCTGGCGACATAATGATAATATCGTCCAAATAAACAAATACTCTGGGAAGACCTGAGAGGACTTCATTCATCAGTTTTTGAAAGTACCCGCTAGAGGTGGCCAGACCCAAGGGGAGATAGAGATATTTGTAATTTCCAAGAGGAGTGGTTATGGTCAGCTTGTGGGAATTTGCAGGGTCGAAAGGAATATGTTAATATGCGTCTTTAATATCCACTGAACTGAACCAAGAACATCCGTGAGCCATGGACGAAAAATCATTAATGTTAGGAAGGGCGTAGCGAGTAACCTTCAAGATTTTGTTTAAAGCCACAAAGTTGGCGCACAGTCGATATTTACCTGAAGGCTTCTTTACCATAACAATTGGACTAGCCCAAGCACTCTGGCTTTCGGCTAAAATGCCTCGATTTACTAAATGCTTCACCTCCTGTTTCAAGGCTACGAATTTATCTGGTGCTAGTCATTGTGCACGAGACCAAACAGGTACTTTTGTAGTAGTTTCAACATAAGCAGTAATAGAATGTTTTATCTCTCGTGATCGCGTGGAGGCATTAAAAACTTGAGGGTAGTGCGATTTTAAATGTTGTAAGAGGCTCGAACTTGACTGCTGTGAAGATTGTACAGTAAAGTCCGTTTCAATACCTTCTTCAATCGGCAAAGAAAATTTTTCTATCTCTGGTGGTTGGAAAAGTCTGCGAGTGGTAAGATCAATGCACAAGTTGAAACGTCGTAAGAAATTTGCTCCTAGAATTCCGTATGGCAATTTAGCTGCATAAAAATCAAACTCAAAAAGTTGGGAAAATCCAAGATTAATTTGGGTTTTAAGTTGACCTTCGATTAGCACAGAGCCACCACCAATGGTCGAAATAGTGTGACCACTGACTGGTTGAAGGAGCGATGTGTCAACTGCCCACAGTGGCAAAAATGAATGAACAGCCCCCGTGTCTATCAAGAATTCGATATTGTAGCAAGTGTCGCATACGAAGAGTAGAGAACTTGACCCTGAGGCATATAACCTACGGGCCCCTAGTTCATGGAGGTCAACCTGGCGTTTTGTTGCCTGTTTCTGTTGGTACATTGGACAAGATGGACCCCAGAATTTTAAGGCGCGGTCACCAAATCGACAATGGTAACTGCAAACGTTGTTTACGGGTTGAGTTGGATTTTGGTTTGGTGGGAAAGAACTGGAATTTGTAGTGTGTTGAGGTACATGTTTGTGAGGTTGTGAAGGTGTGTGAGTATATTTATGTGGTGATGGTGGTGAGGTTTGGTGCAAACTAGAAAGAGTGCGATCCAACTTATCAAGCCGAGATTCCAACATTTGGTTTATAATAGCCTGGTTTGTTGGGTTTTGAGCATTATGGTCAACATCTTCACCTGCAACAAACGATTGTTTACATGCCAAGATACTATTGGCGTGTTGGGCTAAAATCTCCAATGGTTCTTTTTCATAAGAATATAACGTGAGACGAGTCTGAGCATCAACAGATTCTAACAGTTTCCGCCGAATTAAAGCTTGACCTATTTCCGAATTGGTTGGGAATTGGGAAGATAATAAAGCTTGTAAACGAATCAAATATTTCGTGACTGTGTCCCCTTGTCTTTGAGTTTCTGAAAAGAATGACTCAAGACAGTCCTGATTCTTCGGTGAAAATCGCTTCAGCAGCACATTCTTTAATGTTGTAAAAGGTTCATTTGAGTTAATTTGAGGCCATGCATCCGAAATCATCTGCATAACTTTATTGTCATGACTTAAAGCTGTGGCAAGCAAGGCAAATTTTGTGTGTTCTGAAGTAATATGTGATTCTGTAAATAACAGTTCGATGATGTGAAAGTATCCTTGAGGATTGTTCAACCAAAATTTGGGTAGTTGTGGTGGTTCGTGTTTTCTAATAAAACTAGTGTGTTGCATTTGATTGGCGTCTGTAGAATTATACGGTAAGGTGCGTGGTGAGCCTATTGGCGTTGTGTCTGGGGATGAAACACCTGTACTGTGTAAGCAAGCAAAAGACGAGTTAGGTGTTGTTGTGTTCTGAATTAAGTCGCAGCTATCAGAAGTGTGTGGCAAACTATCTAGTGGTGTGGGTACCGTTCGTGCTGGCCCCAAATGTGCCTTAAATGTCAAAACATACGTTAAAACTACAATAACTGCAATAAATAGCAAAAGCATAAACACATACCATGAATATTCAAACAATAAGTTGATAACCCAAACAGGCGTTACGTTTCCACTCTACGACATAATAAAATTGCTAATACTCAAAATAATCACTTCTAAAATGAGTCGCCAAAATTTGAAATAACAGTTTTAATGTTCACACTACTTTTGCGCTAGCCAAGAGTAAAGTGCTGAATTGCGTCTTTGATCGTTTCGATTGTGACGTGCTCGCGTGATCGTTGAAGATTTTCAAGATGACCGCTTTTACTGGTAGCAGCAGGCTTGTACAAACTTAAACGCGATATTTTAATACTAAAAGTCTTTAAATTCTTAACAATTGTAAACAGAAAGCAATTGCTAAAAGTCTGTTTCAGAGCTAGTTCGTTGTCTGGGGTCACCAAAATGTAGCGGGTTGGTTGGTCTTCGATTGCTTCTGGTCAGAGATTACTGTTGCCAGAGAAGCATTCGCGCTACACGTATATAAAAGTGCTCTCACCTTCCAGTCCAGTTGCGGTCGGAAGTGACTTGCAAACCATCCAAGAGAAATATCCCAAAAGAATTACAACTATTCAAAATGACTTAAATGTCTAAAAACAGTTGCAATGTACTGACACCTTCTTATTCTACTTGCTTTCTTTCTCTCTGCCAGTGTTGCCAACTTCATAAGACAAGAATCCGCTATGTTAGACTTCAAAATCCGCTAGAATCCGCTAAATGCATGGTGGAAATCTGCTAAAAAATCCGCTAAATTTCAAATTTCTTTTGTTGGTCACAAAATTCTTGAAATCAAGAAAGAACAAAGACATTTTAAATGTTAAAAGCATAAACTAACAAGCAGTAGACCTATTCCTGTATTATCGATACGTATTAGACCTACATACCTGTAGAAACAAAAAAGCAATAAAAGAACAGCCACTATAATCATGAACACAACAATTTCCAAGAATGCAGCAATACGAATAGCAATAAAAGCCAACATAATTCTCATGGGTTTGCTGATAACATGGTAGCTAATTTTATTATAAATAGGCTATTATAAATAATTTAATCTTCTTCAAACAATGTGCTAATGCAATTGATTGTGCTAAGCTCTAGCTCAGATTCTTCTTCAGATCTATATACTTGCATAGTACCGATTTGACTCACCACTTCCTTTGGTAACTCAAATGTATCACAAGACTTTCCCACTCTCTTCATGCCACATCTAATAGCTAAAACAGCATTAACTGAAGCAATATTTATTCGATTTCGAAGCTTTGATTTAACTAAGTTCAATTGACTGAATAGTCTCTCAACTTCAGCATTAGAATGGGGCAGTGACAGAATACTGATGGCCAGTTGACAAAGATCAAGATATGGGTTAATCCCAGCTGCATCTTTATAATGACAAACTTCATTCCAAAACTTTACAGTTGATGCAGTTTCTTGCCATTGAACAATGGTTAACTGACGCCACTGAATATCAATTCGTTCGATTGACTCTGCACTATACCCAAAAGATGCAGCTAAATCCACTATTGGTTCTTTCACAACTCGCAAACACTCAGCCACACTAAATAAGGACATTTTTTCCAAGGTTTCAAAATTGTCTGGAAGTCTGCTTCGTAGTTCAGTGCAAAGTTTTACTACAAAAGCTGAACAGCGATACCGCAACATACATTGAGACTCTTCTGGCAAGTTTGACATGGAACAATTTGTTTCAAACTGATATCCGAGATATGCGCGCGTGTCAACATATTCCGAAATATCTTGAGTCAACGGGTCAATTTTCGCAGATGGTGTGAGTACTCTTTTACTTGTAGCTAAAATCAGATGAGTTAAATCTGCTAGTAACTTTGTAGGATCAACATTTTCACCTTGAAAGACTTTCACAGTTTGCTGTACATCTTGCAAAATTGAACGAAGAAATATAAGATACAACTTGTTAACTTTGTCACTATACATGTTAAATAACATTTCAGCAGTGTAGCATTTCTCGGAAGACCTAACAACTTCAAAGTGAAGTTTGAGCTCTTCCCATTGGTTCAATATACGAACCACGGCAGGTTCCATAGAAACCCAACGAGTATCACACACTCTTGTTAACTTAAGAGGTTGCTTGCCATTATTCAAAGTTTCATACAAGGCTTTGTAAGTGGCTTGACGCTTGGTTGAATGGCTGAACCAGTTGTATGTTTCCTTGATCATAAAATCAACATTTCTGGGCAAGCTTTCTTCTGCAGCATGAGATATTGCCAGCTGGATCGAATGACAAACACATCGTACCATCACTAAACATGGGAGATGGAATTCTCTTTTAGCTAGCTGATATACACCATTGTTCAATCCAGTATTGACACTTGCATTATCAACTCCTATGCCAAGCAATTTATTGGTGTTTAGTTTCATACTGTGCAATAACTGCTTAATAGCATTTACAATTGATTGTGCACATCCGTCTTCCAGATTAACAAGACCTAAGTGAGTGGAAACAATTCTTTCCAAACTTTTGCTAAAATATCTCATAACTACACCCAGCAGTTTCGTCACAGTAATGTCAGTTGATTCATAAATCAATATGCTATAATGAGAATCACCAACATCTTCTCTTAGAATTTTCCTAAAGTGTGGGGCAAGAACATTGACAATGATATTTCTACACTTAGTTCTATGAAGTTTCAGGTTTTTTGTAGCAATACTATCATAAAAAGCTTTCTTGCATGCTTCAGATAAATGATCAATAGTCAAAAATGATGTGTGTTCTGCCACTACTAATGCTAATCGTCCTTCTGCTTGACTTGTTGTTTCTTGTGCAGTTGTGGTGCAGCCTGCACTCCACTTACTCAATGTTTGTTGCCTCACATCAATGAAAGGACTGGCAGCTTTTTTATGCTTTTCAGATTTAGCATGGCGTCTTAAGTCAGTTAGCTTTGCAATAAGATCACATTTGCAATAAACACAGTAAGCTTTCTTTTCTTCTCTCTGAGAAGGCTTTAACCACCCTTTCAACTCTGGCAATGTCAGCCATGCCTTTCGAAATGACTGGTTGTAAGTAGGCCTAGATGGTGGCATCATGTATTTACCTGTTATAATAGAATTAAGTTAGCACAACTATTTAGTTTCAACTTAAGTTAATAGCCTTGGCCCACTTACTGGTATGCCTATTTTTAACTGTTTTTGTGACCAATTGACAACTACTACCGTACCGACTACTGCAATGCCACTCAGCATTATAATACTGCAATGGCATTTTATGTGGGGTTCGGGGACCGTTGCTCGGATATATAATCTCAATGCAATTGTAAAATACCATTTCGGAGAAATAGAGGCTTCCAATATTATTTATTTCATTGCTACATTTTTTCACGAATCCGCGATTTTGCAAACGGACCACCAACACTTTCGTAGAAATCCGCTAAAAAATCCGCTGTCCGCCAAATGCAAAAATTTTCCGCTAAGCAGGCGCAAAATTCGCTAAATCTAGCGGATTTTCCGCTAAGTTGGCAACACTGCTCTCTGCCGTCACACGTTGGCTGGAACATCGCGTGACCCAGTCTACTGTGACGTCACAATACTACAATAACACCATAAGTAGCATAGGTTTTTGAATTAATGCTATACGATCATTATTTTTAACTCTCATATTCATAGTAAGGTGCATTACATTTTTTGTGTTGAAATTAGGGGTATTGGGGTTCGAGATGTAGTTAACTACACTTGAAGCTTTAAGGTGGCAATAGGGTTCAGAAACCGGGGTTATTGCTGTTTTCATCGAAATAGAGTTTTTTTGCAGAAAAAGCAACTTCACAGTCTATTTTCTTCCATTATGTGTGGCTGTTTTTGTCAAAACTGAGCTATAGATTTATAGGGCCCCTGTTTGAATACCCTAGTGGAAAATATTTTCAATCTCGATTTTCTCGAAATGACAATTTTTGAACTTTGAAATGCTCTACTGTTGTTAGTTATAGGGTTTAGACCAGGGGTCCAGGAACCCCTTAGGGGTCGATAAAGGTACTTTAAGGGGTCCGTATGATCGGATCCGCTTTTTTGGTGATAAGCAGAACAGATTTCTGGCCAAAGTCGGAACACTCAGCTTTAGATCGCGCCCATGGAATTCAATGGATCTGCAAAAAAAAAAAGGTCACCACCCATTAGTTGTCACACCCTCGGCAGGTTTCGCTGCTAAATTGCCGAAAATAACAACAAATAGGTGGTGACCTTTTTTTTTGGAGATCCACCCAACCACAGGGGCGAAATATAGAGCTGAGTGTCCCGACTTTGGCCAGAAATCTGTTCTGAAGAATACACAAAGGCAATGATCAAGATGTATTGCACGTGTCTTTACTTTAACCTTGCAAGTAACCAAGTGTCAGCCAATGGCAGGGGGTGCTGGACTGCTTAGCCTTGGCCGCAAGGGGTGCTTGGAAAGAAAAAGGTTAAGAAATAAGGGTTTAGACGATGATATTTCGGCTATACATGTACTTCATGACGCCGGAGGAAATGAATTGTTCAGTTTTTTTTATTAAACTGATGGTTTTTGTGCAAAAACATTTTGGTACATTTTTCAATATTTTTGATCAGGAATGTCGACTAAAATTCAAAAGCCCTAAGCCAAATATTTGTTCCATTTAACCCCTAGCAGAGGTGATTCTGACTATGAACAAAAAAAGTGTGCCTCTACGTGTAGTACTTCGCCCGAAATTCCATTTTTAAAAAATAGGGTAAAATTCCAAAATGGCGGCGGAAAAAGAAAAAAAAATTTTTTAAAACTATTATTGGGCTTTCATATTACTAACAGACTCAATCCCTTAGGTAAGAAAACGGAAAAAGTAATTTGAACCCTACAGCCACCTTAAGACCAAAGCAATACCGCACAGAAATTCTGCTTACTTGAAAATAAGTTCATAAGCCTCCTGCAAACAGTGCAGCACATTTGAGAGACGCCATTTTCTCCAACCGGTGATAACACCACGTACTCAAGTCAACTTTAACACATTGACTGCCAAGCCCATTTTCAGAAAATGGTTCCCAGAGGCCATGGTGCAAAAATTTTTTTTTCTGATGTATTTTAACTAAAAATTACTTATATATATCGAAGTTTCCTATGTTAGTGCATTTTAGGTATGAAATTTAACTTTTTCCGTGTCAGTCACTAATGTCTGACGCGGCCCCAGATTAAAACGTTTTTGCGCCAGGCCACGTCAGTCATTTTTGGTAGACAGTAATTGCTACACATTTTGCTGTTCTTGAAATCCCCCAACTATCAATTTACCGAAAACGTAAAGGATTGCGGTGACTGTTGCTCTTTTACTGTATTTCAGATAGGCTAAATATAGAAATTTTCCAATATGACTAAACGAAAGTTAACTGCTGATGATATAGATATGCTTATGCAAGAATCTGATTTTGACTCTAGTGAATCAGACCATGATGATTCTTGGGATGATGCGAATTGGGATCCGGACCCTCTTTCTAGTGATGGCAGTGATTTTGACTCTGATGAATCAGAAACTGAAGCCGCTGCCATGGACATGGATGACAGCGTCACTGCAGCATCTGACACTAATGGCAGTAGCCTAGATCAATCAGCATCCGAAGATGATGATGACAGTAACGACAGCACAATATTGATCAGTGGCAACTGGACCGATTTTGTTGGAAGGCAGCAGCCCTTTACTTTCAGTGACCAATCTGGTTTGTTGAAAACCCTTGCGTCTAATTGCTCCCCACTGGATGTGTTTTCACTTCTAGTGAATGAAAATGTCATTCATCGTATTGTTGCAGAAACAAACCGGTACGCTGCACAAACAATAGCAAATAGGTCTCTCACCAAATTTGCCCGGTTGAATAAGTGGGTAGATGCAGATGAAGTCGAAATAAAAAAGTTTCTCGGCTTAATTTTATGGATGGGGCTTGTTAGACTAAACTCTCTTGAAAAATACTGGTCAACGAATCCTCTCTTTCAGCAAACTGTTCCTCGCGCAACCATGTCTCGCAATCGCTTCCAGTTACTTTTTGAGTATGCTACATTTCAGCGACAATGAAACTTCGGAAAGTAGTGATCGTTTAGCCAAAATACAACCATTGATAGATATGCTGCAAAAAAACTTTCAAAGTTTGTTTCATCCAGAAGAAGATGTTGTTATAGATGAGACTTTAGTGCCATGGCGAGGACGCTTGACCTTCAGGCAATACATCCCAAACAAAACTTTTCAAACTTTGCTCAATGGTTGGGTATACATGGGCTCTGAAGGTCTATTCTGGCAAATCCCAAACTGGAGAGCGTGAAATTGGGCTGGCTAAAAATGTTTGCATCGAGCTGATGAAAGACCTGATAGGTCAAGGTCGTACATTATATGTAGACAATTTTTATACTAGCTATGAGCTAGCAAACTACTGCCTGCAAAAACAGACCCATCTTGTTGGAACCCTTCGTGCAAACAAGAAACACATTCCGAAAGAAGTTCTGCAAGCAAAGCTAAAACGAGGTGAAATGGTTGCTAAAGAAGACCAACAAGGAGTGGTTATTTCGAAGTGGAGAGACACTCGTGACGTCCGTGTTTTGTCAACGAAGCATGCACCGGTTACGAAGCCAATCACACAACACGCTCCACGTGCTGCTTCATCAGACGCAGTTGGACAAAGAAGACGACGCCAAAGAGCTACCGAAAAACCACTTGCTATCTTGGAATACAACAAAGGCAAAGGTGGAATAGATCTTTCGGACCAAATGGCGTCATACGCTACTACCCTTAGGAAGGGGGGTCAAGTGATACCGAAAGCTAGCAACCGAACTATTGCTGGGGATGTCGGTTGTAAATGCTTGGGTGGTCTATAAAGAAGTGACCAAAACAAAAATTTCCAAGTTCAAGGAACTGCTCGTGGAGCAACTGTTATCAGATGCCGGTGTTGTCACGCCTTCAATTTCAGGTTCTTCTGCGCCACATCACCATCTGGTTGAGCGTACAGGAGCCCTTGGAAAAAAAATTAGACGAGCATGTGCCTCCTGTTACGCAAAGGCAAGCAAGAAGGTGGCCGTGATGGGGCAAGCAAAATCATACACATATTGTGATTTGTGCCCTGGACAACCACAGATGTGCCGAAAATGCTTCAGTGAACTTCACAAATGAACAGACGTGATATTCACATTTACGTTGTTGTCGCTTTTCGTTGTATTTCTTTCAAATAAACAAAATTTGCTAAAATTTGTGTGTCGGTTTATAACTTTGTTTTTTGCACTTTGCTAAAACCAAAGCTACCAAAATATTCCTCAGAGGCTACGCTATCAAACCTCCATTCGATTTGCACGTACTGTCACCCATAAGTGAGAGACGTGGCCTAGACGGAAAATTCGAGTGTCACCCACATATGACTGACGGTGATCGTAATGAAGCATTACGTGTCACCAATATATGACTGACATGGCAGCCAAAGTGTTAAGAGAGACGGCTCCACGGGGACGAAAAACCGGTATCTTTATCGTATGTAAAGTGATTTTTCATGCTGGAGGCTATCCTCAAATGTTCTACCTTAGTTTTTACTGAAAGAAACTGACAAATCTACATTAAGAAGCAGCAAGAAGTAAACTTATGATTGTAACAACTTACTACGGTACTCCTTTTTTGTTTGCGTAAAGCCAGATAAATGAATAATACGTTCCATCAGGACATCCATGACGAGATAGGCTGCCGAATAGCGTTTTAATGAAAGAAATTGAAAACTACATGAGTTATCGTACTTTAACAATACTAAATATTAAGGGCAGTTTTATTTTAATGCGTAAAAGACGCTAAAAAATAAAAAGAACAGTCAGCCATGAGTACTAGACGAATAAGACGATAACCATAATTTACAAAGTTAAAAAAACCGTGATTTGTTTCCAAGTCGCCTAGAAACCGAAAACAACTGCTGCCAGCGACGGGAATCGAACCTGGATTGGAAAGCTAGCGATTTGCGACGCTAATGTTCAAGCTAGCCCACCGGTTAATCGCTGTCTTCGAAAGTTGTTCTTTTCCCTTCCGATGGCTGAATAGCACCGCTTCTTTTAGCAAAAGAACCCCGGCTGCCACCACGGCCACCGCCTCCTCCTCTGCCACGTCCTCGAAAGCCCCCTCCGCGGCCACCACGACCCCCACGAAAGCCGCCACCACCACGCCCTCCTCGGAATCCGCCACCTCTTCCACGACCTGAAAAAAAGCGTGTTTTTTTGAAATTCAGTTTTTACCGATATTGTCTGATGGCAGTGACGTTATTAACTAGAAGTCAATTTTTCCTCCCCCTTTCCATATTTTTGGAGTTTGATGAGCTGATTTTATGTAGGCCTACCATCAGCGTTCGTTTCGCAGTCGGTAGACTTGGGCTTAATTCTCTTGTCCAGTAATGGTGTTCACAGACCTGCTTTGGAATATGCGGAGTGTGTAATATGAAACTGAGTTCACCTAGTCAGTCAAAAAGTGTAATTGCTTCATGCAAAAGCCTGACAAAGTGGCCACTGTTGGCGCCAGAACGAACCACTACCCCCGCCTTTCTACTAAATCAACTTAACACGTAAAATTACGGAACACTTTCCTAATCAATACAAATGGTGCTTTTATGGAATTTCGAGTCCAATTGTTCCGAAATTCAAAACTAGCACCACGGCGGGTTCTAGTCTTCATCGAGATCAACGATTCAATTTAGCGATAGATCCCCTCACATTATGTAACACAATACGGTTAAACCGGTACAGAAATAAGCAATCAACCGCATAAAATCGAGGAATTCCCAACATGTGCACCGTATTAACGAAATGACGAATTACTCCCATTTTCCGAACACACCAAATGCTAATTAGATTTTTGAGTCTCGCATCTTAACACTTAAGAAATCCTCTTAAACACTAATTATCCAGGTACCTCCTCTGTCATTTGATCGTTCTTTTGCAAATTCAACGGTAAGCATGACACCTTCGACCTCAACGCCACCTTTGCTCATCGAACAGATTTTCTCTGCTGCAGCTTCGGTTTCAAATTCAACGTATCCAAACCTGAAATTACAAAACGCCGCTACATAAATTCCATCTTCATTTAAAATAACGTTTTCTTTCACGCATTGGAGAGTAAAGATATCAGCTTTCACATGCTACAAGCACCGAATGCAACGAAAGGATGTCTTTGCACAATCCGGCTCACACATTCATGCATGTGAGGCGGAGAGCTCATGCTCTGTTTGCCTGTCATTAATCAAATTGAGCAACTACCACGGACTGCAATGCCCCACTCCACTATTTCCTAGCGACGTAACGACAGAGCAGGGATGAACAACCTTTTCACTGTCGAAGGCCGCATTACAGGCCTCAATTTACGGCTGCCAGTAAATCAAATTGAGAAATTGTTTAGTTTTATGTGAAAGTGAAGACCTTTTCTGTACTAGGATCAAAATTTTCAACGTAAGTTTTTGATTGTGAGCAAACTGCTGTACAAGATAAGTTTTTTTGAGATGAAATCCAAATTTAAATGCACGCGCACGGCCGCACGAATTACCACCAAAGGTCGCAGGTTGTGCGCCCACGCGACAGAGGGATCCAGTTTGTGGCTAGCCAAAGCCCATAAGCAATTGCCGCTTTTTTCTCAATATTACATCTTTGGGCTGAACGACAAACATAAAAGAAAACCCGAAACAATAATACTGCCAGATTTATGATACATATTCATCTAGTTTTATGTTCTCTTCGAACGGACTACGAATTTCGCCCAACTACAAACGCAACTGGAAAACAGGGCATAGCTTAGAGCAGTCAGACGTGTCGAAACCCAAGCTTTGATCCTAAGTGGTTTGTAAAGAAGTTTTCTACCCATACATCACTTTACTCAAACACATACCCTTTGTGTCTTCCACTTTCTCTGTCTTGTGGAATTCTCGCGTCTTTTGCTCCATCAAAATTTTGAAGCAGCACTGATCTGTCTATGTCGTCTGTGAGCCCTCTCACGAACAAGGTTTTCGAGGCACCTACAAAATAATAATGAGAACAACATATTAAATGAAAAATTGAAGTGTGGAGAATGGTGCCAAATTGACTAACGAGTTAATATATGAAATATCTCCCTCTACGAACCATTAAGCGTAGATACTTTTCTGTAATGCCTAGCCAGAAAACTTAGCAGTGATCACTAGGTATCTTACCGCCACCGCGACCACCACGTCCGAAACCACCACCACCGCCACCACCACGACCGCGGTTGCTTTTCCCACTCAATGTGTCTAACACCAGTTGACGGCCTTGTAATTCGACATCATCTTTTAGTTTGAAGGCAGCTTTTTTTGCGTCTTCGGTTTCAAACTCAATAAAACAAAATCTGCAAATAAAATCGATCAGCGAAATGCTTGCTTGCAATCTTGACAATCTGCTTGCAGTCATGTGAAGATAAGTACAGTAAGAATCGTTAATTACAATCCATGTATTGACTATTTAATATAACGGAGCTATCGTTAAAAAAAATTTGCTACTCGATAACGACAATAATTTTCGCATGTTTCCAAACTTTTATTTGGTCCTCAAATAAAAACCATTTAAACACAATTCAAAAAATGCTCTTATATACAATCTTTGAATAAAAGTTTTAAACACTAACCCTTTCGGTTGCTGCGTGTCTCTATGAAGAACAATACGAACGTCTTTGACGTCTTCAAACAATGCACCGATGTCATCTTCAGTGGCATTATACGGAAGGTTTTTGCAGAATAGTGTGCGGCTGTCCCGTTCATCAGTATCTAATGAAATACCATTTACCAGACTAGATCACATAACAAGAAATTACCATAACCCTATTGCTACATTTACACAGAAGTTAGGTACGATGAAAAATACAAATTAGGCTTACCACAACAGTAGGGTGCGGTCAATATTAAAGCCAAGCGTGGCTTCACTGTCAAGTATTATTTTCACCCAGTCCAAAATAAAGCAAACAAGCATTTGTTTTGTTTCAGGCGAGCCAAAATAAAGCAAAACAGTTAAGCCACGCTTGGCTTTAGTGCAGACTAGGCTTAACAATGCCAAGATATCTAGCCCTGCAACGGTGGGCAGTACTATCTGTAAGTGGTTTTCTCACCACTTAACTGGTGGACTATTTTGCTAATGGGAATAACGGCGAACCCTCATCAATTTGTCCCTCTCTTTTATGAATGACAACTTTTATGAAAAGTAACTTCAGATGGAGGTCCTTTTGTCGCACCTTTTGATAACGATCAACTTTTTTGAGCTCAACTTGTAGTGGGGGCCTTCAAGGTTGGTGCGTAACTAGAAAACTAAGGGTTTTTGCAGACCCTAGCTTTTCACCAGACGCGCATTGCGCAGCTTTTCTCTATTAATACGCAAGACCTGGCGGCACAGCTGATGTATCAATTGAAGGTTTTAAGGCTGCTTTCCAGGCGTAAACTGCAGCGTAGCGTGAAAATTCTTTGTTTCTCTACTTAGATGAGCACGTGCGCTCCCTCTCTAAATAGAGAAACAAAAAACTTTTCACGCTACGCCTGCAATATACGCCAAATGGAAACCAGCCTTTGAGATCTCAAGCGTGGCTTAACTCATTGTTTTATTTTCGTTCAGTAGCAAGCACTGCATGCAGCTTGCGACTGAACGAAAATAAGACAACAGCCGCGCTTGGGTTCAATGTAGACGGGATCAAAATTGAACACGAGAACAGTTTGTTTTGGGCAGTGATGAAACAAACTCAGATTCCAATCATTTTTGTGCTCTTCGGCCCGATGCAGGAGTAGTGTATGCTACGTTACCCCAACAGTTTACGCTTTTGTTCAAACAAAAAATTTATTTGATTTTACAACTTTTAATATGTGCATAAGCCATTTCACTTCCAGCCCTCTATTAGGTTGCATTTTCCATTGTTCTTACTCCAATCAACGGTCAGAAGTCAATTATAATGACTTAGCCAAAAGCTCCGGCCTCCGGTTTATTACTAGTTTTGGCCACTGTGCACGAAAATCTCGAAACGCCTTCCTGCACCAATGCGTCCAGCCAGCGACCGTAAACCGATACCTACCTATCCACATTGCAGATGGAAACACTTTCACGCCACTTAATTATCTACCGCAACATTGGTAACTCTTGAAATAAATACCTTCTTGCTTTCGTTCATGTCGAGGTTTATCTACTACCGCGCTTATGGTATTTCCGTTAAATTCTGTGTCGTTTAATTCCAAAGCTTTGTCAACATTTGAAGGATCGACGTCAGCAAACACTTTACTGGAAAAAATCAAACGAATGTCACGTTGTTGTTGCTACCCGACCCCTTCCGAGGGACGGGGGCATGGCGAGAGATCATGGAGCCCCAGGAATACATGTCATCTCGAAAGCTGGTTTGCAAATCTGAATTGCATGCGCACTAACTATCTATCGCTCCATAGTGTTCCGCCATGCGCCATCCAAATGGGGGAAAACAATTATACCATAAACGAGTTGCTCAAAAAAAAATGAACATTGTTTAGTATGAAAAACACCATGTCGACAAAATGACATGAAATAACCAACATGCATTGTAGCTCCAACAAATTTTAGCCCAGAACATATTCTATCACTCCAAAGTTCAGATTTATATTGCACCCTTGTCGTCAGTCGTACACTATATGGTGCACAGCCTACATAAGAAATAACCACGAAGCAACTGTCTTAACATATCATTTTACACGTATCATCGTGCCACTATCACGGGTAAAACAACAGATTACCAGTTGGCATCCTGGGTTGAATGGTTGCCGCAAGATGTGCAATGCAAAATTACCGGTGGATATTTTAAATGCAATTGCAAGTGACAACAGGTGATTGACACGCAATAAAGGCTTCATTGCTTACTTTCGATGAAAATTAACTCTGAAGTCGTTTATTTCCAACTCGTGGTTGTCAAACAATTCTTTAATAGATGAATCTTCGGTGTTTTCCGGCAAGTTAGAAAATACAATAGTCACAGTGTCTCCTAAAAAGTAAAAAAAAAAAGAACATGGAATAAAATAATGGTTTTCTTTTATGCGCCAAGTCGTTATTTTTGAACGATCGCATACCATCAGTATTTTACATACTACCTGCCTCCAAGTTCTCGCTTTCTTGCCTTACATAGGATACTGGCCAGCCATCTAGACCAGGGTTTCCCAAACTGTGTGCCGTGGACAATTTGCAGGTGTGCCGCGTTTTTTTTCTTTAACATTTACACTTAAACTACTTAATATTTATCAGCAAAAATTGAGTAAATGCTGCCAACAATAATGGTTAATATCGTTGGAGATCGTATTATGTTGCCTGGAAAAGTGGTGATCTCAAAAAAAATTTCTCGCTGTCACCTGTAATGCTACTCGCGATCAACATGAGTTGATTCATGTGGCTGTTGTGCCGCGAAATTTGCTTAGCATTTTTACTGTGCCATCAGACAAAAAAACTTTGGGAAACACTGATCTAGACCATTTAGATGCAACTGACACGAATGTGTAAGGCTTGCAAACACATCTGGGTAAATTGCAATTAACTCAAGCTCCTTAACCGGGGTTCCGCGAAACACTCACAGACGTTCCGTCGGTTTTGACTTAAATATTCAGACAATGGTGATTTTAGCGAAGCAAAAGTGCATCAATCCCGTTTATGGCAAAGCAAAATATCTGTTATTCTTCTGGTTTCGCCCTTTTTCAAATTTTATTAAGTGGGGTTTCGCAACATTTAAAAACTAGGTGTCGAGATCACGGACATAGGGTTCCTACAGGGCCAAAAGATTGACAGGCACTGATCTAACTGGACTAGACTGCGAACAGGAGGCGATTTACATCGGTAATACTTTTCAAGATTAGCCTACAACGGGAAGCCGTTTCACAACAAACACTATCCTATTTTACAGAAATCAACCAGCACCGAGAATGAGAAATCGATGAAAACCTTTGTTTAACCTTGGCCAAGTGAAAAAACTACATCGTCATGAGCGCCAAAAAATTTCACTTTGCATGCTGCAAACTTCTGGTTATATGAAATAGCAAAGCCATATTGCTCAAAGTGTATTCCAACATTTGGTCAGGAAAACAATCATGCTTAAGTCACACTAAGCGATTTTTCAGCTTGCGAGTGCAATGGCAGCAATGATTCGCTGCGAAAATTGCTAAATGTGTCTAACCAAACCTGTATTTGCTGGCTGAAAGTGAATACGAGTCTCTTTGGTGCGCTACAACTGCATTCGCAACGCGAAAATCGCTTGGCGCGACTTAGGCTTTAGAAAGATATGAACATTATTTTAGGCTGCATTATGTTGAATGCTCATTGCTTACCAGTGGTTTTAGGTTTCTTTGATGAATCGTTTTTAGTTTGTGGTAACTTTCGCTTTGATCCAACCTTTTTCACTTCCTGTAAGTCAATATAAAAGATTGGACTTTGGTATAAATTGAAAAACAGTTCTTTATAAGATATTCTTCCTATCTGTCGACTTCAAAATAATAATCCATCATTCAACGTCGTAAAACTAACAAATATTAACGACGCACATTTCATTAGTGCGGTATAGTTTTAAAAGCAACATATAGTCATGCTTAGTGAACTTGAAATGCGCAATGTATGTATTACAAATGAATATGCTGTATATATACCTCCTCTTCTTCTTCTTCCTCCTCCTCCTCCTCATCACTCTCTTCTTCGTCCTCCTAAAAAGGAATGTACATGGTCATAGTAATAAATTCGTACCTATCCACAAGCAAACAAAAAAGTTTCTGTACATTCTATTTTAGGAAAAGGAATATTTCTTAAGACCTTAATTTGCAATTAATCATATCTAAAGATTTATACTAGTGCTTTTTAAGCAATTGGTGCAATATCAGTTTTAGCTAGTGCTGACTTCTCTAGCAAGATACGTACACCAATTCATCATATTGTTTCTCTTATTGTGAGTGTACTACCATACAAAGTGAAATAATTTGAAGTCTTTGCACGCGGTGCAAGTGGTCAGTACGCATTTAAAAAATGACACTGGGAATGACGCTTTAGTAGCTATTGCACTTAACAGCCAAAATGCTGAAAAATTGAAAAAAAAACAATATAAAATCTTACATCATCATCACCCTCTTCATCATCGTCATCTTCTTCTGTCTTTGTTGCTTTCTTTGTAGCTACCTGCAAGTTACTTATGCGATAAATTAAAATCTTTTGCATACTGATCGAGTTAGTGCTGGTGTAGATCAAAAATAATGGCGCACGTTCCATGCCACACAATTAACAAGTTCTATAAACCACACTTGACAAATCAAACAGCACGTTACAAAACTTTACTAAACATCATAATTACTGGTACCGAAGTGCAACAACAGAACAAGACAAAGATGCTGTTATTTCCTCAAAGACGAGATTCAAGGACTTATTATGGTTACTGATATCAAAACTTTTAGAGCAAAAAAAACTTCACTCCTAAAACTTAGTTCAACAAACGCTGGGGAGAATGAAATGATGTGTCAGAGGCTTGCTAAGTGCCATTTATTTGCTTGGAATTTGTCAATAACTGTAAAAACATTACTTTTTGATCTTCTTCTTCTTCATCATCGTCATCATCATCGTCGTCGTCATCATTCTCCTCCTAACAAAGCATTTACAGTTCGTTACTAACAAAAAAATAGCATAGGTTCAGTTACACAAAATTCTTTCAACATAGTGACAATACATACGCTTAATGAAAAAAATAACACAGTCCTTTTTCAAGTTTTTTGACCCCTTTGGCGTACAAAATACCCCACATTTACGGATAGGCAAGAGTGCCTATGTTAAGTTATTGGTGGTGCGATTTTTAATAAAGCTTTAAACAACGTTTTGTCAAAAGAATCACTTTACTCCGAACTCTCCCCCTTTTGTCGTGATACCGCCACTGATCAGAGCACCACGAAAAGCTTATGGCAAATTAATTTTTTTGCATGGTTGACAAATTTTCGGTATGCTTTTTTTCAAAGTTGCTTTTATAATACTTATAATCAGTGTCGGTAAGAATTTTATACCTAAATATACCTCATCATCATCTTCATCTTCTTCACTTGATTCTGTTTTGGTTTGTTTATTTGCAGAAACCTAAAATAAAAACTAAAATCATTCAAGCCTGCAAACAGTATCAAAAACCATTCCTCACAATTACTTAGATACTACAAATAAAGTAGTTTTCTTGACAAATCTGTGGCAATTCACTTGAGCATGCACCAACCTTAATGTCACTATAAAACTAGACATGCTTTCACATAAACAGCAAAAACTTTCCTTTTATGTTTCTGACGCACCAAGACTAAATGAGAGCTAAAATTAACTTCTTGCTGATTTTATATCAAAGATTATCGCTTTGGGGGAAAACAAGCATTACTTTTAAGAAAGCCGCCACTTAACTCCAGTTCAACACCAAGTTGTTTTTGTTGTAGCACACGCCAAGTTGCGAAAACTTAGAACACTTATATTAGGGTAAATATGGTTTTGATTTACCAAGAAATAAAAAGTATTAAAAAAAAGTGCCAGTTTTAAGCATAGCCCAATCCAGACTACTTGTTGCATCTACAACAATAAAACATTTTCATATGATATCCACATTGATTTATCAAAATCAGGTTGTTCTTGTTCGGCGTATTTTAAAGGTAAAAGAGGATTACCACAACAAAAATATTTGAAATAATGAAGTGCAAAACGTACATTTACTTCAGCGTCCTCTTCATCATCATCATCATCGTCATCATCTTCTTCATCCTAACATAAACAAAGCACATTACTATGAATCAATTCAAGAAGTTTAGTAGAAATATTACATGACAGTTGACCGCACATACGACCCAGTATTTTTGACTTAGGTATAACACTGTCATTGTTTAACTAATAATAACTGGGCCTAAACTAAGAATTACAAGACGTACATCGTCCATTTCTTCATCCGAATCTTCATCTGATCCTTGCCCATTTTCAACCTGAGACAAAAACTAATTATACATATGGTAGAACAGGAAAAAACTGAAACGAAGGCTTCACTGATTACTTTCCCACATTTAAAATCTTTGGTTGAGGTTAGAAATGCTGATCAAACTCTGTTGCTACACTTCAGCACGCTAAATTTTGAAAACTTGGCAATTTACTGAAAATTCACTTTTGTCTACGAAATAATGTTGTTCACACAAGAAAACCCTTTAAACCACTGAGAAAAAAGGCACTTTTACTGATATACAAGCACAGCATTAAACATTTTTTATTGGTACCATCAACCTGCTTACTAATAGGGAATCAATCTACTTAGCGAAATGTAAGGTGTTTTAACAACACGAATATACGTGATGAAAATGCAATTTTATTTAAACCATTCCAGTGCAATCTACGATATCAAAATTTGAATTGACGAATTATTTTTTAAATAAAATGGTTTGATTGTGCAAAAGGACGCACTTAATCTAAAGAGTTGAAAATTTGACATTGTTTGGTGAACTTAATTGTGCATACCTTGGCAAGGATATCGTTCTCTTAGCATCGCGCAATGACTACAAGTACAAACCTCTGCTTCCATTTCTTCTTCTTCATCTTCAGATTCCTCTTCTGATGATTCTTCTACAGGTTCAGGCTCTGGTTCTGGCTTTTTTACTTTTTTACCTTTCTTGGCTGGCTTTAATTTTTCTTCCTGCAATAATTAAAATCAAATATACGATTGCCAGTAATACTGGTTCAAAAACAATTTGATCAAGTAAATCGTGCAGTATACCACTCAAAGAGTTTATAGTAAACGAGATCTATTTGAAACGTACATCGTCTATTTGTCCAGGGATGGTCTGGTCAAATTGTGGGGGGGGGGGGCTTTTCATTATTCGCAATACTATTACACTGTGAAATAACCACTTCACTCGTATGGACATGCATATAAAGCGCGTAGATTACCTTTGTAACTCAATAAATCAATGTATGATACGGTTATGGTGATCACGTGCTATGTTCATAGAGGTAAGGGTTTCAAATAGATCTCGTTTACTATAAACTCTTTGAGTGGTATACTGCATCTTAGATACGGATGGAATCCCCGTACCAAAGTGATAGCATGCGCCGCGCGTGTGATGTGTGCGAAGGAATTTGTAATTGAATGATACTAAATTTTTCATATTATTGCAAATAAGGGATTTTGGTTTTGATCATGACGGGACAGGCCCTGCCGATGAGTCCAAAAGGACGAAACGCGTCCAGGGATGGTCTGGTCAAATTGTGGGGGGGGGGGGCTTTTCATTATTTGCAATACTATTACACTGTGAAATAACCACTTCACTCGTATGGACATGCATATAAAGCGCGTAGATTACCTTTGTAACTCAATAAATCGATCAAGTAAATCATACCGTTTTGATGACTTTGACAAATGCATGGAATATTATTTAGTTATTAAACGGGTGCGATGAAGTAATGGTCAGAGCATCTGCCTCGCAGTCAGTGGAGCTGGAGCTCATTTCCCTTGTCAAGTCATACCAAAAGACATTAAAAAATGGAATTCACATCTTCCTCATTTTGTGCTCAGCGCAAAAGACAGTTTAGAAAACAAGCTAGCAAGTTGGCTGGTGGCGTCCTTGGGCAAAGCGGAATGCCTTCATCTGTGTGGCAGTCATGTGTTATAACCATGGCAGTGCAAGTTGTAATGGGGTTTTCCAAGGCCTAAACAATGGGGCACTTGTAGCAATTGGTACATTGTTTACAATTTGTTGAATCATACAAGATTGAAATGCGAAAAATATACAGAATTGCGGGGCAGCGTCATGGCTTTGGTTAGTCAGTTATAATTAAAAGTAGGGTTAGCCAGCAGGATTTCCGCATTCTAGTAGCATCTAAATATTATCCTCTGTGGTCAAACCAATAAAAAAGGTTTGCTGGTATACAAAGCAATTCTTCACGCCCGATTGTGCGTCACGATGTGGGATGGTTATAAATGGACACAGTGTGCCTACTATATGCCAATACTATGCCTGTTTAATATTATCATCAAAATGTGGGTTTACTGACTTATCATTTTTTCACCTTACATTACATATTATAATTTTGGCTTTGCCTGTACTGCTAAGTGTAGCAGCCAAACCATGACATCCACCAAAGCTATCATTTGATTGAAAAAAAGTACAGTACTGTAATTAGTAACTAAAGAGATGTGTTTATAGAGAAGATATGCTTGTAACATCACAGGATTAACTTTTCCCAGGTCTTCCTTCAGTTTGCTTCTGACATCACCTTTTGGGCCCCTTGAAGAGGAGACTTACATTAGTTTGGTGCTGTCTTAGTTTTAACCTACATTTTTTATTATAGAACACTTGATGTTGCATCCAAGCACAGCATAACCAAGAAATCTACTCTTTATGCAGGGGATAGGGTTGCTGGTAAGTGCAGGTTTAGCAATACAGCTTTAACTCTTTTAAATGGTTGCCAGTAGTTTTGTCACATATCCCCAACACAGATCAGCATTTGAAATTGGGATTAGTTCTAGAGTTGAAATTACAATTAACAAGTGATGAGTTTACCATGTGACAATATCACTGGCAACCCCTTTAAATTAAGGAACAGCATGTGCAACATTGCATCATAATTACTGGTGTTTAGATATAACACTTTATGTCACTCAAAAAATCTCACTAGTTCTGTGTTGGTGAGTTTAAAAGCATAAAAAAGCTAAGGAGCTACAGCAGTTGATTGTCTATTATTTGACGATGCACGACACACACATGATGTTTCACAACAGTGCTGCATGCAGAAGTGCAAATAAGCATGCAAAAAAGAGACCAAAAAGCAACAAAAACCCAAAGCCTTTCTAGTCAAAAGTTGCTATTTGAGAGTGAAGATTCAGTGCAAGCGCAATGTGATGATGATGCTTAGATATATGCATAAATAGGTGAAAAGAGCATGTATCGATTTACACATGCCAATCGATCACAAATAAACAGACGGCTGCTGTGAAGGCAAATATATGCCAAGCCATAGGGTAAAGCGGGGTAATTATGGCCACTTGTTTTTTTGAGTAATTATTTTGCTTTAGGAAAGATCAAGTTTCCATCTCTAACAAAACTAAATTTTACAAAACAAATGAACATAAATGGTAAAACTTTTGTTCACTTTAGATGCTATTTTTTCAAGTTTTTATAGCTTTGAGAAAAAAAATGAAGCAAAACAACGTGGAAGCACAACTCCATCTACGAACAACATTCTCGTAATTTTTGTTCCTAAACATATAGTACGAAGTCGATAACAGTCTCAATCCTCAAATTACTTTTAAGGATTGCTACATCAATAGAATACTAAGTTAAAGACTGTAAGCTCCTGACCTAAACCATTGCATCTATAGTTAGGGGGGTAAGAATAAACGTGATTACCAAGAAACCATACACTTTGTCCGCAGGAATCATCTACAACTCGAAAAGCCATTTAACTGAAAGACCGAAAAAGGTCAAGAGTTCAAAAAAATATGGAGATATTTCAAAAAAAAAGTGCTATTAAATGGTTACAATTGGAGCTCAATAAAAGGGACAATCAAAGAAAAAAAAAATCGCAACGAAAATTTAAGAGTTGGCCAAAAAAAAATTGATCAACAGAGAGATCTGTGATATTTGCAAAGAAATTGATCCGCCCAAAGATAATAATGAAGTTGTTGATTCCATTTCAGATGTGTACCAGAGAATATATAAAAACTTCCTCGTCAATGGTGCTACGATTATTATTAGTTATTTTTTCAAACACAGGGTTGGTTTTGGTTTTACTGTTAGTAATATGCTTATACAACTGTGCTGTAAAAGTTTTTCGCTTAAGCTACTGTGTGAGTTATTCTTTGTTTGTTTTATTTACTTTACAGTGCCATAAATAACGTTTTCAGTAGAGCTACCACGTGTGTTGTCTTTATTAGTCTTAAAAAGTAAACAGAGATAAACGTAAAAATCATATAAGCTTTTAACCTAAATTATGTCGTTTTAAGTAATAAAAAGATATTCCACTCTAGATCAGTGTTTCTCAAACGGTGTGCCCCGGCCCCTGAGAGATGCACAGGTGTGCTCCACGAAATTCTCGATAGATATATTGTGAACATGTCCATAAACAATTGATTTATAGTACATTATATCCACATTTCAATGTTAAAAATTTCTTTACAACAGGCTGTCAATATTATGCTAAGAGCGGGAAATGTCCAGCAAGAAATAGACAGTCATTCGAAATGGGTTTTGGCTGATGAGCCATCTGAATTGCAGCGGTGCCAGATTTAACCTAGCAGTAGCCCAAACACAAGGGAAATATAATAAAAATTGGATTACTTTTAGGTTACATTCTGGCAACGCTGAATTCTGAAAAAGGGCTTGAAAAATTATGCAGTTAGCAATATTTATTCTTGTATAGCGCTAAACTGATACTATGTGGCACCAGCACTTTCGTTGTGGCAATCATCCGACACTCACTTGGATACCTCTAACGTCATAAGATGTTGTCCTGTTGTAATTTCTCTAAAGCGAGCCATTATTTCGAGCAATAGTTTAGCCTAGCAGTGACAAAACAGTGCTTGATAAATAGCTTCATAAATAATGCATTGTTTTGTGTTTCAGATTTGTATATCAACATTTTCCTCTTACGTTCAAATAAATATTAGGTAATCCACCCATACAAATGGATAAATTTATAAAACAAAAACGTGAACATGACGATTCCGGCAGACATAAACACAAAGAAAGTAGTTCAAATAAGAGAGTTAAAACCCGGTTTATTCATAAATACAATAGAAATTAGTTAGCATTTGGTTTTCATTAGACTGGAAATATTGATGAACCTTTGCCGCTGTGTAGTATGTGGATATAAAATGGCAAATGAATCATTGGTACCGAGTAAACTGACCAAACATTTTAAAACTAGGCACTCTCATTTGCAAGGTAAATCTGTCAATTATTTTAAAGGATTGTTAGAACAACAGACGAAAGCAGGACACTCTTTCAAAAGCAGAGTGACTCTTTCTGAAAAAGCTCAGATTGCGTCTTAAGAAGTCTCTGAGTTGATAGCACAAAATATGAAAGCTCATGCTTTAGGAGAGTCACTCATTCTGCCTGTACGTAAGAAGATTGTAAAAAGGATGTTGGGAAATGAAGCAGCAAAAGAAATAAGCAAGGTTCCTCTTTCCAATAACACTGTTCACAGACGTATTCTAGAAATGTCAACTAACATCGAAAAAACTGTTTGTAGTAATAAACTTCAGTTTTCAGATTTTGCATTACAAGTAGACGAGTCAACAGACAATGCTAATAAAGCGCAGCTAACATTTATTCGTTTCATTGATGAAGATCAAATTGTAAATCAATTTCTTTTTTGCAAAGAATTAAGTACAACTACAAAGGGTGAAGATGTTTTTAACATTTTAAATGGTTACTTGTCCAAATGGCAAATATCATGGACATCATCTGTCGGTATTTGTACAGATGGAGCTCCATCAATAGTAGGCTGCATGAAGGGCCTTACATCCTTTGTAATAAAACAAATTGAAAATGTTTAACTCACTGCTTTTTTCATAGAAAAGCATTGATGGTTAAAACATTAGGAAATAAACTAAGAGAAGTGTTGATAAATTACATTAAAATAAGACCAGTAAAGCCACGTTTATTTGAGCAGTTATGTAGCAATATGGACTCACAACATAGGCGTCTGCTTCTGCAAACTGAGGTCAGGTGGCTTTCTAAGGGGAAAGTATCAATCATGTGTATGAGCTTCGACAAGAGCTACTTAAGTTTTTGAAGAAATGAAGCAAAACCACTTTTGTGAGCTCTTTCAATGTGAATCTTGGATTAACAAATTAGCATATTTGGGTGATATATTTCAGCACCTCAATATTTTAATGTTATCATGCAAGGAAGTAAAGAAAATATTTTGACACCTATTGATAAAATGAAAGCTTTTCAAAAAAAACTACTTATCTGGAAGAGAAAGGCTTCCGAAGGTGATTTGGAAATGTTTCGTTTGATAAGTAAGCTTCCGCAAATGATACTTTGCCCTTGATAATTGAGCATTTAACAAATTTGAAAGCTAACTTAAAATATTATTTTTTATCACTTAACACTGAAGAATATGATTGGATTCGAAATCCATTTATAAAAATTTCAGATGATGCTAGAGTTAGTTTAACACTAACAGAAGAAGAACAGCATCTGTATCCACCGATGGTAGCTTGAAGATTAAATCTAAGGAGTCTAGCCTTGAAAAATTCTGGATTTTAATAAGAGAAGAATACCAGTCAATAACCAAAAAAAAAGCTTTAACGATTTTACTGCAATTTTTAACGTCATATCTATGTAAATTAGAATTTTCTACTCTCACCACAAGTACAAAAAAAAGAACAAATCTTTAATCCATTGAAGAGAAAATGAGAGTTGGTTTATCCTACATACGCCCCAACATTGAAGAAATTGCTAAAACACATCAGGCTCATACTTCTCATCAGCATGAAATAGATAATGAATAAAGGAACATATTTATCTCCTTGTTTCAGTTCTTTTTTTCTGCTTTTTTCTTCACATTTTGTTTTGCAATACATTTCATAAGATTTTGTGTGTAGTGTGCCCACAACTTTTTGAAAAACTGAAAGTGTGCCCCGACTTCAAAAAGTTTGAGAAACACTGCTCTAGATTCTAAGTTTTTCTCATATTTATCTTTTAATTTCAGAGACAGTGGCATCAACATGAAACATAACAAAAAATGTCAAGATTAGCTTTGTTGTCGCCTGAGATTTACCTTAATTTATTTATTGAGATTCTGCCACCACCAACAAAATTGTTGCACATATTTCGCTTTTGTCACCAGGCATCTTTTAACTTCTCAATATAGCTCTTCTGGTGTAATTGAAAGTTAAAATGATCTTTATTTAGATTTAAAATCTACATAAAATTCACAAAAACTCAACGTTTCGAAAAACTAAAATCAGTTTTTCTTTGTCAGGAGTGACTAAAGTTCAAACACAGACAACGGTTACATAGTAATCAACAGAACGAAATGGAGAAAATAAAAATTATGGCAATAAACAAGTGTAGCAGCGACAACTGGCGGTCAAAAATTTATAAATTTGTACAATCCAGGATAAAAGCTGTTAATTTTATCGTTAAAAGAAAAATCAGTTTTGTGTATATCAAATGATTCTATAAAACGTCTTTTCTTATAGTCACTTTCAATAGCTAAAATTTCAGAGCTTTCCCAATCAATCCGGTGTCCATTTAAGCAAACGTGTTTCACTAGAGCAGATTTCATTTTTAATTCCTCATTTGTTAGTTGTGCAATTATATCAGGTTTGACGTCCCTTTGATGTTCTTTGCGTCGTGTTTTAAATGATCGACCAGTCTCACCAATATATACACCTGTACAATCTAAACATGGAATTTTATATACAACACCGCATTGATCAAATTTGTTGATTTTATCTTTTAAACTTGGCAGCATGTTTCCTACAGTGCGTAATGGTTTTGTTGCCACTTTGATTTGATGGTTTTTCAAAAGACATTTCAATCGTTCAGTTATTCCAGGTATAAATGGCAAAATAACTAATCCAATATGTCTTTCTTCTTCTTGTAACTTAATACGAGTTTGTTCAATTTCTAAATTCCATTGTATTAAAAAAGAATGAATGTATGGTTTCCTTTGATGTCGCTTCACTCTTTACTAATATTCCAGTAGAACTGGCAAAAAAAGTTACCTTTGATTTGTTAAATAAGATGATACATTATGTAATCGTACCGATTTGACAATGGATGATATTGAAATCGCTTTAAATTTTTGCTTGAGTAACACTTATTTCACATTTGATCTAAAACATTATTAACAGATATTTGGCGTACCTATGGGGTCCCCCATTTCTGTGGTAATTGCAAACTTGGTAATGGAATATGTTGAACAGAAAGCAATCTCTTCATTCAGTTCATTTCCTAAATTATGGAAACGATTTGTCGATGACACATTTGTGATCATGCAAACCAATAAAGTGAATAGATTTTTTGATCATTTGAATAACGTGGACCCGAACATAAATTTTACAATGGAACTAGAGCAAGATGACAAATTAGCATTTTTCGATGTCCTAGTCATGCGAACGCAGGATGGAAAATTGGCCACTAAAGTATACTGAAAATCAACCCACACCAATCGATATTTGAATTACCATTCAGCTCACTCCAATTAACAAAAACAAGGTGTTGTGATAAATTTATACAATCGAGCTCAATCGCTCATTACCAAATCAACAGACTGGAAAAAAGAAAAAAGTTTTCTGTCTCATATGCTCACTGAAAATGATTATCCTAATTGGTTCATACAAAAAGCACTGAAAAAAAGAAAGGCTCAAGCTCAAGTTAAGTTACAAGAAGAAGAAAGACATATTGGATTAGTTATTTTGCCATTTATACCTGGAATAACTGAACGATTGAAATGTCTTTTGAAAAACCATCAAATCAAAGTGGCAACAAAACCATTACGCACTGTAGGAAACATGCTGCCAAGTTTAAAAGATAAAATCAACAAATTTGATCAATGCGGTGTTGTATATAAAATTCCATGTTTAGATTGTACAGGTGTATATATTGGTGAGACTGGTCGATCATTTAAAACACGACGCAAAGAACATCAAAGGGACGTCAAACCTGATATAATTGCACAACTAACAAATGAGGAATTAAAAATGAAATCTGCTCTAGTGAAACACGTTTGCTTAAATGGACACCGGATTGATTGGGAAAGCTCTGAAATTTTAGCTATTGAAAGTGACTATAAGAAAAGACGTTTTATAGAATCATTTGATATACACAAAACTGATTTTTCTTTTAACGATAAAATTAACAGCTTTTATCCTGGATTGTACAAATTTATAAATTTTTGACCGCCAGTTGTCGCTGCTACACTTGTTTATTGCCATAATTTTTATTTTCTCCATTTCGTTCTGTTGATTACTATGTAACCGTTGTCTGTGTTTGAACTTTAGTCACTCCTGACAAAGAAAAACTGATTTTAGTTTTTTGAAACGTTGAGTTTTTGTGAATTTTATGTAGATTTTAAATCTAAATAAAGATCATTTTAACTTTCAATTACACCAGAAGAGCTATATTGAGAAGTTAAAATTGTTGCACATTGCATTTCTGATGGCACAACTATGCAACCTGTATGAGGCTCAAAACCTATGACCTGTTGACTATAGTTGCTGTTCAAACTTCACTCCAACATACGGCTATGTTACCAATTTAACCAATAAAATCAAAACATATCTTTTTATGCAGGCTATTTTTATCATTTACGGATTGAGAATATTAATTCTATTTAACATTAGTAATCCTAATCTTAACTTCAAAGAAGTGAAAATTTCATGGAACACAGAAATATATATTTTTGCTAGTGATGGAACTTAGTTATGTAAATGACCTAACTTCATTTTAGAGATTTAAAAAAAAGTTGAATCAGTGGCCGTAATTTCCCAACAGCAGAAAATTACAGCCACTGGCACTGATATGACATCACACAAAACGTTGTCATTCAGCCACGTAGAAGTCATATGTGCCAATCAAAGAGTTACCACAGGCATATAACAAGAGTGCGCTGCAGGAGCAGTTTCATCTTAAAAAATTGTAAATAAGAAGTGCATTCAGTTTAAAACTTCTAATATGGTCGTACATTACCCCACTTTACCCTACGTAGTCGATGCACTCTTGATGCTGCATTACTTAGCATGTGCCACAAACACATGTGCAGTGACTGAAATAAAGCATGGACATTTAGCTTGAAGTAAATTTGTGGGCCTAATAGAAACACATCATTGAAATTATAAGGCAGTGGCTATTTTGCCGTCGACAGCAATTTACCCTCAGAGACTATTTTGCCGTGAGTTATTTGTGATTGGTCAATCTAGATGACGTACTAAACATGTGACTTTTGGTCGTTTCTGATTGGTCAATTTTAAAAACCAATGAAAAAATCTTGCACCCCCAGGTTTCTATCCCCCACCCTGTACACTCCCTTCCAGTGTACACTGCCCCGTACATTTACATACCAGGCCTGCCCCTTTGGTGTATACTGCCTTTCTTTTAATGTTCTGTCAGCTGAGATTCAAACCTGCAACCATGGTATCTTAAGACCAGTGCGCTATCCACTACACCACAGTGTCACTGGTGTAATTGCAGCAAATATGGCTATAAAATCACACATGAATGACTATGGCAAAATAGATTCCAAGGACAAATTGCCGTCAACGACATTTTACCCTCAGAGACTATTTTGCCACGAATTATTTGTGATTGGTCAATCTTAATGATGTACAAAACATGTGACTTTTTGTAGTCTCTGAATTGGTCAATTTTAAAAACAAATTAAAAAAATTTTGCACCCCCAGTGTACACTGCCTCATACATTTACATACCGGGCCTGGCCCTCCGGTGCACATTGCCCTTTCTTTCAATGCTCTGCCAGCTGAGATTTAAACCCGCATCCATAGTATCTTAAGACTAGCGCACTAACCACTACACCACAGTGTCACTGGTTGAAATGTAGCAAATATGGCAATATAAGCACATGTGAATGATTATGGAAAAATAGTCTCCAAGGGTAAAATGCCGTCGATGGCAAAATAGCCACTGCCAAATTATAAAGCAATGCAAAACATATCAAATGCAATGGGCTATTTATCTAAAACAAACCTTAACTTCTTCATCTTTTTTTGCAACTTTAACAGGTTTCACCACAGCAGTTTTTGCTTTTCCTTTACCCTAAAAAAATCAACAAAACTTCACAATGCAAACACAGTACTCTATAAAGCTTTGACTTACCTTTGTCTTTGTTGCCTGAACCATTTTTGTTGTAATTTTGTTTTGCTTACTAAATTTAGTTTAAAATTTAATAAATTGTGATCTGTAATACAATTAATCAACAAATCAAATATTTCTAATGGACTAGATATTGTAGAACTTTTCATAATTATGTAACAAGCTACAGTAGCCTCAATTAAATTGCGAACTTAGGCCAATATAGCATAGTTTTGGCCAATTTATTTTTCATCAGCAGTATTCAAATTTGGCAGTACAATCAAGGATAACAAGTAATTTGAAAGCCTACTGATGACAGGAGACAACGAACCATAGTCTTGCATCTAGTAGCCCTGCACACCTAAATTGATGGGGATTAGGGCTGTGTTGCCAATTCTTACAAATGCTATAGGCCAAGCAACATTAAAATGTGGATATTCATATCACTCGAGAAATATGGCAAATCATTAATTAAAGGCAGTGGCTATTTTGCCGTCGACGGCAATTTACCCTCAGAGACTATTTTGCCGTGAGTTGTTTGTGATTGGCCAATCTTAATGACGTACTAAACATGTTACTTTTGGTCGTCTCTGATTGGTCAATTTTAAAAACCAAAAAAAAAATTTTGGACCCCCAGGTCTCCATCCCCCACCCTGCACACTCCCTTACAGTGTACACTGCCCCGTACATTTACATACCGGGCCTACCCCTTCAGTGTACACTGCCTTTCTTTTCAAGCCCTGGCCAGCTGAGATTCGAACCCGATACCTCGGTATCTCAAGACCAGCGCTCTATCCACTACACCACAGAGTCACTGGTGCGATAATAGCAAATTTGGCTATATAAACACACATGAATGATCACGGCAAAATAGATTCCAAGGGCAAATTGCCGTCAACGGCGAAATAGCCACTGCCTTAATTAAATGGCAGTGGCTATTTCGCCGTCGTGAGATACCGAGGTATCGGGTTCGAATCTCAGCTGGCCAGGGCTTTAAAAGAAAGGCAGTGTACACTGAAGGGGCAGGCCCGGTATGTAAATGTACGGGGCAGTGTACACTGCAAGGGAGTGTGCAGGGTGGGGGATAGAGACCTGGGGGTCCAAAATTTTTTAAATTGGTTTTTAAAATTGACCAATCAGAGACGACCAAAATTCACATGTTTAGTACGTCATTAAGATTGACCAATCACAAACAACTCACGGCAAAATAGTCTCTGAGGGTAAATTGCCGTCGACGGCAAAATAGCCACTGCCTAATTAAATCAGCCCAAAGAATTGCAGAAATTTTTAAAGTTGCTTAGGTTAACTGAAACTCTATAATCTAATTTTACCCAATTAGGAAATTATACTTTTAAATTTTATGGATTTTCATAAACATCAGTGTTTCTGCAATTCCTATACCGGTACTTTTTGAGGTAGTACCAGTAGGCCTGGCTTTCCCATATTTCCCTAAGTAATTCTTGTTTAAAGTTAATTTCCATATATCAGTAATTTTATAGTTAATATTAATTTCTACATTTTCATCACTCAGAAATTGCATAATTTTATGTGAATTTCCATATTATAGTGTTGTCCCCAGACAACTACTACGTAGTTTTCAGTAGCCAACTGTAGTTAATAAGCAAAATTAAATCACTCATTTATCTAGATCTACCTATTGCTATGAGTGGCGCTTTCAGTAAAATACCTTCATCACTTTGACACGAAATAGCTCATTTCACTCTAATTAGCCTGATCAAATCTTGGACAACACCTCCAAGTGTTGCTCACCACGTCAAATTAATCTTTCTTTGCTCAAGAACCCACGAGGAATAAAACATGGCTTCTCACGCTGTTGACACGTGATAATCTCACTCGAGCGTTAAATAATCTCATTATTTTTAAAGGAAAAAAATAAATAGTTTAAAGCTTGGTTTTAAGACACAGAAAAAGAAAAAAGGTCACCCAAACTAGCATAGAAAAATAAAAACAACAGCAATAGTAACTAATCTAAATTATCATACAATGGTGAAAAAAATCAAATTCTTGTGAAGCCTGCTTTTACCAAATAAATGTTCAGCGGAAGAATATCCATGAAAGATTCAAAATGGCTGAAGAAAGCTTTATCAATATACGAGCAGTACTTATAAATGGATTAAAACAGAAGCTGAACAAACAACTGGTGAAAACCTTGCAATAGAGGGTGAACAATGGAAGGAAGATGTCCGAGCGGAAGGAAGAGAATAATGATTTTGAATGACATTGAGAGCGGAAAATGTTACAAAAGGGTCAAGACAAGCGCTCAAGATCGAGAAGAGTGGCAAAACAATCTTAACAGAGACCTACCTGCCTTAAGGAAATTACCTTCGACAATAAATTTACTATGGTGCTGTTAAGGAAAACTTTTGTGTGTCTTCGATTCGATGAGCAGTGCTCTTTTACTACGTGCCTTTTACAGTTTTCTTTCACGCTTCGCTATTGTTATTGCAAGAGCTCGAAAATTAATGAACTGTTCTGTTCGGTCAAAAATTGATCGATTACATCGATTCATTTATGGACTGGTCATACTGGTGGCCTCACAGAGCTACTTCGTAAGTTATCCAAACGTAATGTCTATTCAAAAGATGAGTGAGATAGTGAACGTGCCAATGGTTAAAATCACAATTTTCAAATTAGGAAGCAATGAAGAACCCAAAAGTTATTAAGTCAATGGTGGTTGTAACTGCTAGAGCAATTATTCTTGCATAAGAGTGACGTAAATAGGCTTACACAAAAGTAGTTGCATAAATAAAACAATGAACTCAAAATCAATTCGAAATCAACAAAAAAGAAATGCAAATAACCAAACGAATTTGAGCCAACCTAAAAACTAAGCTGGGTTTTTTTCAACAAATAACAAAATATTGCATGTGATGGGCAAAAGCGCATTACATTACGACAAAAAGTATAAACTAAAAGAAAAATATTTATTGGTTAGTTATAGGCTACAAATGGATATGGGGAAAAATACAGTAACAACTACATTAACTATTGCTGGTACCTTCTCCTACACTTTATCATTTTGGGGGGACAAAAACCTATATTTATTGCTATTACTTTACCTACTTCGCTTGAGCTTATTGTTCTGAACTACCCTGTGCTTTCTTTATTTAGATATTAGAAGTCGTGTTGAATGTAGAATAGTGCTTTCATTCGATTGGGTCACCTCCTCTGACCACCTCCCCCTCAATGACTTTGTCATACGTACTCTTCTTCATTGCTCCCCTAACATCTCCTTTGCTCTTTTCTCTCTCGCCCTATCTTGCTCCTGGGAGGTGCTTCAGGACATGGGTTCTGATCACCTACCAGTTCTACTAACCGCCCCCCTTTCTCCGGTCTTTCGCCGCCACAAACGTTTCCCTTCCTTGAATTTTCGGAAAGCTCGTCGGGATGACTTTGCTTTTTACTTTGACTCTCATTGTCCTTGTGAAGAGGAATACTCGTCTCTTTTTCTTTTTTTTTTGCTGCTGTTCTCTTTACTTTTCTGCCACTGAATGCCCTCCTTACAATCTGGTCCTCTGGACGGCTCTGTTCCTTTCCTTTTTGGAAAAGACGGCTCTGGCATACTTGCCAACTGCTTTCTCTGTGGCATTGAGGCTACTTTTTTCTTTTTAGCAGGCCCAGTATGCTCAAGTTTTTCCGCTAAAGCCTGCGCCATTCTGCATGCTCTTTGCTGGTCTTTGCAGCACCAACAAGTCTGCCATTTCTCTTCTCCTCTTATCTGCCTCTCGCTCTGTCCTTGCTACCCTGTTCTCTCCTCCATCTTTCCTTTTACCTTAATCTCTGCAGAAACTGTTTTCTCTCTCCTCCAGTTCTATCAGGCTGCAATGGGTCCCCGGACACTCGTTTTTCCCGGACGACGACGCGGCTGATGAGCTGGCCAGACGGGGAGCGCTACTTGTGCCCTCTGCAATCCCTTGTAGTCACTCTTCTCTTATGTCTGGTATCCACTCTTATCTTTTCTCGGACGGGAGGCATACTGTCTCATCTAAATTCTTCGACACACAAGTTCCCTCGATTTCCACCGACGAAGTTGTGCTCCTACGTCATGCTCGCTATGTTCTCTCTCGTCTACGCTGCAACGGACACAGCCTTCTGTTAAGCTTCTATCTCTATAGGATTGGCAGAATCGAGAATCCTTCCTGCAGCGCTTGCGGACACCTCTCATCTCATTCTGCACTGTCCAGCTACAGATTCTTTGCGTCGCTCGCTCTTTGGCAATTTTCTGTCTCTCTAAGACCTCTGTCCCAGGCCCTGTTGAGTTTCCCGACTTCTGGGGCTTCATGGTCTTCCGCCATCAACCCATCCCTCGGAAAGGGTCGGGTAACAACAACAACAGCAAAACTGAAATTGTAGACGCACTATTATGTTACAAAGGGAGTTAGCAAATTCAGACGTTCCTAAAGTTGTAAACAGTATTACGTCACAATCTGCAACTTGCTATCCTAAGATTTTAATACTGTTTATATATACGGAACACCACTACAGATAAGAAATCAATACTGGTATGCTGAAATAAGAAATAAATACTAGTAATAAGCGAAGAACCTTCGTGGTCACCTCACGGATCCCTTAAAACTCACGGAACACAACTGCATGTTTTGCGAAACCCCTGTTGAAGAGCACTGGTGTGGAGTGATCAAGTAGTTTCCGTCGTGTGTAATTTCTTTTTCAACGTTTTCAACCCCCAACCAAGGTTAGTTAAGTTTAACCAAATCATCATTTTATTAGCTACGTTTCATTGTCCAAACTATCTTTTTCTTACCCATAATCGATATAAAATGTGATGTTAGTTATACTTTTTCTTGTTCTCTCGCGCTACTGATATCGAACGGTCGTTCAGACTTATTGTGCAACTTCACCGTTTAATTCACATTGGGAAATGGACAAAACTTTTTCGCCAAGTTACTCTTCAAGTCAAATAACCTATGTGGAAGCGGTAGCGGTAGAATTTTCGCGCTTCTGCTTCCGCAGAAAAAGGACCGCTTCCGCTTCAACATCCCTGGCCACACTATTGCTCACAGACGCCCTTGCTTTAATCTCCTCAAGTGCTGAGTACTGCGCACCTGTTTGGTGTCACAGTAGTCACACTGGCCTCATCAACAAGCCGACTAATGACATCCTGTGCATAGTGACCGGATGCCTGCCTCCCTCACAAACAACCTGTTTGTTTGATCAGGTATCCAACTAATTGAGTTTCGCCATCAAAAGCCATATCATCTCTAGCTTGGCGTTCCCAGAAACCAGAACATTTGTTCCATGAAATGCTCATGTCCCTACTTGTGGACATCTGCGTCAACTCAAATCGAGACGCCCATTGGTTTCTGCAGCACTGGAACTGCTGAATGATCTCGCTCAGTCAGGCGCCGGTGTAGACAATGGGCGGATCATAAATGGAATATGGAGTGACCGGAAAACACTTCTCAACTCCATTTATTTATTGCCGATGTCAGTTCAGTACCATCGGGAATGTCCTTTCCTGGACCTGCATGGTTCAGGCTTAATCGCCTTCGAAGGTACCGGCTTTAGGCTATTCCGTTCAACAATACACATTTGGGATATGGCTCCTACTGCGGCTTCTGAGTGTGGAGCAAACACCTAAGCACTTGATTAGACACTGCCCCATGTATGACCATCAGAGACGTAGCAGCCGCCCCCCAAACCCCCAATCGGGGGGGGCCCAGGCCAACTTTGGGGGCCCAAGTTAGTCTGAAATTGCTTTTTGGCTACGTGACTATTTTCAGTTCAGCAGACTTGTTTACAACCGATTTAAACTGTAGGAAGAAATTGGCTTGTGACATCATAAGTGAATGCAACGTCATTTTATCTCGCAGAATCTAGAATATTTCGATTGATTTTCTGGTAGAATCTTGAATATTCGATTGACGTAACAATGCCGTTGTTACGCAACAATCATAGAATGGTCTGGAATTCTGTTTGGCTATAAATACCGGGACAATATATATACACTGCAGAGTGCAGATAAAGTATTTTATTGACATTGTATAGAATGAAACGTTCAAAAAGTGGTGCTCAAAAGAGAAAAGAAGCAGCCACTGCTCGAGATGCTGTAGCGAAATTGCCCAAGATGACAGATTTTTTCAAGATTACTGAGCAGAGTAGACCTGGCACTAGTACCGAGAGGGATGAAGAAAACTATAGTGTACAAGAAAAAGAAGACTATGACGATCAGCATCAAAGTGATTGTGAATTTCCAGAAAATGTAAGTTGTGATTTACCTGCCAATACGCAACCTTCAATATCAAAAATAACTGAATCTCAATTTACCCCTATCCCTGATGACCCATGTAAATGGCCTGAAAGTATTTCTGATGCTCAACGATGTGATATAGTAAAGCGTGGACCACATCAACTAATAATGAATTTTCCATATAATAACACAACTCCTTTCCTCCAACCATTATAAACGTGTGTTACCTAATGGTGAAAGTGTTTCACGGTCGTGGCTAGTTTATTGTGGGGAATCAGATCAAGTTTTTTGCTTTTGTTGTAAGCTATTTGGAAAAACACTAAGCCCCTTTTGTAGTGGTATAAATACATGGGAGGGTTTTTCGAAAAAACTGAAAGACCATGAAAACGGCATTTCCCACCAAGAATGCTGCAGTCAATGGATGTTGCTAGCTGAAGGGATAAGAAATTCATCCACTATCGACAAACGCGAGATGAATATTTTTTTCAATGAAAGACGTTTTTGGAGAAATGTTTTAGAGAGACTTATCGACATTGCCTTGTTTCTATCGGAAAGGAATCTTGCTTTTAGAGGATCTGAAGAAGTCTTAGGATCTCCTCACAATGGAAATTTTCTGGGTATATTTGAGCTTTTGGCAAGAAGAGATCCGATCCTAAAAGAGCTTCAAGACAGAATCAAGAATAAAAACACTAAAGATCACTATTTGAGTCCTACCATACAAAATGAACTAATTGAATTGCTAGCGACAGAAGTTGAAAAAGAAAATTTACAGCAATTGAAATTGGCAAAATATTTTTCTATAATTTTGGACTGCACTCCAGATATGTCACATCATGAACAAATGTCTGTCATTCTCCGTTATGTACTATGTAATGAAGAAGCTGCTGTTGTTAAAGAAACATTTTTTGGCTACTTGAGAATAAGTGACAGTACTGGGAAAGGCTTGTTTGGACGCTTTCTTAGAAAAAGCGACCGAACTGCAACTCGAATTGTCTGATTGTCGAGGTCAGTCATATGATAATGGTGCTAACATGAAAGGAAAACATTCTGGGGTCCAAGCAAGAATGCTAGACATCAATCCCAAAGCTGTTTACGTGCCCTGTGCAAACCATACCCTTAACTTAGTTGTTGTTGACAGTGCTAATTCATCGACGGAAGCATTGACATTTTTTGGAGTACTTACAAGGTTGTATGTGCTGTTTTCTTCCTCTGCTCAGCGTTGGGGAATTTTGAAGAAACATGTGGAGCTGTCCATAAAGTCACAATCTGATACTCGTTGGGAAAGCAGAATTAAATGCATCAAACCTCTTCGATACAATTTAAAAGAGGTGTTGCTGGCACTGAAAGACTTGGAAGCCATTTCCATAGAAAGAAAAGATGGAAGAGCTGCCTCAGAAACAAAATCGTTGATAGCTCATTTATCAAAATGGAGTTTTCTTTTGTCGGTGTTTATTTGGTATGATATCTTATTCCAAGTCAATAAAGCAAGCAAGATTCTTCAATCGTATGGAGTCTCCCTTCATACAATGGAAACGGAAATCCAGGCAACTGAAAAGTTTTTGCAAAACTATCGCACAACGGGTTATGACAGTGCCGCAACATCTGCTGTTGAAATAGCACAGGAATTGGATATTGATCCTTCTTTTCCTCCGTCAAGAAGTGGAAAGAAAAGAAGATTGTTTGATTACCAAGGTGAAGAGGAACAACGAGCTACTCCTGAACTGAAATTTAAAAGCAGCTTTTTCTATCCATTAGTAGACCAGGCTATTATGTCAATAAAGGAGCGCTTTAATTTGTTACGTGAGGTTTCTTCCGCCTTTTCGTTTTTGTACACACGAGACAAACTTTTGCTTGTGCAACAAGAAAATGCTCTTCTTACTTGCTGTAAAGAGTTCCAAAAAAAGTTCGGTGACATTGATTCTGATGAAATGAGCGCTGAGCTACAGCGGTTTGTTTTAATTTTACAAAAAAAACGCAATCTCAATACGGCTCAAGACTTTCTGAACTATCTTCTACAGACTCATTTATTTGAATTGTATCCGAATGTGTACATCGCACTTCGAATCTTACTAACTTGCCCCGTGACTGTTGCCAGCGCTGAAAGAAGCTTCAGCAAATTGAAACTGATCAAAACTTTTAATAGAACGTCTATGAGAGACAGTAGACTATCTTCATTAGCCATGTTGTCAATCGAAAATGACTGCGCCCGATCTCTTGATTATGACAATGTCATAACAGCATTTGCGAACAAAAAGGTTCGCTCCAGACTATTTAAATGATACTGTGTTTTTATAACTTTTTCATGTTTTTCAGTGTCATTGCTTTCGTTTCGCAGTGTCTGCATAAATGTTCTACTGAACTCTGGCATCGGTGCCGAATTTTTTATGACTTGCACCTTCGGTATCGGCATGCTTTATTCTGACATTAGCCTGTTTACTTATGTACAAATTGTGGTGTATTTTCTTAATGCAGCTTTTCAATTTTACACCTCTAAAGTGATATGACCTGTGCGCAGGGGCTCTTGCGCTTACTTTGGGGGGGCCCGAAGTTGGAGTGCTACGGGACTGATGACCATCGAGATGGAGCTCGTGTTCTCTCAGCTGTTGACAAGAGCTTGGTGCCGTGGCTGACAGACAGATGTCCGTCCATCTAGTGGGCTGCCCTCTGAAGATTTTTTATAAGCGAAGATCATACTATCGGCCATACTCATTTACACACCTGAAAATGGCAAAAGTTTGTTTCCCTGTGAATAAGGTCAAAATCGTCCGTTCCCGAGGTCGGCTTAATAATCGGGGACGACTGTATCATTATTTTTTGCATGAAAAGCTGGTTGATTGGTTTTCCACTTGAGCCATTGCGGTAATGACTAAACTGCACATGCTGAACTCTGGGCTTTGGGTAAGTTTGCCGTCCCCTGGCAGCGCATATGACAGGGGCAAGAAACATATATAGTATGCGTAGTCAAGAGATTTTAATTTTTGTAACTAGGCCTATATTTACAAAAAATTGTAATTAATGGGCCCAGGCCTACTACTTTAATGCTTAATTCCTGCAAATGCCTCAATTACTTCAACTTCCTTGCACAACTTTGAATTTATGTCCCTATGCACTTATCCAAATGTACGCACAATATTTGCTGTTTGTGCGTGAGCACAGTCTCAATTTATGAGTAGTGTGGTTGATATAAAGGGCATAGTTTCTGAAATATATTGAGGAGAAATTAGCAAAAACTTTATTAAATGAAATTAACGAAGTAGGGCGGTAGGTTTAGGCCTAGGTCACTGTGTGAAATCATACCCACCAAATGCCAAATGAAATGACAGAGCGTTTGAGAAACTAATTCAAAGTACGAGATTCGTGATTACGGGCATAGTAGAGAGTAACCATGCATAGCCAACAAACTTTCTGTTATTGCTCTCAAAAATGTTATTTGTGTGAAGCCGGCTAAACCGATCTTTTTAGCCTAGAATCATCGATTGGGACCCCGGGTACTTGTAAATTATTGGGCGACGACGGCTGGTATTACTTTTCAGTGACAAAAAATTTTTGTCCATTATTTCAGGACGGTACCGGTAGTTTAAAGGCATTGCGTGTGGTCTTGGCAAAAATGTTTTATACTTTGCCAATATTGAGAACAGGACCGGTGCAAGGAATTTTGGAGTTTGATTAGAAAACTAATGGCGGGGCCCCTATTCTACTGAAGTAAAAATTGGTATGTTTATGTTTGATGTAGTATGCCCATTTTTAGCAAAAAAAACACATTAAATGCTTGATACGCTAAAATTTGAAAAAATTTATTTTTAAATACAAAGTAGGCGAAGGTAGTTACAGACATACTGCTCATACACAGATTTTTCAGAAAATCTTTTTTGTTTGCAAAGTAGAATATAGTAAGCATAATAAATTATTTATGTGAGGAATAAGAATTTATCATTCTTCATTTCACTTTTTCAGTAATCCATTTTTTTAGATTGCAGAAAACTTCCAATGGTAGCTCTGTCGCCGCTGGGCCCGATTAGATAAAATTGGTCAAATTAGGCTTATAACGGGCCCGGAGTGTGAAGTATCTTCGTGTTTATATCTTTTCTAGTGATTAGAATAATCTCAATGGTTACCATAAATAACATGTCATACTTGTAACTCTTTAATAGTGTAGGCTACTGGCTGATAAAAATTTGCTCACTGTTTACTACAGAGCACAGCCAATTTCTTTGTTGCGAGAGTGCTTGCAATGCTTTAAATGTATATTGTTGTGATTTATGCTTCTGTCTTTTCGTTTGTTATGGCTCTTCGCAGTATGAAATAAGTACACTAATAAAAGAACATTGAAGCCTACACTAATCAATGAAAATTGCTGAAAACCGATTTCTTGAACGGTACAAACTATGGAAGAAATCTTTCGTGAATTCACTTCAAGCAAATTAGATTTGCCCGTTGACGACGTGATTCAGCTCAATAAAGTAACTGGTCACAGCCTCACCATCTTTTAATTTCAATGTTCGGTTAATTTTTTACATTACTGTAGACGCCGGTTAATAAATTCAGGTATAGTAGAATTTGTCTAATTCGTCAGTTTGCATAAATCGTCACATTTTCGTCAGTCCCGGCAGAATTCTTATTTTTACGTGCATTCCATTTAGTCTAATTCGTCACCTATTTATATCACCGAAAAACCTTTTGTTAGTCTTATTCGTCATTTGCAGATTCGATTCAATGTTTAAGCGGTATTCACAGCTTTGTTGGTTACTGCAGGATAGATAAATTCACGCGGTCTCGGTGGTTATTTCAACAGGCGTGAGATCTCAAACAACAAACAGTCCTTATCGGATTAGATCTCATTATTTTCTTTGTACTGCATGATTTGAGTTGCGGTTAAGTGCATTGTATTCAATAATAAACGTAATTGCGTTAGCAACAAAACAAGCCCCTTGTATACAAGCCATTATCGAGTTTTTACTGTTTGCATAATTAATCAGTTCGCCTAATTCGTCACTTTTTTCTAATTCCCTTTAGGTGACGAACTAGGCAAATTCTACTGTATAATAAATCCGCCGCTTATTAAATCCAAGTTGTTGGAACGGAATTTTCGCATTGAAAAAGCGCCGCTTAATAATTCCAATTTTTTTCGTTTCTCAATTTTGATTGCCAAACTCTTAATTTTTTCGTGCCCTGCATAAGTGTTAATTCAGGTAGCTATGTTTTTGTGTTTTACTGTAATGTATTTTTTGTTTATTTAACCCTAACTTTTGCGGCGCCGCATAGTAAATCCAAAAAAACTTGGAACGGAGATGGATTTATTTTGCTGAGCCTATTGTATATCCAGGAAAAGAGCACTTTTCTCTTCTTGATTGCAAGGCATGGTTGACACTAATTACGCGCTGTACCTTTAACAGTGTAAGAGGCTAACCAAAGTCAACGCTGAAAAGGCTAACTGAGTTTTTTGTCATAGGCTATAAAGCATTTTGAGAAAAAATTTTTCTAAGGCAACACCAACGTTCTCAATTGTGGAAGAGGACCGTCAAAAGCTGTGCCCAAGGGGTCGAAGCAACCAGAATCAAAAACCGATATTAACAGTTCGTTTTTCCTGAACCCAAAAATCTAACATTTGACTCTGGTGAACCCAAGCCGAACCTGAATCACAGTTTTTATAAAGCATTGAACTAGAGCTGAACCGACAAAGATGAATTTGGCTGAATCTGAACGTTGTTGTTTAAACAGTTCCACTAGTTCCAAAGATCCTTCCAGAAAACTGGCAAACTTAACTGCAGATGGAGTTGTACGGACTTTGCTGGATATATAAAAAAAACAGTAAACAGTTTTAAAAAATAAGATAAGTTGACCTACGTAATAAAAAATTTATTTAAGGTTAGTACCAAGAAAGCAAAATGTAATTGTAATTTTGCTGTTAGAATTTTTTTTGATTCATCCATCGGCGGTAATAATTCGCCTCCGGTCTGAATTCATAAACAGCAGCCACAATGTGGTGGCGTAGGCCTAATCCCATAGCCCCAAAATCTGAATCGAAACGGCCGTTGACTTCTCAAAGTGCCTGGGATACGTAGTACAGTTTACTTAGAAAGGTCAATGCAGCCACATGAGGTTGGTAAAATCGCAAAAACTCTAAAAGCTACAGAAGTTAAGAGCTTTGGACAACACCACAGAGAAACGATTAACCCCTTAACCAACCATTTTTGTGTATCTTATGTTTCATTTTTAAACAATTTTTCCATGCAGCAGAAGCAGAGCGCCATGCAGAATCCCTTTGTCCAATCTGCTCTGCATAACGATTTGTTTTTTCAATAACCAAGTCTATAATTCTTTGGTCAAAAAACAAACTCAAATAATCGAAGGGAGTCATTTCTAAAAAAATTACCTTGAAAATGAATTCCACAATTACCAGTGAATGGAAAACGCGGTGGTGCTGGAGGCAGTCTGTCCTCGGACGCATGATGGCGATGCCATGTTCTGGCATCACCCATTTCATCATCGCTTTCAGAATCTGACAATTCGTCATCAGACTCGCTTCCTTCTTCATCAGACGTATCAAGACTTCTAAGTGACTCCTCATATTCACTATCATCGTCTAAGCCAGCCATTGAGGGTAATCAAACAGTGCAAAATTTCAATGTAACAAATGAAAAATTAGTCACATCCACCGCTGACTGGTCTCTATTACACTGCCAAATTATGTTACATGCAGCATTTTTAAGTACCGAATGGCACGCTGCCAGACGTACGATTGAACGCGGAAAGACGTCTAAAGCGAAGATTTGCCTGAAAACATCAATGAAAGACGTGTAATGTCGTTTATGGTTGGTTTTCAATGCTTGATTTCTGGACGTGTTTACACGTCCAAGTCTAAAAAAAGCACATTTGGCAAAAACGTGTATACACGTCTCCGCCGTTTAAGGGGTTAATGAACTGAAAAAATACATTTCAAAATTAGGCCAACCCACATACGAAGCCTGAATGCGTTGGCGGTCTTATAATGTTGCCCGATCCCTTCCTCGAGATGGGGTCATTGCGGAAGACCTTGAAGACACAGAAGTCGGGCAACTCCTCAAAGCCTGTACCCGAGATCGTATACAGAAAAGAAGTTGTCAACAGCGAGCGGCGAGAAGTACGTAGCAGGACAAAACCGAACGGGATGAAAGTGCCGGAAGTCGGATGGCGCTGCATGATACACTGCACCAATCAACAGCCGCCTCAACGTGACGGTGTGGTACCAACTCTGCGGGGCTGGGCCCGAATGGCTGCTGGCCTTTCCGAGGGTCCCAGATACCCTGGGCACTCTTGTTGTCCTGCTTACCACAAAAACAGTGCAACATCTTTGCAAAAATTTAGTCATATTAAATAACCTCATTCAAGAGTTCTGTTTTAAGACAAGTTTAATCAAAAGCATCAACTTGAATATCTGTAAAGGTATCTAAACCACAACATTTTTTCAATTCTTTCACCAACACATTTTGCCATTACTGAGTCAATTTAACTCCTTTGACCACTATTGTTATCAGATAAAACATAACTGCATCATAAAGAAAATCGGAGTGTAACAGAGTTCACCACTTGTAGTAACAAGTTTTGAGCAATTTCTTGTCACCGTCGCTTTCTCTTGAATCGTTTGTCAGGCTTTCCAGCATCTGTAAAATGATTACTGGTTGCAGGTACAACAACTTTTACGTTCGCTTAGTAGTCGATAGATCAAAGTTCAATTCTCTGTTCGACTCGTACCAAAAACTTAAAACATGAATATCCCCAAATCAAGAGTCTTGGTGTTCAACAGAAGGGATGTTGTTAAGAACAAAACACGCAGCTATGCACGTCATAGTCTTCAAACTTGCTCAGTCAAAAATAACGTAAGTATAACCCGGGATCAAAAGACATTGTTTTCAATACAAGGATTGACAGAATAAGAAACAATTATGCAAAAGGAACAGGACATGAGGGAAGAATAATAGACAAGATTGGGGAGGAAAATACGAGATGACTTGGGCACGTATCAAAGAGAAAACAGCTACTTTGGGAGGATAATGGAAATGGACTCACCAAATAGAAAACCAAAAAGAAGGTTTAAGAATCGAAGTGGAATGACATGAAAGTGTTCGGATAGATGGAGGAGGAGGTAGAGAGTTGCTAAAAATGGGATAACCTGCCGTGGGGAGTCTTGAAAGAGAATACTCGAAAAAGATTTGAATAGCAGTTGAAAAGCGCTCAAAACTTGATTTCATCATCATGAAAGCATTTGAAATTCAGAGCTGGCTTGGGTGATTTATAGTTTCATGCACAACTGCCAAGTTGGTTTGTGGCACAGTGGACACTGCTGAAAATACTGCAATTGCAGCTCTAGTTGGAAAATGTCAGAGCATTTCTTTTTCTCAAATCCGACCACCTAAGCATTGCTACCTTCGTACTAATAAAGATTTGGGAAAAAGTTGAAAAGCCAACTAATAACAGAACATGAGGGGTTACGATGCCAAAAAGTCGCAAGTAGAGTGTGAGGGAGGCAAGACGGCGTTGTCACACACTTTGGACTTCCAACACAAACGTTAATCGCCTCATGATGAAAGAATTATATTTTGTCCATACATCCAAGCTTTTTTTCAGACTACGAGCTTTACACAACGGCCATCTCTTTTGACAGCCTCGTAAAAAGAACTTACTTTTTAAGCTTTTACGTTTTCTATTAATTTTTTTATATCTTCTTGGAATGGAAGTATCAAAAATAGATTTCACAGCGTGGTCGTCATCACTTTCATTTTCGAAATCAGGATCATTAATGGTTTCTTCCGGTACGCTGAGACTAAGTTTGAGTTTTCTACCGTCCAGTTCAACGTTATCCTTTTTCGAATATGCTTCCTTTAAGCCTTTTTTAGTAAAAAATTCGATAAATGCCATCCTGCAACAAAAAAATAAAAAATAAAAACAGGCACGTTCTTTTACAATCAAATATATGCCCTCTGGTCACATCAAAAACATATATAATTTCGGGATTTTCAAGCTAGTTTTTAGTTATATCTATCTACCTGATCTATACTTGCCTTCCTCTTTAGCATAAACCTCTTGGTTAAATACAATCTGAGCTCTTTGATCTGAATCTTACTAATGGCGAAACTAAGAATTAACAGGGAAGTGCGGAAGCAGCGAAACTTACCGAAAGAAACCTTCACCACATTTCGAGTGTTTGTGTTAAGTCGCCTCCCAACTTTTGATTCTAGACCGTAGACCAAATAGAAGTTCGAAAACTTTGTACAGGTCCTCAACATCCATTCGAAAAAGTATAAATAACTGAAAAATGATTGCTGAAGCCTGCATAACTACGACATCAGCAACGTCTAGCGCAATATAATGGGAGGGAGTGGGGAAGAAGAATGACAAAAACCTTGCTTACCCAGTAGGATTACCAACTGAATCCTCCAAATTTCGAACTTCTTTGACATCTTTAAAAAGCACTTCAAGTTTTTGAGCGAAAACATCAAACGGAAGGTTTTTGCAACATAAAGTGCGCTCTTTTGTACTTTCATTAGCATCTGTAACGAATTAATTATTCGCAAATGAAATTACAAGACCATTTTTGTATCTACCGTTAACAAACAAGTCCTCCTTCACTACCATTTATGCATTTTGAACAGATGAATAGAAAACTTCTCAAATAAAAGTCACTCAAAAAAGTTTGGTGTTGAAATTTTTCGAAAAAGCTGACGCTGACTGCGAAGCAGCAAGATGAAGGGGAGTGCCCGGGGTAACTGGGACCTTGGAAAGGCCAACAGCCACTTCGACAAAACCCAAACGGGGTCGGGGACCGCACCACCACGTTAAGGCGGCTGTTGATTGGTGCAGCTCCTGCGTATTGGTGCGTATCAAAGCTTTTTGAACGCATCATTCTATCCCGTCTACTCTTTTTTCTGGAATCTAATTCCATTCTCTCTCCTTGTTAGGCCGGTTTCTGCCCTGGACGGTCTTCACTAGATCAAATTCTGTTCCTTTCTCAGTCCATTTCAGACGGGTTTAACAAACCCAGGACGGGCTCTTGAACGATCCTCTCTACTATTGATTTCTCCAAAGCTTTTGACTCTGTCTGGCATCCCACCCTTTTCCATAAACTCATTTCGGCTGGCCTCCCTCCTTGCTTGCTCGTTGGACTCAAATTTTTTCTTTCTGATAGGAGTGCTAGTGTGGTTTATCAAAATCACAGAAGTTGTTCCCTTCGAGTCCGTCGAGGTATTCCGCAAGGATCCGTTCTTGGCCCTGCACTTTTCTCTCTCTTCATCAATGATCTTCCGGCTTCTCTGCCTTCTTCCGTCAGCTGCTCTCTTTACGCTGACGATCTGGCCATTTGGCCCTCACCGCGGTGGAGGCCACACAAGGAGCTCTGTTTCGATTGGAGCGCTGGTCTGAGTACTGGTGTCAACCTCTAAATCCGAGCAAATGTGAGGCCTCCTTTTCAGCCGATTTCCACTAAGCTAACCTCCAGCCCAACCTCCTCTTACTTAACTTCCGTCTCCGTTTCAATCCCACTCCAACCTTTCTTGGAGTCACCTTCGACCGCACTCTTTCCTTTACCAAACATGTATCTTCGCTGAAGGCCAAGTTTTTCCCACGTCTCAAGGCCTTACGCTGTATCTCTGCTTCCTCATGGGGCCCCTCTAAGGAGTCCCTCTCTGTTCTGTATAAAGCTTTTGTCTAGCCCCTTCTCATATATGCCTCGCCCGGATCGTTTCCTTTCCTAAGCGTTACCAATATCACCTAATTGGAACGCTTCCACCGAGCGGCTAGTTGCGCCATCACCGGCTGCCTCTCGTCCTCCCCTATCCCTCTTCTTCTCTCCAAGGCTTCTTTACCTCCCTTACGAGTCACCCTGACTCATTTCATTCTTTCATCTTACGAGCGAGCTCTTCGTCTCCCAACCTCCTTTCCCACTTCCGGTTTGGCAAGACTTGGAGTGAGGCCAAGACTCTGCAGATCGTCCTGGAGAGATTTTGCATCCACTCACCCACTCATGCTTCCTTCTACGTCTCCTAGGGAGCCCCCCACTCCTCTCTTATGTTCTCGCTCTGATCTCCATTTCTCTCGTCAAGGTGCGGCTCTCGCTCATCTTGACTCTCTCCCCTCATGATCTGGTACTCTAGACGGCTGTTCCTTTTCCTTCTGGCAAAGGCGGCTCCAGCGTACTTGCCAACTGCTTTCTCTGTGACATTGAGGCCACTCTTTCCTTTTCAGCAAACCCAGTATATTCAAGTTTTTCTGCTGAAGCCTTGGCCATTCTGCATGCTCTTTGCTGGTCTTTGCAGCACCAACAAGTCTGCCACTTCTTATCTCTTCTCCTATCTGACTCTCGTTCTGTCCTGCCACCCCTATCCTCTCCTCCTGTTCTATCAAGCTACAATGGGCCCCCAGACACTCGCTTCTCCCGGGCGACGACGCGGCTGATGTGCTGGCCAAACGGGGAGCACTGCTTGTGCCCTCTGCAATCCCTTGTAGTCTCTCTCCTCTGATCTCTCGTATCCACTCTTATCTTTTCTCGGACTGGAGGCGTACTGTTTCGTGGAAATTCTTTGACACACAGGTTCCATCGATTTCCACTGAGGAACTTGTGCTCCCTCGTCATGCTCGCTGTGTTCTCTCTCGTCTACGCTGCAACGGACACAGCCTTCTGTTAAGTTCTTATCTCTCTAGGATTGGCAGAATCGAGAATCCTTCCAGCAGTACCTGTGGACACTCTTTCCAGGACACCTCTCATCTCATTCTGCACTGTCCAACTATGGACTCTTTGCACTGCTCACTCTTAGGTAACTCTTTGTCTCTCTACGACCTCTGGCCCAGGCCCTGGGGGTCCATGGTCTTCCACTATGCCTCCATCCCTAGGAAGGGGTCGGGTAACAACAACAAGTAGTAAGACAAAAATTAAAAGTTTAGCATTGATATACCTTTGTTCCTTAAATTTTTTCCTTTTTTGGTTTCGTCTACTTCTACTATTAGTTTGCAGCCTTCCCATTTTTTCTCACGAAGATTAAGTAGTTTGCTGCAATCTTTTGATTGAACGTCGATGAAAGCTATCCTGCGTAGCATCAAAAACCATTTGCATTATTTGTTTACAAGATCTTTTAAAACTACTTTCTAAAGACTCTCAAAAGAGCACATGAGCTGTACGCAGCCCACTCCACTTAGAAACACCACACGTGCATTTAAAGTCTAGTACATCGGTCTTTAAACCAGGGGTTCTTAAGCAAGAGTAAATAGACATCTTCAGGGCCAGAGAAAATGCGTATTTCTTTTTTCTCAAGAAAATTTTAATGAATGCTGGACTTTGTTGAGGTAGGCATTTAGGCTGAGAGTCGAAATATAAGCTTAAGAAACACCGTTTCGAACGCATGTATGTTGAAAGTGCAAACATAATCACATTTTTAAAACTGTATGGTAGATATCACTCAAATCAAACTTCACAACCTTTGCCTTACCCAATCCCAAATCAATTGTAAATAAGCCATTGTAAATAACCGCAGTCAGCACTAAGTTCACTGCACTACAAAGGGTATATGAATTCATTGCACAATGAGTCAACGCTAGACAAATTCAGATGCAATATATTTCGAAGGAAGAAAATGTTGAAGACCGATTTCGACTAGAATACACGACAAGCTCTTGTAGGCAATTAACCACCTACATATCTTTTATTTCGTCGAAAAAGTGAACTCTTCACCAAAAAAAAAAGGATAACAATTGCATGACTTACAAGGCAAGTAACTATTGTTTTTTATGTTTAACTTCTTGTAGCAATAGTAAGTTTATTTTTAGTAAAATAAAGATACTTCAGCATATGCTTAAGATCGCTGTACACAGCATACGTTTTTGGTCCGGTTTGCATTGTTTTTGATCTCACGCATTCTTATACGAAAACTTTCATCCGCTTTGATATTTATCGATTTTTTAAAGTGAATGTTGTTTTTCGAATATACGAGGGTCAGTCAATAAGTAATGAGACTTTCTCAATTGCTTTTGTGTTTTTGTAGCTGAGGAACTCAAATTTTATGTGATGATTATGAATGGAGTTGTCATCTCATTTACAACAAAACTTGTTTATTTTCAGATTACTGTAGGTGTGATGATAAATTGAAATGACTACTAGGCTAGCAAACAGCTCATCGTTGGAACAAAGAGGAGTCATTAGATTTCTGTTGGCAGAGAGTGTAAAATCATAAGAGATTCTGTCTAGAATGCAAAGACAATATGGTCCTTCCTGTATGTCTAGAGCAAACTTCTACAAATAGGTGCAAGCATTCAAAGATGGACGCGAAAGCATTACTGATGATCTGAGAAGTGGAAGGCCTGTGGATGTCTCTACCCCAGAAGCAGTACAGGCAGTTGAAGACCTGATCAAATCTGATAGAAGGGTCACTTTAGATAAAATTGCTACAAAATTGGACATCTCCCATGGCACAGTGTACGCAATTGTGCGTGAGAAGCTGCATTTTTCAAAAGTCAGCTGTCGCTGGGTTCCCAAGATGTTAACAGATGATCACAAAATGCAACGCCTGATGGCTTCCAGAGCATCACTACGCAGATACAGAAAGGAGGGAGATGCATTTCTGTCGAGAATAGTGACAACTGATGAGACCTGGGTTTTTCATTATGAACCTGAATTGAAACAACGAGCAATGGAGTGGAAGCATGTTTCTTCCCCAGTGAAGAAAAAATTCAAATCTCAGAAAAGTTTAAGGAAAGTCATGCTCACTGTGTTCTGGGACAGAAATGGGCCGATCACTATCAGTTTCTTGGAAAGGGGCAATACTGTGAACTCAGAGAACTACTGTGAGCTGCTAACTCAAGTGAAAAAAGACATTAAGAACAAACGGAGGGGACTTCAATCAAGAGGTGTGATTCTTCTTCAGGATAATGCAAGGCCCCACACAGCAGCAAGAACCCTAGCCAAAATTGAAGATTTAGGCTGGAAACTTCTAACACACCCGCCCTACAGCCCAGACCTTGCACCATCTGATTTTCACCTCTTCGGCCCACTCAAAGAGAGTATGAAAGGAATTCACTTCCAGACTGACGAAGAAGTGAAGGCTGCTGTGAGCAACTGGCTAAGGACCCAGTCCACGGAATTCTATGCCAAAGGAATAGACAATCTAATATCAAGATGGAACAAGTGTGTTGCAAAGGAGGGAGACTATGTTGAAAAATAAAAAAGCATTTTTTGATTACCAGTCATTGCAAACTTGAGTTATTGAGAAAGTCTCATTACTTATTGACTGACCCTCGTACAATTTTGCCCTCAAAGTACGAACCATAAGCGCATACTTTTTGCGGAAAAAAACATTTTTGTTGAAAATATCGGATGTTCACTCAGCGAGGTATGCTGTTTGGCACCATACAAATATCAAACCAGATAAACATTTCTTAACAAATAAGCTTAAGAGATAAAAACGTACAAACCGGACAAAACCGTATCAAAACCGCGCAAAAACGTATACTATGTATGCCACCTTTACAAAAATGGTTCTCAACCCTTTTCATGGTTGCTTCCCCCATCTTACCGTATATGAAGTCATACCGTATATGAAGTCATATCTTACCGTATATGAAGTCATTTTTTATCTCCTTTACATTAACAACAGTTGCGACACACCAAATAAAAATAACCAAAAAATTGAATTGCGTTGAATAAACTGTCAACAGAAACACTACAGTAGCACTCCACGTAACAAAGGAAATTCTTGGCACCGGTTTTAACCAGGCCTGGAAAAAATGCAAAGTTTCCCGGGAATCCGTTTTTTGAACTAAAAATTTTCCGCGGCTTTCAATGGAGATTATGACGTCATTATTGTTTAACACCATTCTTTTCGGCGAAATCTTCACGAAAACAAAGCGATCCGGCGACGCGAGTTGCTATCAAAGAGATCCAAAGGCAAAGCAAACAGCGCTGATAATCACGCTGTTGTGATGTCATAAGTATAATTTGCTCGTAAAGGATGCGCCGACCTGCACGATTGTTCACTAATGGGTGGGCCTCGCTTTAATGTAGCTAGATATTGCCGATTTACCACAAAAAACTTCAAAAATTTTTTTCAGAAATTTCATCTCAAATTTTTTTTTTAAGAAAATCGGTCAAAATTTCCCGCGAACTAGCAGAATTTCCTGGGAATCTCATTCACGGATTCCCCATTTTTTCCAGGCCTGGCACTAACAATGCAAACCACATCACAATTGACATTGACATGTAGAGCTATTTTGCTTTTTTGTTTTAATAATAACGCAAGTTTAAAAATCGGACTCTAATGTATTCAACTTTTTTAACCAATCTTTGCTCACCTGCCTTAAAATGTGATTTAGTCTCCCCTTGGGAGGTCCGTTTCTCTGATCAAAATCCACCAACGTGGAATATTTTCTGACCCTTAAGTACGAAAAATACTAACCTTGCTTCAAAGTTAGCCCTACATCCAAACAAGGTTATCCCTCTGGTTTTTAAGAATTTTGTCAACGAAGTTTGAGATTTTCCACTTGGTATATTGGATATCATAAATGTTTGAATTTCATTATCTACAAATGAATGACATCATAGAAACATAAGCATCAACACCCAAAATCATGCAATGGAGAGAAATTGGATTACACTGGCAGTTGGAAGTCAACGAGTTCAACACTTACAGCATTACGTTACATAAAGTAATAGCTGTTCGGTGAAGTTCAATGGTCCTGTCCTCAGCTTAAGCTTATACATTGGATTCAAAGTATAACTTGGATGGGAATGTAGAACATTTACAGGGGTGAGGGACAGGGTTGTGGGGCCCCTTAAAAAAATTGAGACAATTCGTTGAAACCAGCATTGCAAAGAAAGCGCAACCGGCATGATGGTGTAGTTGTTAGAGCATCCGCTTTGCGGTTGGTAGACCTGGGGTTCATTCCCTCAGTCGAGTCATACCAAAAATACTTTAAAAAATGGTATTCTCAGCTTCCCTGCTTGGCGCTCAGCATATAAAAGGGATAGTGTGGAGAACAAGCTAGCAAGCTTGCTTGTTGTGTCCTTGGGCAAGGCACTTAATGGGACGCCTCCACCTTTACGTGGCAGACAGGTGGCCCACCCGTACTTCACCGGATTACAATTGTGAAGTTGCTAACCAAGCATGTTGTAAAAGGCTACTTTTGGATACCCACCAGTGGCAGTTTGCCTTGTTGGTGGTGGGGCTACCAGTCACTCATGACTGGTTCAAAATGGGCTCCCATCTTTCCCCTAGCCTAATTTCAGTTAGGCTGACGGCATGAACCTAAATTGCCGTTCGTCCCGCACCTCCATTCCGAGGAAGAGGGGGGTTAATCACAACAACAAGAAAGCACCTTTCATAAAAGAAAAAGGTCTTGGTGTTGGTTTGAAGAGTAAATATTGAATACTTTGAAGAAATCGATCTCCAAAAAATAAATAAAAATAAAAGTCTTAGGCTTTGGAGAGAAAATGTGGTTTGATGACGACCACCTGAAACTAAGTCATCTCCCCCAAAATAAGGGGTTTTATCTATTAAAGGGGGGAGAAGGGTAGGAATTGTTGTTGAAATTGTCAAGTGAGGCGTATCTCAAGAAGTTTAAAAACTGCTGATCAAACCATTTCAACAAAAAGTTCCATATTGAGTTGTTTATCAGTTTTAACAAATAATTCAACTCTTTTATGCAGCTTACCTTCTTCAGGATTAGGTTGCTGCTTTGAAGCTGTATTTTTGTTTTTTTTATTTTCTTCTAATACGGACTTGTGGAACTGTTCCGAAACGAATTTCTTTCCCACCATAAGAAGTTTTAATTTACGACCATCAAGAAAAAATTCATTTCGCTTTTCATATGCCTCTTTCATTGCTTCTTCAGTAAAAAATTCAATAAAAGCTACGCTGCAAACAAATCAGAATGATCAGCAGGTTTTGCCGCTACAGAAAAGTTTATGCAAGTAACAACTTGCACACAATCTCGCGAGCATTCTAACAACAGCGAAGACCCAATTTGTCAATGCTGCCTTTAAGTTTTTGAGAACCAGGGCACCTGAAAATGTTTTGGCTGTAAGCTAATAATCAAATGTGCCCAAATGCAAATCTCGCTAACTGCCTCTCCAAAACAGTTGTTGCCATAGCTTAAGAGAGAGTGCGTCTCTGATCCCAAGGGTAACAAAAGTACAGGAAAATGCACTCGGTACTATTTGCAAGATTTATCTTGTCTTGATATAAAATTTGCCTGCCCCCAAATACACAACCGATTTGCCAAGAAACTGACTTAAATTTGCTCTCTACAAGCAACTGCTATACAAGACTATTTTTCATTGGAAAATGAGTCTCCATTACACAGACCAAACCTTCCTTAATAGATTGTGGCTTGGGACAGAAATTCTATCCGTAAAAATTTGACTATTATCTGTCAGTGTTCCATCAACGATTTTGCCGACTGGCTTAGCATATGTCCCGAAATGTCGTGTAAAATAGAAATGAAGTTTGTCTAAATTCACACTTAGTTAATTTCCTCTCCAAAATGGTTATCACTATGGCCATGAGACAACTTCTACTGCCTAGGATTCTATTTGTGGTTGTTAGCAATCAAGTGCCTTCTCATGCAACGTTTGGCTGTGCCTACAGTTATAGCTCAATTGCCGAAAAAAATGGCATTAAGAAAACCACGTTATCTACTATTAAAGATCGCTGTATCTGGCAGTTCAAAAACAAATTTGCAATTCTCAAAAGGTCTGCATGAAATTGAAAGTAAAGATCACCCTGTGCATTTTTGAGTCTTTCTATCTTTAACCAGATGTACTTCTCGCACTTCCTTAAACAGTGACATGACTTTTTGAGAAAAGATTTTGTAAGGAACATTTTTACAGCACAAAGTACGATTGTCTCTTTCCTCTTTTTCTTCAGTTTTTTGTTCTTTTGATACTGCAACAACACAAAGAAAAAAATTCAACAACAAACTGGTGCAGTGGTGTAGTGGTAACACCATCCACTTTGCAACTGGCTGATGTGGGTTCAATTCTGTTGTTGAGTCACACTCAAGACTTTGAAAGCTATTGGGAGATTTTCCTTTTTGGCGCTCAACAATAGGAGTAATGTGGTGGAAGAAAAATAAGAAGTTTACTCAGTCATGACTAGAAACAGTGCAATGGGCTTCAATAGTCTGAGCATAAAGGCAGTATTGGTGCCACAACTACACAACGATGTAGGAATCTCAAGATTAAATAATTGTTGGAATGCAGCACCGTCTACCTATTGCTGTCAGCACTCTATCATGCAAGAAGAAACAAAAATCTTTTCACAACTGCAGTAAATCAAAAAACCGTGCACTACTGTAAGAGCAAGAATAATGCAAATACTATTTACAAAAACATCAATTTTGAAAACAAAAAATGTTAGAACCTTTAGTGTGTTTTTGCTTTTTGTTTTGCAAAGTTTCATCCAGCTTTACAGCTAACTCACAACCTTCCCAATCATCTTCATTGAGACCAAATACTTTTTCACTATCTTTTACTTCAACATCAACAAAAGCTACCCTAAAAAGCATCAAAATCACAATAGACACAGGCTTATTAAAGAGCATATTTAATGCCGCTGGTAACAGATGCTCGTAAAAACATTGCTATGTTGTTTAAAAATGCATCTAATGCTGTTTTGAACACGCAATCCTTGATAGAAAATACGACCACTTCTCTATTTATTTGCTTTGGTGCTAATGCATTGATGTATGGGATATACTGGGGTAATTAGGTACAAGTTTATATACGTCAAGTCATGCAACACATAATTCAAACCAACAAGTTAATTTTGATCTTACATAATTCTTGAACAATTTTTTCAACTAAAACAAGGCTAATTTTGCGTGACCACACATGCAGTGATGCTTGGCTGACATTGAAGTGATATCATGACAAGCTACCAACCTGGCAATGCTTTCATCATGAGTTAAATGTAACCAATAAGAATGGCTGCAAATAGACTATGGATAAGAATGAATTTGAATCTGTTCAATTTTCAGAACAAGCCACATTGCTATCTAACTAGCATCCTCAACCAATATAACATTTTGATCAACTACACTCAGACATTTTTAGGGGTTTTTAACCTTGTCCCAAATTACCCCATTGGCTGGGTAGATTGTGACAACCAGGGCTGCAAACTCAGTCGATTTTTATATCGAGTTTAAGTTCGAGTTCACCTTGTTTTACGAGCTTTAGTTCAGCATTTTCATTTTTGTGAGGTCAAGTTCGAATTCGAGTCCTATAAAAATTTATCAAGTTTTTTCGAGTTCAGAAAAGAAAGTGATTGACTTTAGCCTAAGCACATTTGCAGTAAAATTGCACGTTCAAACTTATGTTTAAACATCTGTTGTAATAAACAAATGTTGTTGCCATAAGCCAGGCAGTATGTGTAGTAGTAAATTTGTATTAAAAGGGAAAATTGAAAAATAACTTACAATTAAATCATTGAATGTTTTGTAAGTATGCGCTTTCGATCAAAACAAGGGCTATGGCTGCAAATCATTGTTTACGACGAAAAAGTTAGCTGCCAATTAGGTCACCCATTCTCTACTGCGACTGTTTAAATTGCAAAACTGTAAAATCTAATTAGAGCGTTCTTCTAGTTATTCAGTTTTTATCTGGTGTTGTCCTCTTAACAGAGACGACCGGATTCACCCCATTCCTTCTGCATTTGCTTGCACTCCGCCAATCCACTTTGCTTGATTCAGGGCATCCTCCTTCTTCAAACGAATCTTCTTTGTCTCCTCTTCCACTTGTTTCTTCAGTCATCTTTGCTTTCCCTTGCCACTCACTTCAAGATCCAGAGGAACCCTCAAAACACTATTGTCATCCCTCCTCAGCGTTCTTACCATTCAACTCCATTTGCTATTGCTAACTGATCTATTGTTTCCCTCAACCCCAACACGCCCATCTGTTCTTCAGTCATCTTTCTGACCACACATTGCTCTCACCATAGCTCTCTCCGTTCCACCATTCTCCCTTAAAATTGCTTTTTCATTCTCTTTTAAACACCATGCCTCGCTTCCATACAGTATTGGTAATCTTATGCAACAATGATAAACTTAACCTTTCATCCTCAGAGAAAACTTATTTCCAAGCAATAACTCTCCACATTTCTTGAATCTTACCCAACTGATTCTTACTCTTGCTGTGACTGCCGCTTCACAACCACAACTAGAATTTAGTCTGTCTGCCAAACAACAAAATTTATTCACTGTCTCCACTTCATCGAACAACTTCTCGATCAAATCCACTGTTCCATCCATTATTCCTTTACATTCTGAGCAAACAAAATGCATTGCAAACCTAGCAGTAGCTCTCTTTATTTTTGCACATCTGCCATGAACCTAGTTTTCATATTTTGTGCACACCACTGAATTGGCCATGACTCTTCTCTGACAAACTCCACATCTATCTTGAATTTGAATGGTTCTCCTTCTGACTGGCTTACCATCACCTTTGTTTTTCTGGTGTTGACCTTTAAGCCTTTATTTTCCAGTGCATCCTTGCAATTCCAAAATCTTTCCTTAAAGTCTTCCATGGTTTTGTTCATGAAAACAAGGTCATCTGCATATAGTAATTCATTAACCACACCCCTTCTTGCATTTTCTGTAATAACATCCACAACTATTGCAAACAATAGTGGTGACAGCACAGATCCTTGATGTACACCAACTGTTACTTTAAATTCCTCTGAATATGCAGATCCCACCTCACTCTTGTCTTTGCACCATCATACAAGCTCATAACTGCCCAAACCATTACTTCTGATAAACCCTTCTTTCTCGTGGCCCACTCCATCACTTTTCTTGGCACTCTATCAAAAGCTTATTCCATGTCAACAAAACACATGTACAATTTCTTGTTTTTCGTTTGATATTCCTCCAGCATTCTCCTCACAAAGAATATTGCATCCACTGTTTCTTTTCCAGGCATAAATCCAAACTACAGCTTATTCAAATTGACTAGTGTTTGTATTTGCCTCTCTAGTACCCTTTCAACAATTTTCATGGCATGCTATAGCAGTTTCACTTTTAGTGAATTACATCAGCGACCACTACACAGCCCAAAAGTGACTGTTTGGTGTGGTTTGGGAAAGTGCAAGATATTTGGTCTGTTCTTTTTTTGAAGAAGAAGAAGAGATGGCAACGATTATTTCAGACTGCTATATTGAAATGTTTGAAAACTGTTTCCTATCTGAACTTTGCAGACGAGGAATCAATAGGGCATCAATGTGGTTTTAACAAGATGGGGCCACTGCTCATACAGTGAGTGTCCATGACTGCTGTTCAAGCTGCATTCCCTAATCATGTTGTTTCACGCTTTGGAGATCTCTTGCGGCCTCCATGCTCATCCAATCTTTCCATGTGCAATTATTATCAGTGGAAATTTTTGAAATCATGTGTTTATGCTGGGAAACCCTGCACACTTGGAGAATTGAAGACTGCAATATGTGAAAATATCCAAGAAATAGGTGAAGAAACTTTAGTGAAAGTGGAAGCTAACTTTAGAAAGCGACTTCAAATTTGTGCTCGTGAAAATAGTCATCATTTGTCAAACATAATTTTTCACTCCTAAATATTTCATAATGGCATAGCTTAGTGCATGTTTTTATGTACATTATAAAATTTTTGTTAAAATATTGGCAGAATTTTGTCTTCCTTAAAAACATACGTTTCCCATGACCCAACCTGCACAATCATAACTTATAAAAGGCAGACTTAAGCAAGTACTTAAGCCAGGCTTAATGCTAAAACTTCTTTCTGCATACAAAATCGATGACTTTTAAGATGGGCTAAGACAATTTTAGAAAAAGCCTGGCTTAAGCCTACTTTCTGCATTAGATTCTTAATTTTGAATAAAAAGACTTTATTCTTTTAAAATTCAGTTGTAATGATATTGTACAAATGAAAATTAACTCAAACTTGCTTTTAATATTTTCCAGTTTGAGTCCCACAAAAATTTGAGTTTCTAGTTCAAGTTCGAGTTTGGCCAAAAAGATCAAGTTTTTTCGAGTTTGAGTTTAAATTAGAGTTTGCAGCTTTGGTGACAGCAGATACTCTCAATTCCAGAATCTATATTTCTGGATTCAAAAATTACTGAAAAAAGCTGTGTTGCCAAGTGGTAAATAAATATGCCAATGTTCAAAAAAAAGTGCTGAGGTCAATGTTGTAATGGCAAAAAAGCAGATACAAGCTAAAAAGTAGTAATTTGTTCCATATTACCCCAGTGTACCCTACTACAGTATGACATGCACCAACCAGTGACCTGCATCCACAAGTGGTGGCTGACTAAGTCTAATGTGTACGCCACTTTTTAGTCTTCCAAACTCTTCATTTATCCTGTGATAACAAATTATTCAGGTTAGCAAACTGGCAAACACAAGTAAATTTTGGCTACACCAAAATATGAAAATCCAAAAACTGATAATCAAAAAAATTCATAGGCCTATTGAAAAATGAAATTATTAAATTATGAAAATTCTTTGAGAAACTCAGAATGGAATCACTGAATTACAACAATTAACTAACCTAGCTTCTGCATTGACACGACAACCCCATGGTATTATTCCTTTGGTCTTTAAAAAGCTATCCAACAAATATTGATTTTTTCCTTGGGGAAAGTTGGAAATCATGACAGTAATTAATCTTCCCTCTGCAAATAAAAACAAATGCAAATATATTTAAAAGCATCGTCTGATAATAACTAGGCCTAGAGTACTGTGAGGAATTCATTTTGCTTAATCAAAATAGGCAAAGCACATAACCAATTATGTAATTTCTTTGTGGTACCAGTACTGAATCTGAATTGCATGACTTTTTAAAATCTGGGCCCATATTGAAACAATTTACAAGCTAGTCGATTTAAATTTAGAAGGACAGTAGCCAGGCAACACGGAACCAACATCATTTAGTGAAAACCTAAGCTAATCAAAATCATTTAATGAAAACCTAAGCTATCTGATGCCTTAGTGACAATGTTGCCATGTTTGCCCCAAATAGACAGTTTATGGTAGTAACAACCCTATGCTAAAGTTATTGATAACATAATTGAAAAAAATTAACAACCTTACATTTGCCTAAAAATTGACAACTTTACCCTACCTATACTGACTTTGTTCTGCCAAACACTTAAGAGCAAAATTGGTGTCCAAATTTGATTCATTGCACAGGTGGTCTCAAAAGCAAGCATGCACTTTTAAATTTGATTTGCTTTTCACATACTGATCACAGGGTACTTTTTTCAGAGAACATAGCATGGATAACTACTAAATTTTAGGTATATGGAGAACACAGATTATCCAAACACTACCCTGACAAACGTCATAAAAGTGCATCTATATTCTTATCTTGAGAAATTGCTATCTATGCTTGATAACAGACTGTGTCTAAAAGTTAAAGCTTTTACGTTTCAAACTAATCTAGTGACAATATCTTCCATAAAAAGAAAAAGAAATGCAGTAACAATTGAGAGAAAGCTTGAGACTATAAATCAACTAGGAATAAGAGTGAGGGTTTCTTTTCTGGCAGTGAGCTACAATATTGTAATTGTTATTCAATTATCCGAACCATCATTGGTTCCAATTAATTTAGATAATTTGTGTCCTACTGTATGTTGCATTTTCCACCAACCCACATAATGGCAGGAAGATTAACTCAAGAAACAAGGTGAAAAATTGTTACTTGGCAAGAAGCGTATGGATCAGTAAGGCAAACTCAGCACCTCTTTAACAGCAAATTCAGAAAACTATTTGGAAATACTTGAAAATTTTCTTCTCCCAGGGCTGAGAAATAATGCAGTTGTTGACAACTGTCATTTTCATCAAGATGGATTTCCCCCACATTAAGCTACGCAAATCAGAGAATACATAAATCAGCTGTTTTCCAATAGGTCTAAAGTTGTCTGAAATGGGCTGCTTGTTCATCGGACTACACACCATGTGACTTTTTTCTCCGGGACTTCCTCCAAAGTTTACTCTACAAGACTGCAAAACCTCCAAGAATTGAAGCAACAAATTAGAGCATCAGGGGGACCACTTACACAAGATATATTGAGTGTTGTGACAAGAATACATCAAAAGATGGCTGAATTGTCACAAAATTGGTGGTTCCCACATTGAGGTTTAATATCCCATACACTGATTGATAAGTAAATTCAATGTGATACTAGGATGTCAAAATGTTTCTAGTTGTATATAGAATATTTTTGTATATAACTAGAAAAATTTTAACATCCTAATATCATGTTGAATTTATTTATCGATCAGTTACTAAGTAAATTCAACTTCATGTACATAGAATATTTTTGTGTAGTTGTCGTGGTGTAGTGGTATCGTTATGAGCTTCAAAGCAAAAGGTCTGGAGTTCAAAACTCTATAAAAACACCACTGGTAATCATCAGGAAGGGCAGCCAGAATTTAGAGTGCTGTGTTGCTCCAGTACAAAGTCTGGTTTGAAAGTGATTGTGTAGTGGTAGAAATACATTGAATCAGCACGTCTGAGCCTGCAAAATGCAGGAAAATGATATATACAGACAAATCTGGTTAATTGTATATTAGATAATTGCATAATATATTTTATTGTAAAAGAGTTGTAATTCCCAAACCGATTTGTTTGTTTATACTAATTTTGGATAAACGCATTTTTCGCTTAATCGCACAAAATAGTTTGGCAAGTTTACTATGCAATTAACTGGATTCGACTGTAAAACTGACTTTTTTTTTGTATATAACATATTTTTGTAAATTTTGACAATTGGAACATGCCATTAAATTTTCAGTACACTTTTAAAGTGTATACTTACTTTTGAGAAACCATGTGTAACTTGTGCTAAAGTTAAATAGCTTTTTTTCTTTTTGCCATATTTATCCTTTATTCACGAGAAAGCGATGTATCACTATGTTTTGAACAATAAGTCCACACTTGCTTGGGAGTTGCTATTTCTGGGTAACCTGTCTTCCACATAAAGGTGGGGTGTCCTGTCAAGTGCCTTGCCCAAGGACACAACAAGCGAACTTACCAGCTTGTTCTCCACAACCTTCCATAAATGCCAAGTGCCAAGCAGGGAAGCTATAGATACCATTTTTAAGTCTTTTGGTATGACTCAATAAGGGGAATGAACCCCAAGTTTAACAACTGCAAAGCAGACGCTCTAACCACTATGCCATCATGTCGGTTGCATAGAACAACCCAACAGTTTTTTACCAAGAACTACTACAATAGTTTTTAAACCATATTGTAACTTGCATTGACAAAATGAGTTAGATAAGAAGTTGATTCATGCTATACTCAGCGATTTTTGAAAAGAAGTATCAGGCAGAATCTGCAGTTTGTTGGAAGAATGACCTTTTCTTTCAAAAAACACCTAGAAGTGGAATCCTATTGTTGGCTGCAACGCACAGTGGAATGAGCATTAAATTTGCAACCATAAAGAGTTAAGTTGGCACAGCATTATGTTGCCTCCAGCATGCCTGAACAAAACCAGCGTCTGCATTCAAGTTCACGTTTCCATTTTAAACTATAGCCTGCACCAAACAAAATAACATCAAGAAATGTGCAGACTCGAAGGCATTAAGGTTATTTTACAGTTCATTAAACTCTTCATGCATTTTTAAGTTTGATGTATTGAATAAGTTCTTATCAATAAAGATCTTGGACTGGTAGGCCAAGGCACAATGCCCCTGAAAAAGTTTGGCCTAATGCAATAAGGCTTAAAGAAAAATTGGTTATTTTCATTGGTGGTATAGGTCTGCTTAAAAATAAAAGTGCAAATCTAGACTTGAATTACATACTTTTGAGTCGTAACGAAGAATTGCTAAGATCAGCTTCTTTGGAATGATGTAAACCAGACATTGTTTTTTTTAACAGACTAATAGACTGAATATACGAATAAGCTATATTGTTCACAGCTAGAACAGGCCCAGATCATAATCTTTAAGTCCCAATATGAATATAGCTAAGCTACTGATAGGGTTGCCAACTTTGACAAATTTCAATAAAGGACACTGTGACTAGAGTTGCCAACCGTCCTGTATTTTAAAGGACAATCCTCAATTGGAGACCCTCTGTTCTTGTCCGGGTGGGTAATCAGGTGTTGACCTTTTTTTTTTGGAGGCCACCATGTAAAAATACTGCTCGCGGACATGGTGGCCTCCAAAAAAAAAAAAAAAAGGTCAACACCCGGTTTTCCATGGGTTGTGCTACACAGCCGCGATTGGACTGTACTTTTGCAAAATTTTTCCGCTCTTGCAGTACATTTTTTTCAGCTCTAGAAATAAAGAACAATTCTAAGTTTAATAAACGACAAGGACGGGGGGTTCAAATAAAGGACTGTCCTTTGAAATAAAGGACGGTTGGCAACCCTAGCTACTGAGCTATAGGCCGATTGCTAGCTACCAACTGGTTGGTTAAATGATTTTAACGTAGAGCTAGTTAGCCTATAGCTCAAACTAGTTCTACGTTAAAATCATTTGACCAAATGATTCTCGGAAACATTCTCGCAAAGATGCATTCTTGTCAAAGATTCCGAGAAACTGATTCTCGAAAATCCGCAGAGAGTCTTTGATGTACTTGGATTCTGTTGGAACATGCTTTGACAAGACCACTGCCATTCTGTCAGAAAAAAGATCTGCTTTTGCTCTCAGGCAAATTCGAGATAACAATTGAGCGAGCCAAGCTGAAGAAAAGCCCTTCTTCGTTTGCAGGTATCTAACCTATTGCAAAGGCTTTGCAAAAGTAGTTTTTGGACCGCCGCAAGTAAAATATACTAATGTAATGCAAAGTTTGAAGGCGGGACCGCCACAAGCCGCTCATCAGAATAACCACAAACTCGCAAAATAATGGCCGGAGATTTTTGTTTGCTAAACAGAATGGTAACCAATCACGAAGAACTTGTGGTCAGTCTAAGCCAAATTAAACACCTTTTCCATAAAGGGATTTCAATATAATTTTGACATTCGACGACAATATAAATTTGCAAACACACTGCAAAGTTTCATCGTGGGACCACCATAAACTGGTCATCAGAATAACCATATAAATTCTCATGGTTATTCATTATCACCCGAGTTTGTAGTTTTCCAGATGAGCGGTTTACGGCGACCTCACCACGAAAGTTTGCAATACGCTTGCAATTTTTCACTTGCAATGTTCCAAAGACTACTTTCGCAAAGCCTCAATAAAAGGTTAGATGCATGCAAACGAAGGAGCGTTTTTTTCGTTTGTTGTAGCTCAATTTTTATCGCGAATTTGCTTGAGAGTAAAAGCGGATCTTTTTTTCTTGTAGAATGTCAGAGGTTTGCTAAGGGCTTGATGTAAGCCAAAAACATTCTTAATCGATCTATATAACAGGTAAATCTCTACTTCAGATGAGCGTTTAGGGTTGGGGTTAGAGTTAGAATTGATAGAAGTTGGCTAAGGTTAGGGTGAGGGATAAAATTAGGTTTATTGTTAGAGTCAGGATTGCAATTGGAATTACAACTGATCCTTGAAAATCCGCAAAACTTCCACTTTTTAGTAGTATCCGACAACCACAAAAATGCTGATATTTTATTTGCTTACTTCCTTCGATCACAGCTGCCAACTTTAAATGTGTAAAAATCCCATAACAGGGTATAAAATGTCACAAAATTGCTAAATTTTGCATAAAAAGTCCCACGATTCGGAAATGCTTTGGTACGTCATATGCTCCACAACCAACAGCCTTATTCCTATTATCAGAAAATTCTGCTTATTGTGGAGTTGATCTCTAAAGAAAAGATCTCTACTTTTTTAAATGCTTTTGTCCTATTCCCAATATTTGCTTCCAAATTCCCATTCCCATGTGACTGCCAAGCTCGCCAAATAAGCAATGGAGGCAAAGTAAACACTTTTACCATTTTCAGAGTACGATACACATTTAGTTAACATTGCTTTTAGTAACGCGGTGGACATTTTTTCAAAAAAAAGAAAAAAAACAATTGGCTTTTACAAGATTTGAAATTTTCAAACAAACCTGACCCGTTCTTCACCTCAAATTTTTTTGATAATTGCCGTTGGGACTTAAGTTAGTGTTTCGATGTCACCGAAAATAAATCGGCCTAGAGGTGCTACGAGAAGAGGCCGATCAATAAGACTACCATTGCAATTCTGTGATTAATTGCATAAAAACGGAAGTGCACTATCGCTATTTATCCCAGCCCAACCCCACCATTTTTGTCGTTCGCTACACCATCGTCACTACCAGTATTGTCGTTTGTCACTTTCATTCGCTTATTTCTCACTTTGCTTAACTTTTGTTGTATATAACTGCATTTCATTTTTGTATTTCATGTAGTTCTTGTTTGTGATCTGCCGTATTTCATGTTTGTGGTCCACTCTTGCTATCTAGCTATAATTGGGAATTAGTTGGCAACATTGCCTTTGTTTATGTCAGTAACCCGGATTTAGTGCCGTACAATTATCAACAAGCTCTACTTGTTTATTTTGTGATAGGGTAATTTGGTTTAACTAGTCTTTTTATGCTGTATTAGGTATTTGCACGGAGTTGTACAGTTGATGCATCGCTTAATCTTTCCTCTATGTGATTGCTAAGCTTTAACTAAATTTTGGATAGTTTTTACTGCTTACAGCCTGTTATTTGTATTGCATACTACCGTGTTATTCTATTTGAATAATATCGCGATAATGCAATGGTGTTGTAATGTAATGCTGTAGTGAAGTTGGAAAGAAAAAATACCGCTAAAGGTTTTTGTGCCAAGAGAAGTCAGCGCATTCCTGAGCTGCCCAGAAATTCTCAGGGTTTTTGTTATTTTAAAAATAAAACTCAATGTTTTTAAAATTACCTTTTTTGCGATTTATGTTTGGGAAAAATTGACGGTTTCTGGGGTTAGTACGGGAGCAATATGGAAAAATCCGACATCCTCAGGTCTGAAACATTACAGTTTTGATCTGCAGCGGAACTACGATACCGCTATTTTCCTTATTTACACATCTTGATAATCAGTGGCGGGCAATATCTAGATAAATATATCGGTATGAAAGTGTCATTGATCAAAAGTATCGAGTGTCGGTATCGATTTATTCTTTTATTTTTGTATTGCCGATACAAATAGTATCGGTGATACTGTAGGTTCTTCCTTTGAACGGGAGCGCGCTGTTGATACCCAATGGATGGGAACTACGGCAGTCAAAAGTGAAGGAAAAACAACAATAACTATTTTTTATTGCGTATATGCTAGAACAGTAGAATTCATGCAGTGATGGCGGACAAAGCCAAAACACGACCGTCCATCGAGAAGTCCTGCGAGGAAAGAGAGCAGGAAATTTCCTACTGCATGATCGGTAAAAAAATTACTGCACACGTAACGAAAAATCAGGTAACAGCATACTTCCCAAAGGACTAAATCAACAAGCAAACAAAAGATAGCGGAAAAGGAAAGCCGATCAACGAGCTACCATGAGAAAAAAAATAAACATTATCTAGCCCCAGTAAAAAAAAGAAAATAAATGTGTGTGATTTTGGACGTATGCAATAATATTACACCGTGCAACATTAATCTCAATCAACTCTACCACACCGTAACGGGTGGATTAAAATATTCTTTAAAGTTCACGCCATTGTCATTCACTCATCTACGCAGGACATCTACTCATCTACGTTTTTGTTTTATTTGTTTTTGTTCAAATCGAAAAAGGCAACTCCCAAGCGAGTGCGGACTTCCCGTCCAAAGTACAGCGATACAATTCGCTTTCTTGTGAATGGAGGATAAATATGGCAAATGAAACAAAAAATAAAACAAAACAAAAAAAAACAAAAAAGGACACCTCGCGCTAATAAGCCAGTGCGGACAATTGTTCCAGCGGCCAACAACTACAGGAACTATTGTTTTAACCACCGCTTCTCAACCGATGGGCTGCGGCCCACTGATGGGCCGCGAAACGTTCTGCCGTAAATTAAAAATTTTTTGGAAAAAATTATGAATTACCAAAGCTAAACATGTACTATAAACTTAAAACATTTTTTCGTTTTGTAGCAACTTCCTTCCTGGAATAAATGATTGTTCTGAAACAAATTTTTCATGAAGTGGACCCCAAAACAAAACAAAAATTCGGCGAAAAATGGTCCATGATATCAAAAAGGTTGAGAAGCATTGATTTAAACCGAACGTCACGAGTAATATAATAGATATCAGTTCACGGCAAGATTGCCGCAAAGCCAGACAGGCTAAGATTCCTGGCGTGAGATTGACTCGCCAGGCGTGCAAACTACAGGCGCTCGATACACTTCAAGCAGAAACAGCAGAGTGGCTACTAAGCTGACGGTAGATTACTTTGCCAGGTAATATCACTTCGTCAGTAAAATAAGTAAAGTTATAGTAGAGTCATTTAATTGTCGGATAGAGCAGGAACGGTTTAACAGCTGGGCGTCGAACCAAGGACGCACTAAGTTGCAAAATAGCAATCTACAGCACGTGTAGTAAAAAAACTAGAATCACACACAACGGTGAGAGAAAGGTGTTAAGCTGTCAAAAGCAGGCAAACAAAAAAATAAATAAAAAAGGACAAAAAGATATTTGGCATGGAAGCTCGATGAAGTGCATTCTTTGAAGCTTTTTGTCAATAAGGCTTGCAGACCAATTTTATTGATATTGTAGCGGTTTGGTGGACGATGGTAGTATGGTTGAGCCACGAGAGCGAACGGACAGAGAGTCCTGACGACTAATTCTGTGGCTGTTTACCACGTCGATAGTGCAGTTAGTGTTTATTGAATTGCACTTCGCTTACACAGAATTAGACTTTCGCATATCACTGATACAATCACTTTACTTGCAGGAAAAGTCAATTGACTTATTTAAACTTGACCGATTGACCGAAGAATATCTAGTACTCGAATAACGAATCGAATGACTGAATACTGAAAAAAAGTCACTGCGGGCACTTTATATGTACACGTAGCGGTGACGTGATAATGATCAGCCGCAACAATATATCAGATGTAATTTTGTGATCTCAACTATTCCTCAAAAATTTTTTGGACTATTATCTGGACGGATGGACCAAAGGTAATTTAAAAACTTGCGATACAGGTAGTAGTGATCAAATAATGGTTGTTTTTGCCAATGTACCAACAAATATGTAATTGGCATAAAGCTATTTTAAACTGAGGAGCAAATAGTATTTAAATGGCCCTTTTCTTAAGGCCGATTTTTGGCGAACTAGCGCAGAGTACTATTAATTTTAGACTAGCCAACTGAAAGACCTAATCTCAACCAAATCACTTTTGATTAAATTTCTTTGTTTACATGTAGCAAACTAGCAATTATTCATTCCAATTTTTGATCAAATTCTCATTAGCTTTCAAAAATAATCCCGAAATCGGTGTTTACCTTATACCTTACCAGCATAAGTTATAGCTTTTGGTCAGCCACTTTTTTTTGCGCCAAATGGTGACGTCATTATTATTGAAGCATTGTTATTGAACCTTCAACGTTCAGCGTCAAGAAATTAGCGACAACATTAAAAATTTTTCTTAGACTTACGAGTTTATGCACGGGCAACATCAAAATTAGTCACATATTGTCACGCTTCAATGAGATGCTTACCAATTCCCGGTTTTAATTTGGTTGCTGCTGCACAGACGAGAGTTGTGCTGTCTGTGACGGCGGTTGAGCAGATTATTTTTAGTTAATTTGCTTCTTATGTCTGCAGGCAAAACAGTTAATTTAGGTGGTAGGCTATAAGCAGCTTGTAATTTATGAATAGCGGTTTGTGTTGTTTGTAAATACGGTAGTGGTTATTTGAGGTTAAGCGGCCAGGCAGTAGAGGGGCCAGTCTGGTATTAACATTCTGTAGTATGGTTGTCGTCATGATTAACAATATCTTCTTATACAACCTACTGAAAACAAGAACAAATACTTTTAAAAAAATATTACGATTAAACTCAGGATAAGCATATAATTTGGAGTTTACATCTATCGCATTTTAGGCGAATGAAAATAACTTAATAATTTCCTAGTTCGTGGATACCCATAGGCCTACATTTTGCATTTGTTAACATCATAAACAAATAATTCTTACATTGCGACTTAAAATTACCATTAGCTTGAAAACAAACAATTGGCTGCTTTTACTTAATCGTGCATCGTGCAATACATCATTAAAGATGTTGAATTTGCAGACTTAGGTAAAATGCTTAACTTGCATAGCTCGTGCTTTTTTGATTAGCTTCACTCAGCTTGATTCAACAATCCAACAGTCCCAAGCGATCAATAATAAGCAGTCTAAAGCTGCCTTGTCAGGCGTTAAAAACTGTCATATATTTCGGTTTCAGTTTAGATCAGGTTGATTTGAACTATCAATTGCTGCATATTATAACTGGATAATACGGAACAATATGGTTAGGCTGAAATTGTTTTTTATTTTGGTGCAGTCATTTAAAGAGGAGACAGTGAAAAGACCAAAAATGAGCTGTTATTTTATCAATAATTTACTTTTATTAATTAAATTGCTCTACAAATGCAATTCTCACTTATGGCATCGAGTAACACATTGATCTGTTCAGACTACATGTAAATAAGATTACACACTGACTGGCATGTGCCTAAATCTAGAAATAGTTTTCCTAAACAATGCTATTGCTATTGCCAACATGCAAGTGTAAAAGTCTTCAATTCCAGATGCATCAGCAAATTCCAAGCAAAGTGTATACAAATGCTTTTGTATCAAAAAATATACGCTGATGTAATACTACTGTGTGTGTTCAAATAAATGGCCCAGGCCTATTTACTGAAACTGGGTATAAACAAATTTTTATATATAGTTCGCTTATTTAATTTATGTCTTTATGTAGTAAAAATGCATTGTCACAGAAGAAATTACTGTATGAAGTAAACACACGATATAGCTCTGTTTATGTTTTCATTACCTAAAAAAAAGCAGAATGATTATGCAAAACATAATGTTAACTTTCTATACAGGTTAGTTAAAAAATATCTTGGCATAAAATACTACTGGTGATCTTATTATCATCCCTGAAGTCCAGACGATAATTGTTGTAGGTCAGATAACATTAATAGGGATTACTTACTTTTCAGATTTTGTTTATTGTGTTCTGTTATTTATGGAATTGGTAGCATTTTCAAATATGACCAGTCCCTTGACCCTTTAGGAGCAAGCCAAAATTGAGGCACATTATGTAGTAGTTAGCAGTAGTTAATCAGTTTTTATCCGGTGTTGTCCCCTTAGCAGAGATGGCCAGGTTTACCCCATTCCTTCTGCAATTGCTCGCACTCCATCTCTCCACTTTTCTTGTCTGAGGGCATCCTTCTTCAAACCAGTCTTCTCTGTCTCCTCTTCCACTTGCTTCTTCCAGGTCTTCTTCTAATCTTCTACTTATCTTATCTAATACTTCTAGTACCAATCTTCTACTTCTAATCTAACCTAATTCTTCGTCTAATCTTCCAATATTCTAATCCAATTCAATCGTCTTCTTTTAATCCAATCTTCTCTGTCTCCTCTTCCACTTGCTTCCTCTTATGAAGAAAGCAATTTCATGTAGCTGGTGCAGAGAAGGTGAGATGCTTGTAAAGGTAGGCATCAAACACTAGGTCTAGAGACAATTAGAAGTGTTCGCTTATTTAAAGTGTCTCTAGACCAAGTTGTCCTCCAGAGCTTATGATCTCTAACTCTGTGACTGGTAAAAGAAGGAGCAGGTGTCCATTCACAAGTCGATTAGCGGAGAAGGTGAAAAGAGTGCTGGAAATCTTTATGTGTAGCCTGCAAAAATCAACACATCAAGCTGCTCCTAAAAGGAGATCAAAAAGACATGCAATACTCTCAGTGTTGCCCAAGGAATTGAATGATTGTCTGGATATGAGTGGTGCTTATGTTGAAATATGACTATTTTGCTAAATTAACCCATTTGAAGTCATTTTTTATGTGCATTAAGTTTCCCATATTGAACATGCGTCATTGAGTTTTAATGAGTTAAAAGTAAGAATTTGGAATTTGTTTTGAATTTTTAATGCCACCCCGTGCATATTGCTTGGGCTGTCTGTGTGATTAACATTACCTATCTGAAAACTTAAATTTTGGATACAAGCTCAGTTAGTCTTAACATTACTTTTATAACAAAACATGAAACTACATTTCAAACATTAAATATGTATTGGATGTTAGAAACCCTCCATCATTCCTAGCAGAAAACTTTTCATTTTCGTTTTCTGACCAGATGGGTAGCAAGAAAAAATAATGGGGAAAGGGAGGTAGTAAAATTTCTCTTTGGCTTAACCATTTCCTATGACACTCTCTGTGCCCTACCCTCAATTGCCGTTACTATATTATCGCTATAGGTTCGGTGTTTTAGTAGTCATCACTGTTGAATCTTGCTTAACTAAATAAGGTGTGGTGAAATAACTAGAATTACATGACTACTTTGATTACACTAAATATCTGTAGACTATTGATGTAATCTTTTTATACCTGTTAACTTGTAGATGATTCAAAAATTATTTAAGGATAACTTCCACAGTTAATTAAACTTATGGAGAGTCCACCAAAGCCAAAAAGAATCATTCCTATTTTCGGAGATTTGTCGGCTTCGTTGGTGTCTTCTGAATATATTGCAAGTAAGTCAAACACTTCATCTCCTAGAGCAAACATTCACAAAAACTCTGATTATGTAGCATCTGTAGTCCCTTTACATTCATTATCAACAAGTACAAAGACTGTTGAAAACCAAAAAGAAGCAACAAATTTATGTGCTTTTGTTGATGAAGTAGCTGCGCAACAAAAACTACAGATGGATGAACTTGAAAGTCGTAAGCATGTGCTTGAAATTAAAACACAGCAGCTTAATCTGTGCAAGAAATCTTACAAAAACATAATGGAAGAAAGTAATAGTATAAAAAGAAAAACATTTCTTGCCTCTGAAGAGAAAACGAAATATCGTGTTGAGATAACTCAACTAAGAGATCAGATATTATCTCTTTTAGATGAAGAAAGTAAACTCCAGAAAAACATAAAACTCAGTCATTTAAATAATTTTGAATCATTTAAAAAAACATCTCGATTGAAAATGCGGCTTCATGAGAGCAAACTGGAACAGAGTGGTCCTATTCTTGAAATAAATAAACAAATAGCAGACGCAAAATCTATGATTTTATGTTATCAAAACCAAACTAACAAAATTCAATGTGAAATAGATAATAGTACTTCACCAGTCAACAAGCTGAACGAAAAGATTGATGCTATGAGAAACGAAAAAGTTAAACTACTCAATATCCTGCACAGAAAAGAAGAATCCCTTAAGAATGAAGAGAGCAAGCTGCACTCGTTGTCATTGGATTTGGAAACTACTAAGAAGCGAGTTGCAGCTCAAAAGCTTCGTTTAAGGAATCGTGTTGTAAAAAAACGTCACTTGATGCAACAGTTTGAGCAAGAAGCAATGGTTTTACAAATCGAAATAGATGATTTAAAGGGTAGCATATAAGGTGAAAACTGTGAAATTTAGGGTTCTTCGCAAAAAAAAAAAGTACTTTGCTATGGATGTCTTGAATCTTGATAGATGCATTTTCAGGCAACTGTTGTTTTGAACATTATCTGAATTTGCTCAGTTGTCAAAATACTTTTAGCTCTGGTTGAGATAGAAGCTGTTACAGTGTAATGAGTTTGAATTTTTTCAAAGCTTATTGTAGCTGTTCAGTTTGTATTCTAGACTTCATGGTTTTTGTTTTTAGTGAGACTGGCAACATCTTTTCTTGCAATCATCCGACGCGATGGTGTAATGGTTAAAGCAGGGGTGTCAAACATATGGGCTGCAACGTAGTATTTTGTGGCCGTGTAAGGATTTTATGGCACCGTACGGATGCCCGGTGTCTGAATTTGGTCTTCTGAAAGTTGTTCACGAAAAGAAAAAAAATGTTTTAAGTCGAGATGACGTGAAAATATAGCCGTGAAGTAATGGTCGACAATTGATATCACTCTCGGGAGAAACTGCAGATGATGGTGAGAGAAATAATGACGTTTTTTTGGAGATCACCATCTCTGGCTACATCACGCGATTTCCGTTGGTCTTTGCCCGCAGAGGCAGTGATCTCCAGATAATGCTGTGGCTGCGTGCCACGAAATTTGATCTAGTGGTTGCTTTGCAGTCACACAAGTTTGGGGACCACTGATACACACTCTTGCCTGCTTAAAATATTTTTTCAACAGAGTCTTGCCCGTATAAAATCAAGGTTTGTAAATGTGACCCGCAGCACTGAACGAGTTTGACACCCTAGGGTTAGAGCGTCCTCATCGCAGTCGGTAGACCTGGGATTCATTCCCCTTATCGAATCACACCAAAAGACTTCAAAAAATGGTATCCACAGCTTCCCTACATGACGCTTGGCATTTAAGGAATGTTGTGGAGAACAAGTCGGCAAGTTTGCTTGTTAGGTCGTTGGGCAAGGCACTTAACGAGATGCCCCCATCTTTTTGTGGAAGACAGGTGGCTTAGGCACCTCGGAAATGGCAACTCCCAAGCGAGTGCGGACATACCGTCCAAAAGACCGCGATACAATTTGCTGTCTTGTGAATGAAAGATAAAGATTAGCAAATAAATCAAATAAAGAAATAAATCTCTTGTGCTATTGGAGGTGTAAAATTGTTGATTTGCAAAGTTTAGTGTTAAAGACTTTCTAGCATTTTATATTTGACAATTTCGAGTTATGTTTTTACACAATGTTATTTTTGATGGACAGATATTTTTTGATAACAAGTGTGCAATGATATTCTGCTTTGTTTTACTTTAAATAAAAATTTTTTGAGCAAATTAATAGAAATAAAGGTACTCAAACTGTTGAGTTAAAAGCTTTTTCTAGAACTTTATTGTATACCTTTTATGAATGAGAGTAAAGGGATTAGCAGAGCATATTTCTGCGTTGAGTATGTTGCCTTTCTGCTATACAGCCTGCTTTGCTTTGTAATGGCATCAGAAATCAGTCTTGATGTTGACGAAAATATAGTAGACCACTTAAGTTTACGAGAAAACTAATTGTACCTATATTTAAAATCAGACCAAGATCTACTAGTAATGCAATATGTTTTGATAGCTATATTTCAATCAGATCACTTCGTTCTTTCGACAGATTTTCTATTTAAATTTAACGTTTCGCTCCCCTTAGTTACCGGGGAGCTTCTTCAGAACACGGTAGATGTAAATAATGTGACATACAAACTGTACAACATAAAATTACAAAGACTACCTGTATTACTAAACACTAAAAATTATTTATCAACAGGGCAGGCAATCACGTAATAACAAAAACATTGTTACATCACAGATACAGGAGTGGCCAAGTAAAAAGTGTAGTGAGAAACATAAGACATTACTTATTGGAGACGAACACACTATAAACAGTCGGAAAATTCGAAAATTCGCACCTTTTCCGACTGTTTATAGTGTGTTCGTCTCCAATAAGTAATGTCTTATGTTTCTCACTACACTTTTTACTTGGCCACTCCTGTATCTGTGATGTAACAATGTTTTTGTTATTACGTGATTGCCTGCCCTGTTGATAAATAATTTTTAGTGTTTAGTAATACAGGTAGTCTTTGTAATTTTATGTTGTACAGTTTGTATGTCACATTATTTACATCTACCGTGTTCTGAAGAAGCTCCCCGGTAACTAAGGGGAGCGAAACGTTAAATTTAAATAGAAAATCTGTCGAAAGAACGAAGTGATCTGATTGAAATATCGTTACACTCGACATACGAGGAATGCCTGCTATATATGTTTTGATAGCGTTAACTTTGGCTTATTGCCAAGGCAGGGTTTTGAAACAAATTTATTGATGGTTTTGTCTACTGCATGCTGTAAAGTTTTGATTCCAGGATTTCTCTGGCTCTTGATAAAAAACATAACCGCTATCTCTCTCCGCTGTTACATTCGACAATGCCTACTTTTGAACACTTATCTTTGTAGAATCAGAAGAATTGAGAATTTTTGCGGTAGCACCTGCGGTCACCTGACACGAGATATCTTTCATCTTATTCTGTTCTGTCCTGCTACAAACTCTACGCTGTATTGTTTTTGGCAGCACTAATCTGATTTAGAAAGTGAATTGTATCGCTATGTTTTGGACGGTATGTCCGCACTCACTTGGGAGTAGCTAGTTTCAAGGTGTCTGGGATACCTGTCTTCCACATAAAGGTGGGGCGTCCCGTTAAGTGCCTTGTCCAAAGACACAACCGCTTGTTCTCCACAACCTCCCATAAAGCCGAGCGCCAAGCAGGGAAGTTATAGATACCATTTTTTGAAGTTTTTTGGAAAGATTTGACGAGGGGAATGAATCCCATTGTCTACTGACTGCGAAGCGGACGCTCTAACCACTACGCCATCGCGTCGGTAACAATTTTTGTCAAACAAAGGGAGAAAAAGTTACTAAAAAGGCTTCCGGTAATGGCAAATACAGTCATATATTTTGTTATTCATAGGTTTATGCGTACGAGCTCATGTCGTGATTGCATGTCTTTTGGTCAGACTAGGTCACAGCGAAGGAAAGACTGTTCGGCCGCATCATCACTTTTTAAAGTCTTTGGCGAGACTCAACCAGAAAATTCAACCCAAGTCACCGACTGCAAAGCGAGAGTAACCACTTACACCACCGCGCTAGTTTTCACATATTTTACGTCGGAAGAAATTGAGTACCTCAATTGTTTTTCACTACGTAAGGATCGCATACAAGTCATTATTATACTCGAATAACAAATTATTTTTACAAGCTGGCACTTACAAATATTTTTTTAATAATAGCCAAAGAAATATAATGTTTTACAGTTTTTAAAGGTAGAGCCTATTGTTATTTTATTTTAAGCAATAACCTTACCCTTAAAAACAATACTTGCATTATTGCAAAACATTTCTAACGATTGTTCACAAAACTATTCACAAAGATAGAAAATAATATCATTATTTAAAATGCCATTTTCATGAAAAAGCCAGCTTCATTACTCACCGTGGTTACCAAGTTTTGTCCAATAAATTTTCCCCATACTATGGTTGCCATGGTGACTGATTGCTGTGCCCACTCATAGAAAATGGCTGAAAGTAACAAATCACTGGATACAGTGAGCTAACAAAGCCGAACTTACCTACGTTATAAAAAACAACAATAACAGCAAAAAAGGGGTGGTTATAAATAGGCATAGTAGAGACATAGTACAGGCATAATAGGCATAGTACAGGCATAGTAGAGACATAGTACAGGCATAGCAGGCATAATAGGCATAGTACAGGCATAGTAGAGACATAGTACAAGCATAATAGACATAGTACCGGTACAAAGATAGCAGGGGAGGTGTGCGTCCGAAAACCAGTCACACCAATATAAAGAAGCCTTAACTCTTTAAAAAAAAATAATTTTATGAGTTTAGATTTAAGCATTGAGGGGGTGCAATGAGATTTCACATTAAAAGCTCAAGTTATCATCACTATGCCTACTGTGCCTGTACTATGCCTACTATACCTGTACTATGCCTACTATGCCTGTACTATGCCTACTATGCTTACTATGCCTACTATTCTAATTTATAACTACCAAAGCAACAAGTATAAATTCCGAACCGGCATTTTAATAAGGTTAAATGTCAAAATGCAGTTAGTTTCGAAAAATAGCCAGGTCTGACAAGAAAGTAAGCAAACAAGGCCGTATTTAGGAAATTGCTCTGATGGTTGTGAACCAATGGAATAAACTCTTGAAAGGTTTGCATTTGCCTGAAAGATGAAAATCTTTAAAGGAACGAAGTTATATACATATTAGTGGGGGGAGAAGAAAATGGATTCCCATGCTTGAGTACAACTTTGCAATTTACCACCAGTTTAACTTCGTTCATTTTTTAAGTTCTAATGAGTTTATCTGCTTTAAATTTATCTTTTTTCTGAAATATCATCCGACGGCTAGAGTGCAATGTTGTTGTCTGGTTTTTCATTGGTTTGACTTTAGTGTCATCTTAGTTATCTGGTACTTTGTCATCAACTTGTTGAGGTTTATTTTTGTTATCTCTTTTACTTTTGCCATCTGATTCATCTTGGTCATTCGGTTCATCTTCATCTTCTGGTTTTTCATCATTCGCAGGTCTAGGTTGATTGCTGTCATCTTGTTCTTTAAAATTAGCTGGTTCAAGCTCATCTTTGTCCTTTGGCTCTTCATCAACAGATGCCAGTTTATTTTTGTTGTCTGGTTTAGGCTCGTCTTTGTCGTGTGACTCTACATCGCTAGTTGATTTTGGTTCATCAAAGTTGTCTTCTGATTCTTCATAATTAGCTAATTCAGGCTCATATTTTTTGTCCGGTTCATTTTTGCTTTTGCTGTCATATGTATCATTGGGTTTTTCTTTGTTGTCTGGTTCTTCACCATCATTTATTTCAAGTTCATCCTGATCGTTTGGTTTATCATTAGCTACTTCGGGTTCATTTTTGTTGTCTAGCTTTTCATCATTAGCTGGTTTAGACTCGTCTTTGTCATCTGGTTCAGGCACATCATTGTTACCTGGTTGCTCATTATAAGCTGGTTCAGATTCATGAGAGTTGACATCTGGTTCTTCATCGTTAGCTGGTTGCGGTTCATCTTTGCTATTTGATTCATCAGTAGCTACTTCAGGTTCATTTTTATTATCTGCTTCATCGTCGACAGGTTTTGACTCATCCTTGTCATCTGGTTCAGGCTCGACATTGCTATCTGGTTGTTTATCAACAACTAGTGTAGGTTCATTAATCTTGACATCTGGTTCTTCATCATTAGCTGGTTCAGCGTTATCTTTATCATGTTGTTCTTCATTTTTGTCATCTGATTTATATCTGTCATCTGGTATATTTTTATCATCTGTTTTTTCAACGTTATCATCTAGTTCTTCAGCGTCAGCTGGGTCAGGTCCGTCTGTATGATTTGCTCCTTGATCTTTAACTGACTCAGGTTCACTTAAGTTTACATATGGTTCTTCATCATGAAATGAATCAGGTCCATTTTTGTCATCCAGTTCTTCATTATTAAGTAGTTTGTCTTTGTCGTCCAATATTTTATCAACGCAGAGTCATTAAGGTTGGCAACTGGCTCTTCAACAATAGCTGCTTCAGTTTCACCTAAGCTGTCATTTATATCTTGATCATTGTCTAGTCCAGGCAATTCTTTGTCATTTGGTTGTATAACATTAGCTGACCCAGGTTGTTCTAGGTTGTTATCTGGAGCTTTATCATTAAATGATTCATCTTTGCCATCGGGTTTATCTCTGTTATCTGGCTCTTCAGTATTTAGTTCAGGCTCGTCTTTGTCGTTTTGTTCATCTTGTTGTTTATGATTAGGCAATTCAGGTTTATCTTTGTTGTAGCGTCCTTCATCTTGAGCTGATTTGGCTTCATTTTTGTTTTCTGGTTCTTCAGTATTAGCTAGTTTAGGTTCGTTTTTGTTATCTTTCACCTTTTTGTCTTCTTGTTTTTCATCATTTGTAGGTTCTGGCTTTTCTTCATCGTCTGGTGTGATATGAATATTTGGATTTCCATTTTCAAGTTCATGATCTGCCTTGTTATGAAGTAGATCATGGTTATCTGGTTCAACATCATTTGCTGGTTTCAATTCCACTTTATCTCCTGGGTCATTTTTGGTATATGGTTTTTCATCATTTGCTGAGTTCTCTACATCATTTAATTTACTTTTGTGATCTGTTTGTTTATCATTCGGTGGTTTGAGTTTGTTGTTATCATCAAGATTTTTATCAGTTGTTGGTTCAGATTTGTTAGTTTTCTCATTTTTGGTTAATATTTTTCGATCATTTTTACCAGATTTTTTATTTTTTGCTTTTGAATTCTTTTGTTTCTGTTTTGAAGCCTTACTTGATGGTCGTTTATCTTTCTTTTCGATATTTTGCTGCTTCGGGTTAAGGGATTGATTTTTCGACTTGTTTTCACGCGACAGGTTACGAGAATATGGCAAAGAAACTGCAGTCTTGTCGCTTTGAGTTTTCAAAAGTTCATTTAAGTATTTGGCCAGCATCACTTCATGGTTGCCATTCTCAACTTCATTTGTTACTTCTGGATAGTAAAATATGTTTTCTGGCCGTGAAGTAGCTTTATGCTTTTGATCCATGTAAGCAAGCTCTTCAGGACTTTGAGGTTTTGGACATGACTTGCGGCCCTCTGTTCTCAGCATAGTGTTTGGCCTTGTAGGTGGACGAGTATTTCCGTAACCTTTACCAATATCATCAACGGAGGTATTCGGGATTCTTTGTGGTAACGTCTTTGCTGTTGAATCGCCAGGAAACAAATACGGGTTCCTTTGCGTACTTTCTAGGTCATTTCTTGGAGGAAAACAAGTTGAACAGCTGCAGTAAAACAAAAAGAACATGATATTTGAATATATTTAACATGAATATAATTGAATGCAGGTGTGGCTGCGATTTACATTTTAGCAATAAAAAGTTTATGTAGGCTTGTTGGTGTAAATAAAAACACTAACTTTAAATGCAAATAATTTTGAAAAGCAAAATCTCACTGTCGGTAACGTTTGTGAAGAAAGATTTTAATTTTGAAAGTATGTGTGATGATTGATCTTGGTCTGGCATGATCGATTTTTTTCTTGTAAGTGCACATCGTTCGAAGGAATTATGGGTTTTGCACTTTTCATTTTTTTCCTAAATCTTTGTGATTGTAGAACCTCATCTTTTTTAAAAATCCGTTAAAGAATGTTTTATTGCACGTAGAATTACCTTGTGTAAGAATAGCTCTCACAGTCACTGTCGCAACTTTCAGACGATTCTGCACCCGTGTAGTTCAATGAGTGGCTGTTTGTTTGAAATCCGCTGGGAGGCGCTGAAGATTCAAACCCGGGCAATTTACCTAAGAAATGAGCATTATCATTGCTGCTTGACTGTTTTTCTTGTTCATAACCATAAATAACTTCATCAATATTTTTTAGCGAATTGCCATCCGTTTTCTTAACATGAATGGCGAGATGGAGGCATGATACTGTTGCAGAAAGCCTTAAATACAGCCTACTTGTTTTGACAGTTATGCCAATAGTCAGTCATTACAGAAACACAGTATTTTTGTGTACAGAAGCCGCGGTTACTATTTTTTTACTATGTTGTGTGATCTTAAATCAAGGGAAGCTTTTATTTTTTTTGCTGCAATGAATAACCAGCCACTTTACGACGGTAGAAAGTTACAAAAAATTATACAACCAAGAATAAATCCTGATGGAAGAGAATGCTTAGCATTAATTGGATGATTGACCTAATTTTGATTCAATTTGCTTAACAAAAAATCGGACGACCTAAACAGCAAATGATAAATAAATTCCTGATACAACCGAATGCTTCGCGCTGATTCGATTGATTGCACTTCTGTCGCACTTAGTTCTTTAAAAAGATTTCAAAATATATTGTGATAAATTTGTTGGACGTATGCAGTGTTACAACTGACAATGCTGAAGATATTTCCTGCCCAAGTAGTGCGCTTACAAACACTTCTGCTGAAGAAACTGACGTCAATATCAGTGACATTATTTGTGACGATGGTGTTCAAATTATCTTGGGCCTACATAAGGTTTCAGAGTTCATAGTGAAATCAGTCTTTCATGGCAGCCGAAGCCTGGTCCAGGCATGGTATCTGATAATTATGATGTTATCGGTCATGAAATATACAATTCGTAAACAGTCCTTGTTTGTAAATGATCTCTAGAGTGGTAGTGCGACATCATAAGTATTTCATTAATACAGCACTTTAGGCGGTTTCTTATCAAGAGCGTCTTTTTATCAATATTTTGTGCAGCTCCCAATCGAGGGAGGGTTTAATCAAGAGCGGCTTTTAATCAAGTAAATACGGTATCATTGGAACTAGGAACTAAAAGCCTTTTTCGTTGCGACGTAGGCTGCAAACCACCCGCTCTTTAAAAAGATGTACCTCATTTACCACACCTGATTTCAATAAAACTTCTAACTTCGTAAGTCCGTCGCTCAGTTGCACGACATCTTTGTGGATCAAGTGATTTCGTATATTAGACGAACGCAGGGATTGGACTCTGGAAGGTTTCGAAGCTTCTTCAACTTGCACTTTGCCTCCTAACATGACAAACTGATGGGTGACAGACATGATTTTCATCGCAATCAACAAAAATGCGTCAATAAATCGAGAAAAATCCTAGAAAATAATATTTTTGAAAGAAAAACAATAATACTCGTACAGACTTTATTTTGCTTGCTTGGTTTGTTTCTCATTGTAAAACCATTATAATATACAGGGTATCCGCAAAGTTACTATGCAGTATGGGAACAAAAATTTAATGTATTTACAGTAAAGTTTATTAGAAAACAGAAAACATTTAGACCATACAATTTTTATTTATTAAAGACTACATTTGTTTACGATACGAAGTTTGTTCAAAGGAAATGCTGGAAATGCCCTCCATTGAAATTAGGACATTTTTGCACCCAACGCTGCATATTATTGAACACATCTTGGAGGATGTCGGATGTTATCTGTTGAATGCATTGGATAATTGCTGTCTTTAACTCTCCCAGATTGTGGGGATTATTCTCATATACTCGACTTTTTAGTAAAAATAAAAGATAATAAATCCAAAGGAGTCAAATCCAGAGGTCTAGCAGGGCAAATTTCACGTGAAATTATCTGGTTAGCAAAGATGCTTTCCAAAAAGTTTAGTGATGTACGAGCAATATATGCAGTTGCTCCGTCTAATTGAAACCATTCTTGTTCCAACACAGTCTCATTTAACTGGCCTACAAATGGTTCCAAAACAGTAACTATTCGCACACTAGTTGCTATAATGACTAACTTGTTTTCATATTAGCATCAAAGTATTGCGCCACAAATCCAGCCATTGTTAAAAATATTTTCTACTGCAAAGCAACTTTTCAGACACCCTGTAATTGTCAAAAGAATGATTTAATAATTTTTGCATACTTTTATGCCAGCGAAAGTATTAGATGATTAAAATGATTTAAGATAACTGGCAAATAAGTGATTGTGGACTCCTTGGACTTTCGTTTTGTCCAACAAAGAACTTGAAGATTAGTTAGTAAAGTTACAATGTTAAAACCTTTACGACGCAAGAAAAAGTGATGCAGAAAACACATGTATCTCCAGTAGCTCGCTTGGCTTCCAAAGCTTAACGGTTCCCCACTATGTTTCCATGCCCCAAAAGAATTTGATTGACGTCGGTAATAATACAACCTATCGCTCTTTCAAAGCTGAATAAATTGACTTTAGCGCTGTAAAAATTTATAAACATCGAGCTAACTTCTTTATAGTAAGAATCTATTCGCAGTTCCAGTTGTCTGGACATGTCCAACATATGTCTAACAAGTCCCGTTAAACGATCAGTTAATGTGCTGGCTTCGTCTTTATTTTCTCCCAGCTTTGATTTGTCTTCGGAGTATAATACTTTGGCGAGTTTTGAAGTAAGGTTTGTGGCAGCTTGGGTGGCCAATAGCAGATTGGTACGTCTGGAAGAAAAACAAATTAAAAGTTTTATTGTTAATAGATATTAGATAAATGGTTCCCAATCTAGGATTCACAGACCCTTGGGGTCCATGAGAAGGTTTAAGGAGCCGTAAATAAATTGGTGAATGATTAAGCTAAAAACATTTGATTTACTTGATAGTTTATTGAATTTTTGGTAATATTTTTTGTTGGTTTTGCATACTAAAATATCCCCGTGGAGGCCAAACAGTGTGTCGCTATCCTAAGTTTGGTCACCTGTGATTTTGAAAAACGTGATCTGCAAAGAAAAGATCTTCACATCTCTCCGTTAATAAAAATTTGTAAATCCGGACTTTTAATATATTGGAAGAGTTGATACTATGAGTAGAATTAAACTTTTGTTTAAATTCGGGTTGTCTAAAATAAAATTTGCGTACCGCTGCTCTATGAGGTAAGAACTATGTTGATGGCATTAGCAGGAGATTAGTCTATTTTCTAGAACATCAAAATATTTTAGATATCTGCAATCGCCTACGTATCAATATTTATTTGCGTAGTGATTAGAGCGTCCGCTTTGCGGTCAATAGACTTGGTATTCATTTCCCCTAGTCGAATCATACCAAAACCTTTAAAAAATGGTATCCACAGCTTCCCTGCATGGCGCTCAGCATTTATGGGAGGTTGTGGAGAACAAGCCGGCTAGTTCGCTTGTTGTGTCGTTGGATAAAACACTTAATATAAGACGCTTCCACCTTTATGTGGAAGACAGGTGGCTCAGACACCTTGGAAATGGCAACTCCCAAGCGAGTGCGGACATACCGTCCAAAAGACAGCAATACAGTTCGCTTTCTTGTAAATGGACGATAAATATGGGCAAATAAAAAAGATAGATATGTATGTATTCTCTGATAATGAAAAAATTAAGTTGAACCAATTGTGGGTGTATTGAGTTTCAAAGAAAATTTGGATAGGAGTCTGGAAGATTTACAACTTCTTTGCAGGGGTCCATGACTACTATAAAGTTGGGTACCTCTGCGTTAGATCAATATGCCATTGAGAATAGTCAGCATAACGGCGTAAAAAAATTGGAAAATCGATATTGTTTAATTCTAGAACAATAAGCTACGCAAAAATCAAATCTCCATTGCTGGCGATGAACTTCTAAACTTACAATCTAGGATTGATTACATCACGCATTACGTGATGAATTTGCCGCGCCAGCTGTAATGATGTCATATGTCCTTTATTTTCATTCATTTTCATGTTTGTTTGTTGCTTAGAAGCTTGTAGAATCTTGTCAATCTTCTTCACGAGACGTTCTCCGTCTTCTCGATCCAACTGTGCTAGTAGTTTCTGAAGTTTGTAAAAACAATTTCAATTTTTTGTAACTAACTAAGCAGCTCTACTTCGACTCTTGAATTTTGAATTGATTCCAACACAGTAAGATCTACATCAATTGCTTAATTTGGAGCAGTTCCAGATATGCTTTTTTAAATAAAAAAATACAATTTCTTGAAATTATTTTTTCTATTAAACATACTGTATTTTCTATAAAAACTAATTTTGCCCAAAACTCATTTACCTGTATTGATATTCGTTCGATTTTTTTTGTAGGAAGTGTTTTTGTGCTTCTGTGGTGAGAATTGCTGGTTTTTTGTTGATGGGAATGAGTTGGAAGTGTTCTAGACGCTGTTTGTGCAGGCTGTCTGCGGCGACGCATAGATCGAGTTTTCTGGGTCAATTAATAAACATTGATTTTATAGAATGGTTAGTAAGGGCCATCACAAGATTTGCTCAAGCTAAATTACACGTTTGTTGTCCCTTAAATGTAGGAAAATGACAAGCTAGCAGCCTACTCTATTTCTTGAGTAGAATACTCGCAATATAGGCGTCTTTATAATCTTTCAAATGCGGTTAATTTGCCGGCCTGTGCGAGTATCTGTCATGGCAATCAGACAGGGACCAATTCGAATAATTAAGTGGGCGAAATTTTTGGTTGTCTTGCCGAACTTCCTCGTACAAAATGGCTATTTGATTTGCATAAGTAACAGGAAGATCTGTAAGACTTTTCAGTACTGCTTAATTGACAACATCCGTTTACACGCATGGCAGTGGCAATAAATTAGTTGTGGAAAGTTATCTTAATTAGGATCTGCAGCCAATAATTAATCAACCTGGCTGGCCGAAATGCTCGGCAGGCTTATATTTTCATCGTTTCTTCTTTGGGATAACAAGAAGCAATTTGATTTTAATGTAATATTTAATGCTTTTTCGTTCAAAATATGTTAGAAAAATAACAGACTATATAACCGCTAACCTAGCTTACTTTTCGATTTTCTTGAACTGGCATCTCGTCTCCTTCATCGGCTAGTTCTTTGGTGTTTTGTAAAAGGTTTTCTAGTTCCGAAAGTCTTGTTTTTAAATCATTGATGATCTGTACAAAGTTGACTTAGTTTTTGTTAATATAAAGAACAGCATTGCAAGGAAATCGTTACTTATTTGTCTTACGTGGAAGTCCTCAACGTTAAAGTTCCGAAGTTTGCTGAAACCAATGCATTTTTTCAAAATTACTTGTAGAATGCACACCAGTTGTCTTAAACTTTCCTTTTATCGACCTAACTGCCTCTAAAACCTGTTTGTCAATACTACCGTGTCCGTGAGTGCGCATGTATTTGTACTTCTATAACTGCACTTTTTACGAGGGGCACTTGAGGATCGTTTAATAAAGAGGCACTACAGAACAAAGTCCAATGAGAGTAAAAAAAAAATCTAAAACCCAGCTTTGCTGTAGTTTTACGCCATTTGAAGCCTTCAGTTTTCTGTACAGTAGAGTACAAAGAGTTTGAAAAATTGAAATAAGATGCAAAGTAATCTGACTTCTGCTGTTTCTGAAAAAAGGTCGTATCACGGTTACTGCTAGCATTATTTCAAGAAGTGCGCTATTGAATTTTAGATCAGCATTGGTGAAATGCTAGCAGTTACTTCTGACTTTTCGCAGTACATTGCAGATCTTACTATAACACCACGGGTGAGTTCTAAGGCACAAAACAGTACTTAGTCGAAAATTATCCTTCTGGGTAATAGATCAAAATTTATTTGGCCCAGCGTGTGATTTGAAGACATAGTTTAGGCCAAGCTAACTTTTGTGTTTTATGCTCGATTTCCGGAATATTTTTACTTGAATAATTTTAAACTGCTGGATAGGCCTACCGTTGTAGTACGAATACATCACATGTTATCCATTAGCTCGATCAAATAGCATGCTCGGTCTAAGTCAACCTAGAACCGTCAACGTAAACGACTGAAATTAACATTAGCAGCAACCGTGACAACGTGTTTTTTCAGAATCTTGATTCCAGTGACTCTTTCTCTGTTAAACTTTAAGCCTCTTCGTTTTTTGACACATTTCAAAATACTTGGAACTCAATCAAGGCTGGTGTTTTAGGTTTTTCTGACTGTTTGTCAGCTGTTTAATCTTGTCCTTTATTCCCCTTTAAGGGACTGTTTTTTTTCATTGGTTCATCTCTCCCAATAAAATATTTTTCTTTATTTCTGCAAACTGCTAAGTGGCTACTGACCTTTTTTTGCCCTTGAACATCACTAGGATCGAACGTCCATTCGTCCATAACCGATTCGGGAGGCGCAGGATAAGATGGCAAGCGACTTCGACGGGCCTGTAAAATGATAATCAACAGAAGTGAATTATATTTTCACTAGGTCACCCACGAACCCCTCATCATTTTTGTCGTGGTAAAGTTTACCATTTTTTGCCAAATATGTCGTAGTGGGGTTCAATGCGCTTCGATTCACCTAAAAAACAGCGGAGAGGAACGAGATGTTTTAGTAATTACTTGGTCTTTGCAATGGCTAATTCATGCTGCTAAACCAAGTGCACTTTCAAAGTTGCTTTTACTGAAAAAGACCTGGAAAAGTGAAAAAGCACATCTTCGGTTTAAGTAGGCAACGCCGGTGTGCTTTGTCATTTGCGGCTTCACCAAGTGTTCATATGCCCATGCGGTATGTTATCATAGCTTCGTAAGTGATGCTCATCTTGTCTTGACGTCAGGTGCCGGAGCTCGTTTTAGGTTAGATCAGGAATAGCGATTTCAACGGCGCTGTACCAGTTTCAATAGCGATATCAGCGGCTGCTTATGCTTTTTTTTTCGCATATTTCTCCGCATCAGTGCAGGCCAGCTAAAAGAACTACCGCGTATGGTGGTGTACAGCATATTTGAAATTAATTTTTTGTAAAGAGAAACCCAATGAAATTACTTTGCGGCTGCTTTTATTGCTTGGCTTGTTTTGTGGGCATTTGCTATTTTTGAGATTATAGCGTAGTCAGTTATTTAGCTGCTAGCGTGGTGCAGATGCTTTACCATAGCGTGCGTGTTAATAATTACTCATTTGTGTTGAAGTACCGTTACTACACAGTACATTGGAGTAATTTGCCCCAGTTGCAAATTTTATTGGTTGGCTAAAGGATGGATTATAAAATTATATCTATATCGTGTGCTGTGAGATATTGAAATTGCTTAAAAGAGCGCGATTTCCGTGCTACTTTTGTGTGGTATACATTTCAGCATGGAAAAATACACACAAAACCTTGATTTGTTTTCAAGAAAACGTAATCAGCCTACTTAATTTATTTGTATAGCCTAAATTCAATTAAGCTTAGATATTGTGGTTTAAGCTATTTCATAAGATTTAGAATGTCAAATTATCCTGAAAAACCAAAACAACGCATACAGGATATCCCATTGTAAGTGGAACCCATTAACACTGCAATTATTCTTTAAGTGGTTTTTACACTGTATAAGCGAGGTGTGTTTTGTCAGAGTTTCAAATATAAATTTTTGAGACCTCCTGTTCAACTACAGTCAACTTTGGGTATAAGAGATCCGCCGGGACCAGCTTAATTAGTCTCTTATAACCGAATTCTCTTAAAACCGACTGCCGCAAAGTTCGATCCGATACCCTAAGGACCTTTTGCGTAGTCCCTTATAAGCGAAAATCCCTTATATCTGAATCTCTTATATCCGAAGTTGACTGTAGTTGGTTTATTGGAGCAGGAGTCCGCAAATAGCGTGAGAACTAGCACATTTGGCAGCGAAAAAATTTAAACTCACCACAATTATTCTAATATAACGGTACATTTTTGTTATGTTTGCTGGTTTGTGGAAGTACTTAATACTTGAGTACAGTAATTTCTTTACAAAATGCAGCACAGCGTGTAAAAATATCATGTTACTATCCGGCTTTGCCGGCGTCGCCAGACAGGACCTCCAATCAGTAATGTCGAGGTTGCCATTATTGGATCAGCCGACCAATTCGGCTTCACCCAATTGATAGTCGTGAAAACAGTAATAAAAAGCTTATGTTTTTTCACATAGCCAAATCTCGTTCCGGTATAAAACCACTGTTTTTGAAACGCAATCCTTAAAAAAAACATTTTCGGGAGGCTGCGCATTGCCACTACATGTCTCCAAGTTTCTAGCACCCTTGGCAAGGTCTTATTTGCACTGTTTTCACCGTAGGCGTTCTTAAACTTATCCAACTTTTATCCGTTAAATTGAGCAAGTGCTTGAGTTGAAAGTATATCAAAATTGTGGAAGAGCGCTGAGGTAATTGGTATGTATTTTCGAGATTACGCTATTTAATATTAGACCCAGTACTTACCACTTTTTCGTAACTGTTTGGATATTTGCCTAAGCTAACGCTTCTGGCTGGGAGCATGCTATTTGGTCCTGGCATAAACGCAGCCTCGCGAAGAGCAAACTAACTCGCAATAAAACACTCGGAGTTAAGTTGTGACAATAGCGGCGCCTTCATCAGTATTGTGGAGTATAAGAATACTGGTTCAACCTGCTTCACCGAAACGATATTTGTGAGAACAGCAATAAATAGTTAATGCGTTATTGACACAGCCATTTGTAGTCACAAAATCAAAAGTAACGTTTTTTAAAGGAAATCACTTAAACTTAAAAAGCATTCCGGGTTATTGCGCATAGCCACCATTATTTTCCAACTGTTTCTGGTGTTTCTGACTACATCTTACTTGGCTTGTTTTGTACGTAAGAACTAAATTTGCTCGCAATTGAAACAGCCAGCCATTCCAAAACGTTTTGCACGTTCATTTTATTAAGTGCATGGAAGTAAAATTTCAAAGTTATGGGAAGAAGAGACGCCAAAACAGGAGCGTACCCAGAAATCTATTTTTTTGGGGGGGGGAGGAGTGCGAGAATGGTTTTCTGCAAACTTCACAGAACGGTAAAACCTTTTTTTTGGAGACCAATGTTTTAGGTGTTGAATTAGGCCCTAATTGGTATTAGGCATGCTAGATTCCCTAACAGTGGTTCTCAATCTTTTTCGTGCCGTGGCCCACTTTCATAACATTTTTGATGTCATAATTACCTTGTCACTGGGATAAGCATAAAATATCATGGCAGTGAAGTTGATCTCCAATAAAAAAGGTCTAGTTCACAGGTGCTGGTCCGTATGGCTGTTCATTTGGACCAGTGCTCGTCAATCTTATTCGGCATGCAAACCCATTTTCGAAGTACACAGACGTCCGTGGCTCACCCGCCTTACATACTGTGGCCCACTAATGGACCCTGACCAACCGGTTGAAAACCACTGCTATGGGATGCGCGTGTTATTGTTACAAAGAGAATAGCTGCAGCTCACATATAAAATTTTCTTGAGGAGGGCGTGAGAACGACTTTTTGCAAATAGTGTATGGAAATGACGTGTAACTCTTTCTAAGAGGATGCGCGTATAGGAGCTCCTTGCGAACGCCACTACGACAAAATAATTTATATGTGCATTTTCAGGAATAGCCTATTTAATATTAGGACCATTATTTACAACTCTTTCGTAGCTGAATGCCTTTTTGTGAGACTTAAAGCCTTTGATGTTTGTGCGCCTGGGAGTTTTGGAGGAATTTAGACAGACACACGGACAGAAAGACAGACACACAGACAGACTTGCGCTTTATATATGTCACGAATAAGTAAATTTGCGTTGAAAGAATAGTTTTTATATAAGTATAGTTGCTGTAATCTGTTGTTTTATTTTGCCGTGATTATTTTAATTGTAAATCTGAATTGTTTGAAGCCCTACCTGCTAAACTGCTTTCGAAAAAAGATCTTTTTTCTTTCGCATTTATTAATAGATTTATAACTCACAAGCCTTTTCTGACGTCACAATGGTTGACGACGTGACTAAGTTCCAGCGCATTCTAGTGAATCTTGTTTCTTCTTGAAGATTATTTTGATTACCAATTACATAATTTATTAACGGTGTTTTTCCTGTGTCACGTGATGTTCTAGCAATTTCTGGATTATTTTCCAGTCGAATATATATGGCGGCGAGATTTTTCACTCATTTAGAGAGAGAGAGAGAGAGAGAGAGAGAGAGAGAGAGAGAGAGAGTAGAGTGGCACAGTAGTAGACAAAAAAAGTGTATTGATCTGTGGTGATTTATTGTGGATTTCTATTACTGTGAGAAGTGTTTAGTTAGTGGATTTCGTCTTGGTTGGGTCTGATTGTTATATTAAAGTGCATTGGTTTTTTGGCATTCGCCGAATGAAGGAGTTCGAAATCTTAAAGTGGTTTGTGAATATATTTGTTCTCTTCTTGATCAAGAAGGGCATGGGTATTTTAGAGGAAGCTAATCTTTTCCTAGCTATTAAGTTGCAACCAGACTTAATTATTCGAGCCATACTATAAGTCGCCTCAATTTTAAGAAGTAAATTAAAGATTGAGATAGAACGAAAACTCTATTAAAACGCGACAATGTATTAGATTTTACAGTCATGCAACTTTTACCTTTATGTTTATTTCTTACGTCTATACTTTACGGTTAGTTAAACATCGTGTACAGTTTGCAGAAAGCAGCGCCTACTTTCAGTAAAAGTGTACCTTTCTCCAAAATCGAACCGTCTCTAAAATTAAACGTCGAATTCATTTGGTCTGCTCTAAACACAGAGGTCATGACTTTTATTTGGCAGAATAAATTTGTGACTGATTGATTTACTGCTTATCTATCAAGTTTTATACAATTGCGTTTTAAAAAAGTAGCTACAATCACAGATAGCTTTAACCTTGCTATTTCACCAAAGATATTTTTCGTAAAACTATGCTCAATAATGTTGAAGTCGCAAGACTTGAGGACTATTTTTTTTGTTCGCGCCAGAAACGTTCGCAAAGCCTTGCATTGCAGCACATCTGTGCTACAAAACAAGATTTTTCCTTGTTTGATCTGTCTATGATAAGTGCTCCAGAGCTATTATGCACTCAAACATGGGACAGGCCATAATTGATCACTACCCCGATCGCAAGGAGGTTGATGACGTCACAATGAAAGTCATAAAGTGGTTCATGACGTCACAATGAAAGAAAAGTTTTCAAAATTCGCATCTTTTGACAAAAAAGGGGGTTTTGCTCTTAAAGAAAAATTAGCATCCGACCTACCAAATTGCAAAAAAAATTTTATTTGGGAAGTATCATGACGTCATAACAAACAATTGATTGTAATAATTGCTTTCTTTATTTTTTCAAAAACTACTGATTATAGAAACGGCATTAAAAGCTTTTTTGAGAGACGTTCACTCGCTACTCTGATAAAATATGTTTTGAATTTTTGAATTTCATTAACGGCACAGCCATCGCTTCTTTTTTTAAGCGTTTTAATTCAACAAGCTTTTTTCTTTTTTCAACGCTTTAAATAAGCACTCTTTTGTTATGGTGCTGTTTGGCTCCATTTCAGCAAAAAAAGCTTGATCTGCAGTTACTATAAAGAATAAACCTTAAAGCAAACGAAAATATCTACAGTTTTTTGCAAATTCATTGACTTACTACAAAAACAACAAATATCAATTGTTTTTCTTTATTTTAATATAAAAGTAACAGCAACTGTTTTCAATAGGAAGTTTGACAGCCTTTATTCTTGATCAACTCCCAGACTCGTTTTGGCATCGATTCCACGAGTGTTTGGAATTTGTGATCAATTTTTTCAAACCCGGTACCACACGTTAATAATGGCCATCCTAATGAGGTTGATGTGAGTGTACAATTCTTTTTTAAGGGCCAAATTTTTACTGCACAGCACAAATTTTTGATGAGATTTTCATCTGGTAAATTCCCGGCAAGTCAAGTCCTTTCCATTTTCGCCCTCACTTTCCTTTCGTTCGGGGGTTAATAATCATATTTCTTTGAACTGTTCAATATTTCGAGCTACAGTAGTTTAATTTACTTTGTACAGGGTGGCGCACGAGTGTATTAACGCTAAAGTACCTACTAAATATGATGTATTGGTTATTTTTCTTCCTAAGTTTTCTGCCTTTACTTTGCAGAAGCAGCTGCGAGTCTTCATCGATCGGTTGCAAGAATCATTTCTACTAGCTAGGCTTCGCATATGAATCAGCTGGGAGACTTACAAGCCAGTTTAACTAGCAGAGGTTGCTGCAAACTACCTGTCTATTTTTGATTGTCTGATGAATTACGCATTCACTTCGTCATTTTTTTAGGTCATGTCGCAGCGTACACTGACTTTTGAGCACATGCGCTAAATAAATGTAAATTTACCCATTTATACGTATTAAAATTCTTAACACAAATTTCTATGTCCTTCCTATGGGTAGTAGCGTCTTTACTGTTAATACACGCGAGCGCCACCCTGTATAACTTGGAAGTATTCTTCGATGACATCTGGCAATAATGATGAAGCGCCAAAATACTAACTTACTTTTTTGAAGCGAGATCTTCCATTTTGACCAGGTGCTAATGCCAATGCTGCGAAAATGAGCTTGACTAACAGTACTCCACTAAAAAATTATAGCACACATACTATGACGTCGCAAGCTACATTACTATTTTGGTACAATTTATTTGGAGCACCCACTTCTCCGTTCTTCCCTTAAACATTCAGATGACTTTCTCCAGTCATGCTAAATTAGTATGCGTACTATTTCTCTTGCGAAAGGTTAATGTGGGTTTGTTTGTTTGGACAATTCTGTAAGTCAATTACGAATGGCCTACGTATATGCTGCCAGTTAAAGCAGAATGATACTGCAAGTCGCTATAATACAAATCTGGTTTTTTAACAACGCAATGGCAAGTAGGAAAACTAATAACTGAACTCTTATTGAACTCAAGGTTAGGCTACCTTCATGTAGTCGTGTTGCACTCTTGACTAATCTCAACCTCGAAGACATGTTGATCACCTAAGTTCTTGTAAACTTATTCGGGCTTTGATTAATCACATGTGTACCAAAGTGCAACAAAAGGTCAAGATATGTTGTGAGCTCCGACAAATTTCAGAAAAAATTCTCCTTCGTACAAAAATTTGGTAAAAGGGTTATCTACTAAAGCCATGACCTATTGTAACAACTGCGCTGTAGGTACTAAGCTTTGGATTGCTGATTTTACCTTTTTGGGGAATTGCTGATTTTATCTTTTCTTGTTTTTTCCGTTTGGGAGACCCTTTCCTTACTGATTAAGGGGAAGGCATAGTACTTTTGCCCTTCCTGGATGTGCTCATGCCAGGACAAATAACCTTAAGCGCATCCAGAAACTTGACGTCACAAACGAAACTACGAAAAAGTTGTGAGTAGATCTACCTGTTAACAGCTTAGTTCTGTAAAAGCATCAATCACTTTGACACCTATCACAACTATTAATTTGTGACTTCACTCCCGTATATAGAGAATAGAAAGAATAAAAGTGTGTGAAGAGACACGATTTTGGTTAATGACATCACTTTCGATTTAAAAACAGTACGGTCGGCATTAAGGCGGTTTGGCGCCCATTCACAACTTTAAATTAGTATCTCTTTCCCGTGAGCCAAATAGGAATAACTTAGACCTAAATATACACTTGTAAAACAACAGGCTGTTTGTAAATAAGGCCAAACTTCATTTAAAAGTAGAGAGAATGGGATTAGAGAAATAGCAGCACGTAATGAAATCCCAAGTTTGAGAAAAATCAAAATAAAATTGGCCTATCAGTAAGTAAAATTGCTCCGGTATAAAAAATTTTTGCTTGGCAATAGTTTGATAGGTTTAGTGGGATTGAGCAAAAAGCATTAGGAATGAGGCGTGGTCTCTTGTCGCTGTACCAGGACCAGAGTAAACAGATGCAGGCAAGGGACTTGCCTGTACATGCAATTGCAATGTCATAAATGTACATGCAATTGCGAAAAAGAATACACCACTTCGTGAAATAAGCCTACAGCTAAATGGTTTACTGTAATTCTGTAGTCTTCAAAACCTAAAATTTCGTTTTGGTGCATTTATCACCATTTTCTCATCTATCCCAAATTTTACATGCAAACCACGCACAAACGCTTATAGAATAATAAGTTGTTTGTGAGTTATGCCAGTCTTGATTAAACCGTAGAATAATCGCTATTAGCGACACAGGAACTACGGTCCTCATTCACAACAAATTTTGGTTTCTGCTCTCACAAACATTGTTACGGTAAAGTCGGAGCCGCCGCTTGAACCGAATTTTTTTAACCCAGCATTGCTGATAGGTAGCTCTACCCGGCGACGCTGGCTTATGCTCTGTATGGTCACCATTTCGTCGCAAGCACTTTTCAACGCTCACATACTCCTTTTGTAATTTTTCAAATCTTTTAGGTAATAGCTTCTTTCAACTACGCAATGAATTGAGGCAGGCTTTTGTGGTATTGCTATTCAAAACCTTCACAAAAACAAATCTGATAGGTTTTGATTCGGAGAGTGTTGGGGTACGTTCACAATCACGATTTCAGCTGATCAGTCTTTTAAGAAATCTTTGATCCAACTATTCCATCGTGGAATTTGCTATATGCGGTTTTGCTTCCTTCCACTGGAACCATGGAATTCTTGGCTTAATGCCATAAAGAGGTTCGAGCCTTATGTAAAAATTGCTTAGAACTTCAACGTAAAGTTCTTTTGTCATCGTTAGAACATTACTTTCGTTGAAATCAGGCCGGTCTGATAATTTCATGCTTCCAGATTGCTATTGAGGCTGTAGTATATTAGGAGCCTGTAAGCTCCTTAAGGCATTATTTTTTCTATTGTTTTGCTCGCTAAACCAAGACGTGGGCCTTATATGAATAAACCAATTTTATCTAGAAAGTCGCACTCTTTAATTGCATGTTCAAATATTTTGTACGTTACAACACCTTTGTGCAAATCAGTTTCCAATGGCTTGCGTTTATTCTAAATTTTTAGTGTGTTTTTTTATTTCTTGTATTAGTTCTGATCGCGATTATCCAATTATTTATAAATTAACGAAATATGGAGGATGCTATTGGTTAGTTACCAAATTTCAGGCAATCTCTTACCTAAAGGAAATCTGCCTCCAGCATCACACTAAGCTAAGATAGAAAAATTGATCTAAAATAATTACCAACATCACACAGTACCACATAACAGTTCATTACAATCAGTCAAAAATTAGAGCAATGATCCAATTGCTAAATACTCTGATTAATTAACAAATTGGAATTTACCAATGTGGAATTTACCTACGGTTGTACACTCAGTACTGAAATAAAATTTTGGATAAATATTCTAAATCTCTTGGTTCTAGTTTTGGTCTAATTGAGAATTAATTGAGAGTCTAATAAAAATTTGGCACCAAAATATTTTTTTCTGGTTACGCCTTAGATTCAAGGTAAACTTTGATTCGAAGTTGATATTAGCCATGGTAAATAACTATTAATTTATAATAACTTATCGTTACTTTTGGTAAAATTATCCCGTTTGATGAAACCCGGGGCCAGGTAAATTGACATTCTTTACCCTCACACCACTTACGATTGTCCTACCGGTGACTCAAACCGTTTATTATTAGCGTATCAGACACTGGACTCTTCGGTAGGATAAAGCGTTTGTGGGTAAATTATTTGTGATAGTTAATTGAAATTAAAACCTTGATCATTCAGATTTTAGAGCTTAGTTTGTTCAACAAAAAGCGGAGATTTTCACTAAATTCGAAATAATTTTTTGCATTTAATTTGAACAAATTGAAAGCAGAAGTAGCAGGCTTGTGCTTATGTTCAAGAAATAAAATTCAACTAGTTTTTGGCAGTTGGAGATACTTTGGTTTATACTCAAGCTATTGTAAATCATTAAAGCAGGTTCATGCATTACATTGTGTATAGTAAGTACAAAAATATACTTATGCTGAAGTAAGCTACCAACCTTTTTCAAAGATTTTCTTTTCTCAGTATTATGAGGTGGCCCTTCTGCTGGGTATTTCTGCAACTCCTCCATTCCAACGTTTGACACGCTATCAGTTGGTTGTATAACAAGAGATTCGACGTAGCCCGTCAATCTATAAAAGCGGAATCATAATAAAAACAAACAAATTACATAAAGTTTTTTCATCGCCAATTAGTCATATTTCAAAAAATTTTGATAACTTTTACCACGGTTTTTAACAAAACAGATTACTTGTTGATATAAATAAGTTGAAATTATTATTTAGAAGTTATGATAGATCATAACTTATAATTCCTACTTATTATAGTAGTCCTGCAGTTCACTTTTTTGAGCGAAAAGATGCTCCTTCCATTGCGCAAGAATTCCCATCAAACCATTTTCTTCCTCGTCTACTTTCTGAAAATCATCTTGTTCGTTTGCTGATTCCTCAGTAACCGCCATTTTCTCTCTGTAACGTAAAGTATTTCTGAAAAAGTAGTCAATAATAGCTTTTGACATGCCAAGAGGCTTCGAAAGTATTTTCAGTTGGAGTTTTGTTTGAAGTTTTATTCATTTTAATTTCTACAATTTTTTCGTTGCTGCCCCCTCAGACTGTTATTGTTGCGTTTACCATTTTTGTTCTATTGCATACAAGCTAAATTAACACTAACAAAGTAAGTGACCACGGACTAGGCGATTGCGCTAAATTTGATTTAGGTATAGTCTTTAACCTTTTGCGTCACTGTGCTATAAATATTTGTCTATATTTCTCGTGCTGATTTTATCTTGCAATTATGGTGCCATTTATTTCATTCATTTCCATTTGTCTTTTTAGGGCAGTCCATCTTCCGAAATCATCAGGGTCGACCAATCTGTAGCAATGTTTTCTCTTATCTTTATTCTGAGCATTTTAAAATGTAAAATTCTTTCTATTCATGTCATCCTTGGCCGTTTTATCCAAAATTTTCTTTGATTTTCTTCGGCTGAAATTTTCGACATTTGTCTTTTCTAGCTCTCCCTTCGTTAAAGCTTCTACCTTCATTCACTCAAGATCCCCAACCACCTCAGTTGATGTTCTTTAAGTTGTTCATCGATTTTCTTAAGATACTTTTGGCAATTTTGTCCTGAAGTGTCTTGGCACACATCATTCGAATCATCCTCGTCCGTCGTCTGTCGTCTGCCTTCGCCTGATGTTTGCCGTCTTTATTTCCCAAAAATCTGCTCCCACAGCACATCACGGTTCTCACATATGCTTTGTACAATTTACCTTTTAGTATGCATTTTGCAACAAAGTGTACCCAACAATTCTTTCAACTTTCTCCTTTCAGCGCGCATTCTTGACATCACAGCCTTCCCAGTGCTGTCATAGTTCTAATGCATGTCTCCCAAGTAACAAAATTCGTTAACAGTCTCAATCATATCATATCGCAATTTTACGTATTTTCATTTTTATCATGGACATCATTTTTGGATCTGCCACACTCGTTTATTCCACTTATCAATCTGCCTTTTATATTTGAACATCTTTTATGAATCCAATATTTGCATTTTTTTCCATTGAATAGAGTTCCTCATCACTCTCCTCCCTTATATTCCCTATGTATCAGCAACGTTGTTGGCTATCACTCTAGGTAATGTTGTTCCAGTATTTATCGCTTTAGTGTTATGAATATTTTCTTTCAATCGATTGTTTTCTAATGGCTTTTTTTATTTGACGTACTTCTCCACTTGTTTCCAGTTATATTCAAAACAAACTAAATTGTCAAAATACATGAATTTTTCCATCATTTTTAGTATATCAGAGAAATCATCTATAACTATTACAAAGAGCAGTTGACTAAGTACAGTACCTTGGTGTACTTCGGTTGTCCCTTTAAACCGTTTTGACATTTCAACTTCAAGCTTTAATGATGTCTCAGCTTCTTTATATGGGGTGCACCAGAAAAAGTAAACCGCTTTTTGTTAGGGATCTTCTCGGTGACAATAAAATGGAATTTATTAAAATTTTACGCACATTAACCTTAGGATATTATCAACACTTTTGCATTGTATCTAAAATATCAGTTGTAAATTATGAGAGTATTGTCAAATTCAAAAAAACGTCTCAAAAAATGCTATATCAGAGTAGAATTATGCGAGTAATTCTTGAATAGATATGAATGGAAAAACTAAATCAGCTCAAAACTTTATTTATACATTAATACGCCAAGACAAATTCATTTCGCTATTATATATTATTATCATTATAGCGAAATGGATTTGTCTTAGCATATTAATGTATAAATAAAGTTTTGAGCTGATTTAGTTTTTCCATTCATATCTATTGAGTTCTTAGCAACAGAAACGGAATCGCCCGGATATGTCGGAGTTGGATAGGCGGAACATCTCTGGTCAAAATCAACTGAACTTAATTCTTGAATAAGCGCTTTATTACGTGCTTCAGCAAGATGGGGCTTCTTCCCACACAAGTTGGGTAACCCTGGCTCATCTAAAGAAGGCTACACCAGAATTCATCAAAAAGAATGAATGACTTCTAAAAGTACTGACCGCAACACGATGGATTATGCCATATGGGATTCTTTGAAAGAGAAGGTTTACCGAGGAGTTCAAAACAAATTGACCGAGCAGGCGTTAATGAACAGAATAATATCATTGTAGGAGATATCGATAGAAGGTATACGAAAAAGCCATTTCTAAGTGGAAGACACGGCTTCGTTTATCGTTGGAGGAAATTGTAGGTCACATTGAGCATAAACTGAAATAAATGAATTTTACTTTGATATTGCATTTTTGAGACGTTGTTTTGAATTTGACAATTCTCATATAATTCGCCACAGATCTCTAAGATACTTTGTAAAAGCGTTGGTAATATCGTAAGGTTTTTGTGTGTAAAATTTCAATGAATTAGGTTTTATTACTGCCGAGAAAATTCCTAACAAAAAAAAGTTCACTTTTTTTGGTACACCCGATATATCTCTATCAACCCTATCATTTTTCGTTTTACGACATCTTCTTTTCACAACGCGCACTAAATCACTTCTTTGGGAACATAATCGAAGGCTTTCTCTCGATTTACAAAATCAAAATACAATTATTTTCTATTTTTTCTTGTATTTCTCTTGGAGTTGTCTCATAGCAAATATAGCATCCATTGTAACGTTTCTTAGTGTAAAACCTGTTTGAATCTCGTAAATTTTAATTGTCTTCGGGGTTTTCTCCTCAAAAACTTTTTCAATAACTTTCGTTGTGTGTTTAAACATTTTTGGGCTTCTGTAGCTCGTGCATTCTTTTTGTATCATATTTTACCTTAAACAGTGCTATCAGCTTCATCTTTCTCCGACTCGTAGACGTTCACTTTCCATGCATCTTATCATTCATGATCTTTGCCAAGTACAGTACTTTTCGTTGCACGAACGAATCGCTTCAATTGGTTCGTTACTCGACCAAGCTGCTTTATTCGTTTTTATTATCAACATTGATTTTCTCACTTCCTCAACTGTCATTTCCTCCACAGGTCTTACGCTTTGCTTCAATCACAATATATTGTTTCACAGATTCTTTTCATTTAACAGCTGTTCACTACAGTTTTTCCATGACTTCCATCTATCCACCAACTACATTTTTGGCTGCCCATTGCGACTTTTCATTCAGAAACTAACGAAAACATTTCTTTGGCACATTACCTATTTTTTCCAAACAACAGATGCGTCTCATCCTCTCTTTCCTTTTCACTTCCTTATATTTTTGCTTTTCTTTTTTTCATGCATAGCTTTTGCAATTTTCCTATTAGCTTTATTTCTGTACTTCAAGCACACTGCTCTAGATTTTTCACTTCTTTCATATCTCCATTTTTTATAATTCTTCTTCTTGTCTTTAAGAGTTTTCTTGACAGCATCACTAATCCACAACCAAGTTTCCTATCTGCCAGTACCCTTAGACACTTTACATACTTTTTTATGATTTGTGCCACTTGGCTGTTGATCTCATTTTCAATATTAAGTAAGTCTATTTATGGCCTTATTTATCAATGCTCTTTAATTATTTCTTTTTTTCAATCTTCATATTTGATTCCATTTGCCTGCACCTTTTGCTCATGACAGGCGCTCTTATGTAGAATATTCATCACTATTAATAGATGTTGCATTATTGCCTCTTCACCTGATATTGCTTTCACATTTTTCAGCGTCTTCTTTTTGACCGAAATATAAACAATGATCGTCCTGTGTCCACCAGATTTATGTGTTACCAGCTTCTCGACATCCTTTTTAAAATGCATCATCATCATCGGTTTGCTTCAGAGTAAGGATCCGTTTTCCTCCTCCTGGGACCCGGCAGGTTTTCCCTGCAAGCATGGGTAAGCCGGTTTTTGCAGCCAAGTCTCCATCGCGTGCGCTCTTGTGTCTTCTTTGTCGTTAGTCCTCTGGCAGTCATATCTCGCTCCGCTACCTCTTTTTCGCTTTACCTTTTTTTACCTCCAAATTTAAAGTGCAGTGCTCTTACAAGTTCCCTTCTTTCCACATGTCCCAGCTATCGCAGTCTTTGTTTTCGCTCATTGATACTCTCTACTCCCATCATTTTGCAAATCTTATCATTGCTTATTTTATTCATCAGGGTTTTTGCCACATAACATAAGTAAAATTCTCATTTCTGTTGTCTTCAGTTGTCTTTCGTCTTCCCTCTCATCGCTCAACATTCAGCACCATATAGGCGGATATAGTTAGTCGTCATAAAGCCTCCCTTCCTGAATTTAGCCAACGCTTTCCACGTAGCATTATTTTGGCTGATTTTTTGGGGGGACCCACAATTAGGAGCCATTGCAATAATATTTTCCGCGCTGCACATAAAATATGAAACAAAATTTTTACGGTCTGATGCCCTTTCTGGAAACAATCAAGCGTGCCGTTGTTGTGTTAAATACTTTTTCTTCTCAAGACGGCTTGGAGTGTCCACGTGCTTTTTTGAGGTTCACTCTTCTAAATCCATTCAAATAAGTACAAACAGGCTCTCTGCATAGAAGTTTTGAGCCTTTATTTTTGCCGATGGCAACCTGGGAAAACCAGTGACCAGGTAGAAGCTTTTACTTGCGCATCGCGCGTCACCTGTTGGATAACATCACTCCTCCATAATTTTTAAGCTCTTGCATTATCGAACCAATCAATATAATAAATTATTTTTAAGAACAATGTAGCGTACTGGAAGTTATTTCAGTCCAGCAAGTAGGCTTACTTTTACTATTTTTCTATCTGGTAAAGCAAAAGTCGACAACCATCTGGCCAAGAACCGATCCCGGTCTGAAAGACATTTGTGATCGGGCTGCTCATTGTTTAAATAACACTGGTGGGCATGATGTTTGCTCTTTTAGTAATTTCATTTGCTACCATCACCCCTAGGTGGGGTCGTCATACTGTAAACGTATAAGCCCAAAACTCTCTTTGATGCAGCGTCAGGATGACTTGGAATAAATTTTATATTATTTTTGCTGTTTCTATAATTTCATCCTTTGAAGGGCGGTTGAAGAAAATATTGTCTACATCAACCGGTCCGTTGTACGCAAAAGGTTGCGGTTTGCCAATGAAAAGCATATTATATTTGTCCACTGAAAGTGTAGAAAAAATACAAAATCAATAGTCGTTTATTAAGACGTTCATCAATTTGTGAAAAGAACATAATGAAAGACAAAAAACACCGTTTTATTTTCAAACTATTATGGAATATAGAATGTTTTAGTATTGATTGTCTCAAAACTGTGTGAATTCTAGTATAATTTATCAAAATTTTTTTCGTTAGTTTTTTGTTGTTTATAAAATTAAGTAAATTTAGTAGAGTGAATTTCTTCATTTACAAACAAATTTTCAGAAGAAGTGCCTTTACATGCAGTTTTGTTGTAGGCTCGACCTGTATTTCGCAAACCGAGGTTTTCCATCCCTGTAGGCTAGATTTCTGATAATATTTACTGCGATCGTAACACCCAATTGACAGTAAGACATATTTCAAATATTTAAAGATTAGAGCAATGACGTCCGATCTTTTTTTACTACAAATCAGTTTCATGTTGGTATAATGTTGACCTGCCTTCAAGGTGTGAAAGTCAACTGTGCCGAAAATTTTATTGGGCAAAGGGGGCAAGCTGAGAAAAGGTGACTTAGTTTTTCCAAATGGCACTTTCACTTCTCATGAGAACACATGATCGTTGGGTAGTAGAAAAGCTGTGACGTCAACGGCACTTGTTCAGGTTCACACAAAAGGATATGTCGAAATTCAAGTTGATCTAACTACGAAATGATGAGATCTTACTGAACATGTCGAAAACAAAACAAATGGAGAGTTTAGGCAACTGCAAACAGATTTTATGTTTTTCGAGTAAGCAGTCACTCATACATGCCGTTACTTTCAGCGCAAACCGTAGTTTAAACCCAAAACCCGAGCTTTTCAATGCAATTGCCACTTCTTTTAGGAGCATGCTGCATGCCACTAAACGATCTGAGCGATCAAATCACAGCCATTTGATGGCTAGTCTAACATACAGCTCACTCCGCCACGCTGTGGTGAAATCATTGCCCAGAAAAATGCGAAAAACATCGTGCAAAAAATATGCAAAATTGCACCTAAAGGTCTCTGTCGAAAAAGTAGAACTGACCGCTACTGCGGACCGATCATTAGAAAACATTCGTATTACGACCCATGCCACGGATTTAAAATTTTTGGGTGACTACAAAATCAAAAGGATTGGACATCTGCCCCTCACCAAAAGTAATACTCTTGTATAAACATAAAGCATTATGCTTGCGAATCCTCTTTACTCTTACGTTTCAGCAACCGAAACTGCTTCTTCGGATGATTCGCTTCTATCGTCGCTGTCGTCATCATTGTCTTCATCTTCAACGTCATCTATCTCCACAGCCACTGCACTGTGCGTAGCAAACGTTGTTGTGCTTCTAGTTTCATTTCTTGAAGCCATTACTACTGATTGCGATTTTGGAGGTCGAATAGGCGGAGAAGATGGAAGTGTGTGAGGTTTAACTGCGGAGAGCAAAGTGATATGTCTTCACTATTATTTAGTAGAATTAAGCAGTTAGAATTAATTTCTTTAACTGTAAAGAAATCTGTATGTCAGAAATGTTGCAGAAATCTGGTGATATACTAATTGCGAACTAACTTCTTTTGAAAGTACTGCTCTTTCAGACTTCAATTGATAACGTCATTTTGCGAAAAAGATTTTGAAGAGGTAGTTAAGCCCGTTCTAATGGTTTCAAAAATGTGCATTGCTTTGTACGCCTGCAGGGGCTCCGTAGGCTATGCCTTTGTCGCAGTTTGTTTGCATTTGATTTAACTGATAAACAAATTGGTGGTCCTGTAATCCTACAAACTCACCAGTACTATGTTGCGCTTCTTTCATTATTGCGGGAATATTTTTTAAGGATGCTGTGTTAGTAAGAACTGTTTTATTGTCCTAGAAAAAAGAAGTTATATTGAAGTATTTGGTTATTTTCAATACAAGTCAACAAAATTTGTATTTTAGGTAAAAGACAGAGATTCACAGGCTTTAATATTCTTGCCAAAACTAGGCTACCGGTTCTGAGTTTTTCCCAATTTTGCTTCTTGCATATAGTCTTACTTCAAGTATAGTGTAGACAATAACACTAATATGGCAATAGAACTTGTAGGTGAAAAATACAAGAAGTCAGGAAAAGCTCTTGGTAGACACTAAATAGCATTTACAGATCGTCATTCACAAAACCTTTTCAGTTTTTTTACTAATTCTTAGTCTCCAAAATTCTCCATAAAACGTATTCAGCCACATGGTATTTTTTATAAAAATTTTACAGAGGTAGGCAAAACAATAAAAACTCACCAATTCGTGCTTCAAAACTTGAATAAACTCGTAACCAATCCGTAACAGATACCAAAAACTTACTTCTGAATCGTCCATTGGAGGTGGGGGAGGTGGTGCTCTGCGCTGAGTCTTGGTTTTTTCATTGTGACAAGGTAAATTCTCATATGTTTGGTCTGCATTAAAATATAATAAAAGAATTGTAAAGGTTGGCTTATCAGCCGCTTTAGGAGCTTAATAAACAGAGTTCGGCTGCTGAGCTTAAGGTTATTGCACGGACTTCTTAAAAATGGAATGCCTTGCGGAATATTGAACGCGTATCCATTGATGTGCGATGATTTAACTGAAATTGAAAACTCAATAACAGAGCAACAATCCAAATGAATTCCGCCAAATGATGTCTAAGTACGCCTGAAATGAGGCAACAATCAACAAAATAAAGTAATAGCAAATGCAAAACCACGACGAAGACCACCGTGGCGAGGTCATTTCTAACAAGACAAAATTGCGGTTCAATATGATTGCGGAACAGGGGTTAAAATATTCTTCACACAAATCTCTGCTTAGCCAAAAATATCTGCTTCAACTAAACCAATGCAATTCAGTTTTATTTGCTTAAATTAGAAGCTGTATTTAAATTCAGCTTTGACTCTAGAGCTCATTTTTCAAGATTCTACAGAATTTCGAAAAAACACAATGCTTTGACTACAGTTATCTCGAGATGGCAGTCGTTTAGAACAAGCAAGTAAAAATGCAAATTAGTAGGGCGCTCTCTGTAAAAGGTCTGGCTACTACCACTCAGTTTTAAAGGTGTCACTAAATTATGAAGCACAACAAAAGATCGCCCTGGCAAACGTTTGCTCGCTGACGAGGTAACAGTCGGGTTTTTTCAGTAAAACGTGTGTTGAGAAATGCTGATAAAAGCGTCAGTGTCCTGCAGTACTACTACTCAGAGCAAGCCGCCCAAAAACATTTAACAACAGCTTACCATCAGGTGGCGGTGGTGCTGGAGCTTTACGTTTTAAAGTCTCTGTTTCATTGTGAAGAATATTGAGGTTTTTCTGTAGAACAATGTTGAAACAAGTTTTGCAACTACCTTAGATTGTTGAAGGTTTTTGCATGCACTGGGGTATTACTGAGGCGAACAACTAGTTTTCATTAAACATCGTGCATTTTTTTCTTCTTTTGGCTGCAGAATTGGATTAAATTCTTGCAAAAGAGCAATTAGAACACTTATTTTATAATAAAAAGTATGAATTTTATGCTTTCTTGCATGGGCTTTGACATTGGTTTGTCTTAGATACACCACTTGTATGATTTATCAACATACCACGGACAATTCTTTTATTTGAGATTTATACGTTGCGTTTTTTAAGTTGTTTTGTATCCACGCGTTTTCACTTCCAGGCAAATAGCCACTTCTGCAGTAATAATAAAACACAATTATAATGCTTATTTGTTTCTCACGTGTCTAATAGTGTAGTTCCGCTTGCACACCCGCTTTGTTTTATTGGCGCCAGCAGGTAATCGAGACTCATACCATTTTTAAAAGTTTTTGTCATAAATCAATAAGGGGATGGAATCCAAATGAACCTAAGGGTGCTGTCTATAATACGCTTGCTCTAACCCTTTGCTCTACTGGGCTGGTCCCAGTTACATAGGACTTTGCAGTCGCACGCCAGACTAGAATCCATTTGTGTTTTGATTTTTCAAAAAGTGCTAGCTATGCTATAGGAGCGTTGAAGAAATGGAAACAACATTTGCTTCTACATTCTTGTAGAGTGTGAGATAGTGAGTCTGAAACACATACTTTATTGTACCATCTTCTTGATAATCTTCCTTCTGCCATCCATCTTCCCACAACGAAGGATTCTATAACAATCAACATCTATTTTGTTAAAAGGACAAATAAATAGCTACAAAAATGGGCAAAATACACAACATACCACTGGTATTTCAATAGGAACACAATAATGATGATAGTTTTGTCATTGAGTTTATACTGGTCCGTGGTGCCAATGGCGCTGCTAGAAACATAATTAAGGAGGAGAACTATCTTTTAAAATTTATGACGTCTTTCACAAGAGATCTTTGATTGTCACCAATTTTTTAGATAATTTTAAAAAGGCCTTTGTCATGCACGAAAGTTTTTAAAAATTTGCCGGGATCGTGGTATCATCTCTGGCTCCACCTATCCCAGGTAGTAATGATTCATAGAAATTCTTGATTGAAATATACTCAAAACGCAATCTACTTAAACGTAAAATGTTTGACAAACCAGTATCTTTTCTAACGTGTTTGCTTAAACCACCAGATTTTTTACGTAAACAAGCTAAATAACTATTGTAAATTCTCACACGCCTAAACAGTGAAGCCGACATGCACTGGAAACATAACTAGAGCAAAGAAGAACTTGATTTAAAGCCAGCTTGTGTCATAAAAAATCATTGTATAGTGCATATTTAAAACTACTTCTTTAACTTGTTTTTTTAGCACACTCTACTGGCTGATGATAAGGTTTTCACATTATTTGGCTAGAATACGCTCATTTTGACTTTCTTCATTTATAAAATCGAAATAAGGGGGTGTATGCTTGTAGCCGGTCACAGCCGAGGCAATCGTCCCTTACAAAGATTTATCAAAGTTCTGCTTGTGAATAATTTATAAAGCACTCTTTGAAAGAAAGGTCATCACTTAAGCTTTGCCCCAGCTAGCTCGTCAAAATTTGTTTCCCAAATCTTCTAGGATGTTTGAAGAAAAGAGTTTAATTATTAGCAGTAATGACGAAGAAAAGGATTGTTTACCATAAAATTTTTGGCTGGCCACGTTCCTAAATAGTAAAATCTACAAGTAACCGTCAACGTTTACCTGCGGTGAAGGGTAGTAAGCTGGTGATGTTCCGTGTAGCAAAATTCGATTTTTTTTCATTTTTCTTTTCTTGTATTTTCGTTTGCAGTAAAAATATAGGCATACAATCGACACGAACAGAGCGAGCAGAAACACGATTATCAGTATCACCGCCCACATAGGCAACTGAGGAGCTTCAGTATTGCTTCACAAAAACATGACATTCAATGTTTGTCCACATTGAGTATGTGCAACACAACTTCAAAGTGTGTTTTACAGTTAGAAATTTGAAAAAAATTATGAACTCTGTGAGTTTTCCTTCTCTCTAACCTTTATTTCGCTGCTCTAACTTTACCCTCATCCTATTCTATTAAAAAAAGTTTTTGTTGCTTGCACATCTTCTACATAGTGTACCGTACATTAGTCCAAAATCTTTAAAGCACATCTTTTTCTTGTTTCTTAAATCTGAGTTCTTCTTTTTCTTTTCGGCTTATTCTCAATTAGGGGGTCGCCACAGCAGATATCTGCATTTTTATGACATGGCATTTGTTTTACGGTCGGATGCCCTTCCTGCCACCAACCCTCTCTTCAGAGGGAAGACTGGGCCACCAGTCTTCCACGTAAAGGTGGGGGCGTCCCGTTAAGTGTCTTGCCCAAGGACACAGCAAGCGAACTTGCCGACTTGTTCTCCACAACCTCCACTAAATGCTGAGCGCCAAGCAGGGAAGCTGTGAATACCATTTTTTTAAAGGTTTTGGTATGACTCGACAAGGGGAAAAACCCTAAGTCTACCGACAGTGAAGCGGACGCTCTAACCACTACACCACCGCGTCGGTCTACTACTCAAGCACAGTTAAGTTGTGTAAAAGGTAAATGTTTCGAAAATATAAGGATTTTAAGGACGTAGGCTACACCGTTTCGATAAATTTGGAAAGACTAAAATTTATCCCAAATGAATTTTTCATTCTTTGAATTGAAAAATTTCTTGATGCAACTAATTGCCTACATTCACTGTTACTAAGGTCTACACTATTTCCTAACTTTAAGGATACACACATACAAATATTGCGTACTTTGAGCGGTAATCGTCATTGTTGTTGGGAGGCGCCTGAGGATCAGAGGGCAGTGGTTTGGCGAATTCGGGAATGTAATCGTCATCCATGGTCTTTAATCATATGCAAAAATTATACCGATAATAAAAGCACTATACCTTACAGATTAAGCAACACCTGTAATACGTACATCTTAATATCGTTGGTTTTGCTGAGTAAATTTTGATGCAGACGTAAAATCATCCTTAAAAATCAATTTATGATTTGCTGGAAAACGGTAAAAAGTTTGTTTTTGATTTTTCAAACAATAACAAACATGCACTGCAACTTCACTCAACACTCAGCGCTCTAGTTACAACACAAGCGTACTACCGTAGCAATGAAAATTCGCATTAAGCCGCAATGATAACAAAACAATCAAAGTGAACTCAATGGGGTTGCACTCAACTTTGGTCTTGTAAGTTCGCGTGGCCGTCTGTATGTTCTGATTGCTATAACATCGAACTCCTAAATGTCACCAAAGACTTTAAATTCGTGTTTAAGAAATTTAACACTGCTTAATTACACTAACTGCAGTAATACGCTCTTCCTTGCCAATTACTGGAAACAATTTCTTTTCGAATAGGTTTTTGAATAGAAATACTTCCATCAAGAAATCGGGTAAAGTGTCGGTTTCAACGGCATTTGTATAAAACTCAGATAATACTTAAAAAACATATATCTTTTGCATTATTTTTTTCAAGTATACTTTAGTTTTTACCAGTTTATTTTGGTTGTTAGACATAAAGCTGCTTTCATTACAACTGAACAAACGAGTTTTGATGAAGTCGTTGTAAAGCGCCTTAGGCTTTCAAACTGGTTTGGCGTGGCTGAAAGGCCATGGTTACAATCGCCGCCGAATAATGATGTCAGATAGGTTTTTTTAAATCTGAATTTCATTTAAATTGCCGGAAAATGGAGCTACATTATGAAATTATTTACAACAGAACTCGATACTTTACAGTCGAGTTAATGAAATTTGATTTTTAGATAGGTATTTATTAATGATTTGCAAAAAGTATTTGTTTATAATCTGGTAGCAATACTGTTATCAAAATAAGGTGAACCAAATGGACCTCTCATTTCGGTAATGGGGCAATTATTAAATTGTTAAATATCTTTTATTGAAACTCTGCATTTCACATACTGGTAATATTGGTTTTGGAGAAAAGTTGTTTAAAGTTAAATTATCAAAATTGTAAAAATCTATCATATAAGTTTGTTAGAGACTTGAGTTCCCACTATAATTGAAAGATGTTGAAGAAGAAAAAATAGATGCTATGAATTGGCATTAGCATATTTGGGAACATCTTTTTGACATTCGTGTACGCCTCGACGTATGCAATAGAACTTTTAAAGTTGAACTCAGCAAGGCAAAACTAATACTGATTGATTGCTTCCGCTAGATGACAATCACGATCTTTTATGAATTTAAACTTTAAACTGCCAGCAAGGCAACGGTTAAATAAAGACTTAAACGGGGTCATTCGATGACAAATCACTACAGCCCTTTAACCACTACATCTCTGATTTTGATGAAAATTGGTGTATTGCGTTGTCTTATAGCCAAAACCCACTGGCAAATATTTTAGGTTTCTACGACCAATATTTTTTGAGTTATAAGGAGTAAAGTTTGGGGGAAAACAAAAACCCCTTTTCAAAAACTGCATTCATCTTTCTCTAGATATGTTTAAAATATAACATGTTATATATTTTTGGAATTAGAAAAGAACAAGGAATTCAAATATAGTATCAAAAATCCTATAAATATTAATTAAAAAAGTTATTAGCTTTAAAAAGATATTTTTTCCCAACACCCCAAGGATTTTGAAATCCCCAAAAATTTTTTTCAAAAATAATTTTGAACCATAAACCTTAAAAATATGCAATAAAAACAATGGATATAGACCATTTATTTTGCTTAACACTCAATACAAATAATCCGCTAAAGCAATTTTTAGGAAAGATTTTACCGAATTAAACCCCAACAATAATGGATTTTTTTGAATAAAGCTTTGAAAAAAAGCTGTTATTGCCATAAGCTTTTTGTGACGCTCTCATCAGTCGCGAACGCGTCAAAGGGAAAGGTCTAGAGTAAAAACGTGATGATATTTCAATAACTCGGATGTCAGCTGACAATACCAGCCACTCTGAACAAGCTATTAAAATATAATTATGCTTTCACTTTAGGTCTTTCCCTTCAGAAGTAGAAGTTATGCATAAACAGTGGGTGACATTGGACAGACGCACTTTATTGGAAAAAACAGAAGGCTTCGATGATATTAGTACTTCACTGAGTGAAAGAATACATAAATCAACAAGACACCACTATATATCAAAATCTCAAGGAATTTTTTTTCAAAATCTAAAAAGCAATCTTCTCATAAATGAAGCAATCATATTGTTGGATTTTTCTGTGAAATTTTCTTTTATTATATAGAACGAAGCCTTATTAAACCGATGCGATGCTTTATTGACTTAGCTTTGTTAACTTTATTATCCCAAGCTTTAGTAACCGACGCGATGCTGTAGTGGCTAGAGCGTCTGCTTCGCAGTCGGTAGACTTGGAGTTCATTCTCCTTAAGGAGTCACACCAAAAGACTTTAAAAAATGATATCCACAGCTTCCTTGCTTGGCGCTCGGCATTTTGGGAATGTCGTGGAGAACTAGTCGGTAAGTTCGCATGTTTGCTTGTTGTGTTTTTGGGCAAGGCACTCAACGGGTCGCCCCCACCTTTATGTGGAAGACAGGTGGCCCAACCACCTCGGAAATGGCAACTCTTAAGCGAGTGCGGACGTCCCGTCCAAAATATAGCGATACGATTCACTTTCTCATGAATAGAGAATAAACTTGGACAATACAAAAAAAGACCAAGGTTCTCATTGGGAAAATTCCCAATCCATTTGTAGTTTACCACAAAAAATCAGATCATCATGAAATTACCCAAATACTTTTTTGTTATTTATCCTCAAACACAAAGCATAATACATCTATAGTGTACACTTTTTATCTGCTCTAATGCCTGAAATTAAGTGTTTTGTACCCTAACTAAGCAAAATTTATTACTTCAGTGATGGTTGTGCTGGACAACATAAAAACAGATTTAATTTTATAAATTTATGTTATCACAAAATGGATTTTGATGTAGAAAGTGAGTGGCATTTTTTTGCAACTTCACAAGGAAAAAGTGCTTGTGATCAAATTGGAGGAGTGGTCAAAGATATGACCGCTAAGCTAGCCTACAAAAACCCTTTGCAAATCAAATATTTGCTCTTCAGAACATGTATATATTTTGCAAAGAAAATTTTGGAGAAAAAAATATTTTCTTTTATACTTCTTGTGAAGAAATAGAGCAGAAAGAAAAAATTTTGGCAACCAGATTCCAAAATGCTTCATTAATTCCTGGAGCCCAAAAATTGCATAAAATAATTCCAGCCAGCGATGATAGGGTTAAAATCTATGAAACATCAAATGCTAATAAAGGAGAGAAAAGAACTACACTAAAGAATTCAAAAAAAAGATGTGGTTCAAGATTTGCTTCACCCAAAATCTGGAGACTATGTCATTTGTAAATATGATGACAAAGTTTGTGTGACATTCATCAGCTCTTATAATGAAGGGTTTGAGGATTTTAAAGTTAAATTTTTGTGTCCGAGTGGATATAATAAATATCATTGCCATCCTGAAATAGAAGACTCTTGCCATTTGAACAAAAAAATATCTTGAAAATATTGACTGATCCATCCTTAAAATTAGGAACTCAAGGGATCAAACATTACTTTAAACAAAAGAAGTAACAATTATGAAATGAACAAACTAATTTTTAACTTGTTACAGTAATTTATGTGCACTTTCACATTCTGCTACTACTTTTAAAATGATGTCTAACAGTATAGATATGATATTTTTTCGCAATTTTTATTTGTACATGTGCTTCAAAAAATGAGTTTTTATAATTATCAGGGATATCTAGAACAATGGGATTGAAAACTCTGTTTTCCTACACTTTTGTACTGTTGAAGAAGGGTCAAAAGTACAAATAAACCATTGCTGGTAGCTTTGGATTAAATCTAGTAATGCATTGATATTACATGTATTTACGCAAAAGCTACGCAGACCGGGCGCTAGGTTATTTAGCTTATAAGTGTAAATTTTGTTTGGAGGTTTTGTTTGTCAGCCACTTCTCCATCCTGACAGAATGCAATTTTCAAGATATCCGATTGAAATCTAATTATTACAACGTTTTGATTCTCCTAAGTGCATTTAATTGTTTTGCTGAAAACCAGTTAAAACGTTTAAACACTTGTACAAACTTGGAAGATTTCCAACTTAAGTGTGTTTTTGTTTGGTATGGACCTATGTGGATGGGCATTAAGCAAGCAAATAATATAAGAACTTGACTTGAGCAATGTTGGGCTAGATTTGTGTAACAAGTGTTGCTGGAAATTGTAAAATGTACACTAAGTTTTTCACCGCTGAAACTTTTCTACAGTACTAAATTTAGGTGTGAAATAGCTGCCACTGTATCTGTTTGCCAATGCGGTTACATTTTGAAACAAAGTCTTTGTTACCGTAATACTTGAATTTTTTTACTATAGCAACTCAACTACTTCATAACCTAGACAAAATTAGCAATTTAGTAATAATATTTTACTTTTGTTGAAATTGAGAAAGTGACCCTTCTATTGACCGCTGCCAAATGGAGTTATCAACCTCGATGCACTAGATATCCCTGATAAATATTGCAATAGGCACTAATTATTATTAATTATTTTGTAGAATTTGAGTTGATTATCTTTCTTTTTCAATAGAAAATATATTCAAGATTGAAATTTAGGTATATAGAAAAATCCTTCACATTTTTATTAAATTTTTGAAAATATTTGCCTAAAAAATTGCTTTAGCGGATCATTTGTATTGAGTGTTAAGCAAAACAATGGCCTATACCCATTGTTTTTATTGCATATTTTTAAGGTTTATGGATCAAAATTATTTTTGAAAAAAATTTTTTGGTGGTTTCAAAATTCCTGGGAGTGTGGGGAAAAAATATCTTTTAATTAATATTTATAGGATTTTTGATACTATATTTGAATTCCTTGTTCTTTTCTAGTTCTAACCATATATAACATGTTATATTTTAAACATATCTAGAGAAAGATGAATGCAGTTTTTGAAAAGGGGTTTTTGTTTTCCCCCAAACTTTCTCCTTATAACTCAAAAAATATTGGTCGTAGAAACCTAAAATATTTGCCAGTGGGTTTTGGCTATAAGACAACGCAATACACTAATTTTCATCAAAATCAGAGATGTAGTGGTTAAAGGGCTGTAGTGATTTGTCATCGAATGACCCAAAGAGCATATTTTGCTCTTTTGTGCTATCCTGCTAATCATGAGCAGACGTATTTTGGCAAGGGAAACCACTAGAAAAATGGACTTTAACCGGGTCTAATAAGTAATAGAGTAGCTGCTTGTCTTTTATTTTTAGAGAACTATATAAATCATGCTATCAGTCAGAATAGTGTAGCAGTTTCGTGCGTTTCAAACAATACCCTAAAGAACAGTTGCCACTTGCATAGCCAATCTACTTTCAATTATTTTTCTGGGAAATTTTGTGTTTAATTATAGCAATTAAGATATTTTTGTACTATATTTCCTTCAATCGTTTAACGACTTGGAGATGCATCTATGTTGAAATCACAAAACACATCGTTGTTACAAAAAAATTAGAATAGGTTAGCCGTGTTAGTTTTCGACATCGTGCAATTGATCTCAAACAAGCTTACGGTGGCAGTTTCGATGCTAACTAAAATATTAACAATTAAACACGAGCTTGCACGGTTTAAATTACCTCTTGGCAAGACGCCCTTATTCAAATTTGAATATTAAAATTTGAAAAAGAGCATCTGACAAAGCGGTAGTTTTATTGTTATTACACTAGTTAGCCTTAAAAGTGCCTCCGTGAGCTTGTTTTTGATTTATAGTATCATTGTTATTGTTACTCATTCAATTTCAAGTTATTTGTGTGTGGAGCGAGGCATCGTCATTCACGATCAACTTGAAATAGGAAACATGAATTTGTGCAAGTAGGACATGACGTTGGGATGTCTGGTTGAGGCTTCTATTTTTTGGAGATGAATTTTTGGTGATTCTGACCTTCCAAATAGCCTTCGCGATGTGCTCATCAATAACACTGCCGCGACTAATCTTTTTCATTACATTAGCCTTCCTGTTGCAGCAAAATGGTTGTTATAAGCTGCTTCCTAACAAATCAAGAGCATATTTTACTTTGTCTGGATCAATGTTTTCCAACCTTATTATTGCACCGCTTGCATCGGCCTGACTGATGTTATCCTTCACCTCCTCAACTTTTAGAGACGTTAGTCATCGGGTTCGCACGAACCGGTTTTTATTAGGAGCAAACGATTGGGATCTTTTGACGATTCTCAGCAAAAAAACCAGAGCCAGTACACTGCTGTACATATTTTATTAGGACGTTTTACTAAACGCTGCTAGCATTGCCAACCAAAATAGTGCAACTCTATTCTTATTAGTTTCTGACCTCATGGAACCGGTTCTTAAAAATACTCCAGCGTGAATATTCATTTAAAAAATTTTAATCTCCAAATCAAAAGGACCTCGCATAGTGCTATGGAAATGTCACCACAGGCTTCACTGCTTTCGCAACACAGCAAACACTGACAGCAAAAAATTAAGTTACTTTTTCGAGGGAATCAACTTTTAGGAATTATCAATTTTCCCATTTTTATGTCAAAAAAACTTGAAAATCTTTTCGTTTTGAAAGTGTTTTTTTGAAAGCTTTTGTTCACTTCCCATAAAATCTAATTTTCCCTTCCTGGTTGGGAACCATTGGCCTAGGTTATACAGGTGTAAATTATAAAATTTCAGTCCCAATCGCTCATATTTTATTTAGCACAGCAATTCAGTTGCAGGTTTGTTGTTTTTTCTTCCGTCGTTACTAGTGTTTACGGGAAAATACGCTTGTAGCTATGCAGTTGTTCGGGATTATCAACGTCTCTACTTGATTAAGAATGTAGGCAACTCTATTTTTATTGCTGTTGGCCTTCTGCCAATGTTTGGTAACCTTGCGTTAAACGAGGCTGTTCTTTTTGTGTACCCGACTTTTAAGAAAACTTTTTCTTTTTCTTTCTCCGCTTACATCAAGAGGAATTCTTAAATGACAGGTTTGAAAAGTTGAGATAATTTTAGTTTGGTTGTGTAGTCTTTTTTTAGAGAATTTTGTTTACGCCTTTTGTTTTTCTGTAAGTGACCGGTATAACGCATGCTACTCGGTGGTATTTCCAGAAATCTAATTCATGAAACTAACAAATATGTTGTGATGCAGTTTGTCAAACAACTTTTTGTTCATGTTTCAGTAAATATTTGAAATAATAAAATCCTAAGAAAAGCAGTTTTCTCAAATTTTTTTTAAACCAGTCCCATATGGTAATTTCAAGGTTAAACAAGTATATTTTATATTTAATTTCTGTTTATAGAAAAAGGGTGGTCTGATGGTGACAGCAAAAACTCCAAATACTTTTTCCATGGGTTTTCTTTGCACGTGATGAACGTTTTTGGGAAGAAGAAAGGGAAACCTTCTTTATAAGTGCAAACATCATTTCTATTTTTTCCTATTTAATACAACATTAGATATTTTGATACCTAAAATCAATATGCATTAAAATATATTGCACGCAACTGGCATACGTATAGTTGCCAATATGTTTTTGTTTAACTCGTATTTTTCAACAGCCTCTCCACTAGTGTTGCCCGCACGGCACTTGTTACAAACTTTGAGGTAAAGAATACGGGTTTAACTGGCCGCGCGCCACTTCCACCCACGGACGAGTTGTGAAAACATTAACGAAAGGCGACGCGCTCCTAAGTTGCCCAGCGTCAGATATGATTTTGCTTCAGAATAACCTCTTTGTAATAATGGACAGATTGTAAAAGCTGTTTGCGAATAAAGAGTATACATTTTACTATATATAGATTGTACTGGGCAAATAGTTTTGAATTTGGATCGCAATAGTTTATTTTAGTAGCACAATAGTCAAATCCAGTTATAAATTTGTTGGTTCTTTCCTTTCGTCATCATTACTATTTACGCAAAAATATATCTGTGCAGTTATTCATAACATTCAGCGTCCTCCATTAGATCGGAAATGCAGACAAGTCTGTTTTTGTATCTGGCTCACTGCCAATATCTAATAACTTATCGTTCAGTGAAGTTACCCTTCCCATACAATGAGAATTGTAGAAAACATTTTGATTGATTTTTCCTCTCTAAACAAAAACAACTCTTTCCGTCAGGTTCAACTTGCAGAGATGACTTTAACTGAGCTGTGCAGTCCTTTTTTGCAAATTTGTTTTGTTTAACTCAGTTTTTATTATTGACCAATGTAACGCCTGCTACTTTATGGTATTTCCAAAATACAGACCAAAGCTTTTTTCGGAAACATGCAAAGTATTTTGATTTACCACATTACTTTTTGCCCATTTTTTAGCAGCATTTACAAATCAAAATAACCTTACTTGTTTAGAGCGGTTTTCTGTTTAATTCTTTAAGTGTTCATTAGTTTTCCTGGTATAGGCCCAGTATACCGCTACTATCTTAAAAATCATAAACTATATCTTTGCCAAGACTGCAATAAAAAACACTTTGTTCAACTTTTTGTCACGAAATGTTTTGTTACTTAGTTGCTGTTTTCAAGGCCCTAGTTGGAAAAGGGTTTACCGTCTTGGTAATGCATTTTCAACAACTTTTACCCAAACCAAATTTTGGTGCTAATTCTAGCACAAAGCAACTCTACCACAAGCACTTTAACTAAAAATATGTAGGATATTGTGGCTAGGTGTCTTTCCACAGACAAAACAACGCACCGACAATGCTGGTATTAATTTACAATCTTCTTATTTCTAGTTCTGTGCCGATTCAAGATTAGAAATCGAACATTAACCCGTAAAGTACGTAGCTTTCTTTTTCGCTGGTCGATCGTACAGTGCGTAATTATTATATTAATATTTTAAGCAAGTTTGGGTGGATAAATTCAGTCGTCTCTCACGTTTTACCTACTGGAGTTAGAACAAAACAATCTATTGGTGATTTGTTTAGTATGATTTTCTTTTTCTGAAAATGCAAATATTGACTTGACGTCATGACTATGACGTCACTGATGACGTCATAGATAATATTTTTTGTTATTTTCGCGTTTTTCTGCCACTTTTAAGCATGAGAAAAATCTTCTTTTTCTTTCGGCTTATTCCCGATTAGGAGTGACCACAGCAGATACCTGCATTTTTATGACATGGCAGATGCCTTTCCTGCCACGAACCTTTTCTTTAGAGCAGTGGTTCCCAACCTTTGTAATGGCCCGCACCCCTAAAATATCTGATATATTCTCTCACCCCTAAAGTATTTTAACATGTCCCGGGCCAAGATGTGGGCCAATTTTAAGTCTCGGCTGAAATTGCATGGGTTGACCTATTTTTTTAGATCAACACAAAAATCTGAATGACCATCTCGCACCCCTAGTTTTTGATTAAAACCACAAAAGTACGATTATCAAGATACAGAGATCGAGTATATGCATTTAACATGATGACGAGATAACTCGTCACTCCCATAATATCAAGATACCGCATCTATCGAGTACAACGTGGTGAGAACCTGCCATGACGAGATATCTCGTCATACGCACTTATCTGGTTAAAATCGCAACTTTACGGATCAGACACTCGGCAGTAATTCACCGAGCGTTAAATAAAGTTTGTAGTGAGTCAACAGCTGACCGAAGTGCATTTTCACACTGGGATGGCCGTTTTCATAATTGCTGATCGAGAAAAACAATTTCGCATGGCGAGGGTGGCCAAAGATAGCAACACATGAAAAAAGTTCGAAACTTAAGGCAGGTGTAACGAGTTCGTGGGACAGAGGCTCTTGGGGTAGTCTCCGAGCCCAAGACAGATGATTGTGAAGCTATTTAACAAAATAGATGAAACGTGCCCCTTCTTAAACTTCCTCTCTTCTGTCGCCTAAACTTTCGTGCACTAATCCTTTGATGAACGTATATTGACGATAAAGAACTGAAACTCAAAATTAAGATATTATATTTGACAGAAAAACAAGATTGGGATGGTGGTGGCGTTGTTAGCGGTGTAGCGGTTTCAAGCCAGTTTGATCCCCAAGTACCTTCTTTACTACAGCTCCAGAAAGATGATCAACAAAAGAACAACTTATCCAACTTTATCTACTTGGGTTTCTTACAAGCTTCTTTTGATAGTTTTCGTCTTTTGCTCAAACGTGCAGGTTTACAAAACAACGTAATGCTTCCTGCTACGTGTCTACTTTAGAAACATGTAAGATGTGATGAGAAGGCAGTTTTCGCAGCGTCGCTTGAGGGTCAACTTTGCCAAATTCAACTACTAATCAATAAAAACGATACTTCAAGTGAAACAAACATAACAACAACACAACGCGGGTTTAAATCACCAATTGGCTACGCGAAACTATGGATTTAAAGCATTAGATGTTGCCAGATATTGTAACAATATTTACAGCCGGTGTTCAAGCAAAGATCAAACAACTGATGGTCTCCGCTTATGATCATCGCGGAATCCCATGACAGACAGAGTTGCATGTAGAGCCAGGAGCTTACTGCCGTGGCTTCCCTCAAAGGCTTTGAAGAAGCATGCACGAAGTCATTTCCCAAATACGTGGGACCGGAGCACTTATGAATCATTCTCCGTGACAATGCTCGATCTCCTGTAACAAGAGTTGATAAACTATGGCAGGGAAGGACAACCACATTCTCTTTGCCCCAGATCCGGGTTTACCACACTTTTGCTTACTACCGAAGCTGAAAAATTGGTCATTAGATTCCGTTTTTATCTTTTCAAGACTATTTGCAGCAATCGCTAGTTGCCTTCAAAAGACGAGTAGAGAATAGGTGCTAGATGGATATGTAAAGCTTCTTAAACATTGGGATTTGTGACTGAGACCCGTGTAGGCTATATTGATGGGTTGTAGATGTGACTCATTAAAAAAATAAGTATGCGTTACAAAAAACCATAGAGTGCATCATTTTTTGACTAATCCTCGCTATGTAACCTAATATGGAGAAATATGGCCTAGGCCTAGTGAAAGAGGAAATAAACTTAGTAAATCAGCGAGAAAATGGTTGAACTATGTAACAGAGCTCTCAAAATAATCTAAAAATTGCCCTTTTTGCTTGAAAAACACTTGATTCATTATTGTGCTATTTGCGGCACTTCAGGGAATGTTTCCAAATATTACTGATGTTAGTCTAGAAAAAACACACCACTGTCATCCAACCATAGTTTCTTATTTAGTCTCACTGCAGCTACGGCTAAGCTAACACTGATTGTTCAAGCTCAAAGTCGAATTTGAAAGTATACTTTTCCTTCCAAAAACGTGGATCTCGAACGAGCTACTTTTTGAAAAAGTTGATCTTAGGCTGTTTACCACATTTTTGCAGGCTTAGATGTGTTAATCAGTACAAATGTACGACAGCACACCCGCTTTTAAACCTGAATTTTTTGGAGCAACTCAGAGCTTTAAGTTTAGGATACCTGAAGCTTTTATAGAGTTTCTTGCTTGAGATCTTTTGCTCCGAAATCTGGAACAATTACCCCTGCACTAACGCGGCAACTTACCTACGCTTACAAATTTGTCTTGTAATTACATAATTTACCGATGTCATGTCATCAAACGAATGCACTTTAAAATTTAAACGTCAAATGACCTATGCGCTCATAAATCAATCTAGATTTAAATTTGGATTCAATTCCAAACAGAAATCAAGAAAGAATTATTGATAATTACTTTTTAATCGGCTGCTTCTTCTTGGTCGTTTGAGCTATTTGTTGTTAGCATTATGCAGGAAGATAAATGTACACTGCGTTAGCCTGCACGCTCGGTTTGCGAGTCTTCAGTTACACTAGTGCCACCAGAACGGGTAGACTGCTTGGCCCCACCACCTGTCTGCCACATACAGATGGAGACATCCCGTTAAGTGTCTTGCCCAAGGACACAACAAGCAAGCTTGCCAGCTTGTTCTTCACACTATACCTATTGTGCTGAGCGCCAAGCAGGGAAGCTGTAAATGCCATTTTTAAAATCTTTTGGTATGACTCGACTTGGTAAAAGAACCCCAGGTCGACCGAATGCGAAGCGGACACTCTAACCACTACGCCATCGCGCCGGTAATCGGCTGCTGTCGTTTTATGATAGGCTTCATGCAATTGAAATATCGAATTTGAAATTTATTTTGCACTGTTTACTATCACTTCTGTAATGTCATATGTTGATTTAATTCAAAATTTCTGTCGATTGATTGTGGATGCAATGATATCGTCCTTAGTGTTGTCTTTCAGGTGAGAAGGAGTATGATTTCGACCACTTATCATTACACCAAAGCTGATATCATAGCACATTTAAAATTACATATCTATGTTTAATTGTGTTTCGTCTAAAATAAAGAATTTCGTGATATTTTTGAAGGAGTAGAACTTAATTGTAGTCACTTTGCATGAAGGTATTTTTGAAAAGAATGCCTAAAATCACTTTAGGAGCATTACGGAATGAGCCGGCAAAATATGCTTGAATGAACCACTCATTAAAACTTGCTTAGTCAACGTTACAAATCTTAAATTTTTATGAGGTTGAGTAAACTTTGCTCTTTTCAGAGTGGATAGCTAAGCATTGTTTTTGAAAGCTTTACGTAAATTACAACTATTTAAACCTATTTTTTAGGTCGCGCTTGAATTATATGATATTAAGTCAAATATATCACAAATAGAGCCAAATATTACAAAAGATTTTAAGCCTGTAGTGAAATAAATATATACTTTTTTTAAATTTTACTGGGTAATTATGATATTATAGTTTATTCTGGGTTTTCCGTTTCAAGCTCTTTGCCGTAATTAGTGGTTTTCCCAAGAATGAGTAAACATAGAAATATTGTTAAGCAATTGTTGACTTATCCTTGACAGATAACTTAGTTCTACTGTTATTCATACGACAAAAAAAATCACCCATAAGAACTAACGGGAATTTTTATCAAAAGTGCGACAATAGCTTTCAATTCCAAACTTTTTATCCTTATAAAAATTAATCTCCAATCACAGACTTTCAGTGGATAAACTACGTCATTTTGAGGCATAATGACCAAAGTGATACGATGACCAAAATTGACCGACAAAGATTTTCAATTCAAAAATTTCGTCCTTTTGAAGGAAGAAAAGGCTTTAACATGAAACTATCTTATTTAAGGTTGATGAACTTGATTCACAGTATTATTCAGTTGAGTAAAATTGGCTCCCCTGAATAAGAATTTGTCCCCTCTGGTCTACTGCGATACTTGAAATACAATATATTTGCTGTTTTTCAACTATGCTTTTTTATGGGTATTTTTTCTAATACATATTTAAGTAGGCTATAAAGTGAATTGTTCTCTAATATTTATATTTTTCTGTACAGTTTGCTTTAGCAAATCAACTTAATTAGGGAATTCTAATTTTACCAGCTCGATGTTTGATCTACATACATGTATACAATACATTATTTTATTTGTATTGCCACTGACCTAAGATTTTTTTGAGATTTGCTGATGGAGGATTTTTGTGTGGACTTTAAAAAAATTGTTTTTAATTGGTTGTTGTCAGTAAATTTTCTGGCAAAGACCGTCTGAATCTGCAACAAAAGAGAAATTACGGAACAAAATGGCAGCAGAGCATATTCATTTCAAATTAAATTAAATCAAAATACAAGCTGATATTGTGTTGCTAACGAAGATAAATTTGTCTTAAAAAATCGTTGTAACTTATAATCTAAAGTGTGATCTGGTTCAACTTCCTTTGCCACTTATACCAAAAATCTTGAAAATAGTGTTCATAGATCTATTGCTTGGTGTTAAATGGAAGCAAAGTGGAGAACAAATTATTAATCCGAATTTACTCCGTAATTGCTAATTGCCTTGTGATGAAATCGTTGCAATATTATGTCTTCACGATATTTTTTGAACTTTGTTCCTGTATGACTTTTTCTTTCTTAAACTCTATTTGACACACACCAGCGGTTGACTAACAAAATTTTTTAACTTCATACAAATTACTCATTCGAGACCGCCTTACATCTTTTGTCGTATGTTATTTGGTGTCTTGCTATTACGCATATCCAGAAGTGGTTCAAGCACGTTTATGCAAATGATGCCCACACGCTAAAGATGAATATTCTTACCTTTAATATGTATCATGTATTTTTCCAATTAGTCGCAGTGCACATTTTAGTGATTATGTAGCATACAATATCTAAATTTTGGACGGAAAACGCAAGTGGACACCAGAATAGATTTATCTTGTAATGGCCTGTGGTTACTTGCTACTTGCTATACTAAGTATTGGAAATCGGCAGTGCTTCCTTGCAACTAGGGATGCTAGTAACTGTTTATACAGAAAAATGACTAAAAACAAAATTTTGTCTGAAAGATGCAAAGTTGATACACTTTTGATTTCATGATACCAAATACTATTTATGTTGTAATTGAATACCATGCATCCATACACCGAATGAAAGCCTGATAATTTGACATTACCAAGTTTTTCCGCATTTTGAGCGGCTTTAAGAGTGGCAGTAGTAAAACTCAATAAACTGAGCGTCGCACTTGCAGCTAGAAATCTGGGGTTTGAACGCTCAGAAGATTACGTTGCAAGCAATATAGCCTTGCGGAGGCGGCGTTGGCTTTCAAGCTCACGGCTTGGGTTCAAAGTATGGCTTGCGCCGACCACAATAACATCTGTGGTCAAATTACGAACTTACAAATCGTAAGGTAATTATTTGTTTCTCATATTTTCCGTTCATCTTGTTTTCAATGAATTAAATAAATTAACATTATTAATTGTAGGATTGGTTCGGAATTTGTCTCTCTACTCCATATGATCAGGTCTTTTAATAATGAATGCAAGGCACATTTTGCCGTATATTCATTAGCTTTCCACACTTTAATGTCAAAGAGCTAGTTTGCAAATATTTGCCATAGTTTTGTGTGTTATTGTTGAACTTAGTTATGGGTGAAAAACTGATTTTGCTCTTTGCAACTGGTTACAGAAAATGTCTCACAAAGAAATTGTTGTATTTATATGCATATTAATTGACCTTGCGTTTGGTATTTGCAATATTACAACGCACGGAATTCTATTTATATGCCAGATGGCTTGATAACTGATACAGTTATATTTGGCATCACATCACGGCAGCTGTATATTTCAAGATATAATACAGTATTGCCCGCGAGCCTACCAACAAATAGTTTGTCCCAGTGTTTTTCATGGCTTGTACCTTCTCATAGTTTCCCAATTTCTGAAAAGCGGTAGTTGAAGAGGTTTACCAAAAAAGTAGTTAAGAGTCAGAGTTTGAAATTCTTGACAAAGTTATAAAATCAGCATTTTATAAACGTTTTAAAACATTTTTCAAAAATATTTTCTGTGTCTATTCATTACATCCCCTATAACAACTGTTTTTTTTTCAATTTTCCCACAAATTCTTGGGAAGCCAAGCAGCTCACTCTGAGAGCCGCTCGATAAATATTTTGCCGTTTTGTGGATTGACTTGTGGCTGTTTTTGCTTTTATGATTATTGGCCTGCTTATTAGGGAAAGAGTATGAGAAATCGAATTATTGTAAAGTTTTCCGATTTCAAAATAATTGAACTTTTTAAACTTCGGGCTTTTCAAACGTTGTTAAAACTTACAGCAATTGCTTATCCTAAATTATTTGTAACTTGCTATTTAACTCTGAGTTTCAAAATGATTAGCTGAACAAACTGACTGAGCTACTGGTGAGTTGAGCTGCTGCAAATAGTAATGTTATTTCATATGTTCTCTTTTTCTGAAATGCTTTAGTTTTGTTAATGTGCGTTTTGCTATATCTGCGAGCTTGCCATCTGTATATGTAATTGCAACCTTGTTTAAATCCAAGTCTATGTTCTAAATATTTGTCGAATCAATTTGTTTGCTATGCATTTCTTTCCTGGGCGTAGCCAGATTTTTTTTTGGAGAGGGGGAAAACAAAGTGTTCGTTAGTATTTTAAAACTGACGCAAAACTTTCGCCAGTTTTGAGGTGATTTTCAAGAAAAATATCTCATGCTCTAAAATGCTTAATTTTTCTCAATTTTTGAAGCTTTAAGTTATAGTTTTGGAAGAAGGAATAGAAAATTTGGAAAAATTCTTTCCTTCCTGCTTACTCTGGCAATACTGCAAAATGCATTCTCAAAAAGAAACATTTTCTTTTCGCTATGCATCAGCTTAATGTAGTTTTCTCGCACAGTATTCTGTTTTAAGTCAAACTGCATTGATATCTTTGCCATAACAATGCTATCTTGCGACCTAATGAGCAACAAAATGCCTTAATGGCTCGTAACATTTTTTTTAAATTGAATTTCTGCGTTTTGGCTTCATTTATTGTTTTAGTGCGATGTTTCTAAGTTTATTGAATTACGCGTATTTTTATAAGGTAATGTCAAAAAAGAATGCATGTGAAAATTAACCCTTACAAACGGTTAGATATGATTAATTTAGGCTTTTGTTACGTCCCAGTTGTTGCAAATTTTTTCCTTTAAGGCGCTTTGGCGACGCCTTATTCGCACCAAACTACGGCTGCTACGACTTGATTGTTGATATTTTTATTTCTGCAACGCGTCTCGTATTGACTTCCTCTCAATATCTCCAGACGTTGACTCGAACAAATATTATTTAGATGTAAACAAAGTTAAGGGTAAATGATTCAAAATAAAAACAATACTAGGACTCCAAGAGCGAAAGTTGGGGGGAAGGACCGTTCAAGCACTCGGCGTTACGAGACAGTACAAGACGGTTTCTGTAAAAGAAATATACCAAAATCAGTTGCTGCCAATATGATTACGTCATACTTAAGGAAAATTAATGCGTACCAGAAACAATATTGCGCCAAACTTCTAACCAACAATTATAGCAACACACTTATTATAAGCAACTGCATCTAAATTCAAGTAGAATAGTTAAGTTTCCGACTTAAGCTTATTAAACATCTAATCTAGTCTACATACAACTGCCAGCTCTTTTGGCTTACTACTAAAATTACAAAACAACGGTAGAGTGAAAAAACAATTTTTGCGGTGAGCTTGAACGGTCACGTGATCGTGTGATCAACAAAAGGCAGCAATTTTAACGTAAAGAAGGCTTACAGAAAAATGTGGCGGTAACGACAGAATAGATATCTAACACCAGTCATCTAGCTATTTTCCTTTATGTGCCACATTTCCGTGTAATTTACGGATCGCAGGTTTATGTTTACCCTTAAGTCAAACTGTTTGGCAGACTTTGGACATGTGATACTATTGCCAACAAGGTCAAATGAAATCATGTTGCAAAATTACAGGGCGCTATTATGAGGCCAGAGCTAAAAAAAGTAATGAAATAATTTAATCTAGTTGGAACGGAAATCTGCATTGCAGTTTTACGTTTAATAGAGCTGGTCTAATGCCATGGTAGTTGGCGATTGAAACGGTCGTTGTTACTTCAATTTCACCTTTATCAGATTTGACGGTTTCAAAGCCTATATGTACGATTTACTGATGCTTTTAATTGAAGCAAAGCAGCAGGTAAATATGGCATTTGCTGTGATACGAATCACATAAGGTGGAATTCTTGTTAATTACCGTTAAATCTCAGTAAAATGTTGTTGCCATTTGGAAATTTATGTTGGGACAAGGAGTTGTTTTGATGTGGTGTCAGTCACAAGACAAACATTTACTGACTCAAGCATTTTTCCAGTAAACACGAAAATAATTTCTTTGCAGATGACACGATATAGAACCGCCTTTCCTAAATCTAATTTCTGAGTAGAACAATAGATTTTTTCTAAGTTGTCTAAAAAGTATTGATAAATTTTAACAAAATTATTTTCAGTCTTCTTGCGTATATATAGAACTGTTTGACCAATACTTTGCTTTCTGTAAAACACTTTTATTTTTTCTGAAAACAGCCCCTCTCTGCTTTAATCAATGCCTGGTTAATACAAAGTCGGTTTTTAGAAAGAGAAACGTAAACAAATTTCAAAGAAACGTCTTTTGATGACAATGTTAAGTTTTTGTTAGATTAACATCCCCTTTGCGATGGCAACTTTTTAATGTAGTTGATTACTAAAAAGTGATTGATAGAAAAATTGAAAATTTTAGGGTTACTGAAGTTTGCAGATCGGAATTTTCTTTATAGCACGTTATACGTATAAACAGGATTTTCGTGTTGAATAGGTCGTTTTTGTGACGCACTTTCCAAGGAAAGAAACGATTGATAGCTTCTGATTTACCAATAAAGACTACTCTTATTGCATCAAATAAAAAAAGTTAAAATTTTTAAAAAGGTAGCCTTAAAAAAGCGAAAAACTGCAGCTGTGATATCTGGCAAAGTTTTACGTTTGTGGCCAAAAAGATGCTGCTAAAAAAAAACAAAAGCATTTAGACTTGAATTTATTGACTGCGGCGGATCAAGGAAGATGATCTATCTTCCTACCAACCTTTTCAAGTCATGCTTTCACATGCTTTGAAGATCTAGGTTCATTAGTTCATATTGGTTGCGATAACAAGCTTTACTTTTAACATCAATTCTTGATGAATCTAGCGAGAATGAAAAGTGCACACCCCCAACCAGCTATTCAAATATACATTTATAATTATCAATACTCTGGTGTGATTACATTCCTCAACCCACGATCAAATCAGCTTTTAGAAACAATTACATGTTTTTTTGACATGGTTACTTTTCAAATTGTAAAATCCGCATGTTTGCATACGCCCCCATTTTCTACTCTATTTATCTACTCTCGTAGTAACTTTATCAACTTATTCCCCCAACCAACGGACCTCAAGTTAGCATGCATCCACTCTCGCCTGAGAAGGTATGAGCATGTAGAGCAGGGGTGCCAAAATCATTCAATAATGTGGGCCACTGGGCCGTTTTCATTCAAAAAGTAAGCAAAGACCTTATTTTTTTGGAAATCAATGCTTTCGGAAAAATATTTTTCGTGTTTTTCATCCAAATTTGACATTAAGATTTTTTTACTTTTTATTCAAAGATCATTGTTTTGTTCAGCTAGAAGATAGAATTGTTCTATTTCGTCCATTAGGAAAATAGCATAATGCGGGCAACAAAACGGGGCACGGCGGGCCGGATATGGTTCGTGGGCCGCCAGTTTGACGCCCCTGATGTAGTGTAATGCGCGGCGAAAATGTGAAAACGTTATCTAATTCCTTGCCAGTTATCATTAATTTTTCTTGCGTTACACGAAGCTGATAAACCCTGACTATATTACTTTTTCGTTCCACTGTAGTGAGTATGAGCGAACTATAATTTGATTCTTGATGGATAAGTCTCTATAAGCCGGTTTATTTCTACAATAGTTGTAATCCTATCAATCTCACCTTTCTAAAAAATAAACAAATCATGTGAAAACGGACCTTTTTGTTTTTGCTTTGTTTTTTAGAAAAACTACACTCGATAAAGTCCAGATTTCAAACAAGTAAACCAGCATATTTTGTATATTTTTTTGACTTTTTATCTAAAATCACAGTATCATAATTTTTTTCTGTTTTGACAACGTGCAGAGCGAGGTAGGAAACGGTACCGAGTAGCATTTGTTTTTTGGGTGCAAAGCGAGGAAACAAAAATCAGCGCAGCACCAAGCAGCTTTCCGTTTGGTGAACTTTCATACTTATGCGCATCAGATGTAGTCGACGCCTTTCTGCTTCCTTTCTGTGCGGCATTCAGTTCTTTGTTTCTGCTAAATATTTAAGAGGCTTAAACTCATCCGCAAACTGCGTCATGACACCTTTTCTAAAGCTTTGTCAACGATATTCAAATAGTTTATCCCCCCTCCACAAAACATTTCTGGATCCGCTACTGATTGTGATTGCTAGAATTGATTTGATTAAACAATTTGCTTACTTGCTTTTTTTATTCATTGCTACCTGTAAATGTTCAACGTTTGGAATGCAAAGTCATAAACTTTTTGAGAGTAGAGAAATTATTCTAACCTAAACATATTTTACTAAGAAAAATTTCTTTTGATTCCAACATTTAGCACAAATTTTTTAGTGTTTTTGTTTTGCTTTTAATGGATAATTGTTTAGCTTAATGCGCAACGCGAGTCACAAAAGTATAAGTTCTTCTTATTGTCTTTTTTTCATCAGGCAAATCATATTTAAAGATTTCCTTAAGTCTGTGAGTGAGTGTAGCGGAGAATGCAAGTTCTATATACGAAAACCTATGTTGGTTTTGTTAATGTAACAGAATTTTAATATAGCTTTGAAAAAAAGTGTTTCGCGAGAAGCCATTCGAAATGCTCTAATCCAGGGATTCTTTACCGTTTTTGTGCCGTAGCCAAACTTTTCCGTTTCCGCGTGCCGTGGCCCACTTTGATTACGTCTGTAATGTGATAATGACAGAGTTGCTGGGATTAGCGTCAGAACTTATGGCAGCGGAGGTGATTTGCAAAAAAAAGTGATTGCCTCTCCAGTTTTTGCAGTTAAGTCCGCAGGCAAAATCGGAGTTGATTTACAAAGGAAAATAAGGTCATTGCGCCTCCAATTCATTGGTGCTAGCCCATATGGTTGTTCATATGCACCAGTATTTCTCAACCTCATTCGACTTGCAAACCCATTATTAAAGTACATAAACGTCTGTGGCCCAGCCGACTTACGTGCTGTGGCCCACCGATTGAGAATCAGTGCTCTAATCACTGCTCATATCAAACGCAGCGCGTAACGCTTTTCTTTGACACGTTTTTCAGCCACATGTTTTTGAGTTAGCAATGCGATATTGGCTCGCTAATAATTGTGTTTCGTATTTTCAGATTTTCAAGTTATGACCACTTGTTCACAATTAGTCTTCCCACGGAACGCCATACTGCCACTGATAACAGCGTCACAAAAATTTATGACAAAAACAGCTTTTTTTAACTTACAACGAATTTTTTATTCACGTACGTGGAAACTATAATATCAAGTGCATTGCTAGGTAATATTTTTGGTAATACTGTACTTAAACATAAGCTTTTGAATAGAAAAAATGAGCCAGAAAAAAATTGTCTGTTGCATATTTTGTGTGAAAGCACAGTTCTAAAAATACTCCATTGAGTTTTATTTACTGAAAAATTTCCGGAAACTCGTGACTTTGAATTGATTGTTCTTGCGACCTCTCACATGACTTTTCGCATCAAAATTTATAAATACACATATATAGATATATTGTTTTCTCAATGTTTCTCAACAAAAATTTTGGACAATGGATATTCTAGTTTGCGTTTCCGAATTTTGAATAGTGTGTATCATGTTTAGGGCAATTTTGGAGTTGGAACATTTTTTTCGGTAGCCCCAAAATCTTAGCTCGAAACAAAGTTAAACATTAAGACCAGTATATTGATTAAAAATCCTATTACTTGCTAACTAGTGATACTGCTACTTTGATTTTTATGTGAGAGCGTATTTGCATCATGCAAAATTTATACCTCATTTAATACTCTAAGTAAAAGCAACAAGCCTATTATCACGATTGGGCCATGATCATTATGTGTTGAAACTTTTGTCACTTTAATTGTATTCGAAAAGCGTAATCAAACTTTTATAAAACCAGTTTCGATATCTCAAGTCATTTTTAAAGTGATAACTGGTATTTAATAAATTCTTATCTTTTTACGCGAGTGAAAATTGAATAAGCTTGACTTTTGAGATAAAGTTTTGTCGCAGTTTTGTTTTACATTCTTAGAAGCCATAACGAAACTTGTCTATCTATTATATTGCACAATCTATTCATAATCTCATTCATGAAGATAAAATGATAAATATTAGCTTTTTTTGACAAACCTTGTTACAAAATCAATGTGACGTAAGATTTAGTAAGCTTAAATTATTTCATTCTTAAAGCAAAAATTCCAACATTTGAGAACCTGAGCAGGTTATGATCTAAGTTGCAAATTTTTTTCTTTAGGAGAAAGTTTTTAACTTTGATAATAACTTGCTTAGCTTGTCAAAGCATTGGGTCATCCTTACACTATGAGGAAGCTTAAGAGCGATTAATCACTTTTACTTTAATTTCGCCGTATCAAAAATTAATACGACAGTTGACGAAAAATGATCGATGTTTTAAAGTGTTTCAACACACTTACATCAGCCTTTTACTTACAATGGTTTCTGTGACGTACACGCTGTAGTCTATTTTTGAGACTGGTTTTAAAACTGGATAAATTTTGAATAAGGGAAACTATTTTTCAACGATTTAATTTTCCAAACTAATGTAATATGCAATACTTTAACGCCAAAGCTTTTTTGTCCCCTCTCGTGGACATCATCAAGGCAAAAATAAATCTGAAAGTTTCAAAGATAAATTTAATGTAATGTTTCAGAACTGAAACGTCAATTTATCTTTAGAATTTCTGATTTATATTTGCTCTGATGAAGTTCCCAACAGGGGACAAAAATTTCGGTATTTTTTGTTTGTGTTAGTTTTGTGAAGTTAACTTTATTATGTTAAATAAAGTATTGCGCATTACATTAGTTTGGTTAAATAAATCATGGAAAAATTGGATTGTTTTCAGGAATAGGTTGGACAATTTTCTTTTTTGAAATCATAAAGCACAATGATATTCATCTGACAAACCAAAAAACAATTTGATTCAGGGGTGTGCAAAGTTTTTTACTGACTGGGAAATTTGCAGAGGCGGAAGATACCTCGGGCTAGTCAGAGTTATTAAAGTAAATATTGGATGAAAATGGTGTGGTGTACGTGGAACTGATTGAAAGAAATCCAGCTGAGATCCGTTGCTATCATTTATAGGAGCGCTGTTACATAATTTTATTGAAATTATCCCTATTTTGTTCTCCAAGTTAAGTGAAAAATTTTTTGAGGTCAACTTTTTCACACAGACTTTTTCCTATTTTCTCCTCCAAATTTAGGTGAAATCTTTTTTGTTTTTGGTGAATTTCTAATATTTTTAGCTCTAAACAGAAATTAAACTTTTTTTCTGGAGATCATCCTTTACGCTGTGACTATTTTGTCACGAAAGAAAACTTGAAGAATTTTTTTTGCTTTCGGAGATCAACTTACCTGTTTGGCTTTAATTGGGTGAATTTCAAAGGTATCAACCAATTATTGACTCTGAGAAGCCGGCCTGAAATCACGTCTTTCATCCTTCCGCTCGCCGCAGTTTGCCGCAGTTTTGATTCAACTGATTGAGATTTTTTTAAACAAATTTTTGTGAACTAAAATTGATCTAGACTTCTTAAAGGTTTTGGCAAACAATATTACATAATTGAATTTGATAAGCCACATACACGCCGATTTTCGTCCTGACTCAAGAGTGCAAAAGAAATTTTTGTTTTTGTTCTATTTACTCCAAATCTAAAGTGCGGTGAGCGTATTTTGATGAATAATGCAATCAAAATGAACTTCGGCGCACAAAATAAGTTGTCGTTATACGGTTTCCATTTCAAACGCACGCCTTTTTCAAACTAGAGTCTGCACATAAAGAAACTCAAGTCTAAAAATAGAGCTGCTATTGGACTAAAAATAGAGCTGCTATTGGAATTTTGTGTAAATGTTGCTTTGAAAGCATTGCTCTCCGAAACAAAGGTGTGCTTCGAAGCCTATTTGTGGGTAGAAGTGTGATGACTTCCTAACTCTAACTGGCCCGCGAAATTTTCAAGAAGTCTAAAATCGGTCCGCTAGCAAAAGAGATTGCACACCCCTGGTTTGGCGTACCAGTAATGTATCAAAAGAATATAATTCAATATTTCCTACTTTCATTATGCTGAACAACGCTGCTGGCGATATGTGCGTTTTTTCAAAAAGGTAACCCGTAAAATAGCCAGGAAGTGTGTGCAAGCAAAATCGTGTCTTCAAGTTATACTTGCAAAGCGAATAACTATTTATAAATATTGCTTACCTTCAGTAAGCGTTGTTTTATACAAGGTAACTTTGATGGCATTGCTAATGAAATGGGGTAAACAAATTAAAAAATTTATTCCTGCGTTGCCTTCAGGCCTTTGTAGCCTTGCATTTTTTTCGTTTCTTACGGCGGGCTTTGACGGCGTCGCCCGCAGGCCCCCATTAGTAATGCAGAGGTTAAGAATATCGTTTCAGCCGGCTATGCCGCCCTTATCCAATGGATAGTTGTAAAAGCAGCTATAAATAGTTTTTTTGACATAGCCAAATCTTTTTCCGATGCAAAACTATTGTTTTCTAAACAGGATATCGATTTAACAAACATTGGGGGGTTGGGCTACATACCTCCCAAGATTTTCAAGTCCATGGTAACGACTTATTTGCCTTGTTTTCAGATTATGCGTCCTCATACCTAAGAAACTATTTTCCGTTAAATTCACAGAGTGCTCAAAAGCATATCAAACTTGTTGGAGGGGCAAAGATGACTGATTCATATTTTCAGGATTAAGCTATTGAATGTTAGGCAGACTACTTAAAATTTTACGTAACTGTAGGGAAATTTTTGTGAGCAACAGCCTCTGGCTGCAGTTATGTTGCTTCATCTTAGTATCAATGCAGTTTGGGTGGAGGATATTAACCTGAAGTAAAGCACTCAAAGTTAAGTTATTGAAATTGCAGAGTCCCCATGAGTAATGTCTAGGATAAAAATATTGGATTAGACGCCGGCTTCACCCTGTTGATAGTAATGTGTACAGCACTAAAAAGTTAATATTTTTTTGCCATAGTCAATTTTTGTTCCAAAATCCAATCAATTAAATAAAGAACATTATCGAGGTTGCGCAGAGCCGCTTTATATTTCGCCCAAAGCGTCTCGAGATCCTGGCAATGTCTTGCACGCCTTGTTTCCGGCATAGGTGCACTTAGGAGCTGGACTCGTTCACATTGGAAAAAGCCAACGATTTTACAAACTTACGCCTTGATTGAATGAAGTGCATGGAAGCACAATGGAAGCCTGAGTGTTTGATGAGTGCTTTCGGAAATAAACTATTGAATATTAGGATCACTGCTTACGGCTTTTTCGAAATGGTATGCGTATCTGCGCAACCTAAAGCTCCGGGTGCGTGCATGTTTCTTGGTCCTGGCATAAACCCAAGCAGGGAAGGGACAAACTAACCCGAAATATTACACTTACAGTTAAGTAGTACAACTGCAGCGCCCCTACCAGTTACCGTATGTTGAGGTAAAAATATGGAAAGTTGTGAGAACAGCAATAAAAAATTTGTTTTTGATGTAGTCAATTGTTCCAAAATCGGAAGTACTGTGTTTTTAATGAGAATCGAGTAGAAAAACATCAGGAGTGGTAGTGCATAGCAGGTATATTTCTCCCAAACTTTTTGAAGTCCGTAGAAAAGTCTTAATTACCCGACGTTTTCAGCTTGTACTCAGAAAGTGGATTTTCTTGCAATGAAAATAGCCAATACCCCCTCCCCACCACCTTGCTAAAAGTCAACAATAAACTCTAATGTACCAGCAGAGGTGCAAAAAAAATTACGTTTTTGTTTTTTTGATACTGTTTTGTAATTTGACTTAAAATTCAGGAGGGCCATGGCCCTTTTGCCCCCCCACTGACTACGTCTATAGGAGAATCCATGGATCAAGTTATTGTGGTAAAGATGTGGATGATTGTTGTGATTCAAGTGAGATTTAACGTATAAAATTGTCAATTTATTCAACAATGCTACATTTGATTATATGTTAGAAGTTAAGATCAATCAGGCTTGCGACCCGACTATACAAAAATATTGTAACTTGCGGTTGCACTACTAAAAGACAGCCTTTTAACCTTACCGCTCAAATAATACAGTAATGTAGCATTCTGTTTTAACAGGTAAAATGTCAATTGTTTGCTTTCAAAGAAAACCCACAAGAATACGCATGGTGAATGACTTTGGGGAAGGCATAGCTGCTATTCTCAATATGCCGGAAATGAAACAAAGTGTTCACCTAAAGAACTTAATGCCACGAAGTATATGTATGAATAAACTGCACTATATCGTAAAAGAAGGCCCACCACGAAATAGTTTATTTCTGTAATTGCGAAAACCACCATCACTTGGTCGCCACCATCATTTTTGACTGTGTTTCAATTCCCGCCCTCTTCTTTTGCTTCTAAAAGTATCAATGATAGTTGGTACAGTAGAACGCCGATTATCCGAACTAATTAAAACCAGGGGTGGTTCGGATAAGTGATTTGATCGGATAATCGAACAACATGCAATATTACGAAAATACATCATATACAGTTCACAGACATTGTGATTTATTGTATATTATTAGCACTGATAGTATAGTAGCTGGTTGCAAACTTAAATAAATACTGCACGGGTCAATTGCTCCTTTTCTTTTTGGACGCATTTATTTTCTCTCACACAATTGACGTTCAAATGCTTCTCCCTCATTGATGTCAGGCTCTAATGACTTTTGTTAAAGTCGCGTTCGGATAATAGGCGTTTCGGATAATAGGCGTTCGGATAATCGGCGTTCTACTGTATTAAGATTGTTGTTTTGTGAGCATTACCAGTCTTGATTAATTAACTATGATTATGTGTACAAGAATGATGACTATCATTACGTGTATAGGAATTATGAAGACGCAGAAAAAACAACAACTTTTTGCTACTGTTCAACAAAGTGCAAATGGGTGACGCCGGGTTGGCCGGCTGAACTGATATTCTTAACCCTAACGATACCGACTGAGGTTCTGTAAGCGACGCCGGCGGAGCCGGCTGGTTAGACAATAAACTAAAATAATGATAAAGGTATTAGCATTACGTTTAGGAATTTGTTGTTTTTTACATCGATTTTTTACAATCGTTTCCACACATAAATCAAGACGTTAAAAAACAATCAAATTTTGAAAATATATGTACGTTTGTAACAATATATTCTTCATGAATAATATAGCAAGCAAAGTTGATAAGCAAGATTTGCATAATATGACTTATGGTGACATTAGAATGGTTCGTAATATTTTAGGTTATTTTTTAACCTGATCTTCAATCTTTTCGTTTAGCTAATTGCAGTCATGACCAACCCATGGGTCACAGTGCGGCCCACTATGTCGTTCTGGGCGGCCCGCATGGTGTTCATAGTAATTTCAAGATTTTGTGTCTGATCAACTTTATTGCATTGTTTCTGTAGGTACGAGTAAACAAATAAAAATAATAACAGAGTAATTCCGCTTGACTGAATTTACAGTATGGCATCTCCCATCGACTCATTTACAATTTTTCAATAAAACTGTCATCCACATGTGCCTCTCGATTACATTACTTCTGCTTCTTGACCGAATAAACTACTTTTGTAAGAAATTGATATTAAATTTTCATCTAAATAAATTGATGCGACCCGCCACAATATTTAAATTTTCGAATTTGACCTGCCAGTAAAAAGTTTACACTTTCCGGCTTGAGTAAAACAGATTGTAAACATCATTTGTGAGTACAATATTGAATTAATATAGTATGTCAGTTGTTTGCTCAATCATCAATGGCTTTAAAATTGTAATTTGCTTAGTGTGTTAGTAGTGATTTTTTTCCTATTCTTTTGATATTGTGCCTTATTACTACGGAGAAGCGTATTTTGCTAAAGGCTGAATAAAACTAAAAACACCAATTTGATCATAACAATGCTTGCTGGATTTTACATAAAGATTTTCCAGTCATTGCTATTAAACTTGAAAAATATAGTGGATATACAAAAAATTATTGTAGTTAAGTGGTTTCACAATTTCAAAATGACTTCTTCAAAAATCCGACGCGGCAATTATCATCATTCTCAGAGTGGATGAATTTTTCGACTGAATGAATCCGTTTGTTCAAAATGAATCTTTACGAAAGAACTGCCAGCAGCTGCTTTCAGACAAATAAAAAAAAACTAACTTCTACTTTTGCCATCAAGTTCATTCAAAATCAATATTATCAATTAGAAAAAAAAGGGGTATTAATGTAGAGTTTTTCAAAACTGTGGAAATGACCAGGCACTTCAACATTTTGCCGAAATTGTCTTAATGTTTGCCAAAAAATCTGAAAAAGTTGGTTAAATTAATAATGCTGAACTATATATGTAAACAGCATGCCAGTTAAAATGACAAGGTTTATGAATAGTTGATGAACAGCTTGTCAATAAATTTAAGTGAGGAAATTTAAATATAGTAACTAATGATGTTTTGTACGGGTGGTATTGAAGGTACCTTTAAAACTTTATTGTACGTAAAGATTAAAAACCAATTTTCTTTAGGAGTTAAATGCCAGCATAGCGTGGAAGTTCTTGCTAATCCATTTGAAATCATTTTACGTGCAAAAACGCTACGGGCATAAAATTAAATAGATGAACAATAGATTGTTAGACTACGCCGGCAGTTTGCGGCTAACCGAAACCAACTTTAATACAGTTTGTTCTTGGGTAAACAGTTCTTTGTTGTGGCACCAGCAGTGGCTATGTGCGCAGGCCATTGTTGAGGCCCGTTAAATCCTTTTTTAATCATGACCTAGTAAACTCATTTTTCCGTCCAGATCACTTTTATTGTTGAGCGCCAAGCAGAAAATGCGTGAATATCATTTTTTAAGTCTTTGGCGTAACTCGATAATTGAGTAGAATCCAAGTCTAACAACCTTGAAGCAAACGCTTCTAACACCGTACTACCGGCTAGCAAAAGATGGTTTCCATTAGGCCTAGATTGCAGGCGTGGCGCGAAGAATTCTTTGTTTCTCTATTTAGTTTTATACGCGCTTGCTTCGCGCATAAAACTAAATAGAGAAACAAAGAATGTTTTACGCTACGCCTGCAATCTACGCCTAATAAAAACCGGCTTTAAGTCAGTCAAAATTTAATCATTTTGACTGTACGTAGTGATATGACAATGATGATAATATGACTTACTAACAAAGAAACATACAAACCTACAAAGTTTTTACGAAAGCTCTACGTTTTGCACCCGTTTATCAACCACAAGCAAGAGTGGCCATAATTGGAACAGACAGATTAGCAGAATCGTAAAATACTTCCAAACTATGAAATTAATGCGCGCAAACCTACGGGGTAGGTCTACGTTTACTAAAAAGGTATATTAACAAAAATAGACTTGATGTGTTTAAAAAAACAATAGACGTGTTATCAGTTTTCGAGTTACTGCTTTTGATACTAATGCAACGGACTTTAGCTTTGATCTTTAACTTTAATTTTTAAATAGATTTAAATTAGTCACTTGTTTACAGATAAATGTAATTTATTGAACTATTAGTGGTGAGGAAACAAAAGTGTTAAGCACTTATAAAAAGAGGTATGCAGCTTAACGTATACTGTATATTGTAATAACCCATTAAAATTCGAATTTCTAACTAGTTTCAGTTTTTCTTAATGCTTAAAAAACTATATTTAAAAATCTATAATTTTATCGCACTACAAAAACGTGAGCATCTATGAAGGTAACATACAATCAATTTTATATTGACAGCAGATCACTTATTGCTGACGATTCTAAAAAGAGATTATCAGTAACAAGAAATCTGCAATGGTGCTGAAATGCAGTTCTCTTCAGCAATTGTTCCGTGTAGCATTGAGTGTTTTCTTGAGCTATAAGTATTGGTGCATGTGTTCCTTTTCGTATTTTAAAAAACATACTTATGCTTTTGAGTTTCTAAACGAATAACCATAGTATCATAATGGACCAGTAGCGTATATAGATATCCACCAAGTCGCTCACTTTGCGAATGTCCTGCGACAATGCTGGCCGAGCGGCGGCTCTTTGGGTCTTACAATGTGGCTCATTTGACTCATGTTGTGTTTGTATAAAGCGTTGCCGTGTAAGAGTGTACAACCTGCTGTGCGACACGTTAAGTTTTGTGGCAGGTGAAAGTGTGTAAGTGCCTAATTTCGGGCTTTGAAAATGATGGTCTTCATAAAAAAAATTTTATCACCCCTATTTGGACGGAAAATGAGTCAATTCAAACTTAGAATTGCGTAGCGGCTCTTTCAATAGTGACTTCTGTGTTTTTTGCTCTTTTGTACAGCAAGTGTGGCCATCCCTGTCCCAGGACTTGGTGAAAAGAGAGTCGATAGAATACGTCGTCACTTTTATTAAACTTTCAATTATCAACTTTGGTCGATTTAGTTTCGATAATTCCTCGTTTAAACTGTGGAGTATCAGCTATATTATCAGCATTTCTAGAGTTTTAATGAAAAGAAAAAATGGCATTAAAGAAATGAGTAATCAGGAAAGACTCTCAAAAAACTATTCAACATCTACCGATTCGGCAAACTTTAGAATTAAATAACGCAGAACCAGATATTACCACCACAATCAGCAATGACGCAAAGCAGTGGCTTGCTACCAGAACAAGGGCAGCTATTAGTGAGTCAATTAGTGATACCAGCATACAAGACTTAGGTGAGCACGAACCATTAATGAACCAAAAATAATTTCTAAGTTTATGATTGTAACAATAATAATCTCTGGAATATTCATATTATTATCTCGTGTCGACGCAGTTTTTCTGTTTTGGTCATTATTTCTGGTATTTCCCCGTATACCAACCGCCGCTTGTGTAGTTTATTCTTAAAGCAATTTTATTAATAGTTATTTCCTGTACTCCCCCCGTAGACAAGCCTTTTTAGTTGGTTTTATATGCGTTTTTATTGGTTGTTCTTTGGGTAGCAGTTTCCGGTATTCCCCCGTTTTCAAACCTTTTCTTGTTAATTTTTGGTTTCTAGATTTTTTTTGATTGGCTAAAATATTTGGGAACGTTGTTTCGGTTACGTACGAATGGAAAGTATATATACTTGTGGGGCATTTTGCAAAACTTAGAGAACGAGACGAAAGCAAACAGACGACAAAACAGAGAAGAAAGAAAAGAATGAAGAAGGGTGAAAAATTAGAAGGTAAGGGCCAAGCACTACTAGAAGGAAGGGGGACTATCGGCTGCTACAGTGTGGTGTCGATGATTGTCGGAGTGCAACCGCTTATGCAATAATATAAGTTGTGGTGTTAAAGAGTGGGCTGCAACTTAGCTTCATAAGCGTAAGTTCTTAGGCCGAGGGATAGGGCATAGAAGGTAGTCGTTGCACTCTACCAAGCTGATCTTCTAGTCGTCGAATCGTCATCTACCGGTCACTTGGGTACAAGGCGGGTGACTCAATCGTATTCGGCGACAATGATGTGGCAGTAGTTGCGTATTCGTTGCGGGCTACGTGTAAAAACGCTAGCACTTAATAGTTTTCTCAGATGTAGCAGTGACAAAACCTCACAAGTTTCAAACATAATTTGCCTTAAAAGTGTTTCAAGAAAGCAATAAAACAGTGCATATTTGAGTGTAAATTTGCAAAAATTTTTCCGTGGAAGACACGCCCCCGGAACCTCTTGGGATAATTGTCTCTTCGACACTTGTGAAACGAAAATGTGTTTTTGGCACATTTTTGCACCCTCCTCAAAAATTTTTGTGTACGTTCTTGCCTGTTATAAATGGCTATAAATTTTTTGGTCGCTGCTTTTTGTACTGTTAAACATAAGCCAAGCATTTTTGATTGACTCGGAAATACGGTACTGGTACAAAAATATAAATTGGATTTGGATAAAATTTGGATTTAATTTTAATTCTAAAGCGGATACGGATTCAGATTTCAAGTTCTGGATTTGGATTTGGCTTCGAATTTCAAAATCTAAATCCGATCATTTCTGATCTGTACTGTGGTAAATTGCGTCTTGATGACTTTAAAATTCAGAGTCACAATAAGAGTTATCTTTGCCGCTTTGCGTTGGTTGTGGTAAAAACTAACTAATGACTCATATCATTTCATTGATAAGTTTAGCAAATAGCATAAAATTGGTTTAAATTTGTTTGATGTGTGAGTGTTAGCATATGCCAGGTTCTTTGTTACACAATATGAAAGATTGCTCTATACTAATTTGACTGGGTGTTTGCATTATTATGATATTAATGACTTTAGACTGTTTTAGCGAATAAGCCTAGTCAACTTGATCTTATTCTACAAGCTAATAATAACGTTTTTTAATTACTTCAATATGTCAAATTGTTTTTGTAACTAATTTAGTGCACAATATTAATGATTTTAAATTGCTTTACGTATAGGCAAATGTAGACTGATATTTAAAGCGGATTATTGCTTTATTGCAGGGACGGATCTAGCGTTTTGCTTTGTGAATATCAACTCGAACTCGAATTTTACGTGAGCAGTAAATGCTGAGAGCGTGTATTCCTTTTTGTAAGTGCAATAAAGATCATTTTTTGAAGTGTTGAACAAAATGCCAAGATATCACATGGTAGACCAGTGGTATATATTTACAACCACAAAACAGCTCTTTCTACGAATGTCCTTCGGCTTGGTAGGAAAAATTCGATCAAAAATGTAGTGCAATGGTTCTCAGGTTCCAACCGGGTTGCCGCGACACGCCAGGATATCATTTGCAACATTTGGTGGTGCCACGAGAAGTGGTTTGAAAACTGCCTCCACTGTTACGGTTTAATCCCTCTCGTAGAGTTCTGCCAGAAATGACAAATTAGCGTCAAAATTAATTGACTACATCTGCTTTCTATTTAAATTCTCACCAGTGCAACTTCAAATTCAAGCTCACGTCTATTACTTAAGTTCCGTTGCAATCGACTCTTAAAGCAATTTTAATTTATTGCTTCGTCACGTTGTTTATGTTTTGTTGTGACTCGGCAAGGTAATCCAACATGTCTACCAACCGTAAAGCCGACACTCTAACCACTACATCATCGCACCGGCTAGAACAATGGTCCTCAAGCTGGGATCCATGAGGAATTTTTAGGGATCCGTGAAACATTCTTTAGCTTTAGAATTTTAGACTAAGTTTGGTCTTTTTCGTTACAATTTCACAGACTGATAAATCACAATATATGTTGGATGGATTGCATTTATCTTCGAACTACCCTCTGCATTATTTCATTATGATCTCGTCTTTTGGCAAGTTGTAAAAGTGGTTATGTGCGAGCCGTTTGTAGTTGGAAAATCGAAAGAACAAATGAACATTGGATAAAATCAATTATTAAATCAGTGGGCAATTTGTAGCATGTGTGAGGACTTATTTGAAAGCTTTTATTACTCTATTATAATTTTTAAATTTTTCTCGATCTAAAAATTATATGGGGGTTTGCTAATATTTCAAGGAAGCAATAGGGATCCGTCAGCAAAAAGTCTGAGAAATACCGGGCTAGATATTTCTTAGAAGGTCAGAGTAAAATTTAATTATTAGAACGGTAGATAATGATATGACGTAAAAACAAGCTATTCAAGGTTTGTGTGAAAGCTTCATGTAATGCACCTACTTTGCAATCACTAGCGATAACGGCCATTAAGCAGAACAGATTGATATGCAGGTTGTAAAATTTGTCCTAACTGTTCATGTTAGCCTTTTTAAATGTAAAAACAAAAATAGACTTGTTTATAGCTAGGTTTTCGAGGTAATGCTTTGTTGTTAGCAGACCTATGCAATGAAAATTTGATTTTTTGAAAGAAGCTATTAATAACATACGCTTGTTTACAGATAATTTACTTAACTATCTTTAAGAAAGTAAAAAAGACTTAAAAAGTTTTACCCAGAGCTATACCGTCAGTCGTATAAATCGTGATAAACGTATTAAAATTCAAATTGCTAGCAAGCTACAGTGTTTCTTTATGCTATGAATTACTGTATTTAAAAATCTGTTTATATTTTTATAGCTGCTAAAAACATGAGCATTTTATGAAGATAACAGATATTCAATTGGGTTTTCTGCTTTTTAGAATCGTTAGCACAAGTGATCTGCAATGGGGTTAAATGCAATACTCTCCAACAGTTGTTACGTGAAGCATTGAGTGCTGCCGTGAGTAACAAATATTGAGCGCATGTGTTCCTTTTTGCATTATGGAGAACATGCTTTTGTTACGCAGTTTCTAAATAAATTGTCAAAATATCATACAGTGGACTACTGGTAAATATTGATATCCACCAAGTTGCTAACTTTGCAAATATCCTACTACTTGTGTTACAGCATCAGATTCATAATAATCAAAACAAATTTTTAAGATGCCGTTGCTGAACTGAACTCACGCTTTTAGTTCTCGCTCGCCTTCTATTTTGTTTCCTTATTTGGTATTTGTGGCTTGAGGTTGAAATGCAACTCTCGTGCGTTTTGCCTAATACCGGGCGAGGTTCGCATTTGATTAGCCGGCCTCTCGCTCCAAATGGTAGAAAAATGACGTTCTTTTAAGTTGTAGTTCTGCTGTTGTTGTTTGGTACACGAAAGTTATTTTCTGTTGCTGCGCTAAGTTCAATTTAGTTTTATAAAGGATTCTCTTTGTGAAATTTTGTTCTTCCTAATTTATTTATTTGGAATTTACATATAAAGTAGTCACTTAGCTTCACAGTGCTCAACAGAAGCTTGCCGGAGTCGTAATATATTTCTATTATATTTTAAGAACAGTAGTATGATAAAAATACATTTGGAGTTTATGTTAACTAAGTTTTTGAATTACAATTTGTTTTGATTAAGCTGTCCACAATAAAAGTAGTTTTACTTTGGCTGTTGTGGTGAAAGAAAAACAAAGGCTCTGGAGTTCCTCCCCGGGCTTCAGTGGACAGGTTTTCGTTGTTTAAAGTCTCTGTAACAACTTTGTGAAAAAAGAGTCGATAGAGAGTGTAGACCAAATGCATTGCAAGGTTGCACCTCAATTAACTTTGTGATTAAACATCAATGATGTTGTTATGTTACTAGATGTTCGCTTGTTCAGTAACTTGTAGCATGTGATGAACACAATGAAACTAAATATTTATGGCCGGATTTAAAATTAATTTTGTGTCCATAGTAGACTGTATCAACAGTTTTAAGCAGTGGTGTACCGAGAATTTTCAAAAGTGATGTTATCAAGAATTTTTTGATATGAGAACAGCATGGACTATTAAGTCAGTGATCTTGTTTTCATAGGCAGTCAGAATTTGGTAAAAATGTATGCTTTTTGGGTAAAATTAAGGTAAAAAAAATTTTGTTAAACTTTGCTGTCAGTTTCAAACTCGAGCTAAGCTGCTTTTTTGCGTAGCTGTCAAGGCAACGCTAGTGGTTTCAATCCGCCATCAGATCGAAGAGAACTATCTCTACGACGTAGAAGTCGTAGTGATTTTAAAATCCGGTGTATTCCTTGTACACGGAGGTGAGCGGATTCACATCATTTATACGCAATAACATGGGTGAAGAACAAGAGAGTTACTGTCCCAAGACTTTGTCAGATCCTGCCAGTATGTTGCCACTATCTTAAATTTCAAAAATGTTGTCTCTTATGCAGAGTATTCTCTTTCAAAATATTAATGTTAAAAAGTCATCAAATTCGTGTTCTGGCTAAAACATGCAATACATTCGCTTTTGAAGAAGTTTTATTCTAACCACAATCTTCCATACAATAATTTATAAAGTTGATCTCCGAAAGATGATGTTTTGTCACCCCTCCATAAAGTACAAAGTGTTACGCCTATGCGCAATAGAAGACCCTCTTCACGTTTTCGGCTTCGTGACATCTTTCTTTGTTTAAAGTCCTTTATCTGGTTTCTTCATGTTGTTTTTGGACTTTTTCGCTTTCTCTTACCATCTATTTTTATTGTCTAATGCTTCTCTTAACATATCTGCACCATCTTTGCTCAAAATGTGCCCAAATTGATGAACACCATTGAAAGAAAGGTTTTCTTCAACTTTAAGATATCCATCTGTTTATCACTATTCCATGAATTTATCCTATTTTTTTTTAACCAGAAAAGAAATAAAGGGGAGAGGGAGAAAGCGGTGAGGCATAGGCAAATTGTACTCTAACAGTTAGCAGTTTATTTCGGATATTTTTGAAGCGATCTCTAAAAGATGTTCTCTTTACAGCTTTTACAAAATTTTCATGAACTTTGAGCAATGGTCCCTTTTCCTGTCTTTTAGCAACGCCTTTGCGTTATGTACTAAAAGTAAAGTAAACTGTATTTAATTCAAGTATCCCAGTGTGCTCAATTAGAATTTTTTTAACTGGTGTTGTATAATAATCCCCTTACCGCAATTTTGATAAAGCCCAGATTATTTTTGTCGATGGACCTAAGCACCTAGGCAGGCTACGTTTGCTCTTTAATACTGTACAAATATGTTTTTATGCACTGTAAATAATCCTACGTTTAAAATTAGGAGGTTTATGCTTAAAATAAGTTGCTTGTAAAGTGTTATATTGAAGCATACTTTCCATTATAGAATCAATACCAAGAATGAAATGTTTTTAGGCTATAAACAGCAATGATACGTATATGCTAATAAACGCTAAAATAGTCTAGGTTTACAGAAGTAATAAAGACTTGGATAGCACTGGTAAAAAAGTTTTTTTTTTATTGCCTGGGAAAACCCCATCCACTTTGTTATATAAACTCTTGCATGCAGTTTTCTTCGTCAAAAAAAGCATTAGAAAGATTAGATACTTTGATAACAGCTTTTACTCAACAGCAATAATGAAATTTTTGATACTACTTACATTTAGTGCTATTCTGGCTCTCGCAATAGCAGGTAATTAGAATGTAAAAAAACATTGTGCTTAAAGCTAGTGATACAAATTAGACTTTGAAATCAATTAAAACCTAGTGGAAACAAGTTTGGTCGATTGTGAAAAGAAAATATATTTTGCTTGAAACTGTTGATAGACTATGCCCACTAAAAGAATTCTCATATGTGCTAACTTCACGATTTTTTTTAGATCCTCTCTTGAGCAAGCGAAAGTTTTTGAAACAAATGAAAACTCTAAAGGAACGAACAAAAAGAGCGGTTTCAAGAACTAACTCTGTAATCGTAAATTACAGCGGAACCAGCTTTACGGTATGCATATTTCTTACACTAAATTAAATTCAGTTTTGTGTGCCAATAATACATTATTTGAATTTGAATCAGTATTTATCAAATCAAATGAGAATCAAAAGCACGGAGGAATATTTTTCGAAATCTATTATTATTTACATCCTAAAGAAGTTTAAGATAAAATTGTGTGAACATAATTAATGCTAACATATGGTTTTTAGGTCAGCTGTGTGCCTATTTGCGCAAAATTTACAAGCGGAAAATGGCTTGTTAACTGCAACACTGTTGGACCAATCTGTAAGTATTTTGGAATAAATCTTTGTAACATGCTAGCTTTTGAAAGCATTTACTGCAAATGTTAGAAGTTTTTGCATGGAAAACGTCTTTACCTAAAAAGTAACGTTTTCAAACTAATGCATAACATCAATTAAGAGTTTTTAAGATTTTAATCATTTTTATCGTGAGTAAAATTCTAATGTTTGATCGGCGTTTTATTTTGCAGATAGCCTTGCCTGCTTGGAGTGTCGGCTAGTTAAAAAATGTGCGATTGACCAAGTCTTTGGGTAAGGATGAAACACTACTACAGTGGATCATGAACGTGCTTTGACAGAAGTAGCTAAAGCAATTCTTTCCTATTATTTCGAGAAGCGCGTGAGTGCTGCTGGGTGATACCAAGACATTTGTTTCTTGTGAACCGGAGAATAACTTCATGATAAAATGTTGGGTGTTGCCATTGAGAAGAAATCTACATTTCAAAAGTGGAATGTATCAAAAAAATTGACCGTCTTCTTGCTTGAACACAGTGGTGCTCTTTATTGTATGTGTGGAGGAGAATGGGTGAAGGAAGCAATTATGTTTATTACTTTTGTGCTTTTGATTAAAATACAGAAAATATTGCTTTTGCTGAATCTGTATTAGTTTTATCTTTTTCAAACTCAAACAGTTTTTTGAATTCACCCCTTCATAGATGTCTCATAACGTTGAAGTATTTGTTATCATTATTTATTGTTTTTATTATGCACCATTTTTTTATTTTATACTCGTTTTAAAAATATTAGATTATCGCACGTGGTCGATGAATTCCTAAATATGTTGATCGTATTTATTTATCAATAGTAATATTGTTCAATTATTGACTTTGTTTGTCGATTTATTAATCATTAAAATTTTAATAAAAGCTTTTCTTGCCAGTTTTGCGTTTTCTCGATTTTTCAAATTTGATATGCTGTTTTAAAACATTTTTGGAAAGGATCCTTTTGCTTTCACTAAAAACCATTTTATTGCTGTGATAATTGACTCTTGTAGGGTAGAGGCGGCGAAACAGTTTGAAGCAAGTGTCATTTCCTTGGAGACACAAGTGCGGGCTGCGTAACTATCTACAGGAGTTTTATTTTTGGTAGTTGATCTAATATCTTGAGGAAAGTAGACTGATAGTGGATTTCGCTAGTCAAGTGTTTAGATTACGATCAAAACCTTAATTATCGCTGACTTATAAAATAGGATCTTGATAATAAAGGCAACCTGGGGTCACTGAGTGCATAAAACCAAGAGTGTCAATAAACTTAAAAAGTGAGAAACCCCTGATTTAGTTTATTCACAACTGCATGTTGTTCAATATAGGAAAAATGCAAAAAAAATTGTGTGTAACCTATCAGCAACAGATTAGGTACGATACGGAATGATTTATTGTACTAATTACTTCCAAAACAAATCGTATTGGAGTTCGGTAATATACTAAAAATCCTTACGTTACAATACGGTGGGGAATTTTTTTGTACTTTAATACCGCACCTTTGCGTACCAATTGTTTGGTTGAATTTTTATTCTTAGGCAACAGCAAATGTGTGCTGAGATAAATATCGACAGTAGCAGAGAGAGTACGTTGAATTTACTTCCTCTGAAGAAAACCGGAGCAACTACTACTTTATTTAATAGTATAGAACATTAGCTCGATAATCTACTCATTGAGTTTACACTTAATGATCAAAACAGCAATGATATTGATGTTATCAACTTATCACCATCGAAAAGCAAAAACAGCAACGAACGAACAAATTATAAAGAACATTGTTCAAACGTTTTTAAAAGCCAGTTCAATTATAATGCAAACGAAAAGTTCAAGTGTTGCAATGCTGAAACATTATTATTGTCTCAATTTTGTTTTGTCTAAGCCCACGTCTCAACTGACTTAGAATGTAAATTTGGATCTGTTGTAGAAAGCCCCTGCCACTAATACAAAAATGTGAGATTTGAGAAAATACGGCCGCCACGTTTTAAGTACTTCAGATTTTAGGGTTAGGGTTAGGACAAAACATTAGCTGACATCGCTGAATGCAGTGCTGAATTCCATCAACGAATTAAAATTCTAACTGGATAAGAGCGGTGGCGGGGGCGTTTTTTTGGCGGGGACTTTCTACAAAAGATCCGTAAAGTCAAACCCACAAAAGTTCTTTCAACGCTGGCATGAGTAACTGGTAAAGCAAGAGCAACATTATCAACGCGTTTAAGATCGGACTCTACTTATTTGTCTACCATTCAAATATGTTATTGTTCCAGAGGAGACGGGCTTGGTTGTTGAAGCACTTTATCATCCTGTAGTAATTGTGATGAGCTGGTATTGCACGCATATAAAGTAGCGAGTATCTCATCAATAATATCAACCCCGCATACAGAAGTAGATCCATTTTCAATTCTGATGGTGAGTCTAAACATTCTACGTCAGTCGTCTCAACTGACTCCTGCAGCGTTTGCAAGGGCCTCCACAATGCTGCCAAACGGTATAGTGCAACTGTTTTCTGAGACTATTTTACAAGTACTTGATACCTTGGATCAACATGAATTGCGGCCAAAAAAGCAGCGTTAGATAACAAAGCTGTTTCTCTACATTCCATGGCAAGAAGCATAGCTAATGCCAAAAAAGAAGCAGTGTTCAAACTCTTGCACAGCAGTTAGTCTTTACACTTCAGCCACTCACCGAAGAACTCACCAGCAGTTAATTTCTTCCCCTGAATAGCAGTGGTCGCATCATAAAGTGGTTTTAAATATTCAGTAAGCTCCTGTATTGCAAACCAATCAACGTCTAACAAAAGGAAGAATTCATTCGCCAAAGCGATTTGGCTCAGTCAATCCTTTACTAACAACATACTTTCAAGCATTTGCAACGTCGAACCTCAAGTGATCTCACAATCCAGTCTAGGAAGAGGTTTATTGTTGTGCTCGAATAACTCTCTGATATTCTGCTTGTGAAGCTTTTCGGCGACATTTCTCACTTTTGACACCACTTTTTTGGCGCTGGTATTAGCTTTAAAAAAGTGATGCACATTCATTTGTAATGTGCAAACAGCACGGTGAAGACGGTAGTGACTCCATGTTCAGCAGTTATTACATTTTCCCAAAGTTCACTGTCGTAAGCTTCAGTTACATCACATTTATCCACTTCATTTTGATCAGCAAAACTTTCGAGCAGAACAAAATCACTTCTCATTGGCTCCCCAATTTTTAAAACGTTCGATTTGTTTTATGTCGTGAGACTGCAAATTTCTTTCTCTAACATAGGAAGTTTTGCCCAGCAACTTACAATGTTTTTACTTATTGTTATAGGTGTCGCTCGTTCGTGTAACTGGTTCATAGCTGCGGCAATAACTCGCTAATTAACGCCCACCACTACAGTAGACGCCGCTTAGTATGACTACCTGGGACCAGACCGTTTTGGTCATAATATCCAAATGGTTATAAAAACCGAAGCCGCCATAACAGCTCCTGAATCGACGCCGTAATCCACAAGAAGTCCAAATACCGTCAAATTCATCGTTTACCCGAAGTAACACTGTGGCGTTGGCAGTAAAACAAAGTACAGTACTGTAACACTACAAGTGACGGTAAAATTTAGTACAGTGTGTAACAATATGTTGAAAAGGCGAAGTTATAAGTGCGTGGCGGGAAAAAATACTGTATTGTAACAAGAAAGATGGAGAAAATGTTGGTCATATTATCCGAAATTTAGTCATATTGAACGAAGAATTTTAAAACGAGAAATTCCAGACCGTACCAAATTGGTCATAATAAGCGGCTGGTCATATTATCCGGGGTCATAATAAGCGGCGCCTACTTACTTGCAAATTTATTTCAATAAAGTCACGCTTTCTTCCGTACACAATCTACTTTGACCGAAACCGTTTTACCAGCAAATGTCTGTTTGGTTTTTATCGTCTTTCTCTGATAAATATCAATGATCCATTGCTGGTATGTTGGAAGCTGTAAACATCAATCGATTTAGCATTGAAGCCAGCATCTTCAGATACTTCGACTTGTGATTGAAAGTTTAATCATTATAGCAGGTTATTTTTCAGCAGCCGCACTGCTTGTTTCTTGCGATTGCAATTCAAAATAAGTAGTTATACCTCACGCCTTGGCTTTTTCTCCTTTTCTTCTTCGACAGTTTTGTAGTAAAGCTTTGGATGCTTTCTTTTCAAGTGACCAACTAAAGGCGTAGCATGGACATCTGAGCCGCTTTTTGGTTTATATTCGTATTGACATACTACTGTACAAGTAATCGTGTTTAACGAAAGTGTTTGTTGCCGAAAAAATTCTTCGCTCGACCGATTTAAGCAACTTTCATTGCAATTTTTACAATAACTTTCCGCCGCAGCAGCTTTAGTTAAAAATAAAAATTACAGGCTACTTCTGATATAAAAAAAGTTGAAATTTCAAATAGCTAAACATGCGAAAAAAACGATAAAATTTCTACTTCTTATATAAAGCACAGCGGGCGTGAAGCTAAGGGAAACTGGAACGCTTGGAAAGATAGTTTCAGTTATAAGCTCGTAAATCTCTTTTGTCCTTACGTTAAATTTTCGAGGCGTTCACTCTTCACTAAGGTGAACAAAATAAGACAAATGAAATTGAGAAAACCTTTAAACCCTTCTCAATGAGAAGAATATATTCCCCCAATACAGTACTAGCCGTTGCTAATAAATTCACGGCAATAATAATAAATTCACGGCAATAATACTACTAAAGTGAACAAGGTAACTTTTCTTCACTAAGGTGAACAAAATAAGACAAATGAAATTAAGAAAACCTTTAAACATTTCTCAACGAGGAGAATATATTTCACAAATACAGTACTTGCCGTTGCCAATGAATCCACGGCAATAAATTCACTGTAATAATCTAATGATATCCACTGATATTATTCCCCTCCAGTATTCCACAGGTAACACAACTGAACTCCTCAACTCCCAAAATCGCTGAGTAAAATCTCAAACTCACCAGAATGAATCACACTCCCAAAATATTCTCCAGGTAAACTCAGTACCGCACTAATTGCTTTGAGTTCTGACAATAGTTAATCAATCACTCTTGGGATAAATAAATCCCCTCGAATAAAACCATTCTCTCAGTGCTATCCCAGTATCCCATAGAAATCTCACTCGAAACTAGTATCTGCAATCTGAAATAGTACAACTCCTCTTGGAATAATCCAATATCACTGGGATCTACGTGCTAGAAACTAGTATAACTTTATTTTTGTTGTATTAAATTGTATTCGTAACAACGCTCTATATATACAAAACTTTAAGTTCTAGAAGGTTCAAAATATAATTCTAGAGATTTCTAATAAAACTAAGAAAAATTACTTTATTATTGCAACACGCAATTGCTAGATCACAGAACTAATCTCTTAAAAAGTTCTACAGAGTTATCGTTCTTCAAAACATGTATGCTACGTTATAATATGCAGAAAAATACAGAGCCAAAGCAAGTTCTATGCCAATAAACTCAAGTAAGATCAAATTAGCAATTACAATTTTGAATCAAGATTGTACAAAGTAGCTTCTGAGTTTTTTGTATGGATCCAAAAAGCATCATGCTTTAATATATTTCCAAAAGACTGTTTTTTTTTCAGAATCAATAAAAACTAAGTCGTTTTTAGCGCATTCCTGTCAGCTAGGCCTACTCTAAGCGATAATCCCACGACAGTTTTAATACAATCACTCTCACAACATCAAAAGTAACTTCGTAACAAATTATGTTGGTTTGCTTTCGACAACAGCCAAGCTTAGCTCAAGTCATTTAAAAATGAATATTAAAACCTGGGAACAAAAGAGTTGTGGCATATGATTGTGCTGTGTGTGTGTGCTTGTAAAAATTATATGACATATTTTCTATTTACGGTAAAACCATCTGTGGTTATGCTAGAACATTGTTATGTTTAGATCCGCCTCGGGGTTACCAGTACCTCTGGCTCGGTGCTATTCTACCACAAGCAATACAACCAAAGTAAGAAAATTGCCGTAAAGTGCTTTATCTAAGTGCGCGACAACGCAGTCATCTTGAGGTTTGAACCAACAATTATTGACACTACGAACAAATGCTCTTCTCAGCGGGTCGCACTTTCTGCAGCTCTGGCCTAAAGTTTTGAAAGTTCAATTGTTTTAAAAAACATATAACAGTTAATACAGTAGTTTGATTATTTTCTTTTATATACTATAAAGAATATTAAATTAAACTCGACTTCAAATTGAAGAATACATAACAGGAAAACTATCTGTCTTGAGAAAAGTTGTTTCAGGCTGCGTTCGCACATGATAGTTTTCGCAACCAGGTATCAAACTTCTTAACGATATTTGGAGCAGGCTTCGACGCGAGGTTTCGCTGCTTGATACTGAGGGCCGAAGAGCGATACTTTCTTCGCACTCAGCATGAAACAGTGAAATGTCGCCTCAAAACCTGCTTTGCATATGTGTCGCGTTTCAATAGAGTTTTGAATCAATCTCAGTCTTAATTTACTTCTTAAAATTGACGCGACTTGCAGTATCGATCGAATAATTAAGTTTGGTTGCAACTTAATAGCTAGGAAAAAGTTGGCTTCCACTAAGATACTTTACCCACGCACTTTTCGATCAAGAACAGAACAATATATTCACAAATCACTTTACAACTTTGAATTCTTTTGCTTGCCAAAACACAGAACTAAAGCACTTCAATAAATAAATATCAGTGACTAACTAAACATAAACCACCAAACTAATCGCTTAATTCCTATCACAACAATCACCACAGAACAACGCCTTTTCACTACACTCTGCTATCTTTCTCTGAACTACACTCTCTGAATGAATGAAAAAAATCTCGCTGCCTTATGTATACGCATACTGCTGGAAAATAATCTAGAAATTGCTAGAATATCACGTCACACAGGAAAAACAACCTTAATAAATTACGTAGTCAGTAATAATAATAAAAAAAATAATAATCTTTGAGAAGAAGCAAGAATCACTAGAATACGCTGGAAAACTAAGTCACGTAGACAGCCATTGTGACGTCAGAAAGGCTTGTGAGTTACAAATCTATTTATAAATCCGAAAGAAAAAAGGTCTTTCTTTGAAAACAGTTTAACAAGTTTAGGGTTTCAGACAATTTAGAAAAAATGATCGCTGCAAAATAAAACAACAGATTACAATAAATATACATATATAAAAACTATTCTTTTAATGCAAATTAACTTATTCGTGACAATATCGATAACAAGTTTTTGTCATGTTTGGGAAAACTGCTATTTGCGAACACAGCGTCAGTAATAAGAAATGGGTTAACCAAAGATTTACTTTTGGCAACAGAAGCTGAAGTTTTGATTGCCATAAAATTCTCGTTCTTGTAATTTGTGACTTGAATAAAAGAAGAGCTGCTGAATTTATTATTGAGCAATAGGAGTAGACTTACACGTAAAATTGAAAGTTTTTTTGCAATCCATCACTAAAAATGCACTAAAAACTTTAAAGCAAAATAGATGCAGAATTATTTGATACTGCAATAAAATTTCACAAATGATTTAAACAAAAGAAAGGGAATTTTGTTCAAAATAATTTAAAAACTCAATATGTGCCTACAAAATACTTTGCTATGGTCAAATTGTTGAACAAACTATTCTTGCCTTACAAACTTAGGCCTTGATTTAAAGAAGTACATGGAATCACAATTTCAAGACTGTGGGAAGGCGCCTGAGTGTTTAATAAGTACTTTCAGAAATAAATTATTAAATATTGGGATTACTGCTCATGACTTTTCCGCGATGGTATGCGTATCAGTGCAATATAAAGCTCTGGCTGCGTGCATGTTTCTTGGTCCTGGCATAAACTCAAGCAGGGAAAGAACAAACTAACCCGAAACTTACAGTCAAGTAATGCAATTGCAGCGCCCCTATCAGTTATGTTGAGGAAAAATATGGGAAGTGATGAGAACAGCAATACGAGGTAGAATGTTTGTTTTTGATGTAGTCAATTGTCGTTCCAGAATCGATAAGTACCCTGTTTTTAATTAGAATCGAGTAGAAAAAAATCAGGAGTGGTAGTGCGTAACAGGTATATTTCTCCCAAACTGTTTGAAGTCACTAGCAAAGTTTGTTTTCAGCTTGTACTCAGAAAGTGGATTTTCTCCCAATGAAAATAGCCAATAATTTCACAAATTTTTATATGTTTAGTTCACCACTTAAATGGAACCATAAATGTAAAGTTGTGGAGTAAGGGCTGCCAAAGTGATCGCTGAGTAATATCTGAAATAAGCCATTAAATGTTTGGCATACTACTAACGACTTTTTGTAATTGTATACCCATATGGATGACCTAACATCTCTGGCTGCGCGCATATTGCTAGGTCCTGGCATAATCGCATCAAGGGGAAGTTCAAACAAACACAAAGTTAAGCACTTACTGGTGAGTTATTACCAATAGTTAGGATATGTTTTAAGAGGATAATTTATGGATCAAGTTATTGTGGTAAAGATGTGGATAATTGTTGTCATTTAAGTGAGATTTAACGTGTAAAATTGTCAATTTGTTCAGCAACGCTACATTTGATTATATGTTAGAGATTAAGATCAATCAGGCTTGAGATCCGACTGTAAAAAATATTGTAAGTTGCCATTGCACTACCAAAAGAGAGACTTTTAAGCTTACCGCTATAATAATATAGTAATGTAGCATTCTGTTTTGCAGGTAAAATGTCAATTGTTTGCTTTCAAAAGAAAACCCACTAGAATTCATATGGTGAATGATTCTGGGAAAGGCATAGCTGGTATTCTCAATATGCCGGAAATGAAACAAAGAGTGCAGTTAAAGAACTTAATACCAAGAAATGTATATACAAATAAACCGCACTATATCGTTAAAGAGGCCCACCACTAAATAGTTTATTTCTGTAATTGCAAAAATTACCACCATTATTCGCCACCATCATTTTTGACTGTGTTTCAATTCCCGCCCTCCTCTTTTACTTTTTAAAGTATCAATGATAGTTGGTAGCAATATTTTTGTTTTGTGAGCATTACCACCAGTCTTGATTAATAAACTAACAATGATTACGTGTACAAAAATAATGACTATCATTACGTGTATAGAAGTTATGAAGACGCAGAAAAAAACAACAACTTTTTGTTTCTGTTCACCTAAGTGCCCAATGGGTAAAGCGGGGTTGGCCGACTGAACTGATATTCTTAACCCTAACGATACCGACTGAGGTTCTGCATGCGACGCCGGCAGAGCCGGTTGATTAGACAATAAACTGAAATAATGATAACGGTATTCGCATTGTGTTTGGGAATTTGTTGTTTTTTACATCGACTTTTCACAATCGTTTCCACGTATAAATCAAAACGTGAAAAACTATCAAATTTTGAAAATGTTTGTAACAATATATTCTTTATGAATAATTTAGTAAACAAAGTTGATAAGCAAGATTTGCGTAGTATGGCTATGGTGACATTAGAATGGTTCGTAACATTATAGCGCCAAGCAGAAAACTCGTGAATATCATTTTTAAAGTCTTTGGTCTAACCCGATAATGGAGTAGAGTTCAAGTCTAACAACCTTGAAGCAAACGTTCCAACCGACATACCGTTGGCTAGTAAGTCAGTTAAAATTTAATCCTTTGGCCTTTACGTGGTGATATGAAAATGAGGGTAATATGACTTACTAACAAAGAAGCACACAAAACTCCAAGGTTTTTACGAAAGCTCTACGTTCTGCACCCACTTTAGCAACCACAAGCAAGAGTGGCCATAATTGGAACAGACAGATTAGCAGAATTGTAAAATGCTTCCAAACTATGAAATTAATACGCGCAAACCTACGGGGTAGGTCTACGTTGATTAAATAGGTGTATTAACAAAAATAGACTTGATGTGTACAAAAATAGACGAGTTATAAGTTTTCGAGTTACTGCTTTTGATACTAACAGACTTATGCAACGGACTTCAGTTTAGATCTTTGAGCTTGATTTTTAAATAGATTTAAATTAGTCATGAAATATACTTGGTTACAGATAAATGTAATTTATTGAACTATTAGTGGTAAGGAAACAAAAGTGTTAAGCACTTTAAAAAAGAGGTATGTAGCTTAACGTATGCTGTATATTGTGATAAACCATCAAAATTCGAATTTGATAAACCATTAAAATTCGAATTTCTAGCTAGTTCTAGTTTCTCTTAATGCTTAAAAAACTATATTTAAAAATCTATAATTTTATCGCACTGCAAAAACGTGAGCATCTAGGATGGTAACATACAATCAATTTTATATTGACAACAGATCATTTATTGCTGACGATTCTAAAAAGAGATTATCAGTAACAAGAAATCTGCAATGGTGCTGAAATGCAGTTCTCTTCAGCAATTGTTCCGTGTAGCATTGAGTGTTTTCTTGAGCTATAAGTATTGGTGCATGTGTTCCTTTTCGTATTTTAAAAAACATACTTGTGCTTTTGAGTTTCTAAACGAATAACCATAGTATCATAATGGACCAGTAGCGTATATAGATATCCACCAAGTCGCTCACTTTGCGAATGTCCTGCGACAACGCTGGCCCAACCGCGGCTCTTTTGGTCTTACAATGTGGCTCATTTGACTCATGCTGTATTTGTACACAGCGATGTAATGTAAGAGTGTATAACCTGCTTTGCAACACGATAAGTTTTGTGGCAGGTGAAAGTGTGTAAGTGCCTAATTTCGGGCTTTGAAAATGATGGTTTTCATAAAAAAATGTCATCACCCCTATTTGGACGGAAAATGAGTCAATTCAAACTTAGAATTACGTAGCGGCTCTTTCAATAGCGGCTTCTATGTTTTTGCTCTTTTGTACAGCAAGTGTGGCCATCCCTGTCCCAGGACTTGGTGAAAAGAGAGTCGATAGAATATGTCGTCACTTTTATTAAACTTTCAATTATCAACTTTGGTCGATTTAGTTTCGATAATTCCTCGTTTAAACCGTGGAGTATCAGCTATATTATCAGCATTTCTAGAGTTTTAATGAAAAGAAAAAATGGCATTAAAGAAATGAGTAATCAGGAAAGACTCTCAAAAAACTATTCAACATCTACCGATTCGACAAACTTTAGAATTAAATAACGCAGAACCAGATATTACCACCACAATCAGCAATGACGCAAAGCAGTAGCTTGCTACCAGAACAAGAGCAGCTATTAGTGAGTCAATTAGCGATACCAGCATACAAGACTTAGGTGAGCACGAACCATTAATTAAACAACCATAATTTCTAAGTTTATGATGTGGCAGTAGTTGCGTATTCATTGCGGGCTACGTGTAAAAACGCCAGCACTTGATAGTTTTTTCAGATGTAGCAGTGACAAAACCTCACACGTTTCACACATAAATTGCCTTCAAAGTGGTTCAAGAAAGCAATAAAACAGTGCATATTTTAGTGTAAATTTGCAAAAATTTTCCGTGGAAGACAGGCCCCTGGAACCCTTGGTATAATTGTCCCTTCGACACTTGTGAAACAAGAATGTGTTTTTGGCACATTTTCGCGCCCTCCTCAAAGTATTTTTGTACGCCCTTATGGTTGCAAATGGCTATAAATATTTTGGTTGCTCCTTTTTGTACTGTTAAACATAAGCCAAGCATTTTTGATTGACTCGGAAATACGGTACTGGTACAAAAATATGAAATGGATTTGTATAAAATTTGAATTTAATTTTAATTCTAAAGCGGATACGGATTCAGATTTTATGTTCTGGATTTGGATTTTCAAAATCTAAATCCGATCATTTCTGATGTGTACTGTGGTAAATTGTGTCTTGATTCCTTTAAAATTCAGAGTCACAATAGGAGTTTTCTTTGCCACTTTGCTTTGGCTGTGGTAAAAACTAACCAATGACTCATATCATTTCATTGATAAGTTTAGCAAATAGCATAAAATTGGTTTAAATTTGTTTGATGTGTGAGTGTTAGCATATGATAGGTTCTTTATTAGATAATATGAAAGATTGCTCTATACTAAATTGACTGCATGTTTACATTATGATGATGTTAATGACTTTAGACTGTTTTGGCGAATAAGCCTAGTTAACTTGATCTTATTCTACAAGCTAATATTGATTCATTGAGTTATAAAGGCAATCTACGCGATTTCTATGCAGTTCACACGAATCACGTGGTTATTTCACAAAGTAATAGTGTTGCAAATAATGAAAGCCTCCTTCGCATAATTTGACAAGACCATCCCTGGACGCGTTTCGTCGTTTTGGACTCATCAGCAGGGAATGTCCCGTCATCACCAAAAACCAAAACCCCATATTTGCAATAATATGAAAAATGTAGTATCAATCAATTACAAATTCTTTTGCACACATCACGCACGTGGCGCATGATATTACTTTGGTACGGGGATCCCATCCGTATCGAAGATGCAGTCATTGGGTTCCATCCGTACCGAGGATGCATTTGAGTGGTACACTACTACAAGCTAATAATAACGTTTTTTAATTACTTCAATATGTCAAATTGTTGTTGTAATTAATATAGGCACAATATTAATGCTTTTAAATTGCGCGCTAAGCACTACGCGATGGCGTAGTGGTTAAAGCGTCCCCTTTGCAGTCGGTAGACCTGGGGTTCATTCCTCTTGTCGAGTCATACCGAAAGACTTTAAAAAATGGAATCTATAGCTTCCCTGCTTGGCGCTCGGCATGTATGGGAAGCTGTGGAAAACAAGCCGACAAGTTCGTTTGTTGTGTTCTTGGGCAAGGCACTTAACGGGACGCCTTACCTTTATATGGAAGACAGGTGTCCTGAAAATGGCAACTCCCAAGCGAGTACGGACTTACCGTCCAAAACATAGCGACACATCCCTTTTTCGTCAATGGAAGATAATTATGGCAAATACTTATAGGCAAATGTAGACTGATATTTAAAGCGGATTATTGCTTTATTGCAGGGACGGATCTAGCGTTTTGCTTTGTGAATATCAACTCGAACTCGAATTTTACGTGAGCAGTAAATGCTGAGAGCGTGTATTCCTTTTTGTAAGTGCAATAAAGATCATTTTTTGAAGTGTTGAACAAAATGCCAAGATATCACATGGTAGACCAGTGGTATATATTTACAACCACAAAACAGCTCTTTCTACGAATGTCCTTCGGCTTGGTAGGAAAAATTCGATCAAAAATGTAGTGCAATGGTTCTCAGGTTCTGTTGTGTTATATTATGTATGTAATTGTTTTATGTTGGAAACGCTGCTTTGCACCTTGCACGCCTTGCCTTTTCAAATTATGCAAACCCCGTAAGCCATACTGACAAGCGCTCATGCTTCTGGCGCAATGCAAACAACCGGTCCAAATTACGCAATTTCAATTAGATTTACACTTTATATTAAGCAGGTGCCTGAGCATTTTATATTCTACTACGTTCTTAAATTCAGATGTATTGTTGTGAGTTGAACTGAAACCTTGTGTGGAAAATTATCATCAAAATATATATTCAAAAATACAACAGGTTCCAACCGGGTTGCCGCGACACGCCAAGCCATCATTTGCAACATTTGGTGGTGCCACGAGAAGTGGTTTGAAAACTGCCTCCACTGTTACGGTTTAATCCCTCCCGTTGAGTTCTGCCAGAAATGACAAATTAGCGTCAAAATTAATTGACTACATCTGCTTTCTATTTAAATTCTCACCAGTGCAACTTCAAATTCAAGCTCACGTCTATTGCTTAAGTTCCGTTGCAATCGACTCTTAAAGCAATTTTAATTTATTGCTTCGTCACGTTGTTTATGTTTTGTTGTGACTCGGCAAGGTAATCCAACATGTCTACCAACCGTAAAGCCGACACTCTAACCACTACATCATCGCACCGGCTAGAACAATGGTCCTCAAGCTGGGATCCATGAGGAATTTTTAGGGATCCGTGAAACATTCTTTAGCTTTAGAATTTTAGACTAAGTTTGGTCTTTTTCGTTACAATTTCACAGACTGATAAATCACAATATATGTTGGATGGATTGCATTTATCTTTGTACTGCTCTCTGCATTATTTCATTATGATCTCGTCTTTTCGCAAGTTGTAAGACAAAAAGTGGTTATGTGCGAGCCGTTTGTAGTTGGAAAATCGAAAGAACAAATGAACATTGGATAAAATCAATTATTAAATCAGTGGGCAATTTGTAGCATGTGTGAGGACTTATTTGAAAGCTTTTATTACTCTATTATAATTTTTAAATATATCGATTTAAGATTTATAGGGGTTTATAGGGGTTCGATTTAAGTTTCTCGATTTAAAGATTTATAGGGGTTTGCTAATATTTCAAAGAGGCAACAGGGATCCGTCAGGAAAAAGTCTGAGAAATACCGGGCTAGATATTTCTTAGAAGGTCAGAGTAAAATTTAATTATTAGAACGGTAGATAATGATATGACGTAAAAACAAGCTATTCAAGGTTTGTGTGAAAGCTTCATGTGATGCACCTACTTTGCAATCACTAGCGATAACGGCCATTAAGCAGAACAGATTGATATGCAGGTTGTAAAATTTGTTTTAGCTGTTCGTGTTAGCCTTTTTAAATGTAAAAACAAAAATAGACTTGTTTATAGCTAGGTTTTCGAGGTAATGCTTTGTTGTTAGCAGACCTATGCAATGAAAATTTGATTTTTTGAAAGAAGCTATTAATAACATACGCTTGTTTACAGATAATTTACTTAACTATCTTTAAGAAAGTAAAAAAGACTTAAAAAGTTTTACCCAGAGCTATACCGTCAGTCGTATAAATCGTGATAAACGTATTAAAATTCAAATTGCTAGCAAGCTACAGTGTTTCTTTATGCTATGAATTACTGTATTTAAAAATCTGTTTATATTTTTATAGCTGCTAAAAACATGAGCATTTTATGAAGATAACAGATATTCAATTGGGTTTTCTGCTTTTTAGAATCGTTAGCACAAGTGATCTGCAATGGGGTTAAATGCAATACTCTCCAACAGTTGTTACGTGAAGCATTGAGTGCTGCCGTGAGTAACAAATATTGAGCGCATGTGTTCCTTTTTGCATTATGGAGAACATGCTTTTGTTACGCAGTTTCTAAATAAATTGTCAAAATGTCATACAGTGGACTACTGATAAATATTGATATCCACCAAGTTGCTAACTTTGCAAATATCCTACTACTTGTGTTACAGGATCGGATTCATAATAATCAAAACAAATTTTTAAGATGCCGTTGCTGAACTGAACTCACGCTTTTAGTTCTCGCTCGCCTTCTATTTTGTTTCCTTATTTGGTATTTGTGGCTTGAGGTTGAAATGCAACTCTCGTGCGTTTTGCCTAATACCGGGCGAGGTTCGCATTTGATTAGCCGGCCTCTCGCTCCAAATGGTAGAAAAATGACGTTCTTTTAAGTTGTAGTTCTGCTGTTGTTGTTTGGTACACGAAAGTTATTTTCTGTTGCTGCGCTAAGTTCAATTTGGTTTTATAAAGGATTCTCTTTGTGAAATTTTGTTCTTCCTAATTTATTTATTTGGAATTTACATATAAAGTAGTCACTTAGCTTCACAGTGCTCAACAGAAGCTTGCCGGAATTGCAATGTATTTCCATTATATTTTAAGAACAGTAATATAATAGAAATATATTTGGAGTTTATGTTAACTAAGTTTTTGAATTACAATTTGTTTTGATTAAGCTGTCCACAATAACAGAAATTTTACTTTGACTGTTGTGGTGAAAGAAAAACAAAGGCTCTGGAGTTCCTCCCCGGGCTTATGTGGACAGGTTTTCGTTGTTTAAAGTCTCTGTAACAACTTTGTGAAAAAAGAGTCGATAGAGAGTGTAGACCAAATGCATTACAAGGTTGCACCTCAATTAACTTTGTGATTAAACATCAATGATGTCGTTATGTTACTAGATGTTCGCTTGTTCAGTAACTTGTAGCATGTGATGAACATAATGAAACTAAAAGTTTATGGCCGGATTTAAAATTAATTTTGTGTCCATAGTAGACTGTATCAACAGTTTTAAGCAGTGGTGTACCGAGAATTTCCAAAAGTGATGTTATCAAGAATTTTTTGATATGAGAACAGCATGGACTATTAAGTCAGTGATCTTGATTTCATAGGCAGTCAGAATTTGGTAAAAATGTATGCTTTTTGGGTAAAATCAAGGTAAAAAGATTTGTTAAACTTTGCTGTCAGTTTCAAACTCGAGCTAAGCTGCTTTTTTGCGTAGTTGTCAAGGCAACGCTAGTGGTTTCACTCCGCCATCAGGTCGAAGAGAAACTGTCTCAACGACGTAGAATCCGGTGTATTCCTTATACAAAGAAGTGGGCGGATTCACATCATTTATACCCAATAGCATGGGTGAAGAACAAGGGGGTTACTGCCCCAAGACTTTGTCAGATCCTGCCAGTATGTTGCCACTATCTTAAATTTCAAAAATGTTGTCTCTTATGCAGAATATTCTCTTTTAAAATATTGATATCAAAAAGTCGTCGAATTAGTGTTCTGGCTTAACAATGCACTACATTTGCTTTTGAAGAAGTTTTATTCTAACCAAACTGCACAATAATTTATAAAGTTGATCTTCGAAAGATGATGTTCTGTCACCCCTCCATAAAGTACAAAGTGTTACGCCTATGCACGATAGAAGACCCTCTTCACGTTTTCGGCTTCGTGACATCTTTCTTTGTTTAAAGTCCTTTATCTGGTTTCTTCATGTTGTTTTTGTATTTTTTTGCTTTCTCTTACCATCTATTTTTATTGTCTAATGCTTCTCTTAACCTATCTGCACCATCTTTGCTCAAAATGTGCCCAAATTGATGAACACCATTGAAAGAAAGGTTTTCTTCAACTTTAAGATATCCATCTGTTTATCACTATTCCATGCTGTTGCGAATTCTTTCCTTTAAGACGCTTTGGCGACGCCTTATTCGCACCAAACTACGGCTGCTACGACTTGATTGTTAATATTTTTATTTCTGCAACGCGTCTCGTATTGACTTCCTCTCAATATCTCCAGACGTTGACTCGAACAAATGTTATTTAGATATAAACAAAGACAAAGGATAAATGATTCAAAAATAAAGCAATACTTGGACTACAAGAGCGAAGATTGGAAGGGAGGACCGTTCAAACACGCGGTGTTACGAGACAGTAAAAGACGGTTTCTATAAAAGAAATATACAAAAATCAGTTGCTGCCAATATGATTACGTTATACTTAAGAAAAATTAATACGTATCAGAAAAAATATTGCGTCAAATTTCTATCAAGCAATTGTAGCAACACACTTTATTATAACCAACTTTATCTAAATTCAAGTAGAATAGTTAAGTTTTCGACTTTAGCTTATTAAACACCTAATCTAGTCTACATACAACTGCCAGCTCTTTGGCTTACTACTGAAATTACAAAACAACGGTAAAGTGAAAAAACGAATTTTGCGGTGTGCTTGAACGGTCACGTGATCGTGTGATCAACAAAAGGCAGCAATTTCAATGTAAAGACGGCTTACAGAAAAATGTGGCGGTAACGACAGAATAAATATCTAACACACTCCCCCCTAAAATACACGTTTTAACGTAGTATTCTACCCCAATAATGATATTTATACAATTAACACAAGCCAGCAAAAACAGAAACTCTGCACACAAATCTAGGCCTAAAGATCACAATCTTATGATTTCAGTGATTGATCTTTGTTCTTTTCTACCATAGTCTTAAGCCGCGGCGGAATGGATTCTGTGATGCTTTTTTCAGCAGGAATCAACAGTCTCATTTTTGTTATTGGTCTTAACAGTTCATGAATCTTTCATCGTAATCGGGCTTTGCGGACGTAACCCCTTCTATTGGAGTAAACTTCAATTACACGTCCGAGTTTCATGTCATTTGTCAAAGAATCAGTGGACAGCATAACAACATCATTAACGCACAGATTTCATTTTTCTCCAAACCACTTGGTTCGATCGGCGATATTGTGTAGATATTCATTAATCCATCGCTCTCGCGCTTTACTAATGAAAAACTTGGTAGGTTTGTATTTGTTCAGCAGATATTGGTCCCTTTTATTAGGTTGTGGCGATAACAAAGATACGTTGGCATCATGTAAGAGCAAATCATTCGCTGTCAATGGCCGCTCTTCTACATCAAGAAATGTGTTTGGGAACAGGGGTCGTGAATTCATGATTGCTTCTATTTCAGTCAACACCGTGTGAAGTACGTCTCGTTGTAGATATGACCAGGGTTCAAAATGCTCAGGACTCTACGAATAGATCTTACCATCCGTTCCTATACGCCGCAATGATGACTTGCGGCTGGTACGTTAAACGACCATTCAATTCCTTTATTGTTCATATCCTCGTGTACACGATCCTAATCAAACTTCAAAAATTCATTTCGTAAAATTTTCTCTGCCCCAACGAAGTTGGTGCCGTTACCAGAGTAAAGATGCTTGACATTTCTTCGTCTGGAAATAAACCAACGTAAAGCATTTAAAAAACCATCCGCAGTCAAATCTAAAGCAAGCTCTATGTGGACAGCCCTTGTGGTTAGACAAGTAAATATACAACAATAACGTTTAACCTTACTTCTACCTTGCTTTACTATAAAAGCCCCACAATAATCTACTCCCGTGTGAATAAATGGTGGTTTGTAAATTTGCAATCTGGCGGCTGGTAATTCTACCATGATTTGATTCAAAGGTTTAGCGTTCAAATTGCGACACACCAAACATTCTGCGATGGCGCTTCAAATTGAGGACCACCCCTTCTGGATCCAGAATCTCTGCCTTAAAGTAGAAAAAGTATGTTTAACACCACCGTGACCACAAGCGCGGTGAGCTTGTAAAATTATTAACTTGGTTAAATGAGTTTTTGCTGGTAAAAGCAACGGATATCTTGCACAAAATGCCACGGGAGCATTTGCCAAACGGCCTGCCATTACTATGGCGTGATTCAGCATCTGGGGATTTCCTTTCCACAAAGCAATAGGGCAATTAGAGCTGGTCAGTGTCCTTTCCTTTTCCAAGGCTTTGTGCAGCACAGGCAAATTTTTGTTTTGATTAAACTTGATAAGCAACCTTTCAGCCAAATCCAGCTCCCTGATGGTAGGGTGATTCAACAACTTAAACTGTTCTCCCTTGCTTTTGGCCAATAGAAACTGTCCAAATATGAGGAGCCACACCGTTGCCTTCTTTAGTCGATGAAGTGAGGAAAAGTGATTGATTAATTGTATCACGGGGGAGTCCTCAGTGGCACATGCAATCACCAAGGAAACACTCAATGGCTTCAGCTCAATCGCATCGATATCTTTGTGTTCATTACCATCAGATTTGCGTACTGAAATAGCATTCTGCGATGGCCACTTTTCTTCTGGTAGTTTCAGAAAATCAGGACCTTTTAACCACTTGCCCGATTTCACGAACTTGGCGGCCCTCATCTCTTTTGTCACTTCATCAGCTGGAAGGAACATAATTTCAGTCATTATTGGGATCACTTCCACGTTCAATTTCAGCAAGTTGGTTGGACACAAACACAGGAAATCGCCGCTTGCGGTTTCTTATTGAAAGCAAAACCGACGTTGAATCTGATCAGAAATATGATAGTGTAATCGCAAGATCAAGTTTACCTTTGATCAAAGCATTCAATTTCATGGCAACTACAGCAGCCAGCAATTCTAGTTGAGGAACCGTTCTTCTATCTTTAGCCAAATATTCTTTTTCTGTGAGAAAAGAACAACAAATGCTTCCATTTTGGTGAACAGTTCGCAAATAAGATATAGCGCCATAAGCCATTTGAGAAGCGTCTGCAAAATGATGCAGTTCACAAGTCACTGGTTCACTATCTGCAGACATTCCGCATCTATTAATTGAAAGATCTTTTAGGGCGAGAAACGAATTCATTCAGTTTTGCCATTGCTCCTTTATATCTTGGGAAACTTCTTCATCCCACTCTTGGTTTTTAAGATCTCTTAACCAGTGTTTTGGCTGAGTTAACACTGGTGCCACAAATCAAACGAGGTCGAAAATAGATGACAACAACGATAACAATCCTCGTCTAGTAAACGGTTTTCCTTCTCAATTGGACTTCATGGACAAATTGGTCTGACTAACATTCCAATGAATTCCTAACACTTGTTCTCGGCGCTCACTAGAAACAGAAACTGACTTGTCAAATTTTGCGCATGCATCTGTCGGAAAATTTTCCAGTGCTTTTGGTGTGTTTGTAATCCACTTGGTTAGGACAAACCCAACTTTAGACAGCATTTGGGCGACTTCTCGTGCAGTTGATCTCCCTTCTTCGAGTGTTGCGGCTGAGAAAAAAAGTCATTAACGTAAAAATTCCTTAGCTCTTTGAACCCTGACCCCCTGGGCCTAAAAATACCCTGCACCTGAGCTCCTGAGCAAAATTTTAGAATTTTCAACCCCCCACATATAAAGGCCATTCATAACAAAAATATACAACGCACATCACACCAATAAGTACAAAAACATTACAGAGAGGTCCAACCTTTATTTAGCGCCAATATTCCACTTTAGTGTGGTAGTCAGTCCAACAGGTGGACCCACGTTTGATGCACAGATAGGCCTGGCATAGACTGCATCCGATACAGCTCTTTGATCTTGGTGTGGGAATGTCTTTGTATGCCACATCTGGGTGGTTCCTCTTGAATCGTTCGTGCTTTTGGTTGCACACCACACAATTGTGACCAGTGGAAGTGTCTGCTGGGAACTCAGGGTGGTGAAGACCGACATTTTGGAGTCGTCGTTCAACATTCGCATGTCTCGCCTTCTTTACATGAGCTGAGCGGTAGTCACCGACAAGAGAAAGGCACAGAGAGTCGACGTATTTCCGGAAACTGGGTTTCTTTGGCTTGGTTTTTTCTTGATAGAGCACATAAGAGTTGAAGAAGGCCTACATGATGAATTTTATGAATAGGCGGCGAGGCCACCGGTAGTCGCGGCGAGACTTATAGAGCCGAGTCATCTGGTCGTTCAGGTCACAGCCCCCCATGTACTTCTAGATCTACATCAAGCCCTTCATCTTCATTGCTTGATTCAGAGTTGACATCAGAATCTACTGACTCTAGATCACTTTCAGGGTAAATATCAGCTAAATCCTACTCATCTTCGTCCGAATCATACCCAAGATCTAAAGCCTTTTGTAAAGAAAATAGGCGTGACCTCTTACCAGATTCACCAGAAGTTGAGGGTTGAGAGAATGATCGTTTCATTGTCAATTTTACACAGAAAAAATACACTCAAGCATTGAACATGGGTGCAGACATCTTTGAATGACGTCGGTATCCCATAATATATATAAGTCAACCTCATTGGTCGGATAAAAAAAGCGATTGCAACATGTTTTTATGACGCACTCTCAGCGCGACGTGGAGCGTGCACTCGGTATATAAGCAAAGAAGGCTTGCGACGTACAGGTCGCACTCGGGGCTGTCGAGTAAGAACTGCTTTCACAGCATTTGCTGAATATTGGTTCTTGAATAACTCTGCAGTGTACTTCAAGGCAAACGACGCACAACTTAGCGATGATTTAGATCCAAAGAGATAAACCGTCATTTGGAAGACGTCAGGCTGCCTCGTGAAGTCAAATTCTTTCCACCACAAAAACTTCAAAGCATTCTTATCTTCGTTGTTCACTTTAACTTGATGAAACATGGACCGTATATCAGCTACAAGTGCAACTGGACCTTTTCGGAATCTTGTCAAAACTCCGACTAGCAAATTTGTTAAGTCAGGTCTTTGAATCAATGAATTATTTAATAACACTCCTTTTACTTCCGCAGCACAATCAAAAACTATTCTTAGTTTTCCAGGCTTCTTGGAATTGATCACGTAATGATGAGAAGAAACCATGAGCGTACTGAATCCTGCAACTCGTTCGCAGGAACCATTTCGGCATGTTCTTCTAAAAAATACGATTGCATAACTTCCGCATATTTTTTGCGGAGGCTTTCATCCTTAACCAATCGTCTTTTCAAATGCATAAGTTGTATATCCGCCATTTTTTGACTTTTTGGTAAAACAACTTTTTCTTTCTTCCATAGTAAGGGTAGTTGAAGATGACCATCAACTAATTTCACTGATCTCTTCAACTTATCATAAGCCTCGCGGTCTTCTCAAGGATTCTTTGTGGTTAGGCCACAGTCAACCTCACTTACATTTGGGTCTTTTAATTGGAGGTCCATCATACACGTCTTCAATTTGGATGTTCAAAACTTTTGAAATCGCTCTGTCACCTTTTTCATACAGGAAATGAGAATTGGGTCCGTAGATAATTCATCCAAGCGGCGTCTTTACCGCATCTGGGCCGTCCTCTGGTCCCGGGAGACAATCCAAAGGTGTCATTGCTGTTTTATGATCTGTACCAATTAACAAGCCCTCAGACTTGTTGTCTAACTGCGGCAGATCTAAATTTCTAAGATGACTCCACGAGTTTAGTATGCTTGGCTGCACAACTGAGCATTTTTCTACTGGCAAAGTTTTTACCACAAATACTTTACTTAAATTGATTTGCGTTTCTGAATCATAAGCTTGCAAAATGATATCAACAATTTTTCCCTTAACTACTGTAGACTTATTGTCTTGACTCATCGTCTTGATTTCCATTGAGCATTCTGGACCACCAACACCAAACGAGTCAGCCAATTTTAATGAGCAGAAAGTTTGTTGTGATCCTGTGTCAAGTAGAGGATAAGTGGTTAAAGTCTTGTTGCCACTCTTCACTTTCACCGGTAGAACAGGAAGTTAAGGTAATTTTCCTTTCTCTTCTTTACTACTGCAGATAGATTGCAAAACAGCCGGCCTTGTTTCCCCTTCAGAGTCCTTTAAAGGCATATGCAACAACGAGTGATGGTTGGGTCTTTTGCATCCGTCTACTGAACAACCTTCTTCAGCAGAGCACGATCCAATCATGTGACCCGTATTTAAGCAGCGAAAAAGTAATCCCTTTGAAGAGTTAATTTGTGGTACAAAATTTGAAATTGCAGAAAGTAGAGTATTCATTTTCGAAGCTTTTCGTCTGACACTTTTTAAGAGAATCCGTCAGAAATAGAGTGAAAAGGTGAAGTGAGTCACTTATATAGAGACACAGTTGACGAAAAAGGAAAAAAGAGAAAAAAGCTCTATCATGATTGATAAAAGAAGCGACCAATAGAAGGAGCGGAAACTAATGTGTGATTTTTAGACCATAAACGAATTCCTTTTGTTTGCATAAATTTGGTTTGGATGTTTTAATGTACGTGGCTTCAAGGGTGGAAAGGTGAAAAGAAGTACGGCCACGGGCAAGAATAGAAAACTTGTTGTCATTGTATTTGTGTGCGCATGTAGGGTTTTGTAAAGATGTTGTCCTATGGCAGAAAAGGAAGTTTCAGTTTTAAAGCTTCTGATTGGCTTACAAAAGCGGGCCAATGTGCTTCGGTCCTGAGAAATATGCTTCTGGAGAATGGTTTTCGGCACGTGCTGCTTAATCCTCGGTTGTAGCCTTTGAGACGTACGACCCACGTACCGACTATCGCAGTGGCACAGAAATTGATAAACAATGTTGCTTTGATGAAAAGCGGGTAGTACATCCTTTTTGGCTACAGGCAGAAGTTGTCTGGTGGTGTAGACAATGCATGGTTCAACTGCAAAGTAACAGCGTTTGACAGCTGTTTTAATTTGCATTTCGTACCTCAGCGAAACATTGCCTAGCCATGGCAAGTGAAGATAAACTGGGCATTTCTTCGGACCGAATTGCGTTGGTCTGCGAAATTAATTCATTTTCTTGGTCATGACAGTGTTGATTATAGCTTCAGGGTAACCGTTGTTGATAAGGATTGATCGAATGTTGGAAAGTTCATTTTCAAGAGTAGATTTCGAACAAATGACTAGAGTCCTGTGGACTAGAGTTGAAATCAAATTAGTCTTCCGCTTCATGGGGCAAAAAGAGTTCCAGCGAATGTATTGGCCAGTGAAAGTCGGCTTCCTGTAGATAGATGTAACAAATTCGTGATCATTCATTTCTACCAGGACGTCAAGAAAGGGCAAAGTCCGATTGCATTCCTTTTCAAAAGTGAAACGAAGCGATGGATGGAGAATCGTTTCACTTTTGATCATCCATCGCTTCGTTTCACTTTTGAAAAGGAATGCAATCGGACTTTGCCCTTTCTTGACGTCCTGGTAGAAATGAATGATCACGAATTTGTTACATCTATCTACAGGAAGCCGACTTTCACTAATCAAATCAAAACAGCTGTCAAACGCTGTTACTTTGCAGTTGAACCATGCATTGTCTACACCACCAGACAACTTCTGCCTGTAGCCAAAAAGGATGTACTACCCGCTTTTCATCAAAGCAACATTGTTTATCAATTTCTGTGCCACTGCGATAGTCGGTACGTGGGTCGTACGTCTCAAAGGCTACAACCGAGGATTAAGCAGCACGTGCCGAAAACCATTCTCCAGAAGCATATTTCTCAGGACCGAAGCACATTGGCCCGCTTTTGTAAGCCAATCAGAAGCTTTAAAACTGAAACTTCCTTTTCTGCCATAGGACAACATCTTTACAAAACCCTACATGCGCACACAAATACAATGACAACAAGTTTTCTATTCTTGCCCGTGGCCGTACTTCTTTTCACCTTTCCACCCTTGAAGCCACGTACATTAAAACATCCAAACCAAATTTATGCAAACAAAAGGAATTCGTTTATGGTCTAAAAATCACACATTAGTTTCCGCTCCTTCTATTGGTCGCTTCTTTTATCAATCATGATAGAGCTTTTTTCTCTTTTTTCCTTTTTCGTCAACTGTGTCTCTATATAAGTGACTCACTTCACCTTTTCACTCTATTTCTGACGGATTCTCTTAAAAAGTGTCAGACGAAAAGCTTCGAAAATGAATACTCTACTTTCTGCAGTAATCCCTTTCTTTAAACCAAGTCGAGGCGTCTAAAGTAATTCAACTTTAGAAACTTGTCGTATCGACTAATATGGTGGGGTTCTTTACACAACGTACAGTTTGGAGTTGATAACTTTTCTTGTGTTTCTTTGTTGCTCACTACATTAGTATTCAAGATCACATAACGTTTTAATTTGGAATCTCCTTTACCCGTAGCTGCAGGCCACCAACACCTGCTGAAGACTGAACTTGCCATGTCAGCTTCTCGGCGGATAAAGCCAGCCAGATCTCGGAACGTCACTTCTTTCATCGTTTCCTCTATGATTGAAAAGGACCACTGCAACCAATCATCTTGCAGCTTTTCTGGTAGATTTTCAACAATTTCTTTTAACGTTCCAAGATAATTTAGACTGGTGAAGCGCTCAATTCCTTCAAGTTGGACAAGGGCTTTGTCCATAATCCTTGTAAAGTCTCTCTAACCAACGCTATTTCTGTTCTTAATTCTTGTATATGCCATTAGCTTTTCTTCACAACGACTCGCTTCAATCAATGGTCTACCGCAATAATGACACAGTTTTCCCACGCTCGTTCAAAACCATATGCTGTGCTCACGTAATGATCAATCAAACTCCTTACTTCCGAATTACAATACTGAATCAAGTAAGTTAGACGGGCACTATCGGAAGTAATTCTGCTCGTTATATGAGCTTTGAAAGTGGCGGCAAAGGCATTGTAATTCAACGGATCACCATCAAAATCCGGAATCACCGGACGTGGAGGAGGATAATCCACATTTACCGGAAAATGGTATTTACATTTGACTAGAATTTGATTAACGGGGTTCTCTAATTCGGGAGTAGTTTTTACCACGCGATGTTGACTAAATTGGTGGTTACTAGCTGTTTGTGGTAGCGCATCGTTTTGCTGGAAAACCTCACGAACCTCGGGCTGATTGAATCTAACGTTCACCCTTGAGACTAAAGGATCTGCTTCCTGCTTACTTGGTCCAGTTAACATCTTATCTTTGCATGAGCTTTGTATGCAAGATCCTTTTGAACGTACTAATGTGTTCTTTCGACTCGAACTTTCATCCCAAGCTTTAACCCACGCTTCCGCCAAATCTATTTCTCTTTCCAGATATTTATAGCAAGTTTCTTTCTTATTTCTTCTGCTTTTGCTTCTGCTTCTCTTTGCACAGATTCAAGAGCCCTGCAAGCTGCCCTTTCATCGCGCTGCTTGCGCTGCTCAATCAACTTTGCTTGACGAGCTACCATTAGATCAACTTGACTCTTGCGCTTAGAACTCGAACAGCTATACTGCTTGAAAAACTTTGATGAAGACTGCGTAAATTTAGAAGACATGGCACAGACTCTTTCTTTGACTTTAACAAAGGTTTCAATCTGAGTTTAATGCAGAAGATATCTTGTCTTGCTACGAAAAATTGTTTCTGAAACTTTGTTTGTTGCGAATTCTTTCCTTTAAGACGCTTTGGCGACGCCTTATTCGCACCAAACTACGGCTGCTACGACTTGATTGTTAATATTTTTATTTCTGCAACGCGTCTCGTATTGACTTCCTCTCAATATCTCCAGACGTTGACTCGAACAAATGTTATTTAGATATAAACAAAGACAAAGGATAAATGATTCAAAAATAAAGCAATACTTGGACTACAAGAGCGAAGATTGGAAGGGAGGACCGTTCAAACACGCGGTGTTACGAGACAGTAAAAGACGGTTTCTATAAAAGAAATATACAAAAATCAGTTGCTGCCAATATGATTACGTCATGCTTAAGGAAAATTAATACGTATCAGAAAAAATATTGCGCCAAACTTCTATCAACAATTGTAGCAACACACTTTATTATAACCAACTTTATCTAAATTCAAGTAGAATAGTTAAGTTTACGACTTTAGCTTATTAAACACCTAATCTAGTCTACATACAACTGCCAGCTCTTTGGCTTACTACTGAAATTACAAAACAACGGTAGAGTGAAAAAACGAATTTTGTGGTGTGCTTGAACGGTCACGTGATCGTGTGATCAACAAAAGGCAGCAATTTCAACGTAAAGAAGGCTTACAGAAAAATGTGGCGGTAACCACAGAATAAATATCTAACACATGTATTTATCCTGTTTTTTTTTAACCAGAAAAGAAATAAAGGGGAGAGGGAGAAAGCGATGAGGCATAAACAAACTGTACTGATAACAGTTAGCAGTTTATTTCGAATATTTTTGAAGCGATTGCTAAAAGATGTTCTCTTTACAGCTTTTACAAAATTTTTATGAGCATTGAGCAATGGTCCCTTTTCCTGTCTTTTAGCAACGCCTTTGCGTGATGCACCAAAAGTAAAGTAAACTGTATTTAATTCAAGTATCCCAGTGTGCTCAATTGGAATTTTTTTTAACTGGTGTTGTATAATAATCCCCTTACCGCAATTTTTGATAAAGCCCAGATTATTTTTGTCGATGGACCTAAGCACCTAGGCAGGCTACGTTTGCTCTTTAATACTGTACAAATATGTTTTTTTGCACTGTAAATAATTCTATGTTTGAAATTAGGAGGTTTATGCTTAAAATAAGTTGCTTGTAAAGTGTTATATTGAAGCATACTTTCCATTATAGAATCAATACCAAGAATGAAATGTTTTTAGGCTATAAACAGCAATGATACGTATATGCTAATAAACGCTAAAATAGTCTAGGTTTACAGAAGTAATAAGACTTGGGTAGCACTGGTAAAAAAGTGCTTTTTTTCTATTGCTTGGGAAAACCCCATCCACTTTGTTATATAAACTCTTGCATGCAGTTTTCTTCGTCAAAAAACGAATTAGAAAGATTAGATACTTCAAAAACAGCTTTTACTCAACAGCAATAATGAAATTTTTGATACTACTTACTTTTAGTGCTATTCTGGCTCTCGCAATAGCAGGTAATTAGAATGTAAAAAAACATTGTGCTTGGAGCTAGTGATACAAATTAGACTTTGAAATCAATTAAAACCTAGTGGAAACAAGTTTGGTCGATTGTGAAAAGAAAATATATTTTGCTTGAAACTGTTGATAGACTATGCCCACTAAAAGAATTCTCATATGTGCTAACTTCATCGTTTTTTTTAGATCCTCTCTTGAGCAAGCGAAAGTTTTTGAAACAAATGAAAACTCTAAAGGAACGAACAAAAAGAGCGGTTTCAAGAACTAACTCTGTAATCGTAAATTACAGCGGAACCAGCTTTACGGTATGAATATTTCTTACACTAACTTAAATTCAGTTTTGTGTGTCAATAATATATTATTTGAATCAGATTTTATCAAATCAAATGAGAATCAAAAGCACGGAGGAATATTTTTCGAAATCTATTATTATTTACATCCTAAAGAAGTTTAAGATAAAATTGTGTGAACATAATTAATGCTAACATATGGTTTTTAGGTCAGCTGTGTGCCTATTTGCGCAAAATTTACAAGCGGAAAATGGTTTGTTAACTGCAACACTGTTGGACCAATCTGTAAGTATTTTGGAATAAATCTTTGTAACATGCTAGCTTTTGAAAACATTTTACTGCAAATGTTAGAAGTTTTTGCATGGAAAACGTCTTTACCTAAAAAGTAACGTTTTCAAATTAATGCATTTCATCAATTAAGAGTTTTTAAGATTTTAATCATTTTTATCGTGCGTAAAATTCTAATTTTTGATCGGCGTTTTATTTTGCAGATACCCTTGCCTGCTTGGAGTGTCGGCTAGTTAAAAAATGTGCGATTGACCAAGTCTTTGGGTAAGGGTGAAACACTACTACAGTGGATCATGAACGTGCTTTGACAGAAGTAGCTAAAGCAATTCTTTCCTATCATTTCGAGAAGCGTGTGAGAGCTGCTGGGTGATACCAAGACATTTGTTTCTTGCGGACTGGAGAATAACTTCATGATAAAATGTTGGGTGTTGCCATTGAGAAAATATCTACATTTCAAAAGTAGAATGTATCAAAAAAAGTGACCGTCTTCTTGCTTGAACACAGTGGTGCTCTTTATTGTATCTGTGGAGGAAAATGGGTGAAGGAAGCAATAATGTTTATTACTTTTGTGCTTTTGATTAAAATACAGAAAATATTGCTTTTGCTGAATCTGTATGGGTTTTATCTTTTTCAAACTCAAAACAGTTTTTTGGATACACCTCTTCATAGATGTCTTATAACATTGAAGTATTTGTTATTATTATTTATTGTTTTTATTATGCACCATTTTTTTATTTTATACACATTTTAAAAATATTGAATTATCGCACTTGGTCGATGAATTCCTAAATATGTTGATCGTATTTATTTATCAATAGTAATATTGTTCAATTATTGACTTTGTTTGTCGATTTATTAATCATTAAAATTTTAATAAAAGTCTTTCTTGCCAGTTTTGCGTTTTCTCGATTTTTCAAATTTGAAATGCTGTTTTAAAACATTTTTGGAAAGGATCCTTTTGCTTTTACTAAAAACCATTTTATTGCCGTGATAATTAACTCTTGTAGGGTAGCGGCGGCGAAACAGTTTGAAGCAAGTGTCATTTCCTTGGAGACACAAGTGCGGGCTGCGTAACTATCTACAGGAGTTTTATTTTTGGTAGTTGATCTAATATCTTGAGGAAAGTAGACTGATAGTGGATTTCGCTAGTCAAGTGTTTACATTACGATCAAAACCTTAATTGTCGCTGACTTATAAAAATCTTGATAAAAAAGGCAACCTGGAGTCAGTGAGTGCATAAAACCAAGAGTGTCAATAAACTCAAAAAGTGAGAAACCCCTGATTTAGTTTATTCACAACTGCATGTTGTTCAATATAGGAAAAATGCAAAAAAAATTGTGTGTAACCTATCAGCAACAGATTAGGTACGATACGAAATGGTTTATTGTACTAATTACTTCCAAAACATATCGTACCGGAGTTCGGTAATATACTAAAAATCCTTACGTTTCAATACGGTGGGGAATTTTTTTGTCGTATCTTTGCGTACGGATTAATTGGGTGAATATTTGTTCTTACGTAACAGTAAATGTGTGCTGAGATAAATATCGACAGTAGCAGAGAGAGTACGTTGAATTTACTTCCTCTGAAGAAAACCGGAGCAACCACTACTTTATTTAATAGTATAGAACATTAGCTCGATAATCTACTCATTGAGTTTACACTTAACGATCAAAACAGCAATGATATTGATGTTATCAACTTATCACCATCGAAAAGCAAAAACAGCAACGAACGAACAAATTATAAAGAACATTGTTCAAACGTTTTTAAAAGCCAGTTCAATTATAATGCAAACGAAAAGTTCAAGTGTTGCAATGCTGAAACATCATTGTCTTGATTTTGTTTTGTCTAAACCCACGTCTCAACTGATTTAGAATGTAAATTTGGATCTGTTGTAGAAAGCCCCTGCCACTAATACAAAAAGGTGAGATTTGAGAAAATACTCCCCCCACGTTTAAAGTACTTCAGATTTTAGGGTTAGGGTTGGGACAAAACATTAGCTGACATCGCTGAATGCAGTGCTGAATTCCATCAACGAATTAAAATTCTAACTGGATAAGAGCGGTGGCGGGGACTTTATACAAAAGATCCGTAAAGTCAAACCCGCAAAAGTTCTTTCAATGCTGGCTTGAGTAACTGGTAAAGCAAGAGCAACATTATCAACGTGTTTAAGATCGGACTCTACTTATTTGTCTACCATTCAAATATGTTATTGTTCCTGAGGAGACGAGCTTGGTTGTTGAAGCATTTAATCATCTCAGTTACATTTTGCTCATCTTCCAGTGATTTTGATGAGCTGGTATTGCACGCATATAAAGTAGCGAGTATCTCATCAATAATATCAACCCCGCATACAGAAGTAGATCCATTTTCAAATTCTGATGGTGAGTCTAAACATTCTACGTCAGTCGTCTCAACTGACTCCTGCAGCGTTTGCAAGGGCCTCCACAATGCTGTAAAACGGTATAGTGCAACTGTTTTCTGAGACTATTTTACAAGTACTTGATATCTTGGATCAACATGAATTGCGGCCAAAAAAGCAGCGTTAGATAACAAAGCTGTTTCTCTACATTCCATGGCAAGAAGCATAGCTAATGCCAAAAAAGAAGCAGTGTTCAAACTCTTGCACAGCAGTTAGTCTTTACACTTTAGCCACTCACGGAAGAACTCACCAGCAGTTAATTTCTTCCCCTGAATTGCAGTGGTCGCATCATAAAGTGGTTTTAAATATTCAGTAAGCTCCTGTATTGCAAACCAATCAACGTCTAACAAAAGGAAGAATTCATTCGCCAAAGCGATTTGGCTCAGTCAATCCTTCACTAACAACATACTTTCAAGCATTTGCAACGTCGAACCTCAAGTGATCTCACAATCCAGTCTAGGAAGAGGTTTATTGCTGTGCTCGAATAACTCTCTGATATTCTGCTTGTGAGGCTTTTTGGCGACATTTCTCACTTTTGACACCACTTTTTTGGCGCTGGTATTTGCTTTAAAGAAGTGATGCACATTCATTTGTAATGTGTAAACAGCTCGGTGAAGACGGTAGTGACTGCATGTTCAGCAGTTATTACATCTTCCCAAAGTTCACTGTCGTAAGCTTCAGTTACATCACATTTATCCACTTCATTCTGATCAGCAAAACTTTCGAGCAGAACAAAATCACTTCTCATTGGCTCCCCAATTTTTAAAACGTTCGGTTTTATTTTGTGTGGTGAGACTGTAAATTTCTTTCTCTAACATAGGAAGTTTTGCCCAGCAACTTACAATGTTTTTACGAATTGCTATAGGTGTCGCTCGTTCGTGTAACTGGTTCATAGCTGCGGCAATAACTTGCTAATTACCGCCCACAATTACTTGCAAATTTATTTCAATAAAGTGACGCTTTTTTTCGCGTACACAATCTACTTTGACCGAAACCGTTTTACCAGCAAATGTCTGGTTGGTTTTTATCGTCTTGGTCTGATAAACATCAACGATCCATTGCTGGTATGTTGGAAGCTGTAAACATCAATTGATTCAACGTTGAAGCCAGCATCTTTCAACTTGTGATTGGAAATTTAATCATTGTTGCAGGTTATTTTTCAACAGTCGCACTGCTTTTTTTGCGATTGCGATTCAAAATAAGAAGTAATAATTGACGCCTTGGCTTTTTCTCCTTTTCTTCTTCGACAGTTTCGTAGTAAAGCTTTGGATGCTTTCTTTTCAAGTGACTGACTAAAGGCGTAGAGTGGACATCTGAGTCGCTTTTTGGTTTATATTCGTATTGACATACTACTGTACAAGTAATCGTGTTTAACGAAAGTGTTTGTTGCCGAAAAAATTCTCCGCTCGACCCATTTAAGCAACTTTCATTGCAATTTTTACAATAACTTTCCGCCGCAGCAGCTTTAGTCAAAAATAAAAATTGCAGGCTACTTCTGATCAAAAAGAAGTTGAAATTTCAAATAGCTAAACATGCGAAATAAACGATAAAATTTCTACTTCATATATAAAGCGCAGCTGGCGTGAAGCTAAGCGAAACTGGAACGCTTGGAATGATAGTTTCAGTTAATAGCTCGTAAATCTCTTTTGTTCCTAAGTTAAATTTTCGAGGCGTTCACTCTTCACTAAGGTAAACAAAATAAGACAAATGAAATTGAGAAAACCTTTAAACCCTTCTCAACGAGAAGAAAGAGTTGTGGCATATGATTGTGCTGTGTGTGTTTGTGAAAATGATATGATATATTTTCTATTTACGGTAAAACCATCTGTGGTTATGCTAGAACATTGTTATGTTTAGATCCGTCTCGGGGTTACCAGTACCTATGGCTTGGTGCTATTCTACCACAAGCAATACAACCAAAGTAAGAAAATTGCCGTAAAGTGCTTTATCTAAGTGCACAACAACGTAGCCATCTTGAGGTTTGAACCAACAATTATTGACACTACAAACAAATGCTCTTCTCAGCCGGTCGCACTTTCTGCAGCTCTGGCCTAAAGTTTTGAAAGTTCAATTGTTTTAAAAAACACATAACAGTTAATAGTTTGATTATTTTCCTTTATATACTGTAAGGAATATTAAATTAAACTCGACTTCAAAAAGAAGAATACGTTACAAGAAAACTGTCTGTCTTGAGAAAAGTTGCTTGAGGCTGCGTTCGCACATAATAATTTTCGCAACCAGGTATCAAATTTCTTAACGATATTTGGAGCAGGCTTCGACGCGAGGTTTTGGTGCTTGATACTGAGGGCCGAAGAGCGATACTTTCTTCACACTCAGCTTCAAACAGCGAAATGTTGCCTCAAAACCTGCTTTGCATATTAATAAGAAGTTTTTGTCATTTTGGGAAAACTGCTATTTGCGAACACAGCCTTAGTAATAAGAAAGGCGTTAACCAAAAATTTGCATTTGGCAACAGAAGCTGAAGGTTTTGATAATTATAAAATTCTAATTCTTGTAATTTGTGACTTGAATGAAAGAAGAGCTGCTGAATTTATTATTGAGCAATAGGAGTAGACTTACACGTAAAATTGAAAGCTTTTTTGCAATCCATCACTAAATATAAACTAAAAATAACTAAAAAAATAGATGCAGAATTATTTGATACTGTAATAAAATTTTACAAATGATCTCAACAAAAGAAAGGGGATTTTGTTCTAAATAATTTAAAAACTCAATATGTGCCTAAAAATACTTTGTTATAATCAAATTGTCCAATAAACTATTCTTGCCTTAAAAAACTTGGTGTTGGCAACCATTTGGGCCTTAAAGTTGTTTTTTTTGGAAATGTTGCTTTAAAATGTAGCTTTCATCGTTTATATAGATAGGTCAAAGCAAAGTAAAATAACTTAATGTTTGCTCTGACAATGTGCGACCTGTTGATTCGTGTGATTTTGTGATTTTTATTTTCGTCCATTTTCCAGCTTTAAACAAGATTTGTGTTGGACTTTGGAAACCGTGTTAAACCTAAACTGCAACGGCAAGCTTTACTCTGATGAAATGGCTTAAAAATAGATGCGATAGACAATTTAAACTTAATTACATCCGCTTTATTGCATCTTCAGAAAGTGAACGTGTCATGACACTATGGGCAGCAGGGTTCATTGGCTATTCTGAAACAGAATGATTATCAATAAATTGCAATAGTGTCTCTTGCCGGCACCGGGTCCAAACGTTATTTAGGTAATGATAATTTCACAATAGCTATACCAAGTGTTTTCTTGGGATTTTAATGATAAAGCAGCCTGAATTAACTCTTTACCGCACTTCAAGAGTTACTACATTTTTCCAAAATGAAATTAAAGATTACTTAAACCTTAAAACGACTTAAATAATTTTCAGCGAGTAATCTGAAGCAAAATGTTGGTCATCGCATTATTCTCATTTTGACTGTTTGCGACTCTTTTCAATGACGTTAAAATTGAAATATTTTGGCAGTGTAGTACATTCCGAAGACAGCTAAAATCTAGTTCAAATTATGGTACCTTATCTCCAGCACATCTGTCTTTATGTCATACTTGGAGTGCGTGCGCCATCATCTCACAAAGTATTCACTATCATTTGGCTACATGATACCCTCAAGGAAAAACCATTTTTCATTTTGTGCTAGACTTTTGGATCAAAATTAATTGCACTCGTCACCCTATAATTACAAGCAAGCAATATTGGCAACTCGCCTACTACTTGTCTGACTGCATAAAATAATAGTTGACAAGTTAGAGTTTCGACTGTCATTAACTACTTATCACTTTCAATCCACTACGTAATCAACCAAAAATTTTGGATGTGGAAAAATTGTGTCATTTTTGCTAATTTCTTACTTTTTAGCTCCACAAGATTTAGCGGCAATTTTAAAGTGACTGCTTATATAAGATATCACTGATGAATTCGGTCGAGAACCGATCCAAGACTATTCTAGTCAAGACGGTAATAAACTTTTTTGGGAAGCAAGTGGGTGTAAACACCTTTTTTGTTTCCTTACTGGTTATGTCGATTTCTACTTTCTCTCTAGGTAAGGCAGGATTTTAATCGATTACTGGTTCGAAACTTCTATATTTTTACCATATTCTGTACAAGGACTGATCGGCTCAATCTTTGAAATTTATTTTAAGCCGATGCCGATATGCGATACTTTTTAACAAGTTAAATCGAAGCCGTTAGTTGATACGTTATTGATAATTTAATTCAATGCCGATATCGACACAGTATCATCCATACAAGTACCTAGATACTTTTTCAGTTTTTATAAAAGCTTCCTCAATGGCCATGTACACTTGCCATCTGCTTTAGGCTACTTCGATAATAATGAGGCTGGCAAGTCTATTGTTGAACTCAGCAGTAGTCATATTTAACAATACAACGAATGACAAGTTTTATTTGATTTAAGAGCATTTTAGAAAAAGATCGCACAATAAATTAATAATTTAATGCAGACGAAAAACCAATTCCACAACCGTTTTTAACTTTTTTTAAGCCTCATCCAACGGACTGACGTTTTAATCCGGTACCTTTGGCTCAACTATTCTCTTCCAAACCTCTGCACCGCTGGGCTCCGTTTGTAAGATGCAGAGTTTCTACGATATCTAGTCAGCTTAACCTATAATTCAAGCTGATTGTAACTGGTTGCATCGTTGTAAATGATTTCTTTCATTTGAATGTTATAATTAATGAAAACGCATAATGTTATCTATCAATGATAAATAAAGTTTTTGCCAAAGTGCAAGCATATTGCTCCGCATCCGCGAGCCAGTTATCAGTTCAGCCGGTGTCCAGTTTGACGCGCATTGTAGATGTTAAACGCGGGAAACAGCTGTTCAACGATAAAGCTCTTACATACTTAACAAATTTACGGGAGCTTTGTTGAGGTCAAAGAGGCTTATGACCTGCAAGAGCTTCAAAATCAATCACTGTGACTATCTTTCATGGTGTGAAAAGGCACTGAGCTTGATAAAACGAAAGGTTAAAATTAATTTCGTTTTTGATTGTGAAGTGTGACGCTTCGCAAAGTTCAATGACTGACGCATCTCAGCCGGCTAAATCGATGCCGACTTCAAAGGTAATTTTTGGTATGAACACCGGCAAACCCTGTGAATAAAACGAAATGTGAATCAGTACAATTGCAAGCTAGCAATATCATAGGAGGGGAAAGCAAGTTAAGCTGATACAGAAGATGAGTTGATATACTCGAGATATTTTATGCTCATTTAAACCCACATTTATAACAAAACTATGCCCTGCAACCATTTCAAACCTAATGTAAAATTCCGTTGACAAAGATAGCGATGGGTTGCGTCAGGACAAAAATTTTATGTAATTTTTGGCTAATGTGGAAAATATCGTAAGAGCTAAACATAGCGGTATCTGTATATAAAGGGTGCTCACTGTATTTAATCATTCAGGTACTGCTAACTTATCATGTAAAATCACGAAGACCTACATCCTCACATGCTTTTTTAAGATAACACTTCCGAACCTGCTCTGTAGTGAAGCTGTCATGAAGTTGCTGCTCAAAACCATTAAATCCAATCAGCGTATGTTGTAAAAAATATCACACTGCACTATTAGATGTCAAGCTTTGATCAAAGTTGTGCAATTTGCAGCATCCAAGGAAGAATGAATGTAACCAATAGGTTTGATCAAAGATCAAAGCCATCAAGAAGTAACAAAAATCGAAAAAGTGTAAATGCAAAGAAGTGAAGAGTATTACTGTTTTCATTACATTAGCCCACTTGGCAGCCAACCTAATCAATATTACATAAATTAGAAGTATCGCAGATACTATATGTATCGGCGATACAGGAAAACAGAACAAATCGTTACCGACATTCGATTTTTAAGCAATAATAACAATATCTATCACCATTTTTGTTTGGCTACCTTATTAGTGCTTCTTTACATATTTTTGGGTGCTGAGTTCAAAAATCTGGTTAGATTTTCGAACCATTGTTGCTTTTTGAGATATTCGATTTGTTGTTTTGCATGACGTAGCTGTAGTTAGCAATTTGTGCTCAAGTCTTGCCGTAAATTTTACCTGCATATCAGGTTTCCGTTCACTTTAATCAATGCAAAAGTTAGTTTGAAAATGTTCATAAAAAAGAAGGTTTGAAGATTAACTTTACACAGGTTTTTTTTAAATAGTAAAAGTTTTCAAAAGTGCACTGTTGAGTCCGCTTTCCTTTGACGCTTTTACCTTGCCTTTAACAAAAACCAAATGTAGTCTTCCATATTTGCACTGTCCCAGCGGCCTCTACAAAGGCTTTCCATTGGTTCGATATACTGCTGAAATTTCTCATTAAACTTTATTCTAAAGTCACCAAGATTTTTGCAAAAGAAGTCTTGATGAGAGCACGAAAAATGAAGTCTTACGGACATGCAACCATCCATTTTTTCGGTAACTTTTGATAAGTTTTTTGCTAACTTTTTGTAATTTCGATCGCTTTTATTTTCCAAAAATCCATCATCCACCTCCCGAAATGCTTGCCACTCTTCCTTTTCTGTTTCATTGATTTTTTTCCAAGCTTTTAGACTTTATCGTTGTGTTTATCTGCCGACAACGAATTTCTTTTATTTTGGCATCTAATAATCTGGGAAAGATTGATCAGATTTTTTGAGGAACTTCTTCAAAATTCAAAGTTTTAATAAACTATTTTATTAAATCTCATTTAAAATGAAGCGGTGGCTGTAAAACCTATTCCGGCTTACAAGAGGCTCCCCAATGACGTTATGCATTTCTGACGTTAATTCTTCCCGGTTGGCGAATGAATTTTCTCTCTGTGCTCATCTTCAACTCTACTATTACACAAGCACAAACAGCAAGAGTATTTTCTGCATTCACTCTACAGAACAGCCAAAGTTCGCCCGCTTTGAAGTCGCCACAAACATGCTATTAAACTGAACATAATTAATTTTGATGAGCAGTTGCATGACATTTTCACGGACTCCTTTCATTTGCAATAAATAAGCAAGTAGAATTGACAAATAGATTTTGTTATTGTGCGATAACACTGCTTCAAGATTTTTTGTAAAACAGTCTGTCATTAAAAAACCACCGGTGAGTAGGATCACGATCTATTCCAACAACCGTCGCGATGGTGTAGTGGTGAGAGCGTCCACATCGCAGTCGGTAGGCCTGGAGTTCATTCCCTCAGTCGAGTCATACCAAAGACTTTAAAAAATGGTATTCACAGCTTTCCTGCTCGGCGCTCAGCATAAAAAGGGGATAGTGTGGAGATCAAGCCGGCAAGCTTGCTTGTTGTGTCCTTGGGCAAGGCACTTAACGGGACGCCTCCACCTTTATGTGGAAGACAAGTGGCTCACCAGTACTTCACCGGATTACCATTATGAAGTTGCTAACCCACCATGTCGTAAAAGACGACTTTTGGGTATCCACCAATGGCAGTCCGCCTTGTTGGTGGTGGGGTTACCAGTCACTCAAGACTAGTTCGAAATGGGCTGCCATATTTCCCCTAGCCTAATTTCAATTAGGTTGACGGCATGAACCTGAATTGCCGTTCATGCCGTACCTCCATCCCGAGGAAGAGGAGTGGTAACCACAAACAAACAAACAAACAAACAAACATCTATTCCAACAACGCTAAACAAACCGTACTCTTTTGCAATAACGAAGGTCTTCAAAAACATTAAAGCAGACAGAAAATTTCAAGCGCCTCATCCTGTACTCAATACTCTTACAGTAATCGCCAGGCAGATTCCACCCATTCAATCTGGATGTTAATGATTGCGCTGCAGATTTCGAAGGACCCATTTTACGTATTAGATTATCCAATTATTTTTCAGCTGGGAAATAAGGATTGAACTTATTGTTGGTGCATATTCCGCTTTAGTGTCTGCATTTTCACTTGTTGTTGTCGAGTCTTCACTGAAGTAAATTTCTACCTGAAATGGTGAAGAAAAGAACATAGCATACAGTATAAGAAATTGAATCTAGTCTCAGATATCATGAATTAGTGTTAGTGATCCACAGAAAAACTCATATTTGATAGTGGATTGGGAACCGGCAAGGCTTCACTGCGAGGAACAGGCGCAATGGATGAGAGTATACTCGGTTCTTCTCCCGCTATCTTTCAATTTGTCGATTTTTTTGCATGCAAAAATAGCAATCATCATGATAATTTTGGGGTTTTCTCCTAACTCTGGGAAGTGCAAATGACTTAATTTTTCCAAAACCACTTAATTATCCTTCAATATTACATCGACTGCTGCAAGAAATTATACGTGTTGCGCAGGACTTATCCTAATCACCAACGTCTATCCCAAAATATGTTCTATACGCTGTCTATACAAAATATCATTGACGTTAGTCATTGGCGTAATACCAGTGCTGTTATTGAATGTTTTGATTCCATTCCTGATAAATGTAAAGTTAAATTCATCAAATTTGACATTGTGGATTTTTCCCATCCATCTCCCCGAAACTTTTCAAAAAAGCTACTGAGTTTGCTAAGTTGCACTCAGATATTACAGAACATGTAGAAGATAGAGCAAAAAAAATCTGGGCATTCTTTTTGTTTAATAAAGATGAGCCTTGGGTTAAAAGCAATCAAAATAATAAGTTTGACGTCACAATGGGCAGCTACGATGGGGCTGAAGTATGCGAACTATTCGAATTACTCTTGATAAATTCATTAAAAGATATCACGGGGAAAAAATAACGTCGGATTATACCGAGACAATAGCTTTTTAAGAAGAGAGGAGTAAGCACAACAACAGAAGTTAACGACGGCAGATTTTGTTGATATTACGCTGGATTCATCAAACAGTTCATACACCCTGCATAGAAAAGCAGGAAATTTACTGGAATATATCCATGCCAAATCAAATCGCCCACCAACCACAATTAAACAATTACCAGTGATATTAAGCCGACGCTTATGTGATCTTTCTTGTAACGAATCAGAATTTAACAAGTCCAAAGTAATGTACAATAAAGCCTTAAAAGAAAGTGGAAACAACGATGAATATCAAATAGACATATCAAATAAGCAGCCCAACAAACAACAAAAGAAACAGGAAACGCAAAATCTTTTGATTTAACCTCCCTTACAGCAAAAATGTAACAAATATCGGAAAATCTTTATAAAAAGAATAAAGGCCGAATGCTGGTAAGCAATTTATTAAAACGTTTACCAGCATTTTGGCTTTATTTTTTTTTCTAAGAATTGCGAATAAATCCCATTTTTATGATCCTAGTTTTATCGGAAAATCATTTTCCGACTAATAAAAAAGCATTTTCGCCCGCACCACATACAACATAAACAATAATTAAGCACAATTAATTTGTGTTAAATACTACAAAGCTCAGCTATTCATGCGTGGACAATATGGCAACTACATTAAACACCACAACAACAGAATACTAGCACGGTCAAATAAATCTACAAATTCCAAGCTGATTGAAAGCGTTATGTATGAAGCAAAAGAAGAAAGCAATGGCAAAATGATGAACTACTATGGACTGACGGAAGGACGATTTAAAGCTCGTTACCGCAACCATATTAAAACATTCAGCAACCCAATTTATGGATCGATAACTAAACTTTGCGAATTAATTTGGTTACCTAAAGAGCAAGGAAAACGCTTCAGCATAAAAGGGTGCATGACAGCAAAATCAAAGCCTTGTCGTTGTTATTCGAGACGCTGTGGTTTGTGCACAACGAAAAAGCTAATACATAATGCAAAGACTAACCCAACAACCTGCATCAACAAGCGAAATGAAATAATGTCGAAGTGCAGCGTCGAAGAAAACAGTATTTTATTAATATCACGACCATATTAACTGGAACGGTTACCGTTGTTCACTAACTAATTAACGAATATATTCGTTTGTTTCGTGTTTGCTTTCTTTGTGATTTATATCATCTTTACTTTTATATATGTAATTTTTTAGGCTTTCATTGGTTCATATATGTATTTTTGTACCCCAATTTACTTAAGATATCACTTGCTATCTTTTGACATCACAATGTAGTCATTTTACCTTACCTGGAAACCAAACTAGTCAACCCAGTAAATAACCGAAAAAAACTTTCAGTTTTTCAACCCACTCCGACTACATTTGTAAATGGATTTGATACGTCAAACAATTAGAATATATATTCTATATGCGTATTATTTGAAAGATTTTTTGTATATGTTGTTTTTCTAGGTGTAAATAAAGTGTCTAAAGATTTTTAATACATGAAACTTAAAGTTGCACATTAAGTCTCCTTATTGATAAAATAAGTCTATACGCTGCCCATTACTTTATTCCTTTCACAATTATGTTTGTTGTTTGTTTACCGCAGATGTAGTGTCCACATGCAATCCGGTGAATTTTTGCACTATCTACTAAATATTTTGACTTCCACTGTCTAAAAGTTAAACACAATTGAAGATCAATACAAGACTTGACTCTACAAAATGTAATTATAGTGATAACTGTGTAGGCTGTTGCCGTTCAAGGTTGGGTGTTAGGTTTCAGACTACAACGCAGTATTTCTCTGCAAGCACAAAACAATGGGAGGCATGGCTTTCTAAGCGACTAGTTTGAATTTAACAGGCTGAGATAAAAAAACTGAGGGTTGATGAAGTGCATTGTAAAGAAATTGCTACGAGTTATTTTCGTCAATTGCATATGGCGTTTTTGATGCTTGAGGGACTTTGCAAAGCGTTTTTAATAAAAGCATATTGGTGAGATTTCGCACTTCCGTAAGCCCATTCCCTCATTCCAGCAAACAAAACCCCAACTAAACACAAGATAATGTTCAGAGAGACAGATCACAGCAATCATAACTGCAAAGTAAATATACTGTTAAACGAAAATCACAAAAAATGGAAATTATTGCATCTTGAAAACGATCAATGATAGAAAAAAACTGATAGTATTTGTGGATTCAGCGCTTGAAAAATTATGCAGATACACTTAAAAATTTAGCCAAACACACTTTTTGTAAAATTTTGTTACACAATGTAATTCGATGCCAACACCAATAAAAAAGTATCGATCGATACTACTGTCAATACATCCATCTAGGTATTGTCCATCTCAGGTAAAAAGCTCATTTTTGAAAATATGTTTCCTTCAATAGCTTGATCATGTTTTTTAAAAAAGTTAATGGACAATTTAATCATAATTATCTCAACAATTTTTTGATTTTTACGAATAAAAAAAGCATTTTCAAGTTAGATCTGGTTGAAATTTAGAGATAGCTTTCTGGGATTTATGATTATATTTATTGTCCACTTTTTTGAACATTGAGTCTTTCAAGCGCTTTGTTGTGCTAAGCAAAGTTTGGCCATCATGTTTTAACATCCGGTTCGAAATTAAAAATTGTTTTCAAAAATTTTCAGTCCGCCAAAAAAAAATTTGTTTGTTTTCAGTACCAAGTATTTGATCAAAATTAAAAATGAGCGGAAATTGCTTTTGACTGTTTTGTCTGCTGAGCTTGAGATCATGTCTAGCCAATAATATATTTTTGTTGTCATGTCGGCAACGTGATACTTTTAAGACACTTGCTGGGATTCGCAATAAGTTTTCGCGGTAAACTTGAAAAGAAAGGTACTTATCGTCAATTTTCTTTGTCCGGTCGCAATGTTTGTTGTGAGGAGGCAACAGCAACAGCTGTAATGGTTACTTCAAAGCTGGTTAGAACACGATGGTTCTATGCTCAACTAATAATTTGAAAGAATAAATCATAAACGTCTTACTGTGACTAGGTTACAAACGCCTACAAAATTCATCAATAACTAGTATAGGTAGTGCTATTTGCCATTCCTGATTTTTTCATATATATGCAGCTAGAAAAATGACAGCACTGGTGTAATCAAGGAGAGAGTAAGCTAACGAAGCTGAGCTGAAAACCCCTCCTCTCCAAAAGATTTTCAGCTTTTATAAAACAACGGAAGCCTCGATTTTATCCTACCAACGCAACTGTTGCAAGCCTTCTTCTTTGACATACTCTCAAGCTGTAATATGACAACAGAAATATTCCAGCAATGGATAAGTTCTTTCTCTCCTACTGGTTCAACTGGATCAACCGCCATGCGAATACCACATTTTTATAGTGGGCGTTGGTGACAGCGCACTGCGCTATTTCGGTTGTGATGTCGGGTAAATTTGTGCACAGCATAAACGAATCAAAAACAGCAATTAATTTTTGAATTGGGCGTAACTGCTTTGTGGTGGACTAGTCGCTCGAGTATCCTTAAATCACCTTTGCGAGAGATGCTTGATAGGCCGAAGATTTTGATATTTGATTCGGAAAAGCAAGTGCAATTCTGTTTAAGTTTCAACACAACGAAAGCTATATATATTTGATACCTGTTCGCAGCCAGGTATCAAATTTCCTACGAATATTTAGAGCAGGTTTTAAGGCGACATTTCGCTGCTTGATACTGAGCGCAAAGAGAACGTCGCTTTGTTTGTCTTCAGTACGAAGCAGCGAAACCTCGTCTTAAAAACTATTCTAAATATTGGTAAGAAGCTTGATACCTGGTTGCGAAAGCTGTTATGTGCAAACGCAGCCTAAATGAGTTTGTTATTCTTTTATCTTCTCTTATGGCCCTAAATTATGAACAATAACCAAAAGAAGGTAATCTTGAATACAAGTTTTGGAAATTGCACTTTTTCGAGAATTAAAGATGCATCAAGAATGGATAACGTAGGTAGCACTGAAATTTGAAAATCTCTTTGCATCCAGCAGCTGCTTTTTCGTATTGAAAGATCTCAGCTGCGCTGCTCTGACAGTGTAAATAGGATGCTAAGAAAAAGGATCACTGGTTAAATTCGTTTGGCAACATCCATTGAAAAGAGACCAATTTACCACCAAGAACTGACTGAGTGAGTTACATATGCGACTTGGCTTGTTCAAAGCCTGGAATTGAACCAGTTGAAACAGCGTATAAAGCTGAAGATAGCAAAGTCAAAAAGGAGCTTGTTGTACTGATGCCCCTGTGAATCTTTTTTAGAGTAATGGCTGGTTATAAGTACATGAATATAAATGGTATGTTACGTAAAATGCTTGATAAAAAATGGCTTTATGCTAATAAGTTTTGTTTTGATGTAGGCTTGCGAATTTTGTCTGCTCACCTATTAGAAAGCCTGTAGCCTTTCATGTTCAGAGCTGGGGACAAATATATATTTCAACCATTCTGTTGTAAAGTGTATTGAGCAACTTTTTCTACGAAAAAACATGTCACATTTTCATATGAATCGAGTATTTTGCGGTATAAAGTGTACGACCTCATTTTGTTATATCACCAATCAACTACGTCAACCTGTTTGCATCTAGAGTACAAGAAGTGATGTAATCTTGTCCCACCTCATATTATGCGATTAAGATGCATTTAAATAATCGCATTTTCGAAAAATATAAATACAACATTAAAACATAGCCTACTGTCTGAAACTTTAAAAAATGATCAACTTATTCATTCCTGGATATATGTTCATGCTCTACCCAAGTCTTTGATCAAGGTAAGTCACAGCCACGGGAAGACTTCCTCAGCCCCAGCCTCTTGTTTGCCTTACAAGGATGGAGAAATTCTGTAAAGTACCTTACTCAAGGACATAACACGAAGGATTGCCGGAGTTTTCTTGGCACTGTCCCTTTCCCGTCAAGCACCTAGCGGGTAAGCTGAAACTATTATTTTTATGAATATTACACTGTAATTTGCCTTATGATTCTCCAAGATAATTGAGCAGGTCTACCAATTTCGAAGCGGACGCTCTCCTATGATAAACAATTGCCAATGAAAGGATGTTGTGATCAACGGCTTTTTTGCAGTGACAAATGAGGTAAAAGAATTGGCCGAAAAATATTAAGCGCTGACTCGATTAAGATTTGTTTAACCAAGTTAATGTTCGGTCTAATTTGGCGAATTTAAACGCACAGCACACACAACAATTCAAAAGAGGCAACGTAACAATGCTGCTTGAATACCTATGCAGGCCTATTGCTGTTTTTACATACTATAGTAAGGCTGCTTTTGCTTGAATACGTTACTTCACAATTTTTCAATAAAATGAGCCGCAACAATCCTATCTACAACCTATTAAAACACGCAAAAAGATTTCAGCGTGCGTTTGTAGTGTACAACAAAAAGTCGCTTTTAAACTAATCCCTTTCCGGAGTAGGTTTTTTAACCTTCACCTTTATGTTGGACAACTTGCAGTTTGGCAAAGCAGTTAGGAGCCTTAAACTGTCCAACTACGTCTCAAAATAAGCAAGGACTTGTTGAATACTTCACAAAACATGTATTGCAAAATAGTAAAACAAGCACAATTGTGATTCAATTTGCTACGAACAGGTTATTTTGGTAATTGATTACACGTAAAATGCTATGGTTAAAAAGAAACTTTTATTGTTTCAGATTAGCAACGCAAGAAGTGACGTCAAGGTTTAATATTTTAACCTTCCATGATTTGTTGTGGCGAAGTTAATGATTTTATTGCAGCTTTTTTAAAAATTTTGTTCTAATTAAAAGAAGATCTTTTGAAAATTAAAAACACGTTATACCATCCGACAATACCACTTATTTAATGTAAATTTACTGCAAGAAATGTATTCTCGTCCATGAAAAGGATTGTTTAAAAACACATACTTTTTTAAAAGAAGCGTTGATCACCAGAAAATGCCCTGCTACATGCCAACTCACTGAAGATACATTAGACATACAATGCGACTCAAAATAGCCGCAAAAAATGCGTTTACCACAAGTGTTGCCGGCATTTTGCAATTTTAATTTTAATTACAGTAGCTAAGCTGCGCCAGCGCAGATCAAACCAAAGTACGTTTATTACATCGAGTAATGACACTATTGGCTCCATTATGACGCGCAATGAAGCATGAGGCGGATCGCAAATTAACGAACGGCCGCATGTTTCACTGAGGAAGGTCAGTGTCAGTTTTTGCATGTTTTGGTGTAGCTTTCTCAAATTACTTTCTATTTGGATATTTTTAAAATTTTGAAGCTGAAGTTTCTGGTGCATAAACAAAATCAAGATTTTGACAAAATTGTAAATTTTTGTGGAAGAAAACTGTTTGTTTGGTCAACTGTCAATTGTTTTAGGCACATTTTTCTGATTTATTTTCTAAACCAAATACAGTCAGCAGCGAACCAAAAAATATATGCCTTAATTTGCAGTATTGCGTAGAAGTGATTAATTCAATACGGGAACTTGTCATAAGACCTTAATGTTGATTGCTTTCTCACTGACCCAAGATTAGTCAAATTTACGCACAATTCTATCTGCATTTTCAAATATAAGAGTAGGATCTCATGTAATAATAGCTCAACTTGAACACATATTTTTCGCTCGTTAACGAATGAAAGACATAACTATCGTCTAGTTGGCAAAATCCGGAGCCTGCTCAGGTTTTACAATGTACTATAGTAAGCAGGCGAAATTTCGGCTATGTTTTCAAAATTTTCACCAGTAGAACTATATATCTGCTGTTGGTTTATACGCTATTAATGCCGGGCATTCTGGATTTTAGATTATGTGATTTTTCTTTTCTACACCGTACGCACTTGCTGCCTTAGCCTGCATGTAATACACCATGCTACGTAGGCGTAGTTACTAAAAGATGGCAAAGAAGTCATTCTTTCTGAAGTTCTTACACCCGGCCAAGGTATGAAGCTAATATCAAGTCAAATGTTTACAAAACGACAGTGCCCCAAAACCGTAAGATTTCTCGGAAGAAATACAAAAGGTTCACAACGAAATGTTGGTCTTTAAAAAAGGTCATGAACCAATTAAAATTGAGGAACAAAAAGGTCAAAAAGTAATCTTTTAGTCCCTCTGAAATTTTTCTGACCATGCTACTAACTTAGTTGGGTATCGTATTAATTGTTTATGTACATTGTAGTTCAAAAAGTTTTTTTAAACTTAAACAAATACTTCTTATCATTTCGTAGTATACGCCTTATCACTGAAGAACATCAAGAAAGCCAAAAAGAAATGAGACCCCCAGATTTTATGGTTCTTTGGATTGATGGTCAGATTTATAATCAAAATACTGCAAGTTGAGCACTTTGAGCATTATGGTACGCGAGGTATTGCCATTGTGCATCAAAGGTCACGTTTCTGGTTTAAACCATGGCTTGTGGCAATCGCAACCACATTAGTTGATTTGACTGCAGGCTCAAAAAACCATAAGGCCTTTTCACAGTCCTGGTCTATAAGACTCTCCGATTATTTCAACATTTTCGATGAGCAACATAAGATCTTATAAAATGTAAAAATTGGAAATACACTAAAGCAGTACTCTAGGCGTAAGCGGTGATGTTAACCTTGGGAATCTCTATGAACAAAGTCGCTTTCGATTGTTGTTTTATACAAGGTCGTCTCTAAATCAGCATTTTAAACCACGCAGCCGTGCCCGTTCACATCTAGTACCTAAAGTTCATCGGCTTATTAGCTTTCTAATTACCGCAACTTCTAAAACATGCCCTTTTCCTTGAGCACAACGTGGAGACCCCAGTTGTACATTAACTCGCATCCTGATGATCAGTGGCGCTAGTAGATCAGTTTCATTGGGTTGAGAGGAAGGTTTGAAAACCGTTTAATGATTAACTTTTAAAAAGCGTCCTTTTTGTAGTAAAGACCCTTTTTTCAAAATGAACTTCTGGGAAAGCCTTTTAATCCTTTTTTCAAATTCAAGATTACTGTTTAAGAAAATTAAGACTTGTTGATGAGAATCGCGTGGGTAAACAAAAAAGATTGCAACTAAAACCTCTCTCTCCTCAGTTTCCCGCTGCTTGCCCAAGTGTTCCCTGTCAACTTTCCTATTCAACTATTCTTACAAGGCAAAGCTGCAAACTCAATTTCTGCAAGTGCTTTAATTCTGCAACTGACCTATTTTATCAAAGAATTTTCTTAAACAATTATTAATAAGCTATTAGACATAATTTTTTTAGAGGAAGTTACCACTAAAGCAAGTATAGATTTACCGGTACGCTCTTGATGTATTGGAATTGCCACCCAAGAGATTTTCACAACGATATTGATAAGATCATTTTTTATGCAAATGCAAAACCTTTTCCCAGTAGTCTTGTAAACTGCAAGTAATGCTACGATTTTGAATTTTTCAAATGTTAGAATTTGTAAATGAGATGGATTACCGACAGGAAACGTTTCCTCATATTTACAGCAAGTGGAAAATTTTTTAAAGAAACAACGAAACTTATTTAAAACCTGAAGAACAAGCAGCCTTATATCCTGCCAACTGATCAATGACTATTGATCGTCTTCATACTGTTTAAAAGATTTGCTATCTTTTTTTAATTGTTTTCTATTTCTTCCTACAAATTTCAGAGGTGATCAGTAGCAAAGTAGTTTTACTTATGTAGATTTTTCGGTAAAAATTTACTCACATGAGTAGTTTCATTTTTTACGACTTCCACTTTTATTGCATAGATGAAGCTGGAAGTAACGCTACATGAGTATTTAGAAATTTTACTTGAAGTAGAAGCTAAAAATTTAAAGTCTGTTAAATTCAAATGTAAGTATGCTAGCATAAAAGGCAGCTTTGAATTCTAGTTTTTATATTCTGCAAAACCTTCTTTAAACTTGTGGCTATGGTTTAAATTTAAAGAACAACCGAAGGTCTTCTACTGTTTATGCTAATGAGCAAGGTTTAGTAACTTATTATTTGTTGGTCGTGTTGCCATATCTCTTCATTTTGAAAAGTTTTTAGCGCGGGAAGTAAATTCAAATATTTATTTATGATTTTTGTTCTATCTTCGCAAACATGCATTAGTTTCTACATCGACCAGCTTCCGCTCTTTTCTCTTTCCTTAGCCGAAGGGAGGCAAAGGAGACAGTCTCCCTGCCGGAAGATTTTTATAAGTGTTGCTTTTTGTCTGAATTCTCCAACACCTTCTCGCAAAGACTATCGTGTTCCCTAACCCAAGCAAATATCTTTAGAATTTGCTTTATATGGCTGATTTTTACCAAACTGTAATGTTTCCATACAAATAATTATGAAAAAAGTTATCGACAAAAATGGGATCCAAGATATAAAATTTTTGCCCTTTCTCTCTCAGAAATGTTTAACTCACTGCGATATTTGGTTTCAGTTTTTGTGGGCAAACTTTAAATATCATAAAGATTACTTTTTTTAGTTAGAAGTAGAAAAATATCGGTCTCATAAAGTTTCTCACGTTTTACTTGCCTTTTAACATTAACCAACATTTTGCCAAAAGCATAAGAAAACAACCAAAAATATAATCGAATAGACCTACAAGAAAAAGTAGTAGGCCTATTATGTCTAATCAGCGAATCTCAATTTATTTGGCATTTAGCGCTCCCTGAAAGAAAAAAATATTATTGTTTAATATTTTTCCTATCATGATATGTGTCACCCGGGACAAATTAAAAAGTGTCAACCTCCTCCAAAAAGGGTTTCTCTGATAAAAAATCTTTAATCTCAAGTTACAAAATGTTCTTCAAAAGAAATTTAACCATCTAAATTTAGAAAAACCTTTTCGACAGTCTTGTAAAAATAATGTCACTCCCCTAACATAGTGTCTCCCAGTGCGGAGCCTCTTTTATAGTGACGTCATTCGCGGCCTTAAACACGTAAACCTTTAACTTGATCGATAATGTAAGCTAAACCATTGCTTGGTAAATTTGCACATTTGGAAACTCTTTCCTTATCCTAAGTGGTGCGAGCACTCCCAGCTGACAACTACTAGCTTAGAAAGATACAGAATAAAACTGCTAAAAAATGAAAATACTTTCTGTTTTTACTACTTAAGTAGTATAATTCTCGACTACTTTTTTACTTTTACTCATGTAAGAATATCGACGCGATGGCGTAGTGGTTAAAGCATCCGCTTTGCAGTCAGTAGACCTGGGGTACATTTCCCTTGTCGAGTCACACCAAAAGACTTTAATGCAATGAAATCCACAGCTTTACTGCTTGGTGCTAGGCATTTAATGGGAGTTTGCGGGGAACAAGCCGGTAAGTTTGCTTGTTGTGTCCTTGGGGAAGGAACTCAACGCTTCGCCCCATTATTATGTGAAAGACAGATGGCTCAGTTTCCCCTCCGAAGAGAGGGTTGGTGGCAAGAAGAGCATCCGACTCTAAAAACAAATGCCAGGTAATAAAAATGTAGGTCAGAAATTATCTGCTGTGGCGACCCCTAATCGGGAAAAAAAGCTAAAAGACAACTCAAGTAAGAATACCTATTATTACTTCTACTTTTACTTGAGTATTTTTTAGTAAGTAACATTACTTTTGCTCAAGAAAATTTTTCAGTTGCTTTTACTATCTTTGATTAACACAAACTACCATGACTGTTTCTTAGTATATTTAAATAGTGTACCGTGACAAATAGAAGAGCTGGCAACAATGCATTCAGGCAATATCAGCTACAAGCCATCTGAACTTATATTAACAACTTTGCAAGAGGTTGATCAATACCTTACTGTGTTTGCAAAAAAAATCTTTTTTTTTATTCGGCAAAAAACTTTACATGAAAAATAAGCACGTTTTTGCCGAATAATGGTTACTGTTTTTGCCAAAAGCATTGCATCACAATAAGGCTTATAGTTATGTCATAAGCTACTATCTGGGTATACTTTACCACATAGCCATTGTCCTGCGGGCTTTGTGTAGTGTTGCGGCTAGGTAAATAGTAGGTCGGTGAAACTGGACAAAATTTTTTATTTTCTTGTAATTTTGAGGCCTTGCAAAATTTATCTCAGACGCTAAAATGGGTAGAAAAAAAGATGAAAATGACAGAAAAATCTCTTCCCTTGACGTTATTATCAAAGGAAGATTCTGTGATCAATGTAGCCAAAGATATTGGGGCTTCAAGGGAGGACATTTATCAATTAAAAAGGTCCGCTGCGTAATTACCAACCAGAATGATACCGAAAAGGAAGTCTGGCTTTGACACACGCAAGAAGAACCCACCAAGAGTGGATTAGGTTTCGAAGCGTGCAGTATCATAGTCACATCATATCTGTCTATAATTGCGGTGGAATTAAAAACAAGCACCCTGAGCTTCTTCGCAATGTATCGACCATGGCAATTTGTCTTTGACTCCAAAAGGATCTTGGTCTATCATGACGCCGTGCATCCAAGAAGCCAATGCTCACTGTAGCATTGAAGAAGAAAAAGCTCAAATTTTGCAAGAAATGCCGACATTGGACAGCTGAAGAATAGAGACAGGTGATGTTTAGTGACGAGAGCACTTTTACACTGGTGAGGGGAGTCCCATAGATCATGCATCCTCGAGTAGTGCATGAAGATATGACCTAAAATTTATGGTTATTGCCATAAAACACGCTGGCAGTGTAATGATGTCGCAAGCTTTCAGGGAAAATGTGGGCTGGGCTGGTTTGCACTTTCTTCCTAAAATGTACCAAAGAAAGGAAGCATTTACATCAACGTTTTAAATGAGTATCTTCTTACGTTCTGGGGGATTCATCAGCGGGATCATTTCATGCATGATGGTACCTCAGCTCACAAGTCGAAGATAGTTAAAAAATTTCTTAACAACCATAACATTCATGTTTTAAAGTGCTTTGGTAATTTACCTGACATTAATTCAATTGAAAATACCTAAAATTTCTTAAAAAACAAGATTCATGACATGCGACCAAACAATATCAATGAATTGCAGCAGGAGCTGAAAAACTCTGGGTAACTTTGGACTCCATCTACTTTGCCTTCCTTGCTGATTCCGTGCCCAAATGTTTCAAATGGTTATCAAATCTAAGGGCGAGATGACAAAACACTGATTGGCATTATATTTTATTTGCAATAAAAGACGTAAATTCAAAAATCCTTCCGTTTGAATTCTTTGCAAAGACATTTGGTCAATGTAAAGATATTTTGCGGCCACTGTAGTGCTATTATCACAATACCAATCAATGCCGTGTATAACTTCATAGTTCATCTCACTAAAAATGTTACTCTCAAAAATTTTCACAAATTTCCTCATATTATTGTCATTGATACATCAGCATGTTCTCTGCGATGATAATTTATTTTACTTCTCATTTCTAAATTTCTCAAACTAGAAGCGCTTTTGGCATGCAGCAGCTTAGCTAGCAACTTCATCTTCGGTCTCATAATTCCGACGAAAATGGCTTAAAAATATTACTTGTAACATATGTGTGGTTATCAAATCATTATACAAGATTGCTTCATAAATTGAAATCATTACAAAAAATTGCTTCACAACCCAATAGCGTAAAAAATATGTCAATACTGCTTAATGGTATTAATCAAAATACAGAAAATTTGTAGACACAAAATTAATTAGGCCTACCATAGAGAAACGTGTTCCGGCTTAAATAAAACTCCAGTTTTTTACTAAGACTTTTGGAATGTATCTTAAGCGCAAAAATGCGAGAGCAACTAGGAGTAAAGTCGAATAATATAAGTGGAACCGGCCCAGTTTCTATAGTAAGTTAAAAGATTAAAAAAAAAACGAAAAAATAAAAATTTTAAAAGCGGAATTAAATTTTATTTTGCTTTCTTAATTTATTTGTTGAAATCGTTCAGGCGAAACCCGAATCAAACTTGAAACAGCTACTAATGCACTTGAGGTTACCATTTTTGTGAATGGAGTTGCGAAGCTGGTGTAATCTTTTAAACAATAACGCTCTGGTTTAGGCTCAGCAAAATTTACTTTTACCGGTTTAGGTTCAATGCTTTTTAAAAATTTTTGTTCAGGCTTGGTTTGAAATCACCATTGCCGATTTTGGAGTTTATGGTTAACGAAAAGCATGTAGCTACTTCCGGTTTGGGTTTGATTTAACGCTCTGGATACAAATTTTGTATAGAAAGTGTGCAATCAACTCCATCGTTTATCATTTTTTGCAATAGACTTCTCTTATTTTGCAAATATTTAGGAGGGTTAGGAACGCCAAATAGATAAGGAAAAGCAATTAGTTTTAAAATTTTATAACCCTATTTTGAATATTGCATCTCTGTGGATGCTTCTAAACCGTTTTTCCGAGTACGAGGGCTTGGTACAGTTTTAATTCATTGCTCAATCCAGGGAAACAAATAAAACGCCAGTTTTCTCAACTACACTACCAGTCTCTAGCATTTTATCAACCGCAGACAAGAAAATGAAACTTTTTTGAAGAGAAAAATGTGGCTTATTCTAAAATCTTCCCGCTTTCTCAAAATATTAAAAGTGTCAACAAAGAACAATGATAACCAACAATTAATGGTTAACAAAATATTTTTTGAATAATGAAAAGCTCAATTTACAAAAGACATTAACTTCACCCGTCTTTATCTTCCTTGATTGGGCAGATATCATGACATATTTTCATAATCATTTTGATTATGAAAACACTTATCTTCTGCATGACATCAAGCAATGCAAATGTAAAAATTACTCAATTATTGTCGAAATACTGTCTTTAAGCCAAAAACGCGAAATTTCTTGAATAACGGGCATACTATAAAGCGCGATTCTGTTTATGTGTTTATAAGTCTGTATTAACTCCTCAAAGACTACTGGGCGCATAAACAAGAAATTTGGCGCGTTAGCACCATTTCAAAGTGAACGTCTTGAGATGGTTTGTGACGTTATCAAGGCGTCGTTACTCATGGTTATTTTTTAAGATTCGCATTTCTAGACGGAGAAAGTGGCTTTTTGTTCAAACAACTGCCTGAATTCGCCTTACCAACTTCAACATATTTCAATCTTTTAGGAAGTCAGACGACGTCATGATCAAAGGTTGATTATAATATTTTTTACTTCATTTTCTTTAAGAACTGCTGACTGTAGAAACGCGTTTGAAAGCTTTCTTGAAGATATTAACAACGTGCTTCTAATAAAAATAATTCTAATATAATTTAAGCGTTATTGACAACGCAACAAGCAATTTGGCGTCCAAGCATTTTTTAAGTGTGATTTTTTCATTTTTTTCTTGAACGCTTCAAAAAATTTTTTGTCTTCATGATGGAAAATAAAATCATAATTTTGTCAGGTCTCTTTTCATTGAAAACAGCAGCGGCTGAGCTTTAACATTTTGTCCTTTTGGACGAAACGCGTCCAGGGATGGTCTCGTCTAAATTGGTTGGGTGGTATACTCATTATTGTTTCCTGGCATATTCATTTTAATAAATTGTTAATGCCCCTTACGCCCGTATGCTGCTTTGCCAATTAGGTGCAAGGTTTACTACAATTTCCCTCTTCGCATATAATTTTCAAAAAATTATTCCTTTTTTTGGCGCAAGTAGCTAATTAATGGATTATATACTAAAGCCATAACCTAACCCTAACGTATAGTAGTAACTCTACTATAGATGCTAGACTCTGGCCTTCTGGTCACTCTTCCCTCCATTGGCTGCGTTTATGTAGGAAGCAAGAAATACACGCACAGCTAGAGGTTTTAGATGTAATAACTAGATCTCTGTAGCGCAAACCTTCAAATTACCTTTCTCGTTTTGAGTTGAATATTACAACTAGAGCTGGAGACTTTTTACCCTTGAACCCATAAATCCTTTGTTTGAAATAACGTGTTTGAAGCGCTTGCATTTCTATTTGGACGAGTTGGAAATAGCCAGGTTGTATCTTGATTTGAAATTAGACTGAGAAAAATCAAACAAAAAATTAAGTCAGTTGGTCTTCACCACTGTGTGGAATCACAGTAATCAAATATGCAATCACACCACTGGAAGATTTTTTAAAAATGCCTTGAAAATATTTCTTGAAAAAGAACTATTTGCTTGACTGGGTAATTGGATGCATAGTATTGGTGGGGAAAAGTATAGCACCTATTTGTTTATTCCGGAACCAAAGCTTTTTGGTACAACCAACAAAATATTTTGGAAAAAATTACCACAAAGCTGATACTAGTGATTCAATATTGCTTTCAAAAAAGCTGTTTTTGCCCTTAGCCTTTGGTGAAGCTCTGTGCAACTACCTAATAATCATCACTTAAAAGCAATACCGCCAATAATGCCGCCAATAAAACAGCTGTTTTGAAAACTATATTAAAGTTCTGCGCCACCAACAAGACACTTGTGATTTACAAAAGATAGTTTCCTGAAGCCGAGACAAATGTTTGTTTCGTGCCGGTACATTCACAAAGCTTGCCCTCAAACAAACCCAGCATAGGGGTAAAAATGTCATGGTAAGTCATGCCTGACATTTAGCTATTATTTGAAAAAGAGTCCAACAAATGGCAAGCGAAGTCTAGATATAACTTTAATGTCTACAGATGACGTCGTATTTATATGTTTTTAACAGACTGACATTTATTGACGAAACGTTGATTAAAATACTTTGCCGACATGTTTGCAAGTGAAAGAAAACTGATTTTCTAATTACATCGGAATATCTTTGCCAAAGTTTTGCGCAATAATGATCGAGTTCATATAAATTCATGCTGTTGATGATCTTGAGCTTCCAAACTATTGCATGGTAAGTGTTTGTTAACTTCATTCTTCAGACGCACAGGCTGTTACTGAAGCATGTTGTTTCACTTATTCCTGGCACAATGAAACTATTTGCATTATTGTTGCAAAGAGTTTGCAAGCTGGAAACAGCCGCTTGGCTGCCGGAGAAGTGCAATAAGTTCCCTAAGCCACTTCGGGACTTAAGGCTGGTTTCCATTAGGCGTAGATTGTAGGCGTAGCGCGAAAAATTCTTTGTCTGTCTACAGTCAAACCTCGGTTTTGAACGTTTCGGAGTTCGAACAATTCGGTCTTCGAACAAAAAATTCGAGATAATAACCATTTGGTTCTCGAACGAAAATTCGGTTCTCGAACAACTCAAGAGCAAGATTAACCTGAACCAAAGAGATATACGACAGAAGAAACACTCCTACAGTCAAACTTCGGTGTTTGAACGTCTCACTGTGCCAACAATTCGGTCTTCAAACGGATCATTCAAGATGAAAATCACTCGATCCTCGAACAAATATTCGATTGTCGAACAACTCCAGACCTGGACATATCGCATAATCGTGTTCTGGGCCGTGATGGGGATGATCTCAAAAAAAAAGGTCATCACGCTCTTCATCGGCGGAAAATGCGTCCCGGCCAGCAAACAAATGCCTCTTTATTCGTCGCATACAGAACTTTTCGTTGGTCGCACGGGCATCCTGTCATTTAAAAAGGGTTTGCGGGCCGCACAAAATCCTGTCAGGGGCTGCAAGTTCCCCACCACTGATCTACAGGGTGTAGTGCAACCACGTAAATAAGGTATACTTTTGGTATACAGAACGAATTAATCTCTTTTTCATTATTTCTAATGATTCGGTTTTCGAACAAATCGGTTTTCGAACAGCCTTCTGGAACGAATTGTGTTCGAGAACCGAGGTTTGACTGTATTTAGTTTTATCCGCGGAGCGCTCTCGCTCCGCGCATAAAACTAATTGGAGAAACAATTAGTTTATTTCGCGCTACGCCTGCAATCTACGCCTTAGGAAAACCTGCCTTTACTTGGGTAGCTTACGGAGACTTACTTAGGTAACTAACCGAGGCACGACGATTGAACAATTAATAGAGTTCATTTATTGGTCTTTATATTTATTTTGCCTAAAGAAGTGAGCATTCGCTCACGAAAGCTTGTAACATTAAATATTTAAGTCAACTACTAAACATTGCTGAAATCGTTACAACAAACAGAAGACTTGCGTCATTTCTCAAATTTTTGAGAAATGAGGCCAGTTCACAAATCTTGCCTCATTTTCACAAATGTTGCCTTGTTTTTCAAATTTTTTCTGGCATCTGTACTGTGTGCACGTAGTCGTTAACCAGATTTAAATGTCTTTTGCTAAGCAGAAGATTTAGTAAGGCTATATCCCGCCTTCAATAAAGTTAGGTATGTTAGATTATCTCGTTTTCTATATCCAGACCACAAAACAAAGTACGTAATGATTGAGAAATCGAGGAAGAATATTGAAAAAGCATTGCAGCTAAACAAACAGCATGTTTAACGAGCAAAAGTTGGAGTTTGTTTACATGATGAAAGAAATAGGCATGGCCACTGGTTGTGCACCTAGTCTTACTTACTGTAGACAAATCGAGTTTTTGCTGCTAGAAATAAAATGTTGGCAAAAGATAAACTAGTTGATGCACTACTAGTAATAAGAATATTTTTTACCAAAAACCTATGCAACTTTGTTGGTGTAACAAGATTATTGTTTTGCCAGCTTTGGCTCGACTAGGGTATTTTCCTAAATTTTGTTGAAGGGCTTATAGCTCCGTATGTTATAAAGTAAGATACTACATGTATATAAATCCTAGCCTCGATACAAGTTAAACAATGTGATTAATAGATTATAGCTATTTATTTGAAAAATAAAACTGGGTTTGCAGCACTTACTTTGTTGTACCTATTCAACGGAACCCAACAAGGGAAAATTTGATGCTGGATTTTTTGACTGAAATAGATTAAGCTTGCGACAGCTAAATGTAAAGTTCAAGGAAATGTCTTTTACCACAATCACCACCTTGGCGGTGATTGATTTCAAGACGCAAATAATTTAAATCAAAGACGGCTTGATATGGCTGAGAACAATTTTTGATATTTTACTCAAAATTTTATTAATATGGCAATTGAGTTCAAGAAATTGTGTAGAGCCACTAAAGCCACCACTTGATTTCTAACTTCAAATTTTGCTGGTTTTACGTCTTCAGTGAAGCGATTACAAAAAAGGGGAGTCCTTACGTCACTAAATTCTCCTCTGTCATTGGCCACAAGAAAATGCCTTTGAATTTGTAGGTATTTTACTGCAACATTAAGACAAAACTTTGTATTTTGTAGGTTTTTTACTACTGAACATCGACTCAGTAATCGCCAGTAGCATATTTAACGAGGGGGATAATAGGCGATGGCTTCCCCAAACAATTTGGCAACAACAAAGAATGTAAAAAAAACTTTTATACAGAGAAGATCTCCCAAAAATGTTTCCAACTTTGTTACTAGAGCAAAATAGACAAAATTTCTACTATGACAAAGTTGATCTCAAAAGAAACAGATCTACGCAAATGACAATATCGTGAGTTTAACACTCAATTTACAGAAAAATTTCTGGCTATTAGCTGTGTATTTATGTAGATCTCAGCTCCGCAAAGCTCTATTCATTCAGCGGTAATTACCCATAAGTCAAATCATTGACGCGAGCTCGTGTTGAACCTTTCATTGATCGAATATTAATAGTCTTTACCATGCTATTAGTCTGTTGCGTAACATTTTGCAAGCCCTAACGCAATAAAGGGATAATCAGTAGATTGAGAGGCGTGTTACATCATGTGTTTTAGATGCAAATAAAACGACCAAACTTACAAAAGCATTGATATTATGCTGGTAACTGCTTGATTTGATTTTTCATCAGTTCATGAAAATATATGTTTTTCAATCTTTTGTTATCTAATCGAAATCGTGTCAGCCAGGACTCCCTCGGAGCCTTTGCTCCAAATTCTCTCTCTTCTGAGCTCTTTTGGAATGAAACATGCTCAAGGTCTTTTTCCATTAGCGTGTGGTTTTAGCAAAAACAAAAGCAATCTTTGTTCGTTTGTTATGTCAAAATAAGCACCCACCGCTTATAAGTGCGATCCCGAGTGTCAAGGTGCTGTAATTAAACAGAACCGTCTTTTGATTACGCTAAAACGGGGGTTACCATCGCGATGCCTCATGGGTCTCTTATCGCCAGGAGAGTCTACATCAGCTGCCCGTAGGCTAATTTTAAAATAGCACTGATACCAACGAATTCAGAATATTGCTGCAAATAACATAAAATCAAAGGTAGACGTTGCAACATTGTTACTTCAGAAGTGCTGTCGAACTGTTTGAAGCCCTTAAAGCAGGAGTTCTTATTTTTCGTAAAGCGTGCTTCCCTTGACGCTGCCACCAAAGACCCGCACCCTCCCTTTATCCGTAAAGACCTTTTGTTGGAGATCAATCATGGAAGTTCAATTTTAATTTTTCGGAGATTATTTGGCATCATGGCCCGCTTTCCCCTTATGAATCTTACCCGACCCTCAGTTAAAAAACCCTTGTTAAAAGTAGCTCTCAACTGCAAAAAAGTTGATGATCCTTGAAGTAGTGCATTATGGTGATAGAAACTTTTCGTTAGCAACATGCACGTAAACGTGATTTTTATAGACTTTAATTAATGTCATCAAAGGTTGACTGAAATTAATTTGCTAAGAAATAGTAACGTTTTAGAAACGTTAATGTTTTTACTGTACTGCAAAGAGAGATATTTTTTGTCATTTTTAATTATTTCAACTTTGCAGCAAACACGTTTGGATGGCGTTTACCTCGGAAGCTGTAATTTTGTCTCACTTTGTGACATACCAGAGTTTCGACTCGTCGACCCGTGTATTTATTGTTTATGATTCTGGATTTAAGTTGACGCTTAACGCCAACGCTTATTTTAAGTTGGATGAGCAAGATTTCCAGCGTAATTGGGAACTATATATCGTGTGCCTTGCGATGAAGTTAGCTCGTGTGAGAAGACGATTTTGTTGCTTAGTCCCTATTTGCAACCGTTTTTGTCGACAAAAACGGCTGTTTTCATGAAAACAATTCAAGCTTGCTTAGAAAATCTCTTTTGTGTATTTAAAAATTGATCATTCATAATTGTGCAAATTTAATCTCACAATGACACTAAGTAAAGTTTTTGCGGCATTTATAGTTACAAAGCACATTCATGGCAGTATTGTTGCAAAAATGTCATTCACGTGCATTGCAATTGGTCTTCATGATAATGCTTGTGAATCAAAAGTCGGATTTCCTCCGGCAAAAGACTTCACGAAGATTGGGAAATCCCCAAGTTATGAAAATTAGAAAAGACGCTCAGATGCGACCAACGACGACTTCAACTATACAGCGTGTCCAATGCTACCGCGTGATTTTGTAATGTGGTCTTGATGAAAACAACAGTAACACTGATCGCGTCTGAGGGTTGTTGTAGATCTTGTAGAGCTTGGGGATTTTCCAATCTTTAACCCATTGCTTCACGCCAACCCGCGCTGTGTAGAGCATCAAGGCTCTGGTTCAGCTTGAAATCCATATCAGGTAGAATAGTAAATGCATGCATAGTCGTTCTTCTTGTAAAATTATTTCTGTCCTATTAATTGTGTATTTATATGTTAAGATACAGATTCAGATTATCTTTTGTTATTTTTTTTGTTCTTTTCTTTCTTTTTTCAATTAATTTACTTGCTTTCAAGATCAAAGATATTTGCCATTAAAAATTTCTTTATAGGCCCTTGATCTGATTAAAATATCTCAACTCAGTGGCTCCACCACAAATCACGATTGGGTCTGGGTGTCGAAATTTCTTCATCATTAGATCATCTAATCATCTCTACCATTTTCTTGCTTTAGAGGAGAGAAGCTCAGCTAGAAGGGCCTGCAGCCGTGTTCCCAAAAATTTTGTAATATTTCTATCTAGTGTTTTGTATGCTTTTAACTACGGTGTAGAATTAAAACTTAACTCTAGTAAGGTATATAATCTCATCTGCAATCGCCAACTGAAGGGGTTTAATGCGAAGTCACTTGTTCGTGCCCTTTGATTGGTAGTACTACAATATCAAGTTTCAGACTCACACCAACATGACTGCCTTGTCCATGGATCGATGCTTGCTCCAACGAGGCCTATCTCAAAGCGGAGGTCAACAAGAATAAAAGGCCAGCACAGGCGCTGAACTCAGATCCCACTGTGTTGAATTAAAACTTAACTCCAATAAATTATACGATCTCATGTACAATCGTAAACTATACGGGTTTAATGCGAAGTCGCTTATTCGTGCTCCCATCTACTCTTCAAACCCTCTCCAATTTATCTGCTGATCTAAAAGTTTCACGAAAATTGCATAGCAAGCATTTGATCCAGTCGCTCCCACCACCTATACCTTGGTGGCACCGATACCAAGGCTGTTTCTAAAGCAGAATTGCAGCAGATGTTATCATAAGTGGACTTATCAATTATCTGGAAAAACGTCAATATTTTTGCCGAAAGTGTTTTTAATAACGGCATCCATCTTGAGTTAGGATTTTAAATTATTTAGTTTTTTGGTCACAGGAAAAACTTTTGTCGGTTTTAGCCTACTATTACATGTTTCTTTTCAGGCCCGCTATGCTTTTCTCATTAATGCTGGCACAGTACAGTTTGCGCCACAAGCACTGCTACTAAACAGTAGAAACTACCCTAACCTGTTTTTCTCGAGGAAAAAACAGCTTTGCTATGGTGAAGTTAGAAAGCGTGATCATTGCCCCTATAAACGTTTCCCAAACAACTAGACCACACTACTGGCGTCTTCTGGCAAGATTGGTGACACAAAACATGATGCGATAACAGAGTGAAAGCAAATTCTGTGGTGCGCGCATCAAGAGCCATGCATAACTTCGTTGAAAAAAGTAACAAAAAGGTAAAGCTCACTATGGCAAAAGATTTTATTTGTGAACAATGCTAAAAACAACAGAGAGTGGCAAGGTGAGAGGGTGTGTCAAGCGGTTTGAAACAGTGAATGCATTTTGCTACTACGGTGACCAAAACAAGTGTGGACCACTAGGCTACTATTTTGAAAGGCTGCAAGTTGTAGTCAAAGTGGTTGGATAAATTAAGAAATCGTTTTGTAGTGAAAATGATCGCATGATTATGCGCTCAAAACTTACGACGGCTGCATTGTTGTGCTCTTGATTGGAAAAGCATTTTAAAATAATTTTTGCAACTTGACTATTAACGACAGGCAGTACATTTGATGAGAAGCAATACCAAGCAATTCAACCAAAATGTTGAAACTTGGAAACTCCGGTGAAGGTGTGTAGGTTTAACCCACATGGTTTGTACTACTCTCGCTGTCATCCAAGTCCGAGAAATAAAAAAGAAATAAACAGACGCGCTCATAATTTGCAGTGTCTGAAACTATGCAATCAGTTCCTCTTTCGTTCGACGGGTTAAATAAGTTCTCGTTAATTTTGTTTGTATCACGTACGAATGGTTTGGCAACTAAAAACGCCCTATAATCAATGACCTTTTGACTATCCTTTTCACCCAAAGCTGCACCCGAAACAATCAAAATATCATTAGCGAGTCAGGTGTTTCAAATAAGTTTTTATCATTTACTGAAAAATTGTTTGTATATAACGCAAGCCAGAAATGAACATTTCTGATTAGCCGAATTTGAACAACGGGCTGCTTGGGTAAAATGGCACCAAAATTGATTAACCTTTACGTTACCACAAATTTTCCAAAAATATTTACCAGTATGTATTTTATATCTAGTGATCTTGCTCGAACAACAGATATTCAACGAAAAGGTAAGCAGCTATTTGACAAAACTCTGGTAACGATGTTTGATAAAAATGGAAGTAATTCAACTACTGTAAATAGGTTTGAAGCATCCTAACACGATGCACAAGCCATTGTTGATGGCTTTTTGTTTGTACTGGCGTACCGTAAACAGTAACCCATCACACAAGTGCGTAGTGGTGGAATGTCCTGTAAAATCTTGTGTAAACATAATGGCGCGCAAGGTTGTTGTTATTTCTTATTAGCTCATGCTTTTAAATCGATTGATTAGGGCGAAAAGTAAAATAAGTTTTTGTCCACCTATTCCTAATGCTGTTTAAACGTGTGGGTTCTGCCCGTACAGTAACTTCAAGATTGCTGTTGTCAAGAGCAAGACGTTTCCGCTAGTTAGTTCCGATCCACATCCCACAGCGGTCTCTCCGCCGTTTGTGTGAAAAACCACCCACTTATTCCACTCTTTGATTGGTAGTGCACCAGTATCTAGCTTCAGATGCACTCCCGCATGACTGCCTTGTTCATGGGTCAATGCTTGTTCCAACGAGGCCTATCTCAAAGCGTAAATGAACAATAATAAAAGACCAGCACAGGCGCTGAACTCAGATGCCACTGTTGAAACCAACACAGATATTTAAAAGCCGTCGGGCCAAGACAGATCCCCGAAAGACGCCATTTGTCAGCTAACGAGATTCGCTGTTTCATTTCCAATCAGCGGCAAAGACAATGCCCCAACGACGCTTCCAAAAAGTCTTCTTCAAGAAGGAGATGAAGATGTTTTCATGTGGCAATGCTAGGCCATGGTAACAAGCTTTGAAAAAGATTTATCATAGATTTTTTTGCAAAACCGTAATCCATCATTTGCAAACTTCACGTGTGCATTGTCAATTCATAACAATTTTCCAAGTTTACATTTTTGATTCCGCAAAACAGTGCAACAAGAAAAGCATAAAACAGTAACGTTTTTTCATAATGATATTGGCCTGCTAATAGGCTTATATCAAGTGATGGGCTGTAGGTCTACTGCAATAGTTTTTTCTTAACGGTGCTGACAAACTTTTTGAGAATTATACCGGTACCGTGGAATATTTTTTGCTTTTCTTGTCAGGTGTCTTTGAACAAATATGCCGTGTTTTTTTATTTAACATAGCTTAATTGCAAACTTGTGAAATTTCAAAAATCTAAGACAGCTGGACTTTAGGTTGGACATTTTGAAATGCTTGATGTTTTGAAAGAAAAGTCAAAATTGGTTTGCTCTGATATTTTTTTGGTAACTTGAAAGTTGTTTCAATCTGTAAAAGGAGTGAAGCTTGAATAAAAATGAATTAAACAATTAAAAATAAGCTTGGTATTAATTAAATGATTTTACTATTGCTAAAACCCTTGCTTTAATTTTGTTTTGGAGACCTGAAAATAAGTTTTGCAATGAAGAATTTAAATGCCGTTATCTTTTAGTGGTTAAAGTGCCTCGAAGGATGAAGTTTAAACGTTATGTGAAATATTATTATGCTATCTTACCGGTTTTTGCAAAATCTCTATTCCATGCACTTTTTCTGACACCTATCTGATTTAGTTTGACCCACCCACCAAAGTTGCTTTCCACCCCGATGGCATGTAATATAAAAGTTTACAACTAAATAGGCATCCTAAAACAAATGAACAAACTTGATCTCGGTAAAGATTCAATGTAACCTAATATATTCCTTTTTGCATGACGCTTGTATAAAACTTTTTTTGCAAACTTTTACCTTGTTCTATCGGCCTAATTCTGTTTTGCTTTCAGAACAACATCCTATAAAGAAATAAATCGTCATCTGATAATTATTTGGCTTTATTTCCCTATGCGTATTTATGGAGCGGGGAGTTGTGCCATGCTTCGTAGGCAGAGATAGCCTCTAATCAAAGGGACTAATTTTTTGCCTATAGTTGCAGGGGTGAATCGAGCAGCTTGGTTTCTTTGGAGATCAGCTTGTGAACTTTGTTTGTTTCCTTGAACAAAAATTTAAAAGCGATTATTTTAATCACGAATATTTTTCTTTAATTTCTCAACTTGAAAATCTTTTATTAAAAGAACGACTATTTCCGAGCAATTGTTTCGCCCGTTGTGGTTACGCACATCTTTGTTTTTTTGATTTCTGAAATTAAAAAACTTTTTTAGAAGATCAATTATTCAAAAGCAGCTTTTTGTACATTTTAGTGAATAATCCAGTGAGTATGAGCTTTGAAAAATTTCGGGGAATCCGATTCTTCCATCCACAAACCTCTTTACTTCTACTTCTCCAAAAATTAAAACTTTTGATTGTTACCTCCAAATAAACCAATAATATCTTAATCAAAAAGTTGAAAATTAAAGAAGCCACAGCTCATTTTAGCTCTTAAGTGCTTCCGCCTATGCCATGCCCCTTATTTTCCCTCCACGACAAACCAAAAATGTCGGCTCATGACGCTTTTATGAATTGACCGTTGAAAAAGTATACATTATCACTTAAATTTTGGATAAAAAGTGCTGAGGTTTGGTGAAATTTTGGGACCTCTGAAAAGATCTTTACTGAAAGAATGGTTTGAGTTTCTTCCTCTTTTGAAAAGTTTGCATTCTGCGTTGCATTGCATTCTGCATTAGTTTTTATGAAGTATGAGACGGTTTCAAGACCATATTTAGGAATGCTGCAAGCACTTTTTGGTCGGCATTTGTGCGCACTAATTTCATTGGTTGTTGGTTTTGGTTTTCACGTCACATTTAGTTTTTCCAAGAAACTTCAGTAGTTGTTTGAAAATATGCAGATAAACTGCGTCCAGCAGAAAATTGCAATAACTTTTTTCTTTTTCTTTTTGTTGCTGCGTTAGTAAATTTAGTAACCGCACGTTTTAGTTGTTTTATATCGATGTTTTTAGACGCATTTTGACAAGCAGTTCGACTATTCAAAGACAGCATTGTCCTGTTTGGAGAGATAACCATATCAAGTAACACAATACTTATGTCTTTGACTAGTTGCTAGCGGTATTAAGTAAGTAGCCTTTTTGATCGCCTTTTAAGCCATTCTGCAAATATACAAATTTAACTAACATATGGGAAGAAGAAGTGATAATAATATTTGACATTTATCGAATGATTGAATGTAATTTTTTACACGATATTGATTCCTTGTAAGCAATTATTTAAGTTGCAATGTCGAAATTTTAGCCTAATGTGAACTTTAAAAGACTCGTGTGTTATCAATCACCTTTTTACAGCTACTGGTAAACGAGTGTATATCAAAAAACAACAGGCAACATAATATTTCCGCTACAAAGTAGCTACTAGCAACCTACATATTACTGCTTTGTATAGTAAGTTTTCATTTCAATGTTTCCTGGGATTTTGTTCTTTTTTTATTGAAAACACGTTTCTTGCAGGTGGAAAGAAAACTGTACACTCGACCATCGCTTTTCTGGACTAGATAGTGCAGGAACCTGTCCGATAATAAAAAAGTCCGGACAAGACCAATGCATTTATGTAATGCAAGTAAAAGGAAATGACGGTCCTTTACAATATGTACAGTACAATGCGTTTACACTATTTACAGGATGAAGAAAACTTGTCATTCTTGGTCGATGGCCTCTGTGTCTGAAGTAAAGCGCTCGAAGTTACAACTGGCGAATTTCATGCTTTGAGATTTATTCAACATTTTTTTGCGTTCAGTTTTTTCAGTAATATGACATAACAAATTAATTTTTCGTTTACGTTTTCATCGTTGGTGCATGAAATGATTTAATTTTCCGCTCACTCACGTTGTGTTTTTGTACGGAACGGCAGAATTGTTTCCTGATACCCGACAAAACACGATGTTTACGAGCGTCGGTAGCCACCTATCTGGCATTTCTGGCAGTACGCGAGGCGCGCGTTGTTTGAATTCATGTGTCTGCCGTCCGGACTCTCTGTCCGAAGAAACCAAAATCCGGATTAACGAGGCCCGGAAAATCGAGGGTACAGTTTATATTGTTGTGGCTGGTGTCTGCTCTGACTTCTGCAAGTGCTCAGTAAATGATTTTTTGTTGAAATCAGTTCAATTCCGTGAATAACTGCAAAAGTAATTACGTAATTCGTGCAATTGCGACTTTGCTTTCGTTCGCTGGCGAGACGCGACAATTTCGACTGTTCCGCGCACAATAAATAGCGACACATATCTGCTTGATTCAGGTCATATCTTCTGATGAGAAAGCCAGACGAAAGGTTCACGTTTTCACTTATCGCTTAAAAGAGTGCAATGAATCCGTACCCTAAGCTTTATTTAGAGCTATTTTATAATTTTGCACCACCAAACGGTTTATTTCTAAAAGAAGTGTTTCAAACAAAATCGTTTTGCCACTAGTGCTTTACCGGCTCTGTATTTTTATCACAACCACCACAGCCAAGCATACAGCAAACTTTTGAAGAGTTCATTTCTAAGAGCGCGACAGCGCAGAGGCATTGCGGTAATTGATCTCACAAGCTTTGACGTTGCTGTTTTGAGACCGATCACGCTTGGCAACGTTGCTGGCAATTCTTTGGTTAGCGGGTGTAATTGGCGTAGTGTTGCTGCTTCGTTGGCATTAATGCATATCACTCTAAGAGAGTGGAGCGATGGGGCCGTGGATAGAGCGTCCGCTTTTGCTATCTGTACACTAGGCTCGATTTCCTAATCAAATCATACCAAAGCATGTAAAAATGGCATTTTCAGATCTTCTGCTTGGCTCTCAGCAAAAGTAACAGTGTAGAGGATGAAACATGAACTTTGCAAAATTTATATAGCTGGGATAGAACATGCCCTGGCGCTAAAATATCATTGCAGTTGAAAAAGCATCTAAAAAGCGCCTAAAGCAGTTAAAAAAGCGCCTAATATTTCACCTATAAAAGGCAGGTTGCTGCATTGCAATTTACATTGCAATATTGTGTTCAGATGCGTAGTTCTCATAACCATTGTTGTATATGGATAACAAGATCATTTAACTAATTGTGTAGTGATTTACTTTTAATACCAATTCCTTTTACTTGCTATTTCACAACTTTTGAGTATTCTCTAACGATGCATCTATTTAAACGATAATCAACCGAAAATGGTTGCGTTTAAAAATGATCTACTTTGTGGTTGCGACTACTAATTAACAAAAAACACTGTTACCAGAGCATACACAACAACATTTACATAACTAAAAATGTTAACAGACTTTTTCTCAAAATGCTTGTGTAAAGGAATAGGATCATAATTAAGCAATGGATTACAGTTGCATAATTTTAATTTCATGCTGATCTACTTGTAAATTTACTAACGCTTCAAAGGTTAATTGCATTATTTCAAAGCGTTTTTATAATGTTCATATCCTTAACATAAGTATTAGAAGATAAGGGCATTAAAAATAAAAAATTGAATTTATGAACGTTTTGCTTTTCCTTTTCCAAAGATCAAAATGGTACCAAGTAAATATAAGTTTTCAAATTAATAAATAGCTGGTGTAGCAACCCTTTTAATAATGCTAAAATAAACTTCTTGTTCCCCATTATCGACTCATGATGCATTGAAATACGAAGAGTGTGAAGAAAGAAATCACTTTTTGCGTAGGATAGACCCAAACAAATATAGCTTTATGTCATTGCATGTGTGTGTTTTATCAAATTATTCAGCTATTTATTTTACTGCATTCAAACACAATACGCGGTTAAGGCAACCGCTATTGTTAAATTGTCTTATCCCTCAGTATTCAGTGTTAACAATCATTTTGTTGCGTTACTACCAGAAAACACAACTTCAATGTAAATTAAACGACTAATTTTAGAGCAAAAATCTTTTTTTTGTAAGTTATCGTGAGAGTGACTCGGCAAATTCACATAAGCAATGGAAAGTGAGCTGCTAAATATTTATCTACATATTTGTTCATCTTCATTATTATGCTGCTTTCGCTTTTTTTGACTCATGCCACTAAAAAGCTTCATTTCACAAGAATTGGACAGTTTTTCTGATATCGCTTACTTAGATTGGTTGATGTAAGACGTCATCTGAAGCAACGTCTGGCAACAGAGAAAAGCAGAAATAGAAATATCATTGCAATGCGACACTGGCCTTCTTGCAGATGGTATGTGAAAATTCTACCACTATTTTTTTATTTTTGTTCCAGCCAGTCCTGTCCACCACGCAAAAATAGCAATCATCGCGAAAGTTTGTTGGTTCCCACCAAACCATAGACACACCAAATCTCATTGTCTTTGACCAAGCGAAGGATATCAGTGCAATTTTTGCACCCTTTGTGAAGAGCCCAGATTTCATTCTGATCTCCAAGCTTGATATCAAAACAAGCTTCTGAGGCTTGTTTAGTAACATCTCGCACGTTGCCAGGACGCTCTTGCTTCATAGATTCACCACGATAATAACAGAATACCTCTGGATTATTGTGACAGCGTTTTCTTTTAGATAAATACAGATATTTACAGCTTGTTGATTTATACCGAATTTAGTAAATCTAAAAGCAAAAACTTTTAATTTTTGACATAGGGTTAAACGCCATTGCCGTTAGCACCTTTCCGATTATACAACTCACACAATATCGTAATTCCAAGTTCTATCATAAAACTATTCTGTGCAGTATGCTCAGATGTAAAAAAATCTGGCCAACCATGGTTAGTTATAACAAACTAAAGCTAAATTAAAATCAAATTTCTGCAGCCACAGTTAAACAGCTAACAACTGAGGAGGAAGAAGCTATGTAAAGACGTATCTTTGTAGTAGAGAATGTAGCTATCCTTGCAACTCCTCTTTTTTCTGATGTGAAGCGTGAAGTTTAACTTTGAAGACAATAAATAGATAATCCTTATTATTTTACGACTGAATGAAAGCTTAACATTTTCTGTTTATTTCAGAGTAGCGTCTGAGAAAAGTTTGATATGATAACATTGGAATATTATTAACTTTATCTATTGAAAATTTTAACTTAAACACCTTTTTTTCAGTGAAATCGTTTACTATTTTTCCAAGTTTTCATCGAAGAGACACATCAATTATCTTAAAAACTAGAGCCAAGTTAGCAAAGCTAATGTCATTTTTGGGTTCAGCGCCCCTGATATCCCCGAAAACGATCCAAAGTGCAGAGAGCTTGGAACAAAATTTTTTTTATTTTGTCTGTGAGTAATGTTGGGAGTCGTAAATGATAAGTGAAATTGATAGTTGTGGTGGTTGGTAATGCACTTTAGGTTACGAGGTATATTTGCGAATATATTTTTGGTTGTTTCTAACAAAAAGTGGTCTTGAGCTACAGTTGGTAGATTAGATGTTATTGCCTCAGTTGAGAAATTTGATATTAGTATACCGTGCTTTACCGGGATAGAACAGTTGAGCGGTTCACCCAGCATGTTGTAAGAGGGCACTTTTTGGTACCAGCCAAAATTTTTAACTAAAATTGAAGATTCCTCTTGTCTAAAAACTGAGATTGAAGGTAAGCAAGAACATGGTTTCCGTAAAAGAAAAAAGGCTCCAAAAACTTACCTCACAAAAAATTGGTCAAAAATTGACCCACATTTCACGGCAAATCTTAAATGGGCAGGGGTTACAAAATTTAAGATAAGATTTGGAAGTTGGAATGTTGGAAGTTTTTGAGGAAGAGGTAAGGAAGAATGTAAGCAGTTAAGAAAGTGGATATGTGCTGTGCACAGAAAGTGGGATGGAGAGGACGAGGAGCTCGATTTGCTGGTGTCAAGAGTAGGAGGTATAAGTAGTGGTGGTCTGGAAATAATACATGATAGAATTTTAGTGAAAGAAGAACTATGCAAGTGAGTTGTAGAGGTTTAAAGACAAAATAAAAAGGGATGACAGTGTGCTGGTATTTGAGAAAGAATTTGTGAGAGTCATATGCTCACATGCACCCCTGGTGGAAAGACAAGACAGCGAAAAAGATCAATTTCATAATGAAACGGCAAGTAAGCTAGATTTGCATAAACCTGATGAAAAAGCTTTTGGTCGGGAGGCTTCAACGGGCATATTGGAAGACAGATTGATGCTTTGAGAGTGTGCATGGTGGATATGGAATTGGCGAAAGAAATGTTGAAGGAAGAAGACTGTTTGAGTTTTGCGATGAAAAGGTGTTGTACGTGGCAAACAAATGGTTTGGAAAAAAAGGAGCAGAGGAAAATGACGTACGGTACGGGTAAACATGAAGCTAAGATTGATTTTGTATTGGTTGGTAAAAACAACAGAAATTGTTTAGAGCACGGAAAAGCAATACTCTGGGAGTTGTAATAGAGGGTGGAACTACAGTAACAGATGCAGACAAAAATAAAGTTGAAGAAAGTAGCAAAGAACAAATAAATTGTTAGAAGGAGGGTTGGAAATCGAAGGAAAACAACATAAAAGAAAGAGTTAAAGAATTGCTCAACGTTGATGGGCCAAATATGTGAAATGGTTGAAAAAATGGTATTTTGAAAGCCTGTGATGAAGTTTGTGGAAAAAAAAAGGTAGAAGAAGTCATGATGATACGTGGTGATTAAATAAGGAGACGAATGAAGCAATACCACAAAGAAAATGGCATACGAAAAGATGCGCTTAAATAGATGGCAGAAAAACAAGCCTGAATTTATATCATGAAAAATGAAACACAGAGCGTGGTTGCTAATTTTAAGAGGAAAGAAGATGAGAAAGAATTGGCAAAATTGAACGACAAACCAAATTTGGTAAAATTAATTGGACCGCAAAGGGTTAAACTGCTGAAGTTCATGAAAAAGATGGAAAAGATATTGAAGGAGATACATGAATGAAAGGAAAAGACGTAAAGTTAGGTTTTAGTAAAATGACAAAAAAAGAATATGTGAAAATCACATGGAGGTAGTCACGAATAAACATAATAAATGAGATGACATGACAGAAGCTAGTACGGTTGAGGGACCATATGAAAAAGTTACTCTCATAGAAACGGCAATAGCAACAAAGGCAGTGAAACCAATAAAGGCAGCTGGTCTCTCTGAAGCATATGCAGAAATAATATCTGCCAGTGGAATAGTTTGAAATGATTTGATGACGGAACTTTACTAACGCGTATTGAACGGAAAAAGAATGGTGGATGAATGGCGGACCAGTGCGCTTGTGTCTATTCTCAAGGAAAAAGAAGAGGTAAGAAATTGCAATGCATACGTGGAAATAAAGCTGTTAGAGTATGCTATGAAAATCTTTGTAAGAGTGCTGGAAAGAAGGATTAAAGAATAAATGAATGTTCATATAATGCAATTTCAATTTATGCCAGGCAGGGGAACGACAGATGCACTGTTAGCTGTGAGAAGAATGCTAGAGGAGTATAGAAATAAAATGAAAAAGTTATAAATGTGTTTTGTGGATATTGAGAAGGAACTTCATAGAGTTCCAAGAAAGGTGATGGAATGGCCGATGTTGAAGAAAGGCTTACCAGAAGTAATTATAGGAGCTGTGAAGAGCTTCTATCACGAAGCAGAGACGAAAGTTAGAGGGGGACCAAAGTCATCTAATACAATTTACGTTCAAGATGGTGTTTATCAAGAATTTCTGTTGTCGCCGCTACGTTTTGCAATTGCAGTGGATGTAACAACAAAGAATGTAAGAAAGAAAGTGATAAAAGAAATTTTGTTTGCATATGACGTGATTTTAATGAGAAAAAGAGTAGAAAATTTAAGAGAAAAGTTTTTGAAATGTGAGGAGGCGATTGAGATCAAAGAAAGAAAGAAAGAGAAAGCAAGAATGAGAGAGAGAGAGAGAGAGAGAGAGAGAGAGAGAGAGAGAGAGAGAGAGAGAGAGAGAGAGAGAGAGCAAGAAAACCAAAGTAATGGTGAATCGGTGGAAAGGTGAAGTATTTAAAAGCAAAGTTGATCCGTGCACCAAATGCGGCCAGAGACTGAATTTTCCTTTACAGTGATGCGCATAAAATGAGATAAATGGGAATAAGGCGGATGCGCGAAAATAAGGAAACGTAATTTACTCTGGCAAAAGATTTTGTTTGTGAAGGAAGTGTTTTGATAATGAAAGAAATTGGGAAAGCAGATGAGGAAGTATCATTTTTATACGAGGTGGACTTTTTTTATGTTTGGAGGACAGGTGGAATACCGGTTGTGACAGCAAAATTGTAGAACAGCGGTGACATCAAAATTGAGGAATAAATGGATAAAATTTAGAAAACGGACAAAATTGCTACATGGAAGAAAGTTTTGTTAAAGATAAAAGGATTTATCAGAGTTGTGTGAGATCAGCAATGCTCTGCCGGAGCGAGACGTGATGTCTCATGAAAAACGAGACGGCAATTTTGAGAAAAACTGAAAAGCAATGTTAAGAGCAAAGTGGGGAGTTAATTGATTGAGAAAAGGAATATCTCAGAATTTTTGAGTTAGTTTGATTTGAAAGATACTTTGGATGGACTCGCAGAGCAAGCAAACTTTCATGGTATGAGCATGTTTTGAAATAGGATGATGATGATGATGATGGGTGGAGAAGAGCATTGGATTTTGAAGTGGTAGGAAAAAGAGGGTGTGGACAACTAACGATGACGCGAAAAAGGCAAGTGGAAGAAAGTACTGGTCAGATTGGACTGAAAAAGGAAGATGCTGCCGACAGAACTAAGAGGCGTAATGGTGTATTCGAACTTTCTAGAAACGTGAGGTGAATCCGGCTACAATCGTTAACAGAGACAAAATTGGATTCAAAAATAAAATGTTCTCTCTACTATATATCAGCATTCAGACAAGTTGTTTAAGCCAGGGCTTCTCAAACTTTTTTGTTCTGCGATCCTGTTTTGAAAAAAATATTTCTATGCGACCCCATTATGGGCACATTCACGTTAATGACATTAAAGCGTTACTTTCCCCTGCAAATCACAAGTAAAATATTTATCTATTAAGACTGTAACAAAATAATGCAAATACACACAATTTTCGAATAACAAAAAATTTCGCTATTTCGACGAAATTTTCTGAATGACTGTCTATGCAGGAACAGTAATGCCAATGAAAAATGAACAAAAACAAACAATTTAAGTAGTTATCAACCGCATTTAATGGGATAAATGCGCTTGATATTCCTTGCACATTCATGGAATGACACAAGAGGAAGCAGGGCGAAGAGCATCTTCAACAGTTTCCAAAGAGGATCGGTTTTTTGACTTGATGGTTGTCACTTTTGAGAATGCCGCTTTACATAAATATGTTGTGCAAAAGGGCAAGAGTTTGTCAAGAACCAGGTCAGAAAGAGTTGGGTATTCACTTCTTGTCCTTATCTAAAAAGCACATAAAGTCTGTTTTAAAAATAGAAATTTCAAACTTTTTTCGCTTGATAAAAATGCAAACTCTTCCTGGGTTTGTAGTGACCAGTGTGTGACATCTGACAGTTTGATTACGAATTGTTCACAAATCTAACTCTTTTTCCTACATCAATGTCCGTAGAAAAGTACTTACGAAAGTGTGCATGAAGGCTATTTAAATGATTAACTATGACCTTGACAATCAAGAGATTGGACAAGTTATTGTCAGTTAAATAATCTGTGGCAGCAAACATTTCCAAATTGCCATGTTCTGTCCTATTTTTCCATATTGTAAGCTTTATAATAAAAGCTTCAATTTTATTATTAAAAGTAAAAACGTCGCAGTTTTTTTCCCTGAAGACATATGTTTAAATCATTTAATTTCCCAAAAATGTCAGACAAATAGCATAGGTTAAGAATTAAGCATCATTGCAAAAAAACTCAGCAAAAGCAGACTTCTGTTCTATCAAAACATGACAAGTTCATCCTTCAAATGCCATAGTCTTTGCATACTGTAGCCTCTCGATAGCCAACTGATTTCCGCATGCATTAGTAAGCTTGTATAATTTGAATCTTGTTTTTTGCAAAGATTTGTAAACAAGCGACTGTTGAGAGCGTTGATTTTAGTATAGTTAATTATTTTCACAACGTCTCGAAATGTCGAGATCAAGTGAGATTTGTTTGGCTGCGAGTGCCTCTCTGTGAATCATGCAATGAGTAAATGTAACTCGTTCCGGATTTGCAGGTTCTTTCACTTTTGCGACAAACCAAGCACGCTTGCACACCATTGCCTCTGCGCCATCCGTGCAGACTCCAACGCAATTTTCCCATTGTAGACCTGCAGTAGTAAAAAATTCATCGACTTGAAAGAAGATATCTTCACCTTTGGTGTGACTTTTCAAAGATCGACAAAACAGCAATTCTTCTTCAACGTTTTCTTCATGTATGTACATACCGCACGTGAAGTAGCAGCTGTGCAATTTTGGTACATCTGTCGTTTCGTCGAGCTGAATTGCATACTTTGGGGCGAATGACAGGCTGCTCAAATTGGTCGTCACTAATTTCAGCAATTCTTCTGGCAACAGTGTCATTGGATAAGGGTATTTTGCGAATATTGTCCGCATATTTTTTCCGCGTACAATTTCTGACATTTTAACAGCTGCAGGTAAAACGAGATTTTCACCAACCGAGAAAGGTTTGATTGATTTTGCTATCAAATAACTGGTTTCATAAGAAGTACGCATATATCTCTCATTTAGAGTGTAAAAATTTTCTGTAATCCGTTTTAGTTTCTTTGAGGACTTGAGAAGTCTTTCAAAATATTGTTGTGGCTTGACGGAAGATTCCGCATGTCTACTGCCTTTTTAATTTAGAAGGTTTTGTGCTTTCCGCAGAGAAAGTTTCCAAGCAAAGGGGTTTTTCCATTCTATTTTAATAACTGCAAGTAAATTTTATAACTGCAAGTAAATTTCAGCACTGAAACCGAACTAATGGAAGCGTTTCTAATCAAACGCCTTAAGCCATCTCTTAACATAAAACTTGGTTATTCACAAGGAGCCAAGTCGCTCTTACAGGTGTTCCATTGAGCGGTACAGTGCTAAAACGTTACTAACTGTATTATCAATGACTAGTATCTTAATACCATATTAAATTTAATTTAAGAGTAAAAGTTTGTTCTCTTTTCTTTTATTTAGCCCTGATGAAGTCCCCGTGAGGGGACGAAAAGCTTCGGTGGATTTGTTTATGTTAATTATTGTTATGTTAATTTGATTATGTTTAATAAAGCATTATTTTGGATTTTTGTTTGGTTCCTTAAAACCTCAAGTAAATCCATATTGCAGAAATGAGTCATTATATTTTCTTTTTCTTTTTGACTCATCAACTGTTTTCTTTCTGCTTCCATTGCTACCACATGAATTTATTAAACCTAACCACTGATCCATAATGAAATCAATCTTGTAACTGCTTTAAACTTCAATCCAGCTCTCGGAGTAGTTAGCTGTAGCGAGCTAGCAGCTAGAGCAGACATGGGCAATTGTTTTGGCCTGCGGGCCGCATCGCGGTCATGGAAGCTAGCTGAGGGCCGCACTGAGGATTGAAGAGTCGGTCGAGGGCCGCATTGACCAAGTATAAGTGACCGAGGATCAGTGCTCAGGATCTTGCAATAGCCTGCGTCAGCTCCATGTAATACGAGACCTCCTTATATTGACCTTATACCGCGCGTGGACATGGTGGACTCCAAAAAAAAAAGTCATCACCCTCTCATAACCGAATTGTTCGAACTGCGAGACGTTCGAAAACTGAGATTTGACTGTACATAGAGGTTTCTACAAGTGTTGGCGGGCCGCACAAAATATTCTGGCGGGCCGTATCTGGCCCGCGGCCGTAGTTGGCCCAGGTCTGAGCTAGAGTGACATAATAAAAAAAGTTTCTTTAGAAACCAGGCTACTCTGAAATTGTAATGCGAGCAGTAAAGTTACTTTTGGTCCGCTTGTTACAGCAATGATGATGCAACAATGCATCGATTGTTGTAATTGGTTATACTTCATCGTTTCATATTTCCAAACAGCGGTTGCGGTCAATCCTTTAGAGTTACACATTTTTTGGAAACGGATAGCCTATTAACTTGACATTTACAGTGAAATGTGTAAGTAATTTATTATGGCCTTGCAACAACTTCGTAGTAGTAGTGTTTCGCGACCTCAAAATTTCATTACGCGACCCCATTTGTGGTCGCGACCCACAGTTTGAGCGACACCTTACAACGCTTCAATGATACAAAAAGGTATTGTGTGATAGAATTAAAATCCTATTGCGCAATATATGGGGCTGGTCCGAAAAACACGCTTTGAGAGGCAATTAACATGAATGCTGAATAACTTATTACTGAGAATTATGCGGACCTGACGTGGCAGGTAGAACGCTTAGGTTGGAAGAGAAGCAAAAGAATAAACTTTTAGCGGATAAATGGCATCGACAAATTGAATCTGAAGACAAAGCCTGGCTTGAAGAAAACAAACTTACATTCGAGGCAGTGGCTAAAGAAGAGAGCTTAGCTGATGAAGAAAAAAGGCAAAGATTACAGCTCAAGAAAGGAAGGCTGAGGTTGCTGCTGAGGAAAGAAAAGTTGAGCGTGAAAGAGAAGTCAAAGCTTGAGATAGAAGCCAAATCTTACCTAGCCTCAAAGTGGTGGGGTTACTCGAGGATTTGTTAAGACAACTGCAAACGACACCGTCCTTATCTTGTTTTGAGGACTGCAAGTACAATGTGCAGTAGATGAATATCTTTTCCGATCGAAAAAAATTGGCTGATGCGGCTAATTAGGTTAAGCGGACTTATGATACTAAGTCTGCTGTTAGCAGGCAAGGCGGAAAAAGTTTAAACAGGTACCATCTGAAGAAGCGACAGATAATAAATACTTTAAAGTATTTTTTATTGGTTGAATATGATTTTATTGAAAGCGAAAATTGTGCGGTTCCTAGCTGGTTTGTATTTATATTGAGGAGTTATTTTATCTCTAGTGAAGTTGGTTGATATAAAGCTAACCCATTGTCACGTGGTTGCGCGTGAGCAAGTTACCAAATATTGTTCAAAGGATTTATCTATATGGCTGAGGCAAAGTGATCCAAAAAGCTTTGACTAGGAATTGCAAATTTATTCAGTGCTGTGGGCCACATTTACATACGTAGATTTTATTAGAGTTGGACTATGTTGTAAAAAAATTAAGCAGGCCAGACTACATATATTTCGTTTTTGGAAATCAATGCTTTCAATAGGGATTTTCTCGCATTTTTCACTCAATAGCTGCTTGAACAACTTTCTTTTAAAAATGAATGTTCTCATCACGGCGATTGTCGCTATTTTCACTTGATTGCACCTTGAAGACTTTTTTCTTAAGGAAAACATTTTTTGGAGATCAAATTCAAAGGTCAAGTATTAGCGCTGTGCCACAAATCCTTGCGCAGGCCAAGTAGGCCGAGCAATTGACTGCCATGTAAAACTTGTCGGAGAGCGAATCTTGAGATGTTTTATTTGTAATCGAGTTGGTCACCTTACGATCGACTGCCGTGCCAACCTAAGAAAGACGTAGCCGACTCGGCAAACTATGTGGACGTCCGATACATTTATGTCAATGCGGTGATATTGGACATGAAAGAAGATACAGTCGAATTTTAGTACTTCCCCCAAGCTGTGCCTTGTTTCGGAGATATAGTTAAGCTCACAGCCACATCAAGTTGCGAGTGCTGTAGAGGTCGGACGAATAATGGCGCTCGTATGAGTCCGAAAGATAAAAATGCTTGCCTCTTGGAAGAGGGAAGGTGGATAAAAACAGAGTAAAAATTCATCATGGTGCAGACTGTAGCGGTGCCATTATTAGAAGGGAGTTTTTTAATGATAAAGAGTTTACAGGTGACATAAGTTATGAAGTGGCTACTGATTGGTCACCAAAAGGAGCGCCCATGGTCGAAATCATAGTTCATTTACCCTATTTTGCGGGAATAACTGAAGTTATGCGTTTGCAGGATTCCCTGTTTGACCTTGACATCGGAATTATTTTTGAAGTGCAAGAGCTAAAGAGTCCTGATAGTGGTAGGGAAACTTGAGCTGCTACAGCCACGCGAGCTCAAACTTGAAAGAATGCTGCAATTAAAACCTTAATGACAAATTTCTATAGCAAAAAAAAATTATTTAGAGTAAATTACAGCAAGAAAGCGATAGCTTGAAGAAGTGCATCGATTTAAAAGGAACTGTCAAGGGTAGTAGTTTTGAAAAATACGAAAAACCTAGGAGTTTCTCGTACTGTATTCAATACCATTTTGATGAATTGGGCAATTATTTGGAGGACATTATGGTATCCAAAATGTTGGAAAATAAAGCCACAGGAAATGCACATGCTTTGACTTTTAGGAGGACAAACATCTAGCAATCAATAACACTAAAGATTTTATTCAAATCGATTTTTACTGGCCTGGAGTGCGGAGTGACGTCATCAATTTTGTCGAACATGTGACTCGTGCCAAAAGATAGTTGCTAAAAACTTGTTTCTCGGACACTGCCATGAGATATGCAAATAATCGATATGCCATTTGAGAGAGAGTTTTTGATGCTTTATTTGCATCTACATTATTTTGTCAGAGAGTGAGAAATATTGCAGATATTCAGAGTGGTCGATTGATGGGTTACACAGGTATTGCTTATAATGAAGTTATACAATTATGTATTATGCAATCATCCCTTTGCTGGATTATGCAACTAGATATCCTGAGTCTATAAATTTTAACAGCATAACGACTGACACAATTGTAGAAGCCCAAATGGACATGTATAGTCTCTAGGGAGTGCCTTAAGAAGTGCTTGTTGCGACCTTGCAACACAAGTTGTATCGATTTGTACACAGGAAGTATCACGACTGCTTTAGATCAAACAATTGACAGCAAAGAGCTTTCACTCTATCTGTCAAGGTGTAATAGAGCGCTTTAAATACGCGTTTAGAAAAACGCTGAGATTTATTTGCGGTGAGCACCTTTGAGAGTGCCATCGTTTATTAACCTTTTATTGTTTGCCAACGAAAAAACATCATAAGAAACATTTTTGCCATTCGAGCTACTTTGTGGAGAAGCAGTTCAAGGACCAGTCCAAATTTTATAGATGTTGTGGACCGCAAAAATGGATTTGTCAGACGTAATAACGAGTCATCAGTATGCTTTTGAGTTACGACAGCGATTAGATAGCACAATAAATATTGCCCAAAAAATCTATTACCAAGTCAATTGAAAAGCAAGAAGTTATACGACTAGAAAGCAAAAAAAAACGTTTTTCATGGAGTAGACAAAATATTGCTGTTATTGCAAACAGATGCCAAAAAGCTTTCAATGTAAATGCAAGGCTTTTACGCAGTAATTGGAAGATAGGGAGAAGGGAATAGTTATCGCGCGGAAGTCACCAAAAAGGTGAAAACTTATCTTACAAAGGTGTTGAAACAGCACATCGAAAGAAAAAGTGGTGACAAAATGACAAAGATGGAGTTTAAATATTAATGCAACATTTTGCAATGTTTTTCTGGAGTCCTTGAAGTGAAAGAGGAACTTAGGTCATCAAATGATAAACTGATGATTTCTGTGTGCACCAGTACATACCAGGAAAAGAGAATGTTGATTCCGACTATCTCAGTCAAAAGATGAACTGCCGTTGACTGTATTTGCTGTGCTTTATTAAAAGTTGCTTTGTTGTATTTCGTTCAAGCCAAGCCAATGTATCATAGAGTTTGCGTTTTGAAGTTTAGATTTCACCAAATTTCACTGTTCGTATTTTTTTATTATTTTTGTTAATATTATTAGAGGGGTTACGTTATTGTGCCATTTTGATGTGATTATCTGCAATTTTTTCCTTTAATTAATGCTTCAACAAGTGTTAAATTTATTGAAAGTAATATAAAGCCATTTGGTGGAATGTTGAAATTGAGAAATTCCGTTCTGGTCTAGACAACTTTCCTTTGCTTTCAGCTGCTGCCGAAGTGCGATGCGTTTAGAGAACAAAATGCAAATTCATTGCTAGGCTAACAAAGAACACAGATTGTAAAAAAAACGTGTCTCAAGCAGTACTGACTATATAATAGAGATTAAGTCTGTAGTCGTGCTTTTCATTACCTCACTATAGATTCCACTTTTAATGTAGCAACCATTTTTCTTGAAACAAACAAACTAATTGTAAACTTGTATTTAAAAAAACTATTTTACTGACCGATAACTGCAGGAAAGCTGATAAAATAAAAGCAATTTTAGGAAAGCTAAGCCTTAATTTCTATCTTAGTGTTCTTATTATCACAAGTGTTTCTTTCTGTTCTTTAAAAGACGTAGGATGAAGATTGGGTTTATTGTATGGTTGTAATGCGTTAAGAGAAGTTGCACTGCATACTTGCAATGGCAATGAAACTATTTAGTTTGAATTGGATCTTGGTTTTCTCAACGGTGTTGGTATCAGCAACAGTTTTTGAAAATTCAGGTAAGAACGTCTAGCTTATGCAAATGTAAAGAAAAAAAATTGTAGGTGACAGCGCTGTACGCAGGGAGAGGGCTTCTTTGCACGTTCTCCCCCTCAGGAACAATAAAATGTGTATTTCAGCAATTATTTTCCAAAATTAATTCTCGCCCTCCCCTCAAGAAATTGTGGAACGTGATTGTCCGTTGCTATGATTGCAACTCCAGTATGCCTAAATTTAGAGTTGTGCAGGATCGATTTTTAACAAAATAAGATGATTTCCTTATACCTAGGCACAACGCCAGCATCGATCTCCAAAAACAAACAGTTCAACACTGCCTATTCCAGCGCAATGTTTAGCACTGTGTTTATCGTTTGCCCGTCTCCAAGATCAAATGTCTTGTGCCCCCTTCACAAATTTCTGCGTACACTCCTGGCAGGTGATACAGAAGTTCAATAGCTTTAAAATGTCTGTTTGGCATGAGTTTTTGAAACTTTTTCGCACCAAATGGATAGAGCTAGAACATTGGGTCTTGATTTTTCCTATACTTTTTCGTCTCCTCCAGTTGACTAAATTTAATCGCTTTCCCAACACTTTTTGCTCTATTTTTCAAATTTTGAGATCTGTTTTGCTCCCTACAATTTGCTGATTTTTGAAATGGTATAAAAACTGCATAATGAAGAGATCAATTGCTACGGGTAAATTTACCTCAATTTGTTGATTTATTGATAAATTCAATAGTATGTTTTCCTGTATTTTGATGAGGTAAAAAAATTAAACCTTTTTTCGTTGAAGCGATGACAGTCCTGCTGAGCGATGATGGGTCTTTAAAACTAATAGGTCAAACTCTTTTGAAATAAAATTACAAATTAAGAGACTATTTCTAAAAGCGCTGAAGTCAGTGCGAATGAGTGAAAAGATAAAGGCATAAAAAGTTTTCAAGATGCATTTCTGTACTATGAATTACAATTCAAAATTTCAGTCACTGGGCGTTAGTAAACGAGATAACTAAAAACAATTTAACAAAAAATTTTCTGCCGAAGTTCATTAAACAATTTTATGTAAAAAAAAAACAGAAAATTGACTTAAGTTGCCTTTCTATCATATTTTGATTTGAGTACCTTTTAATCACTCATTTGTTGTTTGCGTTTTGTATTTCGTTTTTTAGAAATAAGTTAAGTAATTTTCAGATCAAAAACAAGCAGCTTATCATAGGTTAGGCTGCGAAACTTTGTACGGGGAAAGGAGCAGTAAACCACAGTCAAAAAATGCGCAAGGTCTCCACAAAACATTTGAGAAATATTTGCTTTTCAATCCTTTCTCTTTTCCACTTGATCAACATCTTTTATGCTTCTACGCGACAGACACGTGCAACCACGCGACCCATTTGATCAATCCAGTCTTAGTGGAACTAGAAATAAGTTTTGCCGACTCTTATGAAAGTTAATGATGGAGGTTGCAGTCAAAGTTGCAATGCGCACAACAACGTAGTCATTGTGAGATTTAAACAAATGATCAATCAATCAATCAATCATTGTCAAACCAAACCACTCGTTCATGTGTTAACAGCCAGCCAAATGTAAGCAGAGATATTTGAGTGCAACAGATTGTGGATCAGGCAGCATCTCCTAAATATTCGGATTCTTCGGCTGCGTTTGCACATTGCGTTTTTCGCTAGAAGGAATAAAAAATTCTTACCGATGTTTAGAGCATGTTGATACTGATACTGGGTGTAAACAGAGCGACACTCTTTCTACACCCTGTATCAAACAGCGAAATCTCGTCTTTAAACCTGCTCTAAATATCGGTAAGAAGTTTTTGTTCCCGGTAGCGAAAACCACTATGAGCGAAAACAGCCTAAATTAAATAAACTTTTTAGTCAATTTGCAGGAGTACTTTCAGTCCTAATTTTCATTTAAAAGAGTTAGGAGTTGCATAACCACAAAATGTTGTTCAAGTTGATTCCTCTAAATACCAAACTAAAATGCCAAATCCGCCGCTGCAACTTTAGCCCATACGTTTGTCCCCCTAAATTTGAGTTCGTCTCCGCTTATGCTACAAAGAACCCAATTAAAATAAAGATTTACAATAGGAACATAGTACAAGCAGAGGCATGGTAAAGACATGTAGTGTATTCGCATATGAATAGTAGATGCATAACAAGTGCAGTAGAAGTGTAGGCTTAGTGCAAATCAGCCATGCCCGATACGCCTTTTTTTGCTTTCCTTTAACCTAATTTGAAATAGGTTGATGGCATGAATCTGAATTACCGTTCGTGCTGTACCTCCACCCCCAGGAAGAGCAGGGGTAATCACATCAACAACAACGCCTTTTTTTACTATCCTTGAGGACTTGCAAACAGCTACCAGTACAGGCCATATTCTGAAATTTACACTGGTCAGCTTGAAATAACATATCACATGACTAAAATACGACACTGCAATTGGTCAAATTTGGCTGCCATAATTTTTTTGTTTGCTGGTTGTGACTTGCATAAAATGTATATTTTCTTACAAAAATTCTCAAAAAGAATTCATTTGTCTTCTAAAATTGTGAAAAACTGATTTTTTTACCATCATTTGTACACTTAAACCTTCCACGCTTATGGGTTTAGTTACTTTAGAAATGATGAAAAAGCCGATTTTCAAAATTCTGAGATTATGGTATAGGGAGTTGGGTATATTTTTCGCACCAACTTAAGAGTCATATAACTTAGAATGAAGAAGAGACTCTTCTCGTGTACATGCGATTCACAACTTTTTGAGCCTTTTGCGGTTTTTCGTTGAAAGTTAGCTTCAATATTTTTTCTGTATAGCTAAATAAACATGTCATTGTAATGCTGAAGGTGAAATTGCGTAGTAAAGCCAGGGGTGTAGTGGGGTAGAAACATGATTCCCTAATTTTTTCTGGCCTGGAAACACATTTCTATGTTATTTTGATAAGAGGCCTTTCCAAAAATGCTTTGTAATCAGGCCATGGTATATTTAGCTTTACACCCTCGCAGTAAGATCACGCATGCAGTAAACATGCAGCCGCGTAACTGATAGATAAAAATAATACTTAAAATCAATAGAAAATAGACATTGTAGTCTTAGTTTCTACATCTGAAACTCGTAAAAAAAGTAGTTGAATGTGGTGCCATTTTAACTCGTTCACTGAAGCAGGTCGAATGGTGGTAAAATGCAAACGCCTATGCATCTGTAGAATAACAACGGACTAGATCGCATGACCAAATTCAAAGCACATGGAAAAACATATTGCCAGTAGTGTTCTCACAATAAATGTTTAACCAATACATTTATTACAACCCTGAGTAGAACAATATTATTTTTAACATCTGTAGATCTGTCGAACACTAAGAGGACTTTTTCAATAGAAAAGAGCAGAATAAAAAGAACGACTATCGATACTCTTCGAATGCATGCACTGGTTCGATACGGATCAAAAAGATTTATGGTAGGTTTATATTCAGCACATAGACAGAAAAGGGTGGCCAATGTGGCACATTTCATTTTGGCAAAAAATTGGCCAAACGAAAAACTAAAATCAAAATTTTGGAGCATCGGTATCGACCATAATGCGTATTCTCAGAATTGACTTTTAAAGGTTGGGTCTTGATTGCGGCTCTTTTTTGCGTTTGATGATCCATTGCGCTCTTGGACCTACACTATATTATTGCAATGCAGTTTGGTATAAGTTCCTACAGATATTCAGCAGTAAAAACCTGAGCACACGAATAGGTGTTCCATGGACTTGGTTAAACTTTTGTTCACCATTTGAAGGTGAATTGCACTTCGTTTTGTTTGAAGAGAAGCAGCCGAAGATATGCGATCAAACCTTGTAGGACGTTACGTCATCCATGTGAGTAGAATTTTTTATGTCGCTGTAAACTGTTGAGACAAAGCAACCATAATCTTAAAAGAAATTATTTTCTGATTTTTACAAAGCTGTTTTTGTGTAAACAGGATAGTTTTTCTAGTGTCCCTCAACCTTATTTTAACCGTGCACTCTATCAATTTTGAAAGTATCTGCAGTCCCTGGAAACATTTTCCCTGAATTCAGAAAAATCTTGCCCAGCAATTGACCTGTTTGCTATTGAATCAAGGGCAAGATTTTTTTGGGGAAGCCACTATTTTCCTAAACTCATTTTTTCCTATTTGGACACCAATTTTAGAACGGTGACATTTCTTTCTTTTTATGGGGGGATTGGTACTTCGCAAGGCTTTAGTTTAGAGACTCCGTTCTTTCAAACTTTTTTTCACGAAAAGGCCCTATGATCAAAAACCAGTACACCCCTGCGCACTTGAAAAATTTTAGTTGCCTACGTTTGTACACCCTTGAAAAATTCTAGTACAGCCTGAGGTGTACTATATTATTCGGCTGAAAAGCACTGACCTATACTACTTAAAAACAAAGTCTCGATATTAGAGTTTTCCTTAGTATGGCTTGGCTATTATTGCCTATGTTGCACTTCAAATGCAGTTAAAAATCTAAAGAGCTCCAAAAGTTATGGGGACTACGCTGACGATCAGTTATAAAAATTGGTTTTGAAATCTCATGCTGACAGCAGCTTCGGTTTTATGATAGCAACGTGAGCTAGTGAATTGGAGCGTTGTTCAAGGTGACAATGATTTGTGCGTTCAAATTTCTCAATCACTGCATTGTTATGTTTTTGGGAGAGGCACTTTTCACTATTTCCTTTGCTTGGTTGCAGTATTTGGGGTAGAAAAGCACTGTGTCAGCAGTATTAATGCCCCAACACGGGTCTGTATATAAAGTTTTTTTTTTGATAAGAGATGAAATGTTTTTCAGTGACCGTAAGATGAAAGTATCATAACTCTATCTTTAGCTCTGTTTTGAAATTTGTTTTTAAGTACCATTGAATGGGGCATTCATTAAGTGAATATGGTCTTTTACATATTGCTGTGCCTCTTTGAAAACATATTAAAGCCTTTCTAGTCAACAGCTTTCGGTAAGGGTACTTTAAATCTTTTCTGCTTTGATAATGTGCAAACTTTTGTGAATATTGAAAAAGTCCCAAAATATGGTTGTTTCTTTGCGTGCTTAAATCGTGAATTCGTAATTGTAGGTGAGCAGCTTTGCTGTAGCAGTATCTTAGATCTTCGTCAAGCACAAGTTGTTCTATGAGTTAGTACACACTTAAATCTATTTTCGGACTTCGTCTATAATGTAACCCTAGTCACAATCAAGAGTTGGTATCAAAAACTCAGCTGAAATTTTTTGTTATTTCAACAAAGAAATTATAGTCAAACTGTAAATGCCTTGAGTTTTGAGATGCATGTTGAAAGGCATTTAGAAAGTTGATGAATTGATTAGCTTACAGCTTGAATTTTATTTTAAGTATCCTCCATTTGTACCTTCTGCCGAGTGAAATTTCGATGCAATCCAATTCTTCAAGTCTTTTCCTAAATCAATGATTTTACTAATCATCTACGAATTAAAACAATCAAAACGCATTTAACTTAACATGTTCAAGAGAAATCGGAGAATGCAAAATACTCATATGCAATTTTTCCAGCAGACGTACGTTTTATTTATTTGAAAAAGTGTTTGACTAATTCGTTTTTCATAAAATTAAATTTTAGTGTAAAATGTATTTATAAAAAGACCAAGCTAAGCTCTTGATGCAGAATACTCTAGAGAACTTGTCTTTTGAATCCTATCCTGCTGTAAATAGTAGTTAGTTGAAAATTAGGGAACCATTGATCATTGCTTCTAGATATGCCTCATTTTTCCCCACATGCAGTTGTCAATTACTAGAACTTAATTAACTAAATTTTGTTTTGATATATTGTCAAATTTTGAAGTTTGCAATATGAACAATCTCCGATATAAACCATTGCTTTTCTCCTAATAAAATTATTGCCTAAATCACCGTAGGTAGCAAGACTCACCGTCAGTACCGTCGCCACAAGTAAAGAGAGGGTCATTTTCTCCTGACAACATTTTGTGCCCCGTATATGGGACTATTCAAAATTTTTTGTTTTGCGTAGGAAATGGATGTGCAACCAGCGACCCACGATGTAAAATTTAGTGGCGCGAGTTTGACGAGTGATCTATCAACTCTCTCTTAAAAAAATCCATCTTCCCCAAAAAGGTCTGAATGCTGAATTGATTGATCCGTTAGATGCGCAAATATGCACATCCAAAATATTACTCTCCTCAAAAACAACTAGGGCAGCTAGCCAGAGCTGAAAATTGTGTTCAGAAAGTCTATCTATCCCTTATACAATTCATAACTTTATAGTATTTCAGTGCCCCATCACGTGTCTATTGTTCTTTGGTTATATTCCTGCACATTCAAAAGCAGGATTTCTTATTTTTGTTGATTTTCGTTATTGCTGTTTAATTTTCTTGCGCGATTAATTTTGTCTTGCTTCTATTAACTTGAAGTTGTTAACTTGAAGACCGCATTGACGATACGATACTACCCTGTCAAAGCATTTGTAGTTCCGGTAAACAAATGATTTAATTAACTGATGTGTAACTTAATGGAAACAGGGTGTTTCATTTTTACCTATTTGGTGGTGTATTGGTAATGACGTCCGTATCGCATCATGTAAATTGGACTCTATCTTTTTGTCGAATCTTGTCATTTTAAATATAGTATCTGCAGCCTATCTGCTTATGGCTGTGTACGAAAAGCGCTTGTTGTGATCTTGAAAAAAAGCAGTTAAAAATGGGTTCCTCCATCTTTATCAAACAGACAAATGGCGGAGTTGAACATTCTACCGGTGTGGTGACACAGCGAACTAGACAAACAAAAAGCAAGCAGAGCATGAGCTCATACGCATAAGCAATAAGCATAATTTAGTAAAGAGCAATTGGTGATCACGAAACTCAGGCTAGCATTCTTTGAACTTTTTTGCAAGAGGTAATTGTTCAGTTTAGCGGGTAAATCTGTCGCAGAGAATCGAGTCAACTTTTGAGCCGACTTAGCAGTCATCATTTTGTGTAAAACTGTGTCTGAATTTTTATAAATACTTAGCTTTTGCCATGAAAAATAAATATTTATGGGAGATGACACAATTTCATTTTTTACTCATTAAGTTATGACTAGGAAGTAGATATCTTTGCACAATAAAATTGTGACTGCTTCTTTTAGAAAAGTCCCATTTGTTATTTGACACTTTGCCAATTAATAAGTCTATCAGACTTTTTAAAAACAAATTTATTTACCCTTACAAGGAACCAACCTATTTCATTTAGGTTATTCGTTTATATTTAGACCATAAAATTCCAATTGCACATGCAGCACATTGCTCATGGTTGAAAAACACGATTTCGACGAAGATAGAAGTGTTTCAAGTACAGTACTTCTAAACAGAAGAGTATTCGAAAAACAAAAAATCCTAGGCCGAATCTTACATCTACTCAAAGCACGAATCTAAGCTGCGCAAGTAGCCTAGGTGATCTTTTGTTATTTTTGCTATAAGAAGCAACATATATTTCACTGAAAAAGTATTTGTGATAAAATTTTTTTAGTCGATTTATTCTGACTAATACAGGGTGTCTCAAAAGTAAGTATACACTTTCAACTTTGATTTGCTTTTCAGGTACTCATCCTAGAGTATTTACTTCTTCAGAGAACATAGTGTGGATAAGTAGTGAAATTTAGGTATTGTTTGCATTTTTCATCAACCCACAGAACGACAAGGAGATTAGCCCAAGAAATGAGGTGCAAAATTGCTGTTTGGCAAGAAGCATATGGATCAGTAAGGCAAACTCAGGGCCTCTTTAACAGGGAATTTGGAATTAATTCGGCTCCTACACGACAAACAATTTATGCAATTCATTGTAAATTTATGGAAACTGGATCTGTGGTTGATGCACAAAGATCAGGAAGGCCGAAGAGCGGACGCTCAGAGAAAAACATTCGGGTTTTAGAAGAGGCATATGCATTGAGTCAAGGAAAATCCATACGTCGTGCAGCAGTAGAACTGGAGATCAGCCGATCATCTATTCAACAAATGTTACGCAAAGATATTAAAGCGTTCCCTACAAGTTGCAAACTGTACACAAACTTGAAGAAGAAGATAATGATCGCAGGGTAGAAATGTGTGAAACGCTGCTCAACCAGCTCCTGCACATTACGCCAGGAAAGTCAGAGATTATTTAAATCAGTTTTTTTCCGATAGATGGATCGGGTGCAGAGGTCCTCTGGAATGGGCCGCTCGTTCACCTGACTTAACCCCATGCGACTTTTTCCTTTGGGGTTTCTTTAAAAGTAAAGTTTTCTCCACACGGCCTTAAAACCTTGAAGAGTTGGAACAAAAAATTAGAGCATGATGTGAACCAGTTACACAAGATTTATTGCAAAGTGTCGGGCAAGAATGCGTCAAAAGGTGGCTGAAATCTCCCGAAATTGGTGGTTCCCACATTGAGGTCTAACATTCTGTCAATACATAAATTCAATAAAATATTAGGACGGTGATCTGTTTCTAGTAGTTTATAGAATATTTTTGTAAAATTTTGACAAATTTGAACAAGCCATTAGATTGTTTTTCAAATTTTAAAGTGTATACTTACTTTTGAGACACCCTGTATGTTTGTGCATAAGCCTAAGCGATATCTGTGAAGCAAACAAGTAGATCTTCTGTAACCTTGGCTCACTTTATAATTGATGCATTGCTCTATAATTTTTCAATCGCGTTTTATCAACGTTTTTAGATTTCTGATATGGTACCTTTAATGAAGTAAGAATTGCAAGCACAACCATTTGCTTATTTATACGCTACTTAACTAATACTGTGTATTTAGTCAATAACTTGTGTGCCAAGACTCAAAGAATTTAAAACTATAAAAGCTTTGATAACACGGTCTCTAGCTTATCAATTGTGGTGTTGCGATCACCAAATTTGGAAACTGAGTTGGTTGGTTGGTTAATTAAAGAAAACCAACCAAGGATGGATTCATTAATGGTACTAAAAGCAATGTACCGGTAAGAGAATCAAACAGAACTGGACCAAAACAGAATCGAAATGATAGGTCATACAGTTTTTTGGCACTTTTTAACTGCAACTGTTTATCAGCGATATTGTTATTTTGATCTCCACAAACTAAATGTGGTTTCACTTTTCATTCTCCATTCGACCCCTAGTTTTTAGCGTCAAGCAGGAAACTTCCAAACACGACACATCAGTTTGATAGTTTTTGGTTTAATTTGACAAGTAATTAAACTGCGATTGCTCACGCTGCGAATCGTACGCTGTGACCATTACACCATTGCATTAAACTTATTCCACGTAAACTGGTTTCAACCATGCTCAAAGCAACATCTGCAACTTATAATGTGCACTCACAACACTAATCAGTGCAAACGAAAACCAAAGCAATTTAGCTGCACGAAAACTCGCGCTGTAAAGGTCAACATAAAAGCCAAATTTTAACGCGGTAGCATAAAAGAAGGTTCAAACGTGCCACATTACACAATACTTGCATTGTACGTTCTATTTGTTGAAGTATCAAGCACTAACCCATATTTCTGCATACATAGCATTATCAATGAAAAAGGTTTTTTATTGTCTATTTCGTTTTGTCCACAATCAAAGTATTAAATATTTAGGCTGTTCAAGTCAAACAGCAATCCTGGAGTGTGGCCATAAAAATGGCCGAAGTTTCAAGGCGGTGACTCGGCAGAAGTGATGCTTTGCATCACTAGTTTGCAGCCTTTTGGTACATACAACAAACTCTACGTATTTTTTCAGAATCACAAATTACGATCTGCAACCTAAAAATTATATTAACTACTGTTAGCGAAAACGTCTCTCTTTCAAACGCCACCAAGCTATAGTAAATTAAGTTTCAACCGACAGTGACACACTCAACATATTTATGTGACCACTGCTCTAAGTTGGAAGTTATAACGTGTAGACCAGGATTTCTTTACCTTTTTTTAGCCATATGCCTCCGCTACAAGCCACAGATAGAATTAGTTTTTTCCTGTCGTAAATCACAAAAAGCATACATGCAAAAACCGAGTTTTAATCAAAAAGAAAATTTGATTCATCAAGTACACAAACGAATTTACAAATATATTTTGATTCAGCTTCAGTGAGAGAACCCTGAACCTCATAGCAAACAACAGAAAAACCAACAAGAAAAGCGTGTCAACTTTGTTTTAAGATCTACACGCTGGCAAAGGCCGAGGGGTTTTTCGGGGACAAAGTGTTCGTGATGGCACAAGAACCTCTATCAAGTAGATAGGTGGTTGGAAATTACGAACGTGTTTCGTAGCTATCACGGCTACTTTGTAGTACTTTGTACTTTGCACTTACCCAAGAATCAAAACCTATGTGCTTTATTTTAATGCCTAGATTGGTTTTATTCTGTCATCATTTCGCGGGTACAAAAGCTTACATGAAAGAAAAACTGTTTGAGATTCACGTTGTCAATGTGGTGGAACTTTGGGTATAGACTTTTGTCTGCGAGTTTACGTAGAATATGCTCCTTTTGATATGATATTACAAAATTAGAGGATTTTTATGGCCTATGGTTTTAGATGTTTGGGTGTTTAGGATTTTATTGCAACTATCAACAAAAATCCTGGTTGCCCACCAACAAATAGCTCCCGTGTGAGAAGCATTTGTCTAGAAAGGGGCCTGGATCCAATGATTAATTTTTTTGATGCTTATTCGAACTGCTATAGCCAAAATAAAGACCAAATACTTAAGTTAAAAATGTATTTTGCTTTCAAACTTTTGGCCTCGACTGCAAAGACTATTTTTCCTCATTTTCAGTGATAAAATCAATAGTTTATTGAAAAACCTTCATTAGAAAATTGATTTCATAATTGAATTGAATAGAAATAACGGATTAGAAAACCAAGTCTCTTGTGGATTCTTGGCTTGTGTGCTGCCAATACATTCACCCGCTGGCGCTTCTTTGTTGCATTGTTTTAATTTTCCTATGCAGCTTTGTATAATCGTATGACAATGTGTTTTGTGCATTGCAATTAAATCGAACACTCTGATGCATTTTTTTCGTGTTAGCTTTTCAGTGTTTTTAAAAATGTTTGGCACAATTACCTGTGAAACTGTATATCGTAACTCAAAGAGTGTTCGGGAACCTTAACAGTGCGTCTTTTTTCTAAATAAAAATGAAATTTTTTCATATGCCAATAAGCAGGGTGCCATGCTCGGGAGTTTTGATTTTCTTTCGTTGACTGTATTTTGGCACTGACGCGGCGCAATGTATTGCTCAAACTATTTGTATGACTGCAACTTCACTGAGACCTTGCCCAGTTCATTGCCAACTATCTAATCTACCCATTGTAGATCAATATTACTTTTTGTTTGAAATAACAAGAAATGCATTTCAAATTAGTCTTAACTTCAACTGCACCATCAACTGCAACAACTATCACATCCACTTTGCTCTCACCTCCTCCAACAACTGATTATAATTATTTGCCAACTGACCTATAGCGGATACTCATCGACGCGGTTGATCAATTTCTCCTTTCCTCTCCCTCAAGGTTTTGTGAGAACAAAGACAAAGGTTTTTCAAAAACGTAGTTTTTCAAAGTTAGGGTAAATCTTAGAAAAAAGGATTTTGTAGAAGTCCATCATATTAGAGTTTGCATCGCCTTTTCCTTCACCTATCAGTTTCTAGAACTACTTTAGTTTAATGCCGATATTTTTATAGCAAAATTGTTTCATTCGGTTTAAGCAACTTTTGCTCATTGAATGCTCCGCGGCGCACCAAATACGAGAATTTACACGAAAAGCCCGATCGAAGCATAGATACTACGTAATCAGTTGTACGTTTGATTTGGTCAGTCGTTTAATTGGCGACGCATTGTGCAGTACACTATCATCTTAGAAAGCTCGTTTTCTTGCGTTTTACTGAGAAAGTCATTGGTAAGATATTTCAGGATTAATTAACTCACAGCGTAGTGTTCGATGGCTCGATCGTAGCTAGGAAGAGGGGGGAAGCGCCCAGGGAGCACAATCCCTCAAAGTTTTTGGAATTCAATTAAGGAGTAAAGACATGAAGGCATTTTGGGTCGAAAACAAGAAAATTCCCATATTCACAAAATTATTTTCTAAAAAGGTGATTAAATAAATTTTATGTTTTTGGCTCTACTGAAAATTTGCTTCTTGCCACACCACTGTTCGATGACGTAAGTGAAAGCGTCGAAACTTGGTTTTGCTCAATGGTGTTTCTAAGCTTGCTTTTTTTATCCTCTTTTTGAAAAAAAACAATCTTTTTCTGGTGCAATTTAAAGTCATAACACGTGCATACCCGAAGAGTAACGTGCACGACAGCTGTACTAAACACCAAGCCAATCAAAACCTGTTCAACGAAGACCACCAAAAGCATTGCGTGCGTGATTTGAACCCGTACTCTGTTCCAAACGCAATGCGGTAAGTTAGCCTCCGCAAGAGAGCTCACCTTACCGGGACAAATGCCTTTGAGTTCGACAACCTTGGCCTACGCAGGCCGACCACAACGGAGCGTAATTTGCATAGAACTCAAGTTAATACAGAAAGTTTATTGCTAGGACAATAGTTTAGGTTTTGCAACCGCTTATAGCCACTCAAAAATAAGTGCTGATACGCTGACTAAGTTGGCAAGAATGACATTTGTACAGCTTAGCCCAGAAAGCCATTTATAGCTTATGTGTTTAAACTCCCTGTTCTTTTTTTAACGAATACTACTGTTACTGTTGTGAACTGATATCTAAGGCGTAGCCAAGGGAGCACAGAAACTTTTATCCAAATCTAGGATTGAAGGTATTTTTTGGTAGGCTGCAATTTTCAAACAAAAGGCCAAGATGACAAAATTGGGAGATAGACAGTGAATTTTTGAAAAAAAGATCATTACAGAAATTCGATGCAAAACGCAAAAAGCCATCTTTCAAAATTGAGGAACACAAGCACCAAAATAATGTTTCTCACAACGTCCTCAAAAAATTGCTTCTGGTTATGTCAATGGCAGGTATATCTTAGTTGATTAATTTACTTTTAAATATAAGCATCCTAGCACTACCTTAGTTTATGCTCCTGTGATTACTATAAGTCTGTATGAATTGAGGATAAACTTGTAAAATCTTTCGCTTGAAAATGCACTATCATGCCGTAACACAAATCTATACTATAAAGCGCGATTCTTTGTGTTATTGTGGGTGTGTTTCAACTTCTTCGAAACTACTGGACATACAACCATGAAACTTGGCATGATTGATCACCGTCCGAGGTGAGTGATATAAGTGGTTTCGTGTAGTCGTGATAATGGCATAATTGAGGTAATTTAAAAAATTTTTCGTTCTTGGTGGAGAAAAACAACTTTTCACTCAAACAAAACCTAGCCCAACTTACCAACTTCCAAAAATTATATCCCATTAGAGTGTAGGGTGACGTCACAATTTTTGTTGGGCTATTTTTTAAAACCTTTGCCCGAAATTTTGCCTTGGACGCTAAATATAAAAAAGCGCCGAATCGGGCTACTTTTTTGTTTACCTGGTAGGTACATAATTATTGGTTTTTTGTGCTCAGTGATAAATTTTTTCCAGAGTTCAATGCTATTCTTTGCAAATTTTTCATTGTGCTTTAGTGGAAAAACTTCAGCAATCGATTATTTGGATTTCATTATTTATTTGAAAAATTACTTGGAAGAAAAACTCTGGGAAAATTTATGAATATCTTCGAGGCAGGTCTAAAAATATTTTGCCCTTAAAAGCTTATTTTCAAAAATTACAAAAATTATTAGCATCTTTGGCACAAAAACCTGGTTGATGAATTATACCCTTAAATCAAAATTTAACCAATATTAAAAATCAATCTGTAAGTGCCTGATTTTGGGTTAGCTTTCTCTTCTCCTAACCGCGCTTGATGCCGGGACCAAGCAACATGTGTGCAGCCTCAGGTTTTGGATTATACAAATAGGTCTGCAATAAGAAAAATCGTAAGTATTATGCCTCGTAGTCAATAGCATATTTCTGAAAATACACATCAACCACTTTGGCACCTTCCATAACTTCAAATTTATGCTTCTATGCGATTGGTAAAATGAACGATCAAAAGCGTCTAAATTATTGGCTATTTAAACAGTGCGCAAGTCAAGTTTTTTAGTACATGCTGGAATCAGGGTAAACAAAACGTTGTTAGGGACTTCGGAAGTTTTGGGAAAATATAGCGGCTATGCATAACCCTCCATAATGTTTTGTATAATCGATTTCTTTTCAAAAAACCGTACTTTTGATTGAGTAACGAGGATTGGCGGGTTAAGAAAACATGATAGTTTCATCACTGTTTTCACAACTACCTATTAGGTGAAGCTGGCTTATCCGACTAAATCGATATTCTTAACCCGGACATTATTGAGTGGTCCATGCAGGAGACGCAGCTCGTCGTTCTATTCAACAGTCAATGCTGTGACGTTCAAGACAAGCTGATGTAGTCATCTTTATTATACAATTTGAAATATTGTGCTGTTTGCATTGAAGGTTTGCTGATAAAATTCAATATAGACTTATTCTTTGTACAGGCAACACAACACAAATACAAACCTAGGAAGGCCCTTAAATATTGTGAGGTTCCTTTAAATTAGCGGTGCCCCAAAGTTCAGTTCTTTCCTCCCCGCTCAGATACACCTGTGCTTAGATATAGATTTTAAAAAGAATCCATTTGTTTGAATTTATGATATTGCGTGACTTTTACTTCTAAAATAAGCAATAAATAAAACGAAATTGGGGAATCAGCATTTGTTTGAAAATAACGTAAGTAAAACTAGTAAGTAACGCTTAGCATTGCAATTTTGACTTAGCTGTCCAAACAATGACTTTTGATACAGTTGTTTAAGCCTATTTATCTGGTAATTAAATCAGAAAAGTGATAACTGTTATAAACAATGATTGTGGCCCCGCATGCTTTGATGCCCTAGTTTTTGTTTGATCCTTTTGTATGAATTTTGCCGTTTGACCTTCAGTGCAAAAATTAAACTTGTTTTTGTTGTTGCTTTCATAGGAATTTTAAACTTAAATTTATCAACGAAAACTGTAAACGCGCGATTAAACAGTAAACAACAAACGTCTTGTTCTATAAACCCTTCTGACATATAATTTCTCAATATGCCATTTCTCCCTCCCAAGTTTTTCGCAGTTAGGCAGGCAGAGTTGCCGTAAATTTTTTTATCATGCTGTTATGGGAAAGCTTTTTGAGCAGATAGCAGCTCATACGTCAGTGCATAAATCTTCAAATGTATTTAGGCAACTTGCAATTATTTTGCTTTTTTGTAGAAAACCTAACTAAATTTTTGATGTAGATGCAGACACTGTCAGCAGAGATAAGGCTTCAGTGATGAGTAAACACATGTTTGTATAAGTAAACACATGAATATGATAAAGATTTTACGGTCATGCAATTTAATAACTTATAAAAGAGTGCTATCATGTCACGTTGCAAGCTCAATTGTACCAGCTAAATTAGCAGAGGCAGACAGGCCTGTTTTGATCTGTGTGACATTTTTAGGGCATCTTCGTCTTAACAAGACAAGAAATGTAGGCTAGGTTTGTACTCTCGAAAACATTTGCTATTTGTGGTACCTTAGCAAAGTAGCAAAAAGTAGATGCCTTCCATTTTACCAGGCATTCCTGGTTGCGAGCAGGGAAACACATGATAAACTGCTCGATGTGGTGGAGGCAGTCCTACTTTCGATCAGGTAATTTGTTGGCTCGTCAACATTTTTCTGCAAGCTCCTGAAATTAAAATAAAAAATTTGCAGATTGTTTTTAGCTTTCAAATCGAATTTTGAGTTCAGGGAAAAGTCTGTCGACGTAAGGTTAGACTAGCGGTTCTTCACTTGGGCTCGACAAGGCCGTGTGAGGAGTTTGATGATACTCTTTGAATTACAAAAATTTAAAAATATTCCTCATTGATTGTCGCCAAAATGCAATAAAAAAAGAAGTTGCTGGAGGGGTATCTGCGTGAATGCTAAAACAGGGAGCAGAAATGCCCTTCTAAAAAAAGTAAAATTTAAATCTATTTTTTATCAAAATTTTGTGAATTTGAGGGACTATGCAAAGGATAACTTATTTATGCAGTAGCCATGGGAAAGATGGATGAATCTTTAGTTTCACATTTAGTATGCTATAATACATTTTGGTTTCGGCTGTGTAATTATTTATGCGGTCATACCTTTATACAGGTTATTGGTTACTGTCCGATGCCTATGTATCCTACCCCCATTGCCTCGACGAAAAGCGAAAAGTGACATTTGAAGAAACGTTATCTACTCTAAGAACGTAGGAGCCAGGAAATTCCGGCTTTTCTCGCTGAAAATCCGGGTCCGGCAGTTTAGGGGCTCGGTTTAATTTAGAGCAGCGTTTCTCAGTGTTCTTTGTCATGTGGCGTATTTTCAAATCAAACAGAAGTCTGAGCCCCAATTATATTATATCCTTTGCTATTTCAATGATGATCTCTTTATTAGGTAATATGAAAATGGCAGGCCATGGTCTTCGTAGCAACAAGATCCACCGGCTGAGAAACATTCATCTAGAGTTCCCAAATCTTCTAGAAATGCAGCATCCCGATTCAAATTTTAAAAAATTTGTGGTTTTAATCCTACTTTTTTCTCAAAAACTTTTGGTTTTGATAAAAATTTGAGTGATTTTAAAGAATATTGAAAACCGTTCAGACTGAATATAATTCGCTTTGGGCGTGAGCCAACCTCCCACTATGTTTAGCAATTGACTAAAAAAAGGTATTGTTGATCTCTTGACTCGCATCGTTTTGTTAGGAAATTTCTGATTTGTGTTTATAATTTGCATTTTGAAAATAATCGAGACCAGATCCATTCTCAAGCAAAAAAAGGAGTAGTTCAACAATCGCTTTGAAAACATCGTAGTTGTTCGGTGGGTTTATAAAGGTTAACACAACCGTAGACGGTAAAAAAATCAGCGTGTACAGTTATTTGCAACCATGCTAAAAAGTCATTCAAGTCGCATTTTTTAGTGATGGCTTTCAAATCAAAAACCGCTGTAGAATTGCAACTTTCACAGTTATTAAACTTCACAAAGTTGTACTGGTCAGACCTTAGCTGATTAGAGAGGTCACCTGAAGTCATATGCGCTTTTGTATTGGTAATTATGTGGTTATCTTTTGCGATCTAGATATCGGAAAGTGCAATGTTGTTATGTCTATCGCTGGTAGTTTCTGATAAAAGACTACATTCAAAACAACGAAAAATTGCAGAAGAAACTGTGTTTGTTTCAACACGTTTGCAGCAATCGACATGAGCGCGATTCTAGCAAATAGCGCAGTTATCACATGCCTCTGAGATATTTGTATTGCAAATTTTGCATACAAATATTTCATAAGATTTTGGGGCTAGTTATCAATTATATATGATCATCATCTCATTACCCCTCACAATTGATTGGGGTCATTTTCGTTTTTGATCAGCAGTTTGCTTGAGTCATCGTTTTTTCTACGGTATTTAACATTGATCCATTTCTTGTCCAAATATGAAAGAAATCTAAATCTCTGGCTCTGTGTTTTGTCATCCGTACTAGAAGCGTTCTTTTTCGGCAAAGATCAACAATAATAAACGCTCGATTTACAGATGGGAGATTCATTCATCTTTTTAGCTTTGAAACAGTTTGCATGCAGAATGTTGCGAATCTTTGGATGAGCAAAGCAAGCAATGATTGTCAGGTGTTTTTTTTTTGAATTGAGATTACGAGACAGACGATGAACAATAAAAATATGAAATCTGTCAAATCTACTCCATGTGTCTCAATAGGAATTATAGCGGCATCACCTACATGATTGTTTTCTTTGTACGGTATGCCTTTAAATTCGAGATTTTTCCGCCTTTGCTCTATTTCAAATCATCTAATTTGACATTTTCTTCTTTTAGGGAATTTCCATCTTTTTTGTCATTTTTTCCGGAAGTTTAAGTTTCTTTGGTTTCGGTTTTTTTATTGTTTGTCTTCTTTTCTGCTCGTTGTTGATCTGGTCATATATCGCCGAGATAAAATCTTGTACTGTTGATCTTCCTCACTTAAAATTTCTCAATATGCCATCCCTCCTTCTTCTCTTTTCCGTAGAGGAGTATGCAGAGTTGCTTTAAGTACTGTTATCCTTTTTTGATAGTAAAGACTTTTAAGATTATAGGCTACATATAACCACTTCCCTTTCGGCCTGCTGTGGGGTACTACAACATGAGCACATTAATATAGCCTTAGATATAGGAACATGTGGTAATCTTCTTATGAATGTATGCATTTTTAACATAGTTAATCATTGAGATCGCTTATAGTGGAGCAGTGCGGAATTCTAAAAACAATTTCGGTGGGATTCAAACCTACAGCCCCATGACTACCTATCAGATACACTACCATTTGAGTACGGCATACCAATCCGTCACAGTTTTAATTTTTTGATGTGAACTTGGCACCTAGCTACAGTATATGCGGTTCATGAACAAATACGTAAAGCTCTGCGATGGCATAGAGACATGCAAAGACGTCGTATTGGATACTAGCAAGATTTACAATAGGTAGCCAACTAATAAAAGTTCTATTTTCAAGGCTCATAATTGGGTCACTAATCAAGTCACTTTGCAGCATGAGAGCTGGGTATTTCTTAGCTGAAATGGTAGAGCATCTGAAAGGTAATCAGGAGGCTGCAAGTTCTAATCCCACCTAAATCGGTTTTAGCTTTTCATACTGCTCCATCGTAAGTGGTCATGGTTTGATGTTATACTTCAATACAGTTGCAGGTCCAAAGTGGGTGCTGCGCAGTTTGTAATCGAAAAAGCTTCTTCATGACAGGAATACATTACAAACGCAGCTATTTGCAGGAAAAATTTCTGTGAAGAATACCCACCCATTTTAAGAGTAGGCCTTCCAATGTCACAAGTACTTGCTTTGCCTTACGACGAGGCACTATGCTTACATACATAATTATGGATTATTAAGCTCTCGAACAAGATCTGATGACCGTATAAGAGTAACACTTTGCAGTAGCAGGGTATAACTTGTTTGTCTCAAGAGAACGGTGATGATCTTTGTCATTGAGGTTCAAATTTTTTAGAGCAAGTTTTTTGCTATTTTTAGCTCACAATCAAGCAAAGATCTTTTTCACTCACTTTCTTAGCTTTTTTGCACAGTAAGGTTTTGGTATTGATGCAAAAGAGATGCCTGACTTAAATGGAATAAATTTGGGAAAATTTAATACTTTAGGCTACTAAAACGTGAAGAATTGCTTGCTGATACAGGAAAACAATTTGTGATCAGAGGGGTGGGAGGTAATAAAATATTACTCGTATTATCACTTCTAAAAAGCGAAACAAGGATTGATGAGACTATGAAGATTTGCCTATGGGTGATATGCCTATGGTGAACTACCTGATAAATGAGAGTAAATTAATGCTAATCTTCGACGGAAAATGTGGCTTTGGAAATTGTGATATACAGAGAAGTGATGACGTTAAAACATGCCATAAAAATGTTAAAATAGTGCTGAAAAGAAGAATTTAAGCATTCATGAATAATAAAATTTCATGAATGTTGATGCAATGCAGCTTCGTTTTATGCCATGCAAAGGAAAAGCAGACGCATTGACTTTTTGAAAAGAATACAAAAAGATCATGGCGATAAAAGGAGAGGAAGTTGAAGGCTAATACGTGTTTCGTAGATTTTGGAAAGATGTTTGATTTAAGTTTAACCCTTTAAAGCATAAGGGACACCAGTGTCCCATCTTATACAAACAAACTTTGTAAGTTCCATAAAGTACTTCAAGAACAGTAAATGGGTTTGAACAAATTTATTGGAATCTACCTTACATAATGCAGCTTTACCTACATAAAATTCGAATTCCAATATAATTGACATGTGTCGAAAATTGCACTTTTGAGCATAAATTTTTAGCACTTTTTAAAAGCTCGCTGTTTTTTAACACCAGCTTTACGGAGGGGTCGTTTTCGACCCTGGTTGTTGTTTATTTGCTTTATATCTTCTAAATGCGTGACCAAATATCAATAAACTGCTTTGACTTTTCTTAAAATTTATTCTACATTACATTCCAGGTTTTGAAACTTTGAAAAAAATAGCTGACTAGTTGAGTTTTTGCGTCTGGAAAAAAGCTACTCTTAGTTTTACGGAGGGGTCGTTTTCGACCCTGGTTGTTGTTTATTTGCTTTATATCTTCTAAATGTGTGACCAAATATCAATAAACTGCTTTGACTTTTCTTAAAATTTATTCTACATTACATTCCAGGTTTTGAAACTTTGAAAAAAATAGCTGACTAGTTGAGTTTTTGCGTCTGGAAAAAAGCTACTCTTAGTTTTACGGAGGGGTCGTTTTCGACCCTGGTTGTTGTTTATTTGCTTTATATCTTCTAAATGTGTGACCAAATATCAATAAACTGCTTTGACTTTTCTTAAAATTTATTCTACATTACATTCCAGGTTTTGAAACTTTGAAAAAATAGCTGACTAGTTGAGTTTTTGCGTTTGGAAAAAAGCTACTCTTAATTTTACGGAGATGGACAATTTCAGAGTGACTTACGTAAAATGCTTAGCTTACGTAAAACTGACTAGTTAAATGCTTTCATATTTCGTACAAAACGTATCTTTTAAAAGTAAAATTATTTTGTTATGCGTAATTATTGCGATACAGCACACTAGCAGTTAAAAAACTAGTGCGAGAAAAAAGCAATTAGCTAAACAAGATCGAGGTCGAAAACGAACCCTCCGTAAAACTAGGTGTAGAAAATTTCCCGTAAAGCTAGTGTTAACAAAGAGCGATATAGCAGAAAAACTTATAGTAATGTATTCCCCACTTGCTCGGCTTACCACATCTTAACAGCCAAAAGAGATATAATGACTTCTCACCTACAAGATAAATTACCCTGATCATTGCTTTATGGAAACGCTTCATGTAAACAAGTTCATTGTTCCGTGAAACACTCCGGCATGTCGCTCTTAGGGTGCATGGAATTAAGAGCGGGATTGTGCACTGTTTCGCCGGCCAACCCCGCCAAAGCACCGCGTGGGAGAATCTTGCTGCTGTACGCGACCAACCAAGAGTGCCTAAACTCCTTACAACTCCCCTTAGATTGAACCCGCTTAACCGGTAAAAACGGGGGATAGGGAGGGTGAGACATTCGACCCTAGTTTTCGAGTAGGGCAAAGGTATTGGTTTTGCCCAACCGCTAAAATTTTACACACCATCCGCCCGAATGCCCGCTTTATGACAGTCCCAGGCTACTAGATTCTGACGACATGGTTTGAAGGCGTCGATAGTAAGCTCTCACTGGCACAGTGGTTCGCACTTTTAACACTTCAACGTTGGTTAGTGCGTTATTATAGTTCGTGATATCTTATCGCTCAATTTCAAAACCGCAACTATTCATTCTTTAGTCACACATCGCGTCCACCTGCAATTTAGGGGGCAACGTTAATCTCTAATTCTTTGCTCACGGCATTGGGTAGGATGAATCCTTGCTGATGAGGCAAAAAGCCGAAACCTGGGTCCAGAGATGGTCCCGCCTATTTCGTTAACCCCCGTTGTTCGGATCGTGACCCTTTGTAAAAACTAATTTTTACCCGGAGTTATGTTGCGTCGTATCTGGTTTCTGTGAGATTCGAACCAGGGTCTTTCGAGCTGCTTTTCCGCGCATGCGGGGGCTTGCCGTCATGTAATCACGTTCTGTCATGCATGGCTTAAAGCACCACATTCAGCGTATAACCTTTGGAAGGTTTTCCTATGCCTATTTCCTTTCGTGAGATCAATTTTATGTAAGGCTATCAGTTTTGGTTCATACTTGCACGGTTAGCAGTTACGTCAAGGTGAACCTGGTTCAAAAGTAAATGATACTTAAATCTTGTGCTTTGTGTTGGATTATTTGGGTTTGTTTTGTACATAGTCCTATGTAAGGTAGCCAGGAGCTACGTAAAGTATCCTAGACTTGGCATAAGACCTAGTGACCACAATATGTTTTTAGTACCCGTATTTGAGGGATGGTCACACCTATTTTGTCATACTAAAGTTGTTCGAATCGTGACTCTTTGTATACACTAAAAAAAAATTTAAATTTCATAACAATTTTTTATGTTTTTTGTATTTGTAATGTATTTGCCCATTAAAGGAGTCATTTAGGAGAAGTACCTTTGTTCGTGCTAGATGAAAGCGCAGCTCCCTCGTTGCTGTAATTTAACTTGCAATTGCAAACTGACCAGATACCGATGTTGTGGTGGGTGTTCATGTCAGTAGGCTAGGTCTAGCTTACCTAAGCAAAACCAGTGATTGACCACTCTAGTGATTCATCATTGGTAAGAGTTATGAGTGGGAAGGAAGCGTTCTGTAGGCCAGCAAATGCTAACGGTGTCATTTGGGAAAAATTTTGACTCTGCATTCTTGCGGCATGATGACTACAGGAGCAGTTCGACGTAATAAAAAACAATTGCCTAAAGATTTAAAGGCTGACAAAAAAATAAAAAAGGTGAAGTTCTTGAGTTTAAAACAAGTAATTCCAATCTGAATTTATTAAATGGAAAGATACCTAAGCAGTGCATGTCTTGTCGATCTATTTACCTGCTTTTGATAAAATTTCTTCCAAAAGTAAACAAAAGATACGGTAGCAAAACAAAATGTTGACATTTCACAGATGGTGAAGGCCTACAACCAGTTCATGTGTGGTGTCTATTTGGCAGACCAACTTAAAACTACATATACCGTAGCATTGGCGTTAGGTCCAGATATAAATACTGCCTACAATTGTTTTTTATTAAACATTCCTTATGGTTGTGAGCACCTACATCATTCACATCAAATTAAACTAATCAGATGTCCAGAACCTTGGTCATTATGAATTTTGACAGCAAATTGTTTTATGGCCTTGTGGGCAATTAAACCTCAATTAAAAGAAGCTATCTGGTTGGATAAAGACGAGACTCTGGCAACCAGAAATTTGAATAACATCAATATGCCAGTCTACCGTTAACCAAAGTAAATGAAATATGGTGGTACAGGCATTTCTGAGGAAAAACAGTGATAGCGCATTTAGGCGAGCAATACATTTTGAAGTGCTTGCCAGAATAAGGCGAAGGACACCGAAGATAACGAGCAGGAGGCAGATGAAGAGGGAGCAAAAAGGTTCAATTGGGGAAAGAAGATGCCACCGACGGATCAAAGTGAAGTAACGCTTTCTATGAAATTGCAAGGAACATAAAATGAATTTAGTTACCTAGGTTAGGGGAGGTGAAATCGGATTTTTAACGTTAGATCTTGCTTGTACCGCCGAAAAAAATGAATATCATGTGATTAAACTTCCAACAACTTGATTTATTTCAATTTAAAATGTAGAGCTGAGCAAAATTTCCCATTGTTAGGAATTAGTTTTGCGGCAAAAATCCCTGCTGAAAGCGTCAAAACAATTTACATTTTATTAAGTGTCGTATTTCAGGGTTTTATTTAATTAGTTGCTCAGTTTCGCCACCTAGCGTCATGTTAAACTTTTTGTTGCAAACAGATGTTTTGCTTCTCTCTGAGCGCGTGAGCAAAGTACGGTACGTGTTAAAGAGAGGCAAAAGCTTAAGCTAATTTGTTGATGCCTTGGTCGCAGCGCAAGATGATAACTTATACTTAAAGCAATGCTAATTTTTCTACCAGAAAAATCGTAAAACATTAAGATTAATCAAAGAACGCAGCTTAAATAAAAAATTTATTTGAATGGCATTTCAAATCTACAATTTATTATTAAAAAATAATTTTTAATGAGAAAGTTGAAAAGGCAGCTCTCAAAAAAAGTGTGACGAGTTTATTTGATCAAGTGTAAGTGATAAACATCTTAATGTGGTTAGCGCTGCTGTGGTCTTCCCCTCCCGAATTTAACTACAAAGCGCAACAATAACGTTGCAATATTTAATGTTTTATTTGTTCGAGCTAATTGAAAGAAAACGTTTGATCATGATCAAACCATGAAAATATGAGACAAATAACTCTCAATCTAACAAAAGCTTTTTGCTATTATTTGAGTTAAAATAAGAATACGCTTTTAGGCGCGTTTATTGCTAATAAAAAGTTTTCCAAATTTATGGCTATATATGTCATCTATTTTTTTATCGGCCACGAGCAAGTTGAATTCTATTTTAGGGTCTGCTTATATTGTGTTTTTGGAAAATTTTTATGTTGTATTTTCTATTTTTTGAAAAATGGCTCTTCGCTGGTTTCCTAATTTTGTGAGCAATACGATTTATTTTTGTACGTAATGCCTTGTATTATATAATTTCTTGACTTCGTATGCAATTGTCTGACAGGCAACATGTAAAGCCAGTCAAAACAGTTTTTAACACGTGTCTTTTGAATTACAAACATGTATCGTGGATTTTTTCTCCTAATATGACTTCTTATGTTAAGTGGGTTTGGCGGGGTTGATAAATGCATATATTTAGAATAAACCATTTGTTTGTTTGACGTGCGTTGTGAATATGCCCTCTTCGATTTAAATTTCAATGTATTAACAAACTTTTAAATTTAATTTTTATTAAATGCATTTTAAAATTAAATATTTTACTACATCTATAAGGAAACAAATGCTTTTGGTTTTTAAGTGGCGTGTCGAGACATATAAAGCAAAGAAAATACTTGCCATATATATACAAAAGAGCTTTCTATTTCTTTTTATCTGTGATACAGTAATTAAATAGATGTAGAAGCTCTAAGATTGGAAATTTTTTTATCGATACATCCATCGCCGTATTTGGTGACGGCTTCGGAAAAGCATGGTTCATCCAATGGATGCCAAAGCCATTCATAGAGAATATTGCATCAAAATTTTGAAATAAAGTTTTTTTCTGTGTTTGAAGGGTTTAATCTTTTGCCCCATTGAAATAACTAGTTGAGGGGCATCAAAAACCACCTTTTCTACCGAGAAGTTTTGAAAAGCTTGTAAAGTGGAGAATGATGAGCTCTTCTATTAATCTTCAAAGAGATTATCTGAATATTTTGCAAAATCTACATTAGGCTGATGATATTTTTCTATTGATTTGTTTTTTTTGTGTCTCAAAGTTGGCCTGAAAAGTTGCAAAATAAACTGTCTGTACTCGCACAAAGCCTACAGTTTAGCTTCCAAATTTTTTTTCTGTTTTACTAACTCTCCATAATCGTCCTAAAGCATGCCAAAATATCTGTTGGGAGGCCGACAAATTTTTGATCTAAATGGTCAAAACAGAGTAAACTTGAGCAAATAACACTCGATAGAAAGTAATTTTTTATACACAGGGTTACTGTTGGTCTTGGTCAAAAACTAAGCACGTCGTTGCACAATGGCAACAAAATGCAAAAGCGCATTGGTTTTCCCATTTCTCAAATCGAAGACATTTATTTTATGTACACTTTATAAAATCAGAAGGTAAACACGAGCAATAAAATTTTAAGGAAAAATCGTTTCTAAAACAAACTTAGCACGCAATTTAAAAATAAGCAAGTTTCTTAAGGTGGACAACAATTATGTTGATTTGTATATTCTAAGACGACATTCTGGAAAATAATCACAAATGTTCAACACAGGAGTGGTAACCCTACCTATACATAAACTACTGCAGTTCCTACTTAGGCCTACCATCCTTATTTTGTATAAACAAATACTGTAAACAAACAAACTACACAAAAATTTGCGAGCAAAGTGGAAACATTTATGCTCCTAAATTTCATTTTAGCCCGTTGCACATTTAGATGAGAATAAAGAATTCTCTTTTAGAGATGACTAGAATAGCGGAAATTATGTAGTTTTTAGTATCAACTACTGGGTAAAAATGCCTTAAGCTCTCTATCTCTCAAATTAGTTTTTGCTTTTTATGTTAATGAATAATTTGTTATGTGAAATAATTGTCATAGACTAAATTATTAATTTCTTATGCATTTTATTCGTCAATTATTCTTTTAAGATGCTTGAATTTTGCAACGAAACTCAATCCAAAAATATTCTAACATTCTAGCTTAAAAGAGGTAACCAAAAATGCCGTTAAAAATTGTTATTGTAGGCAGATGATATGTGTACTCTTCGAACGTGTAAGCTTGATCCAATAAGTTTTCACGGTAATAAAAACTAACCGGTATTAATTGTATTTCAGTAAATTAGAAATTTTTTGGCGTATATTAAGACGCTAAATCTATTTTGCTTCTTAGAAATATCATCAACTATAGATGTAAATTTTTCTAGTAGATGCTATGTCAGGGGTTCTTAAAACAGGATTGCGCCCCCTTGGGGGGGGGGGTGGTGAGTCTCGAGGGGGCGCGAAGGGTGTGGAACCTTGCAATGGCGCTGTTTTGTGCAAGTCATAAACAGAAATAATAGTGATAGGTTGTCTCGTGTTAGCAAAAATTTGTTGATAATAGCACAGAAAAAAATGATAAAATTTAAAGTTGAAACATTGAATATTTTAAAAATTATTATACGCTTACTCTCAAACAGAAGAGTAATCTCGCTCAGACAAGAGTTAATGATGCGACACCAACCGTCATAATGAAAAGCGCATGAGCCGTTTTAGTGGTTGAACTGAAGTAAAGCAAAAAGTGTATGAGCACATTATGTAAGTTATATCTTTAAAACAGATTGATCATAAAATTAAGATTTACCCATTTAAATTGTTGCAAAATGAGTTCAAAAAAAAAGAAAATATGACAAAATTGCCTTGGCTTTGGCTTCACCGAAGCCATAGATCAAGAGCAGCTTGTTTCAAACTGTGCAATATGTCTCGAAAACTTGAGCAACGATGCTCTCTAAGACCAAGTTGCTTAAAACAATATTTACGATCAAAATATTCTGGCCCACAAAATAAGAACTTAGAATTTTTTGAAGCCAAAAAGAAGTTGTTTGAAAGAATGAAAATTGTGAGTAGTGATGCATTTCGGAAATATTGACCTGCCTAAGCAATAGAAGCACCATTTGAAATTGCATATCTAAATACTCTGGCAAAAAAATCTGACAATATCGGGGAAACATTGATATAACCATGCATGCTAAAAGTAGCCAGTCTTGTTTTGGGAGAGGATAACAGGAAAGGGCTGGCGAAGATTTTTCCCTCCGACTCTGCTGTAAAAACAAGCATTGAGAAAATCGAAGAAGATATCAACCTTCAAGTACTCGACAAAATAAACAAATTATGTGCTTTTGCCATTCAGTCTGATGAGACAATTGGCATTGCTCAAATGCTTCAGTTGCTGGTTTAAATTCGCTTTGTTGAATCTACTTTAATTGAAGAAGAAATGCTATTTTGCAAACCCTTGCAAAAAAGTCGCAGAGCAAAAGATGTGTTCAAAGCTGTTTACTCTTACTTCGACGACAATTTAATTAAATGGAAGAACCTTGTGAGCTTCTACACGGATGGTGTTCCTAAAATGCTTCGATCAGAAAGCAGATTTGGAGCTAGGATTTAGCAGAGAAGTCCAAAGGCATTAGAAATTCACTGCCTTTTCCACCACGACGCTCCTGCCTCAAGGATTTTACCTGCTACAACGATTGACTTGCTGGGAATTGCCATTCGTGTTGTCAACTTTGTTTAAATTTGTGTCAAATCTAGCCTTTTACCACATTGTGCAAAGATATGGATGCTGATCATGAAACTCTTGTTGTTTCACACGGTTGTTCAATGGTTATCAAAAAGCAGTATACTATCTCGGATTTACGAGCAGAGGAAGGAAGTGGAGCTATTCCTCAAAGCTCAAAGAAATCAGAATCTTCTGCATTTATTTACAGCAGATGGGTTTCAACTGACTTTGCCACCATGCCTTGTTGACATTTTTGAAGTGCCTAATCTTCTCAAACAACACGTACAAGACTGCCATACAAGCCGCATAGACCACTATGATTCCACATGAATATTCATATAAAAATTAGAGTTGTGGTTTTGAAGAGTTAAAGGGGAAACGTTGCGTCTTTCTTTAGCTTTGAAGCAGCTCTTGAGAAAAACAAGGTTGACCTGAATACAGAAATAAAAGCCGAAATAGCAGCCCATCTGCAATCGTTAAAACAAGAATTCAAGAGGCATTTTCCAGATTTAGCTAACAATGACCTTCGACAATGGAAACTGGTAAGAAATTCCTTTCGTGTAAAGGTGGGTCTTCTGCCAGACAAAATATAGAAAGAATTCTTGGAATTAAAAGGCAACTCTGTTGCTAAAGATGACTTCGAAACAATGTTTCTCAATAAATTATGGCCTAGATAGGAGCGTGCGTACGAGAATATTGGTAATGTTGTTATGCGTATCTTACTACCATTTTCAGCCTCATGTACATGTTCGAGTGAAAGCAGCTTTTCTGCCCGTGTAAGTGTGAAGACAAAAGCTTGAACAAACTTGATTGTGAAGCCGATATGCGATATGTATTATCTTCAACTATGCCGAGAATGAAACTGCTAGTTTCGAAAAAGCATCCACCTTTTTTACCTTAATGCTTGAGAAAATAAATTGTGTTCCACTTATTTTTTTTGATTTACGCACAATAAAAAGTTGGAAATAAACTTTGCTCGTTTTCAATTGGTTTAGAACTTTTTAAAGGAAGGTAGGGGAATAAGATTGTTTGATTGGTGTCAAGGGAACGCAAACAAAAAGATTAAGAACCCCTGTTTTATGTGAATGAGATGGTATATAACAATGGCGTTTGGAGTCGAAGAGATATATGATATGATGAATAACATAACACTTCACATGTTTTGAATTTTTTGATGCTATGGTATCACTATTTTTAAGCAGAGTTAATAAAATGTCTGAAATATTACCATTGGCTGCTGTGTAGAGTTGGTTGCTCAAGAACTATCGTGTTAAGCTGGAACTGCAGTTTTTAACTGGTGAAAATTTTTCACTGGAAATTTTACAAGTCAGTGTAGGTAATAAATATAAGCCTTAAAATCCGTTGGGGTAACGTAATAAATTTAGTTTAGTTCACTGGTGTTCTGGAAAAGAGATCAAAAAGACCAAAAATAATTTGAGACATGGGCGTATCTAGATCTAATGAGGCACTGTGGTTCTGGCTTTTGAAAAATTTGCGTCCATCTCCTGAAAATTGAGGTGCTGCGAAATTTCAGATATACAACATTGGATATCAAAAAGTATTGGTCTCCAAAAAAGTAGTTAAAAGAATTGAGAAACACAAATTTTAAACAATGGTTTTGGCTCCCTACCAAAATTCGCTTCTGGCTAGGTAAATGCTTACAGATTATTACTGCAAATGGTTTCTTTGAGAATGTAAATAGTCAATCATCTTTTCATTACTTTCACTCGACACAGTGTTGATAGTTGATATCGTTTACACGTGTTGTTCAGGAATTTAAACCTGAAAAAGAAGTGTTGGAACGCACAATTAGTGGGGAAATGCTCAGGTAGAAATATACATCTTCCAGTCAGATCAATGTGAAACAGCGTGGAAACGCTGTTCTAACGCCCACCTATACTCCTGATGCTGTATATTCATGCTCCATGCCAAATCATAAACAAAAAGTTGCAGCAAAAATGGAAGGAGTTTGGCTGTGAAATACGGTAAATCAAAGTAACTTGACATAGTGATTTTAGAAAGTAAGGCAGGACTTTGATACTTTAAACAAAGCAATTTCAAAATCATTCTTTTTATCACTTTCGCTATTTTAAAAATAAGCTAAAAAGCTAATGTTTTTATTTGCTGATTGAATATTGAGTTTCAGCTGAGATCTTTGATACTTATCTATTATTTTGGTATTTATAAAAGCTAAAATTTAGTCGAAGTTAAAAATTTAAATCATAATTTGCATTTTCTTGCACATGTTTGTAAAGCATATTTGTACGTATTCTTGTTTAGGGTTTTCAGTCAATATGATGTTGACGTCGCTATAACAGGGGTCTGTTCTCACCATGCTTTCTCCACATATTTATTTGTGTGGTGCTGAACTAACTATCACATCATTTCATCTACGGTATGCAAATAACTGTCGCCAATTAATATTATAATGGTAGATCCAAATGTTATTTTTCTTGATACAGTATTAACAAGTTCATCAAAAAACTGTTGCATATGTTTGCATACAATTTTTATCTAAAAATTAGTTTCAAATTTATTAGCATTGCAATAATCTGCAAATTCACATTGCATTTGGCATTCAATAGACGTTTGAGAGCACTATTTTTTTAGTAAAGCAACATCAAATACCAAAAATTTGGTGAACATTGGCTACTTAAGCATATTGTCAAACATCTTGCAGTTAGCTACATACTTTTCGTAGTGGCCGACATCACATTTCTTTGAAAGTAAAATCAGAATTGAGGAACAAAATAATTAACTGCTAAATTTTTCTATATTTATGTCTTTGGTGTTTTTCGAAGAAATTTCTGGTACTTGACTGCAGCATTTTTTTTTATTTGCCATATTTATCCTCCATTCACGAGAAAGCGATGTATCGCAATGTTTTGGACGAATAGTCCGCACTCGCTTGGGAGTTGCTATTTCCGAGATGTCTGGGTCACCTGTCTTCCACATAAAGGTGAGGCGTTCCGTTAAGTGCTTTGCCCAACGACACAACAAGCGAACTTGCCGGCTTGTTTTCCACAACCTCCCATAAATGCCGAGCGCCAAGCAGGGAAGCTATAGATACCATTTTTTAAAGTCTTTTGGTATGACTCGACAAGGGGAATGAACCCCAGGTCTACCGACTGCGAAGCGGACGCTCTAACTACTACGCCATCGCGTCGGTTATTTTACTTTCATTTTCCTACCTTCGCATGACTTGGGTGGTTGGTGTAAATCTACCTTCATCCACCTATGACAGCAGGGGTACAATGGGCGAATTTAGAGTGAGGCAAATGAGGTAGCTGCCTCTGGCTCCCCTTTTTGGGGACCCCATTTTTGAAGAAAAAGGAGCCCTCATTTCCAGACGTGTCAGAAATATTGGTGTCAAAATCTTTGATCTACAAAAAATAGATTTCACCCAAATTTAGGATGAAGACAAGTTACAGTATTTCAGCCCTTCAAAATAGTGGTTATCTCCAAAAAAAGTTCTTTATCAAAAACCTAAGCAGTTGGGGGGTCCTTCATGAATTCTTCCCCAAGGCCCCCCAAATCCTAAACCCACTACTGTATGGGTATTTTCCTTAGGGATGATGCTCCCAAATTTTGTCGAAACGATGATGCTAAGTTGCTATTTGCCAAAAAAATATCAATGTTCAAAAAGAGTTATCATGCAATATTGAGAAACAAAGGGCCTAATTTTTGTTTCCGGCTATGTTAAAGCTGCCTACTCACATTTCATTCAAATTTTATTGGATCAACACAGCTTTTCAAAATCCTAAAGTCTTTGTTAATAATGGTGTTTTACTATAATTTTGAAGTTAGGAATATTTATTTCAATCTGTGGAGCAATTTTGTGCTACATCATCGAGATTTCTACAACGTGCAATGCATATAAACTTATACATTTAAATAGCCTACCTGAAACAAAAAGACTGAAGTTTAAAAAGCCCCTTGTTGGGAAATTCGGTAAAAATGTTCTGGACTTTGGCTTTTTCTTTGATCGTACTTGACTTTCCAATTGCATTTTAGTGAGTTTGGAGAAAGGTCTTACGTCATTCGTAGCTACGTAGAATACTCCTATGCCTTAGAAAAGTAAGAATAGAATTAACTAGATTTTGTCTGGTGATGAACTTGGCCCTTTTCACTTGTAGTCAATTCCTTTTTCAGTTTTCGGATTCATCATAAAACCATAATGTATGTCAATGACTTTCTTAGTGACGCAAATTCTGATAGTATCAAAATATTTTTTTATGTAAATTTAAGGTTTAAATTTAAGCTACGGTGCTCCCATAAACTAGCAAACGTGTCTCCACATACGCGTTTAGTGCAAATTATACCAATCATTAGCACGCTGCTTTATTTGTAGAATTACCGATAACGTTGTATAACTGTTCATTCTACAAAGCCTTGAAGTAGTTTAGTATTTAAACGCAATGTAACTTGTCTAATAAAAGTTGCAAAGGAAGTAGTATTGGGGCTATTTTGAGGGGTTATTTTAAAATGTGACATGCTAGCTCGAAATATTATAATCAACAAAGGTCTTTAGACCTGTTCAAATAGTTGTGTTAAAGTATTTAGTCTTGTAAATCATTATAAGTCTGCACTGTTGAAAGTAACTTTGTTTTGTACAACTTTACTAAGACATGTTTCCATTTGCTACGTCACCGATATTGTCTACCCACATTAGCTTGAGTTTTTCCGCACCTCTTGAACAACCTTTATGATCAATGCGTGTACTGACGAAGATACTTAGTTTTGCTTCCATTTGGGATTAACTAGTTTTGCTTTTAGAACTTATGAAGAAACACTTATTCATAAAAAAGATTAAACTCTATTTTTTGATGCACCGTAACAAGCAATTCGCTTGTTTTCTTTTCAATGTCGATGAGCATCAAGCAGTCGATGCCGGCAATTTGACTACAACATTTATTTTACTGTAAATGACAAGTTACGGGCTAATTCTTTTTATCTTTACTCAAACCGTTTTATGTTTACACATTTAAAGCATGATTATATTTGAATGTACGTCTGTTTAATTTCCTTTGAAACTACTAAGCGTAGAAACATGAAATAGTGCCCTCATTATCACCACCCAAGAGTTTGTTGTAAAAGGTAAAGAAGTTATAAGAACATCTAGACAACTACAACTTTTTCTAAAACTCCAATTTTGTTTTTGAAAAAGAGCCAGTCAATGACTTAGCATTTTGCAAAACGTTTTGGCACTAGCAACCACTGGGGTTTTAAGCTATTCAGCAGAAAAGACATCCTCCCTCAACGTGCCAGTGGAAATATAAATAAAATAAAATTTATTTGGATTACATTTACTACAATTCATGCTGGCTAATAGGGCAAATGGATTTAGGGTTGATCTACAACTCCATGAACTTATTTCAGCATATTTGATTTCACACATTAATTTTTTCTTTGATATCTTCAGACCAAATTATTCAGCAGCGCGGTGCGTACTGGCTCCTTGCAGATAAAAAAATCGATCAATAAGCTGCTCCACCTTCTTGGAAATACTTCGATCTTTCTTACACAACAAAATTAGTATTGCATTGAATTTGTTTATACCATATGCTTTTGACTCGTCTATTTCTGAATAAATATTTGCCGTCTCACACAGGGTTGAGGATATTCCTCAACAATATCTTGTAGATACAAAAGTAGTCATCGGAATAGTGATTATAAGATTATGAGAAAGCAAGTAGAGAGTACAAGGTCTTTGTTCAACTCTTTGGTTTTAAAATTTAGCTTTGAATATTGTAAAGGGTTTAAAGATCAAGATCAAGTTGATCTTAAGTTCCAAAAGGCATTGATAGACCCATGTTTGAAAAAACACTATTTACAACGTTTGTGCCGATAGCAATACCAAAAAGCGAAAAGAGGCCGTAATAATTGTGACATCATACCCAAACAATAGCATTTTGTTTTTTCGGTCAAAAGTGAGTCCCAAGGCCAGAATCGTCCATTGCAAGGTCGAATAAATAAAACGCCGTAATGTGGTGACAATGATTGAATGATCACGCGCTCAAACCTCACACAGAGCGAGTGGCTTTGCCCTTGAGAAAAATTGTTTTTCGTTGCAATGATTTGCTCTGATTGGCGAATTCTGACAAGCAGAAAATTTGTTAAAAGAAAGACTGAAAATATCTAAAACTCGAAAGCTGGTCTACGCAATTGTTTTACGCAGCTAGTGAAAAGAACAAAAAAGTTGGTCCGCAGACCTGCGGTTTGACAATGCTGGTCAATGACTCGCAAACTAATGGAGAGCACAAAAAAGATTGTCTTCGGTCCTAAGTTTTATTTACCAGTATGTCTTTAGAGATTATTCAAGTTTGGAAACTGTTACAAAAATGACGTATTAATGATGATTTTGTATATTCTTAACCATGACACAGGCATGCACATTTAGATTTAAGCATCTATCTTTGAAAAATTTTTGGAATATCGCAAAAATGAAATTTTTGTTATTTTTGGGAGTGGTTTTTACTACCAGTTACTTATCTGAGGCAGGTGAGTATTAGACCATTAAATTATTTTATGCATGCTTTTTAATAAACTTTTTTATTTTTTACAGAATTTAAATTGGCTACCTAAAGTATAGATTACTCAGATTTCCAGTCTTTCTGATTTCGCAGCCTACCTTTTTTAAATTAATCCCACAGGCTTTGATATTCCTCGCTCTTCTTAGTTCAGGTCTGAGCAGTTATCTAAATCACTTTTTATTTCTACTTATTTAGTCAGTCAAAACTTGCAGTTCAAAAATGAATTGTTGAATTATCAAACTTTTTAAAATCCAGTCTGGTCACTGAAACAATGTGTGGCCAATCATTACTAAATAAACTTTCAAAACATGTTTGAAAGTGAACGGCAGTGACTTCTTCATCGCGGTCTTGAGTTTTTCACGTTAAGATGTCGATAGAATTCTTGCATTTATATATTTCCTACTACAAAAAATGTGATTTTGTTGCGTGATTTATTTTCTGTCAAGAGTTTTGCATTGTAAAATTTGAATACTTTTTTGAAATTCACGTCGTTAATATGCTAATTGTAATACACAATAAATCAATAAAATTTTTGTCTAATGTTTTCGGCATTACTAATAGCCTGCTCTTAGGACCTATACCTACATATTTTGCCTCGTTAAATTTTAAGCGCACAAAATTACAAAAAGAGACAAAATAGGAACAGCAAAAATACTTGCAGTCTTAGATTTAGAATGGGAAAAACTATAGTCAAATGAAACGGCAGGCCTATAGATACAGTACAGGTATGCAATTTGATCGCAAGAAACAACATAGGCCAAGCTACGGTATTGTTATACAGTGCCGCTTCCTTTAACCAAACTCTTTCCCATCTAGTTGGTGAGACTGAAGTTGTTTTGGCTGTTTCTGATTTCTTTATTACAGTTATTTCGTGTGCTGAAAGTTTAATAAGGTAAAACAAGGATAGCAGCTTAAAAGAGTAAAACAGCCACATTACGTAATATTTTTTCCCAGGTTGTAAAGTGGAGATTCTTTTTATTGCTCATTTTTAGCAGCTGTTGTGTAGGTCATTGCCAAGTGTCATCGCTGCCGATATTAATTACAAGATTTCCTTTTTATTTCACGACCTGTTCTTTATTTGACATAAGCATAAAAACTAGACTATAACAAAGGCATTCAGGAAAGGTCTAGTGCTTTATTTGGCAGTGCAAAACCATTTTCCGTTATTAAATCATACTGATTGCCTCTAAAGCGAAGAGTGAAAGACATGTGCATTGTGTTTAGTGGCATCGATGTTTTCTAGTTGCGTTTAACGCGGTACCGGTAACCAACAATGAATAAACTGTCATAACGATAGAAGTTTCCAATAGTGCTTCTGAAGCTTTTTAAGGGACCCATATTTTTTGAAATTATTTTTGGAGGAACCACTATGAGCTACTTTGGCAAAATGACAACCAAAAAATTTAGGTATAGCACAAAAGCAATACAATAACCGCAAAGTCTCTCGTAAATGGTAATGAAAAACTCGATCTAATTAATAGAAAATTATAAAAAATTTGCTAATTTTCAAGAAGCGCTTTATTTCTAGTGAAATGCTGAAAAAGCAATATTTCGAAAGTTGTCGCGGCCCATCAGCGAATTGTGACCCATCGATGGGAACCGCTGATTTAGAAGTTGTAGTATGTTGGAAGTTTAATTTAGATTTTACCAACGTTAAGCTATCATTGAAGTTGTGAGTTTTCTTGGTGTTAGCGTATTTTGTGGTTTTGTCACTTCTGTGTAGTAAAATATTATATAATTTGTGTAATTTTACTTCGCCAATTAAAGAAAGTTTTTATATAAATAGCTGGGCAAGGTCTGGAAATAAATAAAACATATTTGGTGCATGTTTGATATTGATAGCTATGTTTTTGATTATTTGAATTCTTTGGAACATAGCCTAAAATAATAACTGGCAAAACCATGAATTTGAAATAAGGAAAAGAGTATGATTGATTTATATGTAGTTTAATTTTGGAATCCTGAACTATTTTTGATCTTCTGTTTGCATAACTTTTGTACAGTGTATATAAAGCTTTAATGATATAAAGTATTAATAGTCGGCTCGTGTACTCAGACTTTTTGCTATTTGCAAATAAATTGTCTATCACTTATGATGTTGTTGAAAGTGTAACTATTTTAAATTAAATAATAGATTATTGTCGCTACTGTTTTTGGCTTTTTTTCATCACTAAATAAGGAGTAATGAACAGATTTAAATATTTTACGGGTATTCATTTGCAAACATGCTTGTAAAATTACAACAAATATATCATTAGGTGCAACAACAAGCTATTTTTTTAACCCTACAGCAAATATTGATAATGTAGCGTTTTTGAAAATTTCCATTTTTGAGCTTGTCACAGCACTCATAACCTGAAATAAAGATGCAACTACATCATCATTGTTGTATATAACTGTTGAATGTGCGAGAAAAAGCAAAGATCCATTTCAATATCCAAATGATCAAGTTTATTCTGGTCAAAGGCCAAAATCTAATTAAATAGCCAATTTCTTGTGTCATATCTTTTTAACCGCTGAAAGATGAAATCTAAGAAAACTATTTATCGATATATTAACTTTTGTTTGCCAAAGTTTGATCAAAAATTAATTTTTTTTCAAAGGTTATTACAAGGCTAAGTGTGATTTCATGCACCAGTGGAGCAGCTTCTTGGAGCCAATCAACTGGTTACCAGTGGGCATGATGTCAATGATTATTCTGGCCTTTCTCAAAACATAAGTGGGGTTTTTTAAATGAGATCTTGTGTTATTAGCCAAAGTGTAGGCTACTTGTGTTCCAAAGATTTTTCTTGGAACTAAGTCAAACAACTCAAGCGGTTCGGTGCAAAACAAAAGCAATTTTAGCAAAATTATTGTAGTGCTTTGAGGCGTCTTAGCCGAAACAAAAATGCCGTCTCATTTCTGATCAAGCAAATTATTAATGTTGGTGCTAGAATTTTGTTTTCAGACAAAGCTAATTTTTTTTCACTCTTGGTCAAAAATTGCCCTCCTCTTTAAGTAATCACCCTGCGCGGACCGAGCACGCCGCACACCCCTTGCCACGACACAAGTGTTTTTTCCGTCACAGTATTCTTCAATTTTGCATTAATACATCATCGTCAAGGAGAATTTTTATAAGCCTAGAATTACAAAGTTAGCATACTCGATAGTGAATTTATTTTATCTTTTAAATATTGACTTTTTGATGTTTACCTTAACTTCTTATGCATTAACAGACTACAGGTTTTTGAATTTTGAGTATTAATATGATTTTTGTGGTTTTCATTACTCACAACATGGCATGTGGTGGCCTACAGTAGACATCAATCAAACTTGTATTTGACTATGGAAGTGCCAAGCCTAATGCGAGAACTCAGCCAAATATTACGGTTTATATAACTCGGAATTGGACCAGTATTAAGCTATACTAGGGAAATAGGCTACAAGTGTAGATATAAATTTATTGTTGTTCTACTGATGCAAAGGAAGATGAGAGTACTAAAACACACAGTTTGATTTTTTGAAGTAGCTCAATTAGGAAAAAATTGCATTGAGATATATTTTAGCTTAAAAGATTTCAACATGATAGAGATAAGCGATTATGATGTCTCAATAAAGCTTAAAAACATACTAGTGGGGAGTTCAAACTACAACCAGAAAGGCAAATTGCTCGGCACGGAAAAAGATGTGAGTCATTGCTTGCGTTCACTGGTATATCAACCAAAATAAAAAAGAGATAAGTACTTTCCAAAACATTATCATTTTCATGTTGATCTCCACTCTTGCCTTTTGAGATTGACCGTTAAAAGAAAAACAAAAAACTAGATCTTGGAGTTCACATTTAGCCCGAGATATTGTCCAATTAAGTAAAATCGGATCTTCTGAAAAAAGTTTGTTCATGCCTTTACCAAAGTAGCCAAAAAATTTCTAAAGTTCTTTGTAGTATCTTGACTTAAAATGACGTTTTACAGGTCTATAGTAGATTTGCTGAATAATGTTTTTGGCTATTCTCGTTTCTCGCTGAGTAATGTAATTTTTATTTTATAGCATCCTTATTTTTAGTCATTGTTAAAAAGCTAGACTTAGATTGGATCTTTAAACTAATTTAAATCTTGCTGGTCAAACTAAATATTTAAATACTAATAATATAGTTAGACCAAGTTTTTGGAAATGAAAAATCGTCACTGTGATAAACCTCTTACTATATTTTTACTCATTTCAAAACATTAATGTTTTAAATTATCAAGAGCTTGAAAAACGTGTTCCAACAATAACTATTTTTATGATTGAGTTTGATTATAAAATGCAGCAGCATTTCACAGAAAGTATCTTTTAGTGAACTACAGAAAAGACATAGATTACACCTTATAACAATTTATTAAGTAACCTAATTGAGGACGCACGAAAATGAAATTTTCAGTGATGATTGCTTTTGTTCTCATTGCCGTATTCGTCAACATCACTTTGTCTGGTAAGCTACGTAGTTTATTTGCTAAAATATATTTATATAATTTTTGCTAGATCTTCAGTACCCTCTAGTCCTAATTGACGTTTTAAATCTTCCGTAGTGATCTTTTTCAGCAAAAGCTTCCATAAGTTAAAATTTACTTCACAGTGGTTTTAGTGACAAATTTATGCAGCATAATTAGCTTTCATTTTCTATGGGACGATAACTTTAAATTCGCATTTAGGCCTACTTTCTTTAGCTTTATATTTTTATTTTTTTCAGCCACCATCAAATATAATTCAAATACTTTAAAAGTTAAACGTTCCAGGCCTTCCAATTTAACTATTGTCTTAAAAAATGGTTCAAAAAGCTATATGGTGAGTTTTGCCTTTACTTGTATTTAGCATATAAATGTAATCTGTCATAGGAATAAAAAGCGCTTGTCTTGACGACTTGTATTTTTTGAATGTCTTCTTATCTTTTCAAAATTTTTTAAATTTATGCCGTATAGACGCTAATTGCTTTTGTTGCTCTTTCAGATAAATTGTACGAGAGTCTGTCAAAGAAATGTTTTTGGAAAATATATTCTAAATTGTAACAAAGCAGCAATTAGAGGTGAGAGAATCATTTTCAAATGTCTTGTTTTTATAGGTTTATTGACTGTAAAATTTCTGCTATCAACATTATTGTAGTATTCATTATTTGCTTGGTAGCAACTTACAGTCAAAGCAGTTTTTAAATCAATCTCTTTATCCACGTGTCTATTTTGCACAAAACTGTTCGCAATTTATTTAAATCGCTGTTGTTTTTATATAAAAAAGTTTTACGAAATTCGTTTTAAAGAGCAGCGAAAATTGTCTCATTTTGCGGAAACCTGTAGTTAACAAACATTATACGTGCGTCGTGGCAATAGTATTTCGTTACAGGTCAGACCAGAATACACAGAGTATTCTACTAAACCGCCAAATTTCTTGAATGATAGCATGATTTGTAGCCAGCTAACTAACAATAACTTTCAATAATTTTTGCTTACTAACAACAACTTTTTAACTCACAGTAAATTTGTCTTAAAACTTTATTTTTGTAACGATAACAAACATTGTTACTACTTATAGATATTTGTGCTATTTGTCGACTTCGCTTTCGGTGTGGAACAATCAATCAGCCATTTGTTTAAAGTTTCAAGAGTCTGGTATAAAAGATTTTTTTTCATCAACTCTGCATTTGATTTTGCAACATTATTTCAGCGTTTATATTTCTCTTTATTGACATCGGTTTAGTTTTCCCAAGAGAAAGTTGAGTTTCAGTTTGTTCAATTGTTGCGTACATCTTTTATATTGGCCTACATAACACACTACTGGTAATATAGGAAAACAAACCAAAATACTCACTTTACTTTGGTAGCTTTTTGGAATTGTGAACTAACCTTACCTCAAAATATATAATTTGTTTTGTTGCTTTTTGATTATCATACTTCTTATTGATTGTAATTGCTACATATTTTTGATACCAATAAAAAATTGATTTAGGCTGTATGCTCTACTTTTATGTTTGTCTTCTTAATTCAATTGCTGGTCCAATAGAATTTACATGTAATGTGCTTTTTTTATAACTACATCAAAATTGTATATTTTGTGATTTTATATGTAAACTGTAATCAATAAATGAGTGCAAAACAATCTTTATTACAAACTATTTTGTATAAAGCATACTCAATAAAGGTGTTGATCTTTTCCCATAAAGATCTTGGGAAGATTAATAATAAAACCCAATTATATTAGACATGTTCTTTGTAAGCATGATTTTGATAGATTGTTAAAGTAGATATTTTGACGATGTTTTACCACTTTGAAGCTACAACGAAGTTGCCTTCAGCTACAAACTGGCACCAAACTTCTCAGTTAGCCGGGAAATTGTGACCCAATGGCTTTTATTATGTTTTCAAAATTTCAGAGATTTGCCAAAAAGTAATCTACAGTAGGCTAACTCTATTGAGGTGATAGGGTTTGATATACATAAGTTGGGCGTTCAAAAATAATGTTTGCATCATCATCATGCTTATTTCTCATATTAAAAAAAAAGAATCACATTAAGAAGATGTATGAAAATCATTTAAAAGAGTTACAAACCCAAATGTCAAATAACTCATAATATTAAATAGCATACCGTAAAAATGCTTTTTTAAAGAAAAGTACAAATTAAAATCAGGTTTTGTGACTCACAGTGTAGGCCTACGAGAATGGTTAGTTGAAACCAAAGCGCGAAAAACTAAGTTTACTTGGGGCTAACATCTTTTTCTTGTACAAAATATGTTAGGTTTGTTTACAAAATGAAAAGTTGTGATTTCACTTTTAAAATATAATTTCGGTAGAGAGGTGACTTTTAGTATCCAAGTTGCTACTATTGCTACTACCAATACACCGTTGAACATAATAATACAATATATTTAGCAAATTCAAACGTTTTCGGCGCTACATATCGCCCTCATCAGGATCTATACTTAAATATTTACAGCATTTAAACTTTCGTTGAACGAAAACAAAAAATACGAGGTGCATTCAATAAGTTTCCAGACTTTTTTTGTACAGGCATTTATAATTGCCGTAAACTCGAGATATTTCAGTATGTTGTTACTATACTCCTTATGAGATAATTGACCAATTTTTTCGTGTTTAGGTGCAAATTTATAGCTACAGTAGGAATTAGAGCACACCTTACTAAATCCTGATTGTCACAGCTGGTGATTTTCAAAAATGCAATCTGGACGTGAGGACACATTAGAAGAACGATATGCGATCAAGTTCTGTTTTAAACTTGGAAAAACTGCCACCGAAACGTATGGTATGCTTCAGACTGCTTATGGATCATCTTGCATGAATCGATCATCAGTTTTTCAGTGGCACAAGAGATTCAAGGAAGGCAGGGAGTCCGTGAGGGATGATGAAAGATGTGGGAGGAGTAGGGAAGTCAGAACATCTGAGATGATTGGCCAAATAAACGATTTCATGAATAGGGACCGTCGTGTTTCTATAGAGACACTAAGCGCACAGTTTAATGTCAGTGTGGGAGCTGTACACATAATCATTCGTGAGGAACTGAAGATGCGGAAGATTTGCGCGAAGTTCGTCCCAAGAGTGCTCCGGGAAGATCAAAGAGAAAGACGTTGCAATGACAGCAAGGAGATGGTCGAGCTCATTAATTCAGATCCCCAAGTTCTTGATGCCCTGGTAACCTGCGATGAAAGCTGGATCTATTGTTATGACCCAGAGATCAAGAGACAGAGTTCCCAGTGGAAGCATGCTGGATCTCCCAGACCCAAGAAGGCCAGACAGAGCAAGTCCACCCAGAAACTCATGATGATCCTTTTTTTTGACAGCATGGGCATAATCTACATTCACTGGGTTCCCACTGGAATCACAGTCAATAAGGAGTACTATATTGAAGTTTTAAGGGAGTTCAGGAAGAGATTCCGTCGGAAGAGGCCAGAACTCTTCGAATCAGGTCAGTGGCATTTCCATCAGGACAATGCCCCAGTCCACAACTCCATCCTCGTCACAGACTATTTGACCCAGATGGGCATCAAGACGGTTCCCCATCCTCCCTACAGCCCGGACCTTGCTCCCTGCGACTTTTGGCTATTCCCAAAGCTCAAGGAAAACCTCAGAGGCAATCGTTATTCCATAATTGAGGACATGAAAGAGGCTGTGACGAGGGTCCTAAACACGCTCACACAAGAAGACTTCCAGGGGGCTTTCCAGAAGTTGTTGGAACGGTACAACAAGTGCATTGATGTCGGAGGAGAATACTTTGAAGGGGACTAGAGTTTTTTGTGTGTACGGTTAATAAAAGTGTCCATACCAAAAAAGTCTGGAAACTTATTGAATGCACCTCGTAACTTGAAAATAGTTCTGATAAAAAACAGTAAAGCTTCATTCTGAGGTCTCCGTATTTGTCTGGTCACTGCTAACAAAGAATCTGATAATAGAAACAATTGCCTGCTAGGAGTTGATTGGATTTAAGGTTTTGTAAATACAGTAGAATTCGCCTAATTCGTCACCTCAAGAGGATTAGAAAAAAGTGACGAATTAGGCGAACTGACTAATTATGCAAACAGGTAAAAACTCTATAATGGCTTGTATACAAGGAGCTTGTTTTGTTGTTAACGCGGTTTGTTACGTTTATTATTGAATACAATGCACTTGCACAGAACACAAATCATGCAGTACAAAGAAAATAATGAAATCTAATCCGATAAGGACTGTTTGTTTGTTTGAGATCTCACGCGTGTTGAAATAACCACTGAGACCGCGTGAATTCATCTATTCTGCAGTAACCAACAAAGCTGTGAATACCGCTTAAACATTAAATCGAATCTGCAAATGACGAATAAGGCGAACAAAAGGTTTTTCAGGAATATAAATAGGTGACGAATTCAGCGAGGTGATGAATTAGACGATGGCGAATTAGATGAGCTGGAGTGCACGTAAAAGATTCTGCCGGGACTGACGAAAATGTGACGAATTAAGCAAAATGACGAATTAAACGAAGACAAATTAGACGAATTAGACGAATTCTACTGTAATTGTTTCAAATGAATTAAAATTACAGTAAAGTTCGGTGCAAAATTGTTTGATTAAATGATTAAATAAATATCTTTGATTAAAACACGTTTAGTAAAAATGACGCTCCGTTGGCACACAGTTGTTTGTTTAGCACAGGGTTACTTCTTTTGATCACCAAGGCTTCATGGATTTTGGCTTCGTGGGATGTTTGGCATTTTCTAATTATTTCAAATTGCTTCATGTTATTCGGCTGAGTTTTGCACAAACTGCATTTTTTATATGTTCTTTGATGGCACTTTTACCTGATCTTGAAACATTTAAGTGCTCCCCTGCTCTTATACTCAAATGTCTTGCGGACGCACCGATGTACGTGACGTTCACATCACGTGAACAAGTAAACTTATAAACGACATTTGAGTTCAAGATCAGAGGAGATTTACTTTTCAAAGAGAAATATTCCTGCACTTTTGTTGTTTTGTAGACGATTGTAAAATACGACCTTTTTTCGGACATACGACCTTTTTCGTAAACACAAAATCAGACCTTTTTCGTAAACACAAAATCAGACCTTTTTTGTGTCTTCTCAATAGAGCAAAAATTACCTGTTCAACGGACTATCTCTTCCAAAAAGAAGTTGCTTATTTTAAAAATCTTTTTTACAGTAACGGTTATCCAATCCCTTTTTTTAACAAAATTTTATGCCAATTTCAAAACGAAAAAACAGACAGTAAAACCGAAAAAGAATTTATTAATCTTTTTATCATTTCCTGCCTCGGAAAAATCTCAAAAGAATGCGATCTACAAATCTAATCACTAATAAAAAAACAGTTTGACACTAAAATTACAATCGTCTACAAAACAACAAAAGTGCAGGAATATTTCTCTTTGAAAAGTAAATCTCCTCTGATCTTGAACTCAAATGTCGTTTATAAGTTTACTTGTTCACGTGATGTGAACGTCACGTACATCGGTGCGTCCGCAAGACATTTGAGTATAAGAGCAGGGGAGCACTTAAATGTTTCAAGATCAGGTAAAAGTGCCATCAAAGAACATATAAAAAATGCAGTTTGTGCAAAACTCAGCCGAATAACATGAAGCAATTTGAAATAATTAGAAAATGCCAAACATCCCACGAAGCCAAAATCCATGAAGCCTTGGTGATCAAAAGAAGTAACCCTGTGCTAAACAAACAACTGTGTGCCAACGGAGCGTCATTTTTACTAAACGTGTTTTAATCAAAGATATTTATTTAATCATTTAATCAAACAATTTTGCACCGAACTTTACTGTAATTTTAATTCATTTGAAACAATTACAGTAGAATTCGTCTAATTCGTCTAATTTGTCTTCGTTTAATTCGTCATTTTGCTTAATTCGTCACATTTTCGTCAGTCCCGGCAGAATCTTTTACGTGCACTCCAGCTCATCTAATTCGCCATCGTCTAATTCATCACCTCGCTGAATTCGTCACCTATTTATATTCCTGAAAAACCTTTTGTTCGCCTTATTCGTCATTTGCAGATTCGATTTAATGTTTAAGCGGTATTCACAGCTTTGTTGGTTACTGCAGAATAGATGAATTCACGCGGTCTCAGTGGTTATTTCAACACGCGTGAGATCTCAAACAAACAAACAGTCCTTATCGGATTAGATTTCATTATTTTCTTTGTACTGCATGATTTGTGTTCTGTGCAAGTGCATTGTATTCAATAATAAACGTAACAAACCGCGTTAACAACAAAACAAGCTCCTTGTATACAAGCCATTATAGAGTTTTTACCTGTTTGCATAATTAGTCAGTTCGCCTAATTCGTCACTTTTTTCTAATCCTCTTGAGGTGACGAATTAGGCGAATTCTACTGTATTTACAAAACCTTAAATCCAATCAACTCCTAGCAGGCAATTGTTTCTATTATCAGATTCTTTGTTAGCAGTGACCAGACAAATACGGAGACCTCAGAATGAAGCTTTACTGTTTTTTATCAGAACTATTTTCAAGTTATTTTGTGTTTTCGTTCAACGAAAGTTTAAATGCTGTAAATATTTAAGTATAGATCCTGATGAGGGCGATATATAGCGCCGAATACGTTTGAATTTGCTAAATATATTGTATTATTATGTTCACTTTTACAAATTTTTGAAAAGAAAAGATTGCAGGCCTACATTCAAAACGGCCAAAAATTTTTATACTTTTTTGATAAGATGCCATTTCATTTGTTGAAGTTCCTTGCTGTTATTGCGATTAGGATATAGAAAATTACCTCTCCACTAAACTTGAAAGCAAAGCGGAATATTATTTATTTATAATGGCGTGGTATAGCGTTTCTTTATTTTTAATGAAATACGTTAAAAGATCGAAAAGATGCCATCGAAACAAAGAGATGGCGCAACGTCGTTTTTGAAATTGCGTCAAACAAAGATAAATTTGACCACTTTCTTTAACAAGGGTAAAACCTGATTTTAAGAAATGCATGTCTCTTTCTTTCTTTCGGTCAAATAGCAAATCTGACAAATGCGCTTGCATGAGATTAATTAAAATTGTTGCCAAATAGTTTTTACCATTGTTAAACGATAAATTAGGTACACTGACTCTGTTTTTGCAACATATGAGCTATGTGATATCATAACATGAGCTTTTTAACAGGCAAAATGTATTTTAGTTATGTACAAAACCTTGTATCCTTTGTAATTGTTTAATCTCATTTTATTTAAGCATCGTAAAAAGTAAATTCTATCGCATAGTCATTAACATATTTTTATTTGGCCTCAAGGCTTGATCTTAACGGATTGGCGTCATTACGTTGCGTCAGAGCGTACGCATGTGGTAAGGAAGTCTTTCGCGTTGTGCAAATCCTGTGTCACATATTTTAATTGATCTATTTTCTATAAATAAATCATACGTGATATTTGATCAAAATAAAAAAGTACCTTTTTAAGAGCAGGCTATGTACTAACCTATTCATAAAAGCTATATAGCCTAATGTGTTCTTGTAAGTGAAGTTAAAATGTCTGAGTTTACAATTCATAATTCACCCTCTGATTCTAAAAAATGTAATAATTATCAATAAATTTATTACATGTCTACTTTTAATTTTGGGCTTTGAATTTGTTTTAAGATATTTTTGGATTTGAATCGAACGTACCGGTATTTTGGGCATATTTTCTAGCTACGTTTGAATTTTGCTGACTTAGCCCTTTGAGCCCTGACGGGAATTCCAGTTCCCATCTTATAATCATGCCTATAGTTAAGCAATGTAAGCAAAAAATAGTCTTTGAGCACTGAAAGGAACCTCAGTATTCAACACTTTAGGCATATCATCAGTTCCAGTATAAAATATATTTGTCATTTTTTCGTAATTTTTACATGAATTTGTTAATCTTGGAGAATTTGGTTGAAAAGAATATCTGATACGCATTGCCGCATATCGCCATATTTATGTTACGTTAGTGTTTTTTGTATGTATGACAAAACCTAGCCAAATAAGCATGCAGAATGCTCATTTTCAGAGACGAAAATATACAGGTATGTTTATTACGTCATCAATATGATCATACGGAAGAAATGTAAGACTCTGTATGGCAAATAATTCCGATTTTTAACGTCTAAAATCCTGACGGGAATTAGAATTCCCGACCCCTAAAATGACCCCAAAATTTATCTGATGCACTTCATAACAATAAATATGTTTATTGATGCCATTTCGAACAAAAATATCCAAAACTTCAAAAAATTTATGGTACTTTAGATAAGTCAGGGCTGAAAGAGTTAGCAAGCCCAATGCCCTGGTCTTTTTTCTCAAAATGTGTAAAATTTCCAACTCACAGTTTGCGTCTGTTTTGAAATTGAACACTTAACTTTTATTCATACATAGTACCCATGTCCCGCTCTCGTTTAACTCAAATCAACCAGACTCTACGTTCAGCTAAACCTTTTGTACACTTCAGACATTTTTAATCTTAATTATCACTCACAGTCATGTGCTCTGATATTTGAATCTAATGCTTAGATTTGCTGTTTGCAAATTAACTTTTGTATGCTCTGTTTGCTATTGGTGACTTTTAGCATAAAAAATTTCGATTACGACATAATTTGAGCATATTAATTTGATTTAGACAGATCTATGGGTTTTATTATAATCGGAACGCTTAAACATAAACATGCAAATTTTATGGTTAAGCAATTCCATGAAAAAAGAGCAAGGAAGTTTGCTTTGAGTTATTAAATTGTTTTTCCTGCTTTAGATGACTTCTCGAAGCTTTTTTTTAAGTGCTATAAAGTAAATCCATTTTGACTAATTGAAACAATGTTGATGACGTAGTGCAGGGGTAAGCGACGTGCTGCTCTTTCATTCTGCCATAGATGTTCTGCTTTGCTTGGGAAAATCTATACATTAGGTCTTTAACTTCGTTTGGTAACTTCGGTCTTTAACGTCGTGAAACCAGAATAATAATCACTTACAACAGGTTGAAGTATTTGCTGCTGCCAGCGTTTTCTGTTCTGTAAAAGCAGAGTTAAAATTGCTCTTCGAGCGTTAAAAGTTGCCGACCCCTGGTATAGTATTATTATGTCAGATCCATGCCTTGAATGCAATAAATTTCTGGTTTAAATCCTCATAACCGAGTCGCATGAAATAATGTTTGAAAATTTCAGCTTTCATGTTTGACGCTGGACGTGAAAAAGATAGTAGAGAGAAAAGCTGGAAATTTCTTGGGAATGCTTGTTGTGTTCTAGAGAAAGCCACGTACTAGAGTTTCTTCTGTTTTATACAGAATACAAGTGGAGGGGCTGAGTAGGATGCAAATGAATCAATCCTGATGAAAACCAATTCTGAACAAAATACAGTTTTTTCAACACTATATTTTTGATGTCAAAAAATCTAAAGCAAATTGATAAAAATGCATTCTGTTTCACAAAAACTGCACAGCTTAAAGAGGAAATTGAAGACTTGACTCGATAGCCAAAGATATCCTTCTGACTGTAAACACGTTTGGGTAGTTCTGCCGCCGGGAAATTACAATCATTCAATCAGTTGGCAAGCCTCCGATATTACTAATAGTTGTAAATTTTTCTTACTTCTCCTTGCGTCATTTTTTCAGTTCTTTAAATGTTATTGTTCAACATACAAATACCGATTATCAAAAATTAAGTCGAAAGTGCCGACTGCAAAGCATATGATCAAAATGCGGCAATATAAAGGTATGAATTGCGGTATGCTTCTTAATATGGTAATTTTTAATTAACGTTTGGTGTTACAACTATCTTCAACTCACATAAACTTTCCTAGAAGCTGGCAAATAATATTTATCACGTTGGTGTACTTAAGAGCCATAAGTTTTTAAATTCTTCAGCATATGTCAATCTAAATATTGCCAAAAAAATCTGTGAGTCTATACTTGGATAACTAAAGGTCCTCGGCTACAATGCTGTTACATATTTACACAAAAAAGTAATAAGAAATTTATTAAAAAATTTAACACTTTTGGCATGGCAAAAATGCCACTGAGCTTGTAATCATTAAATGATTGGATAATTTTTATCAGGAAGAAACTGGCAATAATCATATCTTGATTATGTAATCTAAGGTCTGGTCGGTTGGATATAAAAGAGACCATAAAAAGTCTGTTGGGCGATAAACCATAAATGAAGCTTCAACTGAAGAGCAATAGAAACATTGATATAGTACAAAAATGAAGAGCTTGTTAATGATTTTATTTCTTTTACTTGCTTCCATCTACTTGATTTTGTCAGCAGGTTAGTAGATATAGAAATTTAATCTTAATCACAATCCAATGATCTGTAAAAGTTTTTAGCAGCAGTTGATTAATTTTTAAACTGGTTTTTATTTTGGTACACCATACAAGAGGCTTACTTATCAAAAGTATTGTAATTTTTTCATTTTATTTTACAAAGTGCTGATTAATTATTGAAAAATGTTTTTTAGATAATAAATACAAAAAGCAATGTTTAATCTATGAGAAATCATTATGAGACCCTATGTATGAAAAAATTAGACATAGCTATGTTTTACCTCAGAAAATATATGGAGCCGTAAAGAAAATTAATAAAATCTGTTTTTTCTAAATGACACTATGTCATTACCAGTTAATGATCATCTGCAACTTACACGTTTTGCAAGGGAGCTTCATAGAAAAAGAGTGTCCTACCAAAAACTCTCGAGAGTTTTAGGACAAAACTGTTTTATGCTACATCTTAACACATTTTTCCTAAGCGATTTTTAAAGATATTTAAGAAAAGGTCTGAAATACGACTTTTTTTGAGTCCACTCAAAAATTCAGCCTAAAACAGATGTTAAGTAATTTTTTGGAGGAAAGCAATTGCCCACTTTGCTTTTACTGGCTACCTCCTGGTTCCGACAAAAGTTTTTTTCAAAGCAGGAGCTGTGGTGAACATACATTAGCAAAACCAAACAAAAATGTTCTGGCAAACTCATTTAACCTTTTACTTCCATTATCATTTGAAAGTTGCAACAGCCTGGTATTTAGAAACTGCCGAAAGAAAAACACATTCCTATCTGCATCAGTTGATTCATGGGCCTACTAACAGCACCACAAAGAGAGGAGAACCACAATTAAGCATTACTATCAAGTTGGGAAAAAAGAAATTTGTGGTGAGTACTTTACCTTTAAGATTGTGATTTTAGCTAGAGACGCTATGTCCAAGCTTTAAAATAAAATATTATACACGATATTGCCATTTGTAATAAAAGTCTTTCCAGAAATGTAATAAACTAAGTAGATCATATGGGTCCTTTGAATACATCAAGTGATCTGAGCACGGCAGAAAAAACAGAAAAGTTTAACATTTTGTGAGTTAATTATTTCGTTTTTCTCAGAACATCTCCAGCATGTCCAATGTTTAGAACGGCTGATTTTTACTCAAGCGGCTTTGGTTTGACTGCACGTGAGATAGTACCGTATTTCTTAACATTTTAAACATTTTTTAACAAAAGTACTGTAATTTTCAAAAGAACAGCACTAGCATTTAAAAGTTGTTCAAGTATAAAATACATGTGTAGACAATTTGAAGCCTCACTATTAATGTCAGTTTTGATATTAAAAATTAATTTTTCTGTAAGCTTATACAAAGATTTAAACCAAAGCCATGCTTCAAAACAAATAATTAACAAAAATACTGTATTAAATTTCATTAAGCTCACCAATATACACATCCCATGCATTGGATACGCGCAAATCTTTTTTCATCTTAAACTTGAGTAACTTTTACTTATTATGAGGACGACAAATTGCATACCACAGTGTGGTAGTTTTCAAGCTTTGTTTTGTCTTCAACATGGTTCAGCACTTGGAATCTTTTACTTTCTATCAATGGTTACGGATGCGGTTGTGAGGATAGAAGTTATATCAATACTTTAAAAAAGTTGAAAATATAAACTTTAGGAAAAAGCTAATTACCGATTGCAGCAAGGCTACAATATCTTGGTATGATATAAAGGTTGATTTTTTGGCAAAAAGTAACTGCTAAATTGGGAAAAAGACATTTGTGTTGAGTATAGTAACAGGGCTACTACTGCTTGGTGAAAGTCAAGAATGCTAATTCCTTTTTCATCAGCAGAAGGAATTCGTAATGAAATTTTAAATTGTCGTTAGCTGTTTTAATGCTGCTGCCCAGTATCTATCGTATATCTTGGTTACGTGCTTGCAGGAAAACAAAATGGCGGCCAACCGAATAAGAAAATAGCTGCTGTGAAAATAATTTCGATTTTACAGCAAATAAGCAATGGGTTTGTTATTTGTCAATAACGCAGCTCAGCACCAAAGACGTAGTCGCAATCTTGAAATGAAAAGAGTAATGTTCACATTGTTCAGAGTTATTATGTTTTTAGAAAGAGCACTTTATGGGTTACAGTGTTTACGATAAAATAACACTGTGCCACCAGTATCGATTAATACAAAAGCAAGTCGGAATATAAATTGTTTTATGCATAACTATAGGCAAGAAATTTTTCTCGAGTTCGAAGTATGAAAAAACAATACTTATAAGTTATAAACAATATACATTTTTCTTTGTTTATTGGTTACATATTACAATTCATTAATCATCAAGCAGGAAAGGTAAAACTTTGCAAAAGCGCAACCACTCATTGTTGGAGTTGAAAGTTAAGGCGCATGTTTTTACTATTTTGGTTACAATAAACGATTTTTTGATAGTACTGAAACATTTTTTGCTCAAACTCACATTAGAAATACTAAAGGTTTCAGTGTAGTAAAACTACGAGAAAATCGGTGTTAAGACCTTTTTCAAGAAAACTGTATCTTACTTAATATGAGGCTTGAAAACGTACTTATTGCCACCATGATCAGCACACCAAACCATTTTTCTTTGAGCCTGACAAAGTTGACACAGAGCTAAAAACTGTTAGTTACCATTGAAGTTTCACCTTTGTAGACTGAAAAGAAAGCGTTCAATTACTTGAGTTTTGGCTTCGTCAACGACTAGAAAGATTCGAGAGAAAGAGTTTTAAATCATAAAACCCTGTTTTGCCCCCTTTAAGGGAGGCAGGAACGTTCCTTCCATGTTTTATGGGTTTACAAAACATGTTGCGTCTTTTCGATCACTTGATAGTATCTCTTCTACTCAAATCTTTTTTATGTTTTTTTCCACGTGCTTCTTTTGTATCATCTTTGATAGCTCTTGCTTTCTTTTTCAGCGTTCTTCAAATCTAACGCTTCTTGTAACACATTATTACTATATCTAATTAAATATGACCACACCTTTGCGAAATAATAAGTAGTTAAACATTGCAGGCAATTTACGTACAAAGATTTTATGTCTTTTGAACAGATATAGACACTTTTGTTATAACTTTTTGCAAATTTGTCGTTTCGGCTCACTAAGCAACCAGGAAACCCCTAAGTAACGCTAATGGAACTCCCCGGATACTAAGGGGAATTATGCGTAAATTTTACTAGTAAAATTTTTGAAAGAACGTCTTTATCTGTTGAATAAGGTATTTAAATAATATTAGGAAAATGTTGTTTTTACACTTACATATTGCTTAAGTTTCTTTTATTGTATATGAAAGATGTGAAGATACATTTTGCGGCGTCATTACAACATACAAGAAAAAAGCGGAAGCAATTTTATAAAATTCCGAGAACACTTGCCAAATTTGATGAACTGTTTTTGACTAATTATTCAATTAAGTAGCTTTCTTTTTTTTATCGAATTTAAATATTCATGCATCATACAATTGTATTTCAAGTTGGAAGTTTGATAAATTTTCCCTATTAAGAGATGTTTCTCATTTTGTGAAAAAGGGATGTGAGATATTTGCCTTCTTTTGGTTGAAATAGGCATAAATTTAGGGTTTACGTTTTGGTTTAGCAAGCGTAAACCTAATGACAGTATATGCTCATAGAGAGTTATTTCTTGTGCCATTACATTTTAGATTTTTTCTAATGTGATGCTGATCTTCAAACTTTTAGTTTGTTTCATAAGAATTTTTTGATGTCAAGATTGTTCATGGTTCAGAAAGATATAAACAGTTGTATATCACTTGAAGTTTTTCACCGCGTTCGCTTTTGTGTGCAATAAAGTTACTCTAAACTGTTGCGCAATATTGCATTTTCATGGTGATATGCTGTAATGGGATCATAAAAAGTTTTCCTCTTTTTAAAGCTTTCTTTTGATCAGAAAAGCGACCTTAATGTTGGGAAATTCAACAAAGCGTGTATTGGCCAATGCAAACTTTGAATCCATCAATATGGCTTTAAAGCGTGTGCTGACCAAAATACGTTCCAAAGATCTTCACTTTTTATTATTGCTATTTTATGCAGTGATGCCACCAAAACTTCATTTAGAGAGCTCTATATCAAATGCAGGTGTTTTGCGTTTTTTGATTATTTTGGCAGCAGTATTTACCGAAAAAGGAGCTGAAATGACTGCGCGTTGACATTTCCTTCATGCTGCAGACATGATTGGCGCCAATATGTATCCAGCTTTTCTCTATAATTTCTTGGAGGACTAATCTTGAGAGGGTGTTTCTAGCAGCCATGGACCAAGTGCCTCTGGTCATTTACCGTATTTCCCGTGAGAGCTCGAATAATCACTCCGTCTCCCCAACAAATAAAATTTTCGGTGATTAAGACTAATCAAAAAAGTACGCTTGAATAACGGCTTTTTGTAACAGATGTATGCCATATACAGTACTGTAACAGATGTTAATAAACCCTTTGTTTTTTAGATTTCATGTGATCGCTTATGCTTGAGAAATGACAAAGGAAAATTCATCGTGAATTGCAATGGCCCGCCGTTTCTAACAAGTACATTTTTTGCAAACATTTAGTTTACTGGTAACAAGTTTGTAAATCGTACTTTGCAAATATTTTTCGAGAAAAAGATCTCAAGCTGTTGATTAATATTTGTTTGAGAAATAATATGTACAGCCAGTATTTTGATAAACTGAATAACAAACTTATTTGGAAATAAATTTGGCAATCAAGTTTTTTGCAATGTTTTATGAGATGAACAACTCTTTGTAGCCTAGGCTGATTAATTAGTCTATATCAGGGATCGCCAAACTAAGGCTCGCGGCCACGGGCCAAATCCGGCCCGCGAAGGCTTTTTATACGGCCCGCGGAGCCCTTTTTTATTAATTGGAAAACAAATGTATTGCGCAGTGTTTCCTTCATAGAGTCACTTCGATCCAATCAATTTGATAGCGAAAAGCGTAATTTGTGACAACTAGAGAGGTGATGACTTTTTTTTTGGAGATCACCTATTTTTCAAAAAATATCACGCGATCTCCGACGTTACTTTCTACCAACTTTGAGTGAACTTTGGCCCACGGGTCTTTAATATATCGGCAAGGTGACCCTCCATGGAAAAAGTTTGGAGACCCCTGGTCTATATGAATTAGAAATGGTTATGTCCGTTGAAGACATTTTGCAGACCAATTTACTCTTCTGCTTGTTGTGGTCGACATAATACTGTACTGAATTTTAACTGACAACATGATAGCGAATTTTTGTTAAATGAATTTTTTGTACTCTGAAATTGAGCAATGAAGTTTTTTTTGCAAGGGGAAGATAAAGATCTAAGTAAGGCCGTAATAAATTTATATATTTTTTTAGATATTTGTGGAATTTGTCGGATTTCTTTGAGATGTGGAAACTTAACTCCGTTTTCTAAGTAATCCCTTTTGACTGCAACCAGCTAATTGTTTAATGTTGATTTGTCGCTGTCATCAATGCCACTATAAGGCTGCATTTGAAAAATCAATTTTTTTGAAAAGAAGAGATTGAATAAAAGACGTTCTAAAACAAGCCATTGATCGTCAGGAAGATATAAATCATTATAGAAAGTAAGGTATTTGTACATGGATGGTTTCTTTCTTCATTAAACAAAGACTCAATGACTTGGGGAATCATTACCAGTGCTGTTACTAAATTTGTGGCACCCAGGACACTTTAAAAAATGCCACCCAAAAATTTTTCCTGTAATGTAAGAATGTTTTCTCCAAAAAAATTATTTTCAACGTTAATTTTCTTTAACTTCATTTAGAGTGTGCTTTTAAAAATAAACATACCCATCTATAAAAAAGTCTTGAATAAACCTCCAACTATACTCCCACTACTGGCGCCATTGTTCATTACGTAATGTTTTTAACTTCTCAAACGTTTTTGTATGTAATTCATCAATGATATTCATTTTTTCAGTTGCTATTAGCTCTAAATATTTGCTGATATTCGAACTTGGCTATAGATTGCTTTCAATATTTTCGCAGACAAAGCTCAAAAATTATAATTAGGCTAACCAAACAACAAATTTTGAAAGCATTTTTGCTATTTTTGTAATACTTACATACTGTAATTAATCGGTTGCTACTGGCCAACTAATGAGAGGCTTTTTTCAATAATCTAGCTCTGATCCAATAGATGGTGATGATTTTGATAAACTGTCATATATCAAAGTTTTGATACAAACTTCAAAATCTTTTGCGTAATTTTTATTAATAAAATTAATTTTGTTTCATTGAGATTAAGTAAGTATACACTTTTGGAATTTAATAGCTTATTCAAGTTTGTCAAGAGTTTACAAAATTGTTCTATAAACAACTAGAAGAATTTCAACATCCTAATGTCTCTTTGAATTTAAGGCTAATTATTCACGGGATATCAGACCTCAACGTGGGAATCACCAATTTCGAGACATTTAAGTCATCTTTTGACGCATTCTTGTCCGACACTTTGCATGAATCAAGTAATCTTTGGCTTGCCTGGCGTAATGTGCGAGAGCTTCATTTTGATGAGAGTAACAGTTTTCAACAACTGCATCATTTCTCAGCTCTGGAAGGAAAGAATTTTTAAGCTCTACCAGATAGTTTTCACCTGTAACAGTTATGGTTCTTCTTTAATCATCAAGGAAAAAATATGGGCCTATGATTCCTTTAGTGGAGATCGCACACCACACAGAAACGTTAAAAAATTAGCTTCTTTATCCAAAATAGCTTTAGATTTTCTTTTCTCTATGTTTGAGTATTGTGCCAGTTTACTCTTCCATACATGGAAAACACTCTTGTCGCTGAACCAAATGTCGTCAAGAATGGATGGGTCACTTTAGTAGTCGTTGAGCTGCGCTTCACATATTTCTACCCTGCGGTCATTATCTTCTTCTTTGGCTTTATGTACAGTTTGCAATTTGTAGGGAAAAGCTTTAAAATCTTTGCGTAACAGTTGTTGAATGGATGATTGGCTGATTTCCAGCTTTACCTCTGCTCGATATATAAGTTTTCCGTGACAAAATGGATCTGCCTCTTCTAACACTTAAACGTTTTCTTGCGAGCGTCCGCTCCTTGGTCTCCCTGATCGTTGCGTGTCAGCCTCAGAGACAATTGCTATAAATTTACGATGAATTGCATAATTTGTTTGTAGTGTAGGAGCTGAATAAATTCCAAATTCCCTGTTAAAGAGCACTGAGTTTGCCTTACCGATCCATACGCTTCTTGCCAAACAGCAATTTTGCACCTCATTTCTTGAGTAAATCTTTCTGTCATTATGTGGGTTGGCGGAAAATGTAATATCAAGTCATGTTCTCTGAAAAAATGAGTGCCCCATGATCAGTACCTAAAAAGAAAATCAAATTTAAAAGTGTATACTTACTTTTGAGATACCCGGTGTAAAAACAAATTTTTATTTACGAAACACTTGGCAAAATGTGACGCAATAACCAGTACCGAAAATCAAGTTTCGATAAAATGCCGTGGAATATCAGTGTGGGCGTCCGAGGGGGGAGGGCAAAGGGGCAGTTGCTCCCACATGGTATGTTGGTTGCAATACAATTGAACTAAATATTGGTTAAAATACTGTAAAATGGAGGAAAAATTGCATTTATCCTTTATGAAAGTTTCTGAGTGCGCTCCAAATATTAGCTCATAGAATTAAAAACAACGTTGAATGAATATTCAATAAGTAACGGATACCGTGTAATGTTTCCCCACAATTATTCGAATTGGTTCTGTGTGATTCTGCATTTTCATAAGTGTTATCGAATAGCTGAATAGCATAACTATTTGATTCTTCCGACAATAAAATAATATCTCGTATACTGTTGCAATGGTATCTTTGTGTTTCAAAAGCAAATAAGTTTAAAGCACACATCGGAGATATCACTTATGCTAGGGAGCATTGGCATACTTAGGAGGAATAAACGGTAAATGTCCCTCCAAATTTTTGCTTTTCCAAAAGCTGATTTCCATGAAAAAAATAGTCAAGTTTATTCATTTATGCATATGAGCTCATACTTTTGTTTACATGCCTTTGATCAAACTGCGCCATTGCGACAGGTAGACTGCTCAGGCTCATCACCTCTAGTGCGCCCTATAAAATGGGGAATTTTCTTAAGTGCCCTTCCCTAGGGAAAACAAGCGTACTTGCCAGCTTTTTCTCCACAGTATCCGTTTCATGCTGGGTGCCAAACAGAGAAGCTGCGAATATTATATTAAAAAATCTTTGGTATGACTTGACAAGGAAATTGAATCCAGGTCTACCAACTGCGAAACGGAAGTTCTTACGGCTATTCTACAACGCGGGTGGTCTTCTAGTTCACAAAGAGCAAAACAGGCAAAAACACAGATTTCAAGAAGCGCTCCACTAAAGAATTATTAAATCTTGGCACACTTGATAATAGGATTGAGCTTAGTTAATGTTTTACCCACAAATTTGTTTCTAATTACGCCTATGCTGGGGAGCAATGGTGGATGTAAAATGGGAGGGGGGTCGCTAGCCACTAAAGATTGATGTAGCAAGCTTGTTTATCAAGAATCAATCCACAATCATGCAACACAATAATAATAATAACAGAAAGAAACTTTGACAACATAAAAGAGCCAGCAAGCAGCTCCGACACTTAGTGTACTTTACAGGCGAGAACGACCGATTCTTAACAATGATAGGTCGCTGTTAAATAGTATTTTAACATCATTCCGCACAATTTCTTTACAAAATTACCCAATAAATTTAATTCAGTTGAATGCAGATACCACTCCAAAATTTCCGAGTGGAACTGTGAAAACTTATTGATTTCATGTTTAAGTCAATTAAATTCACAAATTTGTTTTCAATAAAAATTGCAATTATCCGCCGCAGAACCGTCAGATGTCACCAGCTAGCTTAATGTGATACCATCAACGCAAATTACTTCTTCTGTCTTTATTACTGCTCGGGTGAGGTTACCGGCGCAGATTCTTCATCTTCAGAGCGTTCAATCTTCAGCGCTGTCCTCCTTCAATCCATTCCTTTTTAGACAGTCTTTCCATTTGTCCACGTCTACATCAGTTGTTCGTTTTTGGCTAATGTTTAGATCTGTTTCCGAGTTTCAGCTAGCCTTTATAGAGGTGCAATGCTTGGAGCAGCAGGTTATTTTTAAAACAGCCCAACTGGAAATTTTAAAGGAACGACTTCGTGATATTGTGCTGTGTTACGCCAACATCTCATATGGTATTATCACTACACTACAGCCCGTCGATTTATTGAGTTATAAAGGTAATCTATGCGCTTTGTATACGCTTTGTATGCGCGTAGATTACCTTTATAACTCAATAAATGGATGTATAATACGGTTATGATGATGGCGTGCTATGTTCATAGAGTTAAGGGCTTTGAATAGATCTCGCTTACTATCAACTCTTTGAGTAGTACACTGCATAAACTACGACCCGTAATGCTTGTTCTAATGACTGGATTCACTGTACCACAAGTGATCAAAAATACATTTATCAATACAAAGACATACGTAAAAAGTTGAATTGTAAGGTACCCAAGAATTATGCTGCCTTTTTTGAACGTTTGTCATACTTTTATCCTTAGGTCACGGAAAATCTTTGCGGTAATGCACAGAACATTGTTATATTCAGACCCTGCTCGAAGTTACTTGTACAGCTGGCGATGCATTTCTACAATAAGCCTTCAACCAAGCTCATGAAATTGTTTTAAAGTGTTTTTTCAAGCGCACAAGATAGCAAAGTCCATGATGGCGTCGAACTCGCAATCTCAAGATAACGATACATAGTGTTATCGCACTGAGCAACGACTTAAATTTGCTGCAATTTTTACCTGTGTGACGCCAGACGTAAAACGTAAGCTGATGTTACACATAGAGCGGAGAAAAATCCATCGCCCGAAAAATTTCTTAAATCAAGTTATTTGCAAGTAAACCAGCAAAAACGTTTTGCGCCTCATGCACGTGTGTCGTAATGGATTGCTATTTTTTTGGTTACCGTACGTAAGCTTAAAATTAAATATTAGTTGCAATCAATCCTTTTTCTGCTACTAAAAAGGATTGATGAAACCTTGTGTTACCAATTATCTCAAATTTCTAAAAAAAAGTTTATCGGCTCCAACTTTATTTGTTGTTGTTGTGATTACCCCTTCTCTTTCTCTGGATGGAGGTACGACACGAACTAGTTAAAATTAGGCTAAGGAAAGATGGCAGCCCATTTCGCTGCGTCCTTCAACATAACTCGGTGTACATCACAAACTTTATTCATCACTCTGTTTTGTCATTTGATTTTTTCAATATTTCTAGTTTGTAGGCAAGTAAAATCAATTGACTAGCAGAGTTTCTGGCTGATTGATAGGCTAGGACTTCGCAGCTAGTTTGCATCAATTACATTGTGTTGTCGCCGGCAACTATCAGTTCTTCCAGTTATTAGGCCGGTTGTAAAAAAAGTTTTGTGACTCTTGCTTCAAAAGATTTTCTGTGGATGGGAGAAATTAAACCTTCAAGTTCTCTTCTAAATACAGACTTGCATCTGTTCTTCTATATTTCATTTCATCATTTGAAAGACTGCTGGTGGTTAATTGTTTATAATAAGAATTAAGTATTTTTGATAGTTTTCATTCATTTAATTGTAGATCATTTCTATTTTTTGCTCACAACAATCGCAGGCGGATTTTTAAATCAGCTGAAAACAAAAGACGCAATATTTGTTACTGCGCTATAGGCAATTATCTAGTTGCACTGAGGTAAAATAGAAAATTTTGCTCAAAAATGACCATCTACTTCATACGGTACCACACAGCAATTTATTACATTATGTCAATAATCTGCGACCGGTTTTGACTTTATTGGTCTCATCAGGAGGGTGTAAAAAGCACTCAAAAATAAAAATGCTGAATAAGAATAAATGGTGCTACTATAGCGTGAGGTCTACCGACATAAGTCACCTACCGAGATGCAGGGTGAGGTCTACCGCTTGATTCGCATCTACCGAGGTGCAAATCGCGTGAGGTTTGGGTTAGGGTTAGAACCACTGCCCTAACCCTAACCTTAACCCTAACCCTAACCCTAACCCTAACCCCTAACCCTAACCCTAACCCTAACCCTAACCCTAACCCTAACCCTAACCCTAATTCTAACCCTAACCCTAACCCTAACCCTAACCCTAACCCTAACCCTAATTCTAACCCTAACCCTAACCCTAACCCTAACTCTAACCCTAACCCTAACCCTAACCCTAAACTTAACCTTAATCGTAACCCTAACCCTGGAATGTATGTGTGGTGTTTGGAATTATTATAGCTATAGTAGTAAGTGTGCAGCTATAGTGTGGCTATAGAGAGGGGAAGGATAAATAATTCATTGGTAGACCTCACGCTATAGTAGTAACCGGAGGTAGATCTCACGCTATAGTGTGGTAGACCTCACGCTATAGTAGCACCGAATAAATTAGCCACTGGGTGCAAAAAGAGCAAATTGTTTGGCAAAATTTTCAAGAAAAATTTTTGATTTTTTTAATGTGCAATTTCTTGCAATCATAATTTTTTGTAAAAATTTTAGTTTATTGTGAAAATATTTTCAGAAAAATTTTTTGAATAGCAAAATTTTCTTTTCACCTTGATTTGATGCTGGAGGCAAATCCCTCGTGATAGAAGATCGCCTAAAAATTGCTACCTAGCAACTAGTAATCTCTATATTTTGTCATCCAGTTACATAACCTAAAAAGTGTATGCTGCATTTCAATTCAAAACAGCGGCTTTTTAAGATAACATATAGCCGCACTGTTAGAAAACATTACGCAAGTGATTTCAAGCGTTTTTAGATTACATTAATCTTGCATCCAATAAAATTATCTAGTACAGTTTTGGAAAAACTATTGAAAATGTGTTTTTTGCGAATAACGTTTTTACTAGTGGTAACAAAACAAAAATTTTTGTGACAAAGTGTTGAAACCTGGTCATCTTTGTCTTTTGAACCCAAAACCATCAATCTATTGCCTAAGGTTGTAAAAATATGAGCAGCAGTATATTTTGAAGGAATCGCTCGCAGTGATCTGATTTTCTTTCAAGTACCGAAAAACGATTTTTTTCACTTCTAACCTACTGTACAGCGTATACTTCAAAACCAATTGCAATGCACTTATTTTTGGTTTTAAGTAGTCTATATATAATGACCGAAATCAAACATTTGCGATCGTTTTTGAAATGATTATAATTATTGTCAGTTAGAGCAGTCTATCAATAATATTGCAAACGTAACTTAGTCCACCGAACTGACTAAAGGTCGTTTTAATATTGATAGACTGGACTTATTGTTGAATAAGTATTAAGTAGGCATCTTTAAAAATTTGTTAACGAAATGACAACGTCACTATTAAAATTGCTTGGGTCACTATCTAATTACGAAGCAAACGTTTTACGATATAAATAGACAATAAAATGCCCGGCATGAAATTGGTTTTTTGTTGAGGTCACTTAATAAGAAGACAATGAAAAAACCAACGGGTCATCAAAGTCGGCTTTCAACTCATTAAGCAAACTGAGCCACTTCAGTTGTCAAAAAGCAAAAAAAACTGACTATTCCAGTAAAAGATTATAGGGTCAAGTTGCATCAAAGTAAAATTCATATTATTTCAAAATTCCGAATAAAGGGCTTATTTTTATCAGATTAATCATTCAACCTCCCAGATAACCATCTATTTACGTACTATGCATTTTCATTGTTATATGGAGAACTATAGCCCTGCATCACTAGCACAATGGTTGAAGCGTTTGCTCAACTACCAGCAAACATGAAATTAATACCATCGTCGAGCGATATGAAAAGCTTTTATGACAGTATTTACAGCTTTTCTGCTCAATGTTCCGCACGAAAGAACTAGTGTAGAGAAAAAGCTGGAAAGTTCACTTGTTTTGTCTTTGGGTAACGTATTAACGAGAGATTTCCATCTTTATGTAGTAGACCAGTGGTTATATTGTATTCGAAGCAACTTTTCTGGCTTCTGAGTAATGCGGAAATTAAGTTTGGTGGTGTGTCTCGCCTATTTTATTTTGCTATTGGTATAGATCTAATTTATGACAGACAGCCATTTTACCTGTCACAAAGTGAGATAACTTATTGCTTTAAATAAAGGAAGTTGGTCTACCTAATACGACTAATCATTTCTGCAACCTTTTTTTGCTACTGGCGGTGCAGTGTTTGTTAAACAAACAAAATTGTTTCGAATCATTGTTTGCCAAACAATGAAGCGCTCATTTTGAGGAATTATTGTAGGTCTAAAAACGTGTGCCATACAAATTCTGAAACATGACAGTGTAGCCATGAGTAATCAGTCAACAACGTCTCACATTTAATTTAACTCGCCACAAATTAGGCTTTTCTTAGCAGGAAAAACAACATGCGATTTGATTTTGGAATTTTAGAAATTGTCTCGGTACAATTGCAAAATACAAAGTTCTTTTGTCTACAATGCTTCTAAATATGCTTCCCATGCATGGAAATGCGGATCTCATGTTAGAAAGCTGGCTGCAACTCTAAATGACTCTATTATTGCCGGCGAATTGCCTCAGTTGATCTCTTACCTGTGCCTCCAATACTTTCCCACGACCACTGCGCTGAGAAAATGTCATGGCTAGATTGGTGAAAAGTGTTCAAGCTGACAACAATCACCCATTGTATAACCTGGTGGCAGCAGATCACCAAGGCTTGGAGTCTCAGCCATTGTCCTCTCGGCCCCTTTTTATTCGCCATGCTGTCGCCCACTGTGGATCCAGTTTAAACCTTCAGGGTGATTAGAGATATAAGTCGAAGGAAACCAGCCGACCTGTGCAAGTCGCATCAACTCCAAACGTTACGGTTCCACCCGGTTCCAGTTTTCTTAGGAAAACTTGGGTCGCATTAAATCGCATTCTAACAGGTGTAGGAAGATTTAATCACCATATGCTCCTCTGTCGTCAGCGTTCATCTCCATCCTGCAAGTGTGGCGCACAGAACCAAACTGCAGACCAAGTTCTTTTCAATTGATTTTATGGACCACCTTAAGCATCGGATCTCAATATCGTAGATGACAAAACGTCTCCTTGCTTCAAGAACTTCAAGGCGTGACATAAACAATATCAGATAACTGCTTCTCATACGAAAAAAAGAGAAGAGCCTTGTCCCATTTATTGAAAATGTATTTTATCAAGAGTAGAAAACGGGAATATCCTGTAGGTTAAAATTGACGTTTTTTCCGAAGCTTTTTGTGACTCACTCAACAATGGCGGTATCGCGTCAATCGAAAATAGCGAGAAAAGGGCAAAAGATTAGGCATCGCTTTTCTCACTTGATGGAATATATTGCTACTGGCAAGTTTTCGCAAAATACCTTCTTCATTGTAAAATTAACATTTTCTTAGGATTTAACATTTTAGAAGCCAAACAGCTGCGAAAAGTTTTCCTGAATAAGAAATTATAACAAAAGAAATTGTTTACAAAACTAATTGAATTTGGCTTTCGTGAACTGAAAAGCTTCAACTCTTGCTGTTGTTTTTTCCTTGTCATAGTTTATTCAATAAATTTTTTCTTGCAACTGATTGACTTCTTCACGCAGGAAGAAAAAGTTTCTTCTTTTGAAAATTTGCCCTTTTTGAAAATTGTTGAAAATCGCTCCGTTGGTTTTCCGAAATTGCAGGAGTCAAAATATACCAAGCAAAATTTGATCATTAAACATTCTTACACAGACATGCATGAAAAACCGATCTATGGATGGTAAATGCCGTTGCATTAGCAATGCACGTCGATAAGCCTTATTGGTTGTAACTTCTACAAATAACGCATCAGATTATTTGAGATAAAACAAGGAGGGACTGGTCTGCTGGAGAAATGGCAGTTAGCCCATTAATAGATCAGCTAAAAGATATTATTAAAACCTCGTTTGTCTTTGGCATTTTCACGAGTTGTAAAGTTCCCCACACATTGCAGTCGCTAGAATACAGATCAACGTTGTGAGTAACTCAAAGCTAAAAGGAAATAAGTTTTTGCTTTATTGAAAGCTCTTTCTTTGAAAAAATTTTTTTGCCCCTCAATACAAAGCGAGCGCTGTGCTGCGAGCATTTAATTAAAAAGTAGAAATCAAAGGTGAGCAACTTTAGCATAACAAGGCCGATTGCGACGAATTGAATTAAACCATGGACCGGAGCCTTATTACGATGGTGACCAATTTTGCGCAGACTCATTGACCCCGCTTTTCATAAAACCCTTATCATTCCGCTGGCCAATAAGTTTTAGTTTGGAGTTCCCGTTTGGCCGGTAGTTCACTCTTAGTTATTTCATAGCGAGGTAACAGTGAAATCAAGATTGTCAAGACACTTTTGTAAAGGGTACCAATAGCAAAAGCACTTTCGGTATAACCAGTATTATGTATTTCTCTGGTAGAAGAATATGCAAAGTGTTTTGTGATTTTGTAAGTCGAAATTTTATTTTAAATCTTACCTATTGTAATTGATATTTGCTCAGCTGCAATATTTGAGCATTGCAAAATAGTTTTATGAGCAACTAACGTGCTTAAAGACGTCGGTTATGCATTAAAAAGTATTAAATGTCATCACGAACTAACTAGATTTAAGACTAATGATATTGGATGGTAATTGCATGCAAAAAAAGAAGAGTAGATGAAACAGTGCTCTACTTTGTAAAGCTTTTTTACAGAATTAAAATATCATGATAATCAGGAGCGAGTCCGATATTTTGTTTTGAGGAAAATATTTCTGAAATTGCGGCTGGATGTTTATCCTCTGTCTTTTCATCATCCTTTATCCTCTTATTGTTGCATCTACAAAAATTGATCAAAAGCACATTTTCTTTTTTGAGATTAATTTTCACTTATTTTAGGAACAGATTAATTGAAAAGTTTGTGGACACTGTTTGCTAAGTCGTGCTTTTCAGGTTGATAATGATAGTTGTCAGTTAAAAAAAATTATTTTGTAGGTGCCTATATTCACGTTTATAACTATCTTACACCATAACCTTCATCCCAGTTGTTCTCCAAGCGGAATCGCGTAATAGTTTCAAGGAGCACATCACAAACAAAAGAAATGGAAAATTTGCTACACTTTGAGGTCTCACAAATATTTTTTTAAATTCAATTGCACTTTCCGAGGAAATTTGTATAAAAATGGGACCTATAAAGACTAGACGACTTTTTTTCATGGAGATTATTTTGCCGAGTGTTTGTTATCTTGAAAACTTTAAAGAATGCGCCAATAAATAAAGGATTACTTGTTAAGATGTGGAAAAAACAAAAAAGAAAAATAAACAATAATCAGTTTTTTGAGTCGAACCAGCATTTGTAGAAAAAATATTACCAGGATATATTGATATTTTATTTCAATGAAAGTATTGCTAAATTATTTTTCGATGCTTTTTCCCACAAAGAGTCCTTTAACCGCAATGTTTAAACTTTTGCGCGGTTTCTTTGCTTAAATTGCAAAAATTTGGAGTACTTTGCATAGAATTATATCTACTTTCAAACTATGCTGTTTCACGTATCAGTTTATGGGATTTAAATCAAACTTTAAATTTGACCAATCAAAATCAACCCCGGTGCGCCTCATAACTGTAATCAATTCAAATTATTTTCCTCGTTCTAATATATTATTTTTTCAATGGCTGTGACTCAAAATTTTTGTTTCCTTTGATTTGCCACATCTCAAAACAGTTGTGAATTGGGCAAACCGTTTGCAATTGTAAGATAGACTACGGTGTATTTTTCTCATTTTAAATAATGACTTAGACTTTTTAAATGTCTTTGCTTTTATAATTTTTTCGTTTGATGTATCGCTCTAAGTAAAGTTTACTGTAAATAACAAACACTTGTCACCAAGTAAAATCCTTTAATGTTTACCCTTAAATAGGATTTTAGAAAGTGATATCTTCATAAGCAAAACTGTCCTTTTTAAACACTTTCTTTAAATGTAGTAAGATAATTGCATAAAATTTGTAGGTTCTAAATTGGTGTTCTTAAATCACAACGTGGCTATATTTTTAAGCAAACTGTTCATAATGGTAGCTGTTTTCTAAGCCTAATTTTGCTGTTGTGTTGCCACGAAAGTAGTTTTAAATCAGATTTTTGAAGTAAATTCTGACTGCAATTCTCTTCATTATAATTATTAGTTTATTAGCTCTAAAAAAGGCTTCCTTCTGTAACTTCTATATATTTTTTAAAAAAATCCTAGCCCATGACTTCATTTTGAGCTTCAAAAATATATTTTTGTAACTTTTCATATTTTTGCGTTAAAGAACGAAAATGTTTTTATACTACTTAAAACTACTGTTAAATTTCACAGCACCTTAACGAAAACAAAACAACAGCACACTAAACGACAAAAAACATAGCACGTAATACAACAACAGCACACACGAAATAAGTGAATTTGAAACAAAGCAAAAAAATAATTTTTCTCTGTTGTCAATTTTGTACCATTTCTTAACTCTCTACTTTTCGAGTTATTACTACAAACATAAATATTTTTTTAATGGTGATTTCGCTATACCAAACTTTTTGAACATTTTCGATATTTTTAGATATCATAAACAAAATTCTATCGGTCAAGTAGTAATTTTGATACTTCATCAAATGCAGTTACCAAAATGTGTAAACGTTTTTGTCTCAAATAAATTTTTAACAAATATTTTTACATAGTGTTACCCAGAAAACACAATAAAACACAGTTGTGTTGTAACGCATATTTGAATGCATGTCATTAATATAAATAAACATATCAATCAAATTACAATTGTCTGCTTTTGTATCCGGCATTACGGTCGTCTTGCATCTTTTCTTTTCATCGAAAAGAAAATTCGTCAAGCCTTAGGCTCGGTTCATAATTTTGTTCAGTCGCTTGAACGATCTCAAGTTTGTCTAGATTTCTTGAACGGGTTCTACAATTGCTACAGACCTGCTGCTTTATTTTCGTCACAAGAAAATGCTTTGCTTTATTCCGCTCAAAAAAATACTTTATTCATTTCACCACAACGAAAACTGATCCGGCAAAAGGCGCAAACTTCTGAAAATATAAAACTAATATTAGACAAAAAATCAGTTTATTTTTCTTCTGCAAGTGCTGGTACCACCAGAACAAAACAGTTTTATCAAAAACATAAAAACATAAAATGTACCTCAAGTATGTTATCAACACAAGTTCCAGGTGATATCATTAGTCAAATAGCTAGTGAATAATAAGAACTTTTCTCGAATAGTGATTCAGTAATCGCAGATATTATCAAGTAAATAAAACTCAATAAAGTTTTTACTTTGAAATGATCGTTGATTGCAATCGACTATAAATTTTCGATTTTTTCCTTTCAAACAAAAGGGTGTACAGTTGATCTGAAATTAAATAAAAGTGTAAAAAAATTATGAAAGATTGCAGCAACCTTTTTTCTATAATCATACACTTTGGGCTCTTAAATAAGATAAACATTTTTTAACGATACTATAATTTTTATTGATGATTTTAATTTTTAATTCGCTGTTTACCTTGAATAGACGTTGTCCATGCTTTACTGTAATCAATAATTTGTCGGAGCTCTTTTCAGTTAATTTTGAGAGAAAGGATTTTTGAGATGGTGCTGTAGACAAAAATATTAGTATTATTACAAAAATATACTACTTTGCACGTTTGTTGTAAGTGTTTCAGGCCTAAATGCTTCAAAATTTTTGTACAATTTGGTATTGCATGTCTAGCCTCCAGCCCCAACTAAAAGTTTTATTATCATTAGTTATTGAATAAAAAGATATATCTTACCTGCGGCGCTAAAAGTTACACAAATAACGACGACCAAAAAGACCAGTGCAAATTTCATGTTGATAGGTTTAGTTTTTTTACTAGCTTCTTCACTGCTTTTAGTTTGCTTGCTTTCATGCTAATGGCAATGTTAGAGTTGCGCTGGTTTTTTATAGCTCGCAATCTAGGCTCCGCGACAGTATCGAACGTACCAGCACGTATACAATTTACATCTACGGTTAATATGTGCGTAGACAAAGAGCATGCCGTGCTCTACAAATGCGTCGCTGAAATCACAAAATTTTTGTCGACCTTTGTATGCTATTCTTGCCGGCGTCAGCAGCAGTGTTGCAATTAAGGGGCTGATCGACTCGATTATTTCTCGGTCTCCCCGGAGTTCTCCTTATCAAAATTTTAGCCTTTTTCCTTTGTATGACAAAAGTAGACCGTCTTCAAAAGTTTGGTCGTTGCAACCGTAAGGCCAGGATAACTCGTTCTTGACTAAAATCAAACTCGATACTGTCGTAATGCAGCCGTTAAGTGCCGGGTGTAAAATGGCGGTAAGTTTTTACTGATTCTGGCAATAGTATTTTAGGAAGTCAAAAAGTAGGTTTAGTTAGCAATGAAGAACTACAGTAAGAGCTGGTTTGAAAATATCGGGGCTAAGTAACCAGTGACTACATAATATGCACGTAATAGGTTTGTATATCACGTGGTCGCTTAGTGAATATTAAATTCTCGCGATGGATTTACTGAGGCAACAGCGTAATATAGGGATCGTAAAGCTGATGGCTGGGAGCTAAAGATGCTGGTTTTGGTTCACGGGATAGGAAGCGATGAGATAGAATGAGTTGCGATAGAAAAATAAAGCGCATACCAACAGCTCGTTTCCACTAAACATGTGCAAGACACCTTGGACTGTCTCCATATTCTTCAATTGAGGTAGATTTTTCTTTTTTGGTTTATGCAATCGAGTTCGTGATCTATTTTCTAGTCTTTAGTCAGATGGGGCTACCGCGTCGGACAGCCTACTTCACCTCATCTATATCCACTCACCGATGATCGCCACCGGCGAACCCCGCTGATGGGAAACAGCTCGACCCAAGAATACCTGATAAATGATTCAAAAAGCATCAAACTCAAAAAATTTCAAGTAACTAGTTTGAATAGCTGCAAACAATTTTGCTCTTGTTTGATAGTGATAGCAATATGGTAAAGTTATTTTGTTTAAAATAATTACCTATCTTCTGTAATGGTGACGTCACAGCGATGTAACCCAATTGTTTTTAACATGATGCGAGTCATAAGACCTAGAGGTAAATGCGATAATGATTTATTCTCTTCGCATGCTGGTACTTTAGGACAGAAATAAATCGTTTATTGTCCCATGTTTATACGCGCAGAAGTTTTTGTAGAGTTGAAACAAACACATGTACGTGCGAACACAATTATTTATGCACGAGCGTACGTGCCCACAATGTATTAGATTACGCACTCTTTATACTATAGATATAGTGCATGTTCCAGAGGTCTTTATTCTTTTTGGCGCCATGAAATTTTTTGGCATAGTTTTGTAAATGTTATGGAACCCTTTGCCTCTCGATATCAAAAAGGTAATAACAACACTGATGGCCAAGGCATTGAACTCATAGGTCTCGAAAAACTATTTCGCTATTTAGTCCGGAGGTCAGTTGGCTCAAGCCAGTTGAACAGTGTGTTCCAAATTTTGTGCATATTATTTAAATACAAGGTTTAAACGAAGTCTTGAAAGCATGAAAAATGATTTGTACATTTTTCCAAACCTCTGAAAAGTATGGCAAAAGTGTTTTTAAAGTAAATAAGTGGGAAAAACTCAAGTATGATATTCCAAACTTGGAACTCCTATAAATTTAATCAATGGGCCCACATAATACATCTCTCTGGTATCGATGAAATGACAAGGATATCTATTACTGAACTAACTTTTTAAAGCATGGACCCACTCACTAAATTTTTGTGTTCTCTAATATTGCTATTGCTCAATTAGTTCTAGAGGCGGCACGGTTGTGAGAAATTATGTGCTCTAAAAAAAAAGTACGAGAAATCCTTGTCAAGCTCAGTGAATTCCAGAGTTACAGAGAACCAAGTTTGGTGTCGGAGCACTGGCATAGGCTATGATTTGTTACGTTGATGTCCAAATTAACAGAAACTCATATAAGTAGAGCTTGCTCATATGAACATTTTACACCAAAATTTCCTAATCTGGAGTAAATATCTTTAATAATGAGTGCTATATTTCTTTTTTCTGCTCCAATAATTCCGCAAAATGCTGCCCGCAAAAAATAAAGGTCATTAACTGTAGCAACAAGACGATAAAGCTAACGTCAGAAGTTACTCTCAAAAAGTCAGCAATTGGAAAAAATGAGTGTTTTGAGAATAAATTTTTTAAATTTCTCTGGTTAAAAGGTAGATAGATCAAGAACCACAGCCTCAAAGAGATTATAAAAAGTGATCCTAATGCAAACTAGCAATATACGCAAATTTTATAATTTTTAGCTTATCGGTCAGTCATTCTTCTGCTTTCGCACAATTATTCTGGTTAAACAGTATTTACATGTTTTACAATGGGTTTCTGTTGCACTTTCTCTGCAACTGCAAACTGCTTGTAATTTGTGATTTTCATTACGTTAAAAGAAAACCTCTATTTCGCTCATGTGCATTGCGGGGTGATGAAATGAATCGCTTGATGCAAAACGTACAGAAGTAGATATAAGCCAATTTTACGCTGTACTAAGGTTTCAAACACGCTGAGCCTCCACAAATACTATAACTTAAAAATCTTTGATAGTCTGTATGAAGTACATTGGTAGGTACAGTATACCAAGAAAATAAATGCATGCATTTTATAAGTGGTCTAAACAAATGCGGATAAGTGCTTTTGCAAAAGCTTCATCTTGTTTTGTTAAAGTACCAGGGAGCAGTATTGGATAAGATTGCGGTTTTGATACGCACAACCGATTGGTATTTCATTGCTTTGCTTTTTTTGTTGACAGAAGTCTCAAAATAGACCTGTTGAAAAACTGATCACGTAAATACAAATGTTTTTGTGTTAAAAATAATGAATCAAATGTCAGCAAAATAAAGCTCTTGTTTTAGTTGCACGTGCAGTGTGCAATGCAGGCAACATGAAACAAGCTGTGGAGGTTGTTTCAAGGAACGGCTTCCAAAATGATATGTAGTCGATCGCACATCGCAAGCTTCTTTTTCTTCTTCGTGTGGAGGGGTCTCAATTTACTGTCGGGGTCAGATATTGACAGTGGTAGTATTTAGCCAGCATCGAGTATCGTCATCCAAAATGGTCAGACCAGCTATCTCTTGAGGTGCCCAATGTATAAGGCACGCTGAGATAACGTGGTCTACGGTTTGTTCGGTGGCGCCAGACTTGCAATTGGACGAGGGAGTGAGACCTCATTTGTACATGGACGAATGAAAACGCCCCAAGCCAGTCCACAGGCAATTGAGCGGATTTTGGCCAAGCCCATTGCGAGCGACCTAGTACTATCCCTAGAAATGAAAACACAGAGTATGGATGTACTTTTGGAATACTCCGTGCTCCATCTATAATTCGTCTGCTGAACCGCACGAATGCCCAGCACAGGTAGGTCACTTATTAGTTTCCGTGCAGCAGGCTCAAATGAGCGTCTAGACTTCAGTCTCTGCTGGTGCACAGCTGGTGACCAAGCCAGTTGACTATCTAAAATAAAGGTCTGGGTCTTGGCAAAAGATAGTGTCGCCCCCAAGGGGCGAGGCTCAGCTGGCTAGATCATCTGGTTCGCAAGCTGATAATTGTAGCATAATTGTGCAGTTGGGTGTGCAGTTCTTTTGAGTGTTATTATACTCGAAATCTATTCAGCTGCGCGAAAATTTGCTAATTATGCACACATGTGTTTGCATGATTGTAGTCAAAATCTAGAACCCCCTGCGCGTGAGCGCTGTTGGTATGTGCACGTATTATTTGCGTGATGCATGTGTGATGGCGAACCACGAATCCTCAAATCTTAAAGTAAAGAGTTAATTATAGTGCATCTGTCTACAGAAGCGTGCGAGCTCATTAAATTCCGCATAGTTTTGATAGAAAAACGCTTAGCCAAACCCTTTATGCAAAAAATGCAATAACAATACTTTTAGACACAAACTGCATTCGGCACAATAAAAATCAGCAAAGATTCATAATTAGCGAGGAAAATTTCTGAAATAAGTGTTGCCTTTCACCCAAAAAACTTTTATTTGTAATTCAAGCGTTGTAATTCCTATTGACATGGTTTTATAATTTCTATGTAAGGCCAAATATATTGTGTTTTATAAAAAACGTAAATCATAGAGGTAAAGAGGGGACGGAAGCCACAATAATTTTGAAGGGGTGATTGCGCATTCCATGTTTATAAAAACAATTTTGTGCTTAATTGTCGTTTTTTCATTTTTGTTGATCAACTTGCAATGAGGAGATTTTGTATTAAAAAATCTTTTAAGAGCATTATTTAACACGCGTTCTTGCAGTGCCTCACCAAATTTGCGGACCGCTTTTGAAAAAATTGTTTTTTTATGATTGCATCGTATTAATCCACTTTTTTACATGATCAGTAACTATTCTACTAATATTCTCTTGTGTGATTGTGTCACCTAGGTACTCATTGAAATTGGTAATTGCAATTTTATTTGTTTTTTTGCTTAAAGAGATAAGTTTTTTTTTTGTGATTAATTTTAGCTCAAAAAATGGGGAAAAAACGTCCCTCAGTCAAGTTTAACGTGCTTAATTTGTCACATTATACCGAGAAGGCTACTCAAAACGCAAAATTGGTGCGAAATTTAAAGTAAGCAAAACAGCAGTTTACATTGCAATAGTCGATGGGGATGGAGAAGAAGTTACAGTGACTTAAAGAAAAGTGGCAGACCAAAGAAAACCACTGTGAAAGATGACCATTTAATGAAAAAGATACTTGTTCGATCCCCAACTAGTTCGATAAAGAAAGTACAGTCTGCATTATTAACAAAAGACGTCAAAGTAAGTGACATAAATGTTTCTTGCCGATTGACAAACGATTTCGAATTAAAATCGCGAAAACCAGCTAAAACCGTTACTAACTAAATTCATAAAACTCAAGCATTTAGCATTTGCTAAAGTACATCAACATTGGACCAATAACCATTGGAGTAAAGTATTCTTCAGTGATGAAATAATCATTCAGCAGTTTGCGTCAATGAAGCAAAACGTTTGTAGATCAAAAGGAAAGAGATAAAAAGAGAGGTGCACAACGTCAACTAAGGAACACCCTCTCAATTGAAATGATCTGGGTGGTCATGTCATGCAATGGATCAGCTGGTTTGTACTTTTTGCCCCTGGTACGACCACAAACAGCAAAAAGTTTGAAACTATTTAAAGATAAGCTGAAAATTTATATGGACATTCATCAGTGTAGGATCTTCATTCATGATGATGCCCCATGCCACAGGTCTAGAATTGTATCTGATTTTTTGAAAAACAAATAGTGGAGATTTTGCAATGGCCTGGAAACAGACCCGACTTAAACCTTATAGAAAATTTGTCAAAAATTCTTAAAGATAAAGTCGCGAAAAAGCAACCGTCATTTGCGAAAAACTTGAGGATGTGATAAAACAGTTTGAGTCATGGAAATAGCGGCCGATTATTGCCAAACCCTGATACACAGCATGCCACGGTGGTTACAGGCTGTCATTAAGAACAAAGGAGGGCATACCTAATAGTAACAGTTAACAAAATTTCTCATATTTTATTTTAAAACTGTTTGTAATATGTTAGTGCATAAATTGCAAAATTATTGTTGATTGTTTGTGATTAAAATGTTTGAAAAACAAAATTATTCAGATTTTTTGCAAAAATTACAGGGTAGTCTTAAACTTGTGTTGGGGACTGTAAATGGTGATTCATAAATAGTAATTCGGTCAGACTTTCCACTTTTACCGACCCCCATAATTAGATAACGTTATGCAAGGTTAGTGAATGGTTGGAAGGTTCACACCGACATAAACCACAAACATTATCTTGAAAACAATTTAGTGTGTATTGCAAACAATGCACACTAAATTGTTTTCAAGATAATGTTTGTGGTTTATGTCGGTGTGAACCTTCCAACGACCCCCATAATGTTTTTTAAAGATTTATTCAACTTTTTGCTTCACATCAATGGTTCTCAACCGGAAACCATTAAGCAAACTACGGGAGAAATTGTTAATTCTTGTGACGAAATTGGTTTAGGAAAATAGAAATTGAGATGGAAATACAATCATTCAAGTATTTGGTTTTTGTTTTATAAATGACGTGTAGACTCCTACGTTTCGATATATCGTGGCTAATATATGAGGATAGGTAAATGAAAATTGCATACATTGTACAACAAATTGCTTGTACAGCATTGCAGAAAGCCTAAACGTAATCTCGTTATAGGTGTTTCCATCAAACTACAGTTTCAATCTCATCATCTTAGATGTAACCATGTGCAGCTAACAAAGAATTATAGTCTAGCTTTTAAGCAGCCAGAAATGTTGAAAGGATAAACTAGGCCCGGTTTGAAAGTTTTTGAAGGTCAGAATTAATGGCGTAAGAACAAGAATTTAATTTGAGGAGTTTCTTGCACTCTTTTTTAACTGGAAGATCTTTTTTGAGAAAGCAGTTTATCAATTTTTTTAAGTTGAAGACTTTTTCAGAGAACACCTTTTAAAAGCCCTTGAAGTGTTCTCTTACAAGTTTAAGTTTCTCTCGTTTTTGAAGATCAACTACTTGCATGTAATTTTTTTTTTCTTTCTAATGGGGAGAGGGACAAGGGCGTCGGTAGAAGCATTTTTGGGAAGAGTTTAATGTATAGACAGCTGCAATTCGCCTTCCGTTTCATTAAGTAACTTTCCATTAAAGCGCGTTTAACACACATTATTTTGATTTTTTTAATTCTAATGGGGCAATGCCCCACTTTCCCCCTCTTCCAATTGCCTTGGAGAGGAAAAAAAGCTGTAAATATAGGGGTACCTCAAAAAACTTTGCTCTCTTAATAGACCCCGAGCCAGATTTCTAAACATCGCATTAAACCCCTCTCAATCTTATTGGGTGTGATGCACGAACACAAAAAGTATTAAACTACGAACCACAAATAGAATGATATCAGCAACAAACCAAATTTTAGATAGCGTTCAACAAGATTTTGAAGGTTCTAGAATTCTTTAAAATTTTGATGAAACCAAAGTACTGTAGTTCATATAAAATCATAACTTTAAAGAATTTTGGTCAGAAAAATCTTGTGATAATGTATTAACGCATTAAAAAATAAGCTTTATGCGAAATCTTAGACGAAGATTTATTCTCAAGGCTCTCTCACACTGAAAATGCGAAGTGCAAATAGCTTTTGCTCTTGCATGAGCTTTTATACTTATCAATCCATAAATCCAGAACCAGTTGTTGTTTTTGGTTCCTCAAGTAAATGCGAAGCACATGAAATAATTGGCATGGTGACAGAAAATACATTTCGGCCATTTCCGACTATATATTTAAGTGAATGGGTTTTTAATGTTTTACTGACATTTTTTTTAAATATAAGAACAATTGACCTTTGCCATGGTGGAGATCTTATGACAAAGCTGAACAGCGTTTTCCTTGAAGTTTTTGATTAATTGCTATGAGGCTCAGAGCTTTCCTTAAGGTTGAATCAATATTTCAAATTAGTTTGGTAAATCAGTTTGCAAAAGCAGTTGTTTCGTAAAAACTAAATTTTTTGTAATTATTTTCTGTAAGGAAAAAGTGACTGTGTTTGTGGCTTGCTAGGGAGGCAGATAGAAAAAACTTTGAGACAATGCTCCACTTTAAATGCAATGCTACGCAAAAGTTAACAATTATTTGCACATCAAACAAAGCTATTAGGATGTTTGTGTGAGGTGCAAACTGTTTGATGTGCGTTCTTGAAGCACAAAAAATTTTGACATTAAAAAATCGTCGCAAAAATAAGTTAAAACTCGGGCCTATAAATAAAATGTAAATGTAACAATGTAGACATTGCCGCTTCTTAAGTAATCGCTTTTTAGCTTTTGGTTGTTTGCCAATTATAATTTATTTCCAAAGAAAATTTAATGCCAAATTTTGCGTGAGAAATGTTCATTTAAAAAATATCCTATTTGTATTTTTTGGTGGGAATTAAACGTAAGCGAAAAATATCTGCAGTAAACACTTCGCTTTGTTATGTGGTGATAGCCTACAAATTACTAATGCTTTTAATGGCTCTGCATGTTGGTTTATACATTCGCTTTTTGTTGTTTAGGTATGAGAACTGCTCTTTCCAGACATTTCCATAATTTCTTCTTCTATAAATCTGTCGGCCTTTATGTTTCAAGCTTCAATTTAGTTACCACAAATAATGCTGCTGATGCATCAGTATATTTAGAAATTTGAAGTTTTAACATTTTATAAAATTTCATGATTGACTAATAATATGTTATAGCTGTAAATATTAAGTGCACTCAATGATTTACGATAATTCTTTGAGTTAGCCTACAGTTTATGTTAGTATCCTTCCGGCACACAAAATCCTTTGGATCAACTAGTTATAAGACCATGTTAACTAACGTATCTAAAAATTCCTGACTGGGTGTAAGAATTTTGGAAAATAGATATTTCTATGAACTTGCTGTGGATTTTTTCAAAAGTGGTCTTTCACCTAATTTTCAAAGTTTCTCAATGAAAATGTTTTTTCAAACTGGTTTTATCGTCTTTTTAATATAACAATTTTATTTCTTTCTTTTACTATGTCTTTTGAGCGATATTAGAAATATAAAAGGTTTTCTACCGCATTCCTAGCTTGTCACCAAAAATTATTGGCACGATTTACAAGTCAGACAGATTCAATCGTTTTTTTATTTCTTCCGTCATGATAAAACACGCGACTCGTTACGTAAAAAGCAAACGGCTAAAAGAAGGCACATGCAAAAAAACCTTAAAGCATCGCGAATCGCAAATCATAACAAAAAATTTGTTATGTATTTAGGATATGTGTGGCTACTTTACCTTCTGCATGGTAGAAATAAAACAAAAATAATATCAAAAAAAAATAGCGAAGCCATAAATACAAAAACTAAATGGAAGGCAGAAATCTAAATCAAATACATAGGATCAGCTGTCAACCAGTTATCAAAGCATTTCTGCTCAATGCAAAGCATGTTACCTTGACCAGAGAAGGCCAGCAGGTGCTACATCTTACGCCAGAGTGACGTGGAGGAAGTTGTGCCGGGGTGCCGACATTTATCCCACAAATAACTTTGCTAGATAAGTTCACAGCCGGATGCGGTTTTATATGTGCGCAGAAGCTGATACATCACACCTGCTTTACGAGTTTTGGCGGTAATGATTTCGAAGTATTTATAGGCATGCTGTTGAGAGTAGATAATGTATTTGCTAAATACTTGCGGTAAAAATAATTATTATAAAAAGAGAAATAAAACGTGACGTCAAATGATAAAACGTGACATCAAAAATAACGGAACGTTTAATGACGCAAGCCTGGTCTGACGTTTGAAAATTTTTAACCGAAATATTTGATAAGATGTGCGTCAGAGGCGTTCGCAAGCCTGACCACTAGACCATGATCCGCCCGTATACAAAAATATCGGGCAAACCGGGACAGGACACGTACGAGGTGCATTCAATAAGTTTCCAGACTTTTTTGGTATGGACACTTTTATTAACCGTACACACAAAAGACTCTAGTCCCCTTCAAAGTATTCTCCTCCGACATCAATGCACTTGTTGTACCGTTCCAACAACTTCTGGAAAGCCCCCTGAAAGTCTTCTTGTGTGAGCGTGTTTAGGACCCTCGTCACAGCCTCTTTCATGTCCTCAATTGTGGAATAACGATTGCCTCTGAGGTTTTCATTGAGCTTTGGGAATAGCCAAAAGTCGCAGGGAGCAAGGTCCGGGCTGTAGGGAGGATGGGGAACCGTCTTGATGCCCATCTGGGTCAAATAGTCTGTGACGAGGATGGAGTTGTGGACTGGGGCATTGTCCTGATGAAAATGCTACTGACCTGATTCGAAGAGTTCTGGCCTCTTCCAACGGAATCTCTTCGTGAACTCCCTTAAAACTTCAATATAGTACTCCTTGTTGACTGTGATTCCAGTGGGAACCCAGTGAATGTAGATTATGCCCATGCTGTCAAAAAAAGGGGTCATCATGAGCTTCTGGGTGGACTTGCTCTGTCTGGCCTTCTTGGGTCTGGGAGATCCAGCATGCTTCCACTGGGAACTCTGTCTCTTGGTCTCTGGGTCATAACAATAGATCCAGCTTTCATCGCAGGTTACCAGGGCATCAAGAACTTGGGGATCTGAATTAATGAGCTCGACCATCTCCTCAGAACTTGATCGCATATCGTTCTTCTAATGTGTCCTCACGTCCAGATTGCATTTTTGAAAATCACCAGCTGTGACAATCAGGATTTAGTAAGGTGTACTCTAATTCCTACTGTAGCTATAAATTTGCACCTAAACACGAAAAAATTGGTCAATCATCTCATAAGGAGTATAGTAACAACGTACTGAAATATCTCGAGTTTACGGCAATTATAAATGCCTGTACAAAAAATTCTGGAAACTTATTGAATGCACCTCGTATTATAAACTCTAAAAACCAAATCAGAATCCGGATTATTAAAAAAAGTATAGCTAACAAAATGCAAGCTCCCTATTTACTAGTCACCCTCCTTGAAATTCAAGACCATAATATAACAGTACCGCACTCAGGAATTCATTTTGTAAGGAGTCCTTTTGATGGTAGGTGAAAAGTTCCAATAGCTATCGCATAAGTTACGCGGACATTGGACAGCGCTCCACTTTTTTATTTGCGTTCAAAAACGGCATACATTGCTGTCTATTTGCATTGGAATACAATGGAGAATAATGTAATTGGAGCTGTGAATAAAAAATTAGCCTTCAAATTGATTGAGCAAGCCGCCAACTCTAAATTACAAGTTTATTTCAAAGAAATAGATTGAATGCAGAAGATTTTTTAAACAGTTTAATTGAATTTTTGGTGCACAAAATAATAGGCAGTGGCTATTCTTACGTGACCGTAAGAAAATTTCGGTTGACTTATTTTTACGTGTGACCGTAAGAAAATTTCGGTCGCATATTCTTACGTGACCGTAAAAAAGTTTGTGGGGGCCATTTTTACGTAACTGCAAGAAAATTCCTCCAGCCTTTTTTATGTAACCGTAAAGAAATCTGTTGTCTGATAAGTAATTTAATCAATTTTTTTTTCTTTTCCAAAGCATCGGTTACGTTAAAAAGTTCGAAAACAGCTTTGTTATGAGGAAATTTTGAAAGCACCATTATAAGTCTTTCATTGTTGGTACAATTTCAGCTCGTAGCCTAGGTTTTCTCATAGTCATTGGAAATAGTCCCATCAACGCAGTCTCTTCTCAGACAGCAATCGCTCCTCGGTTGTTTATTTGTCGTAGATTATAACACCTGGCCAGAGGAGGTGCGATACTTCAACTATCTAGTATCTCCCTAGTTACTTAGTCGCCTCTTCTTTTCTAAGATGCGCAGAGTCATAACAAACTTTTCGACGCCCAAATTTCCGCTAAAGAAATTTAGCATCCTGGTAATGTTCTCTCTAGTCTTTGCTGAAACGAAGAAAATTTTTTGAACTCATTTCTGTAGAATGGAGTTTCTTTCAAGCAGCACTTTTAGTTACAATACTCGAGACACTTACTACAGAGTCTTAACGTGCACGCTTTTAGAATTATCTCTGTTCCATACCAAGAAAAGTTCTCCTGCTTTTGGATCTTCATGGTATTTCGCTACATCCCCATTCCGAGGAAAGGGTAGTGTAACAACAACTTCAAAAAAAATTAAGCAAAATGAACGTGCATTGCCAGTACAGTGCCTCAGTTTCCTTAACAATTAGCCTACCGTGCAGCTATAAATTCCACTCTTTGATACTGTTCGTCCGTATTCTGGTCTATAGCTATTCAATTTCTTGGTCACCATACTAACACACATGTAGTTTTAAGGCAAGTTCTATTATAACAACAACTTCACTTAATGGAATGAAGCAAGAATATTTACGACGATAAAAATATTATACAGTGGCAATCACGTAATAAAAGTTATTACTTTGGCACTTAGACGAATTTACTTTCTCACTTTCCGGTTAAATCTGCTAATAAACTACCTCAAAAGTACGCGCAAGTGTGCAGTCAATTGCGCAAAACAAAATTGACTCATTTTAGATGGCTTACTTCAAGATAATCATTGCTAATGGCACGTAAACATATAGCCATCAATCTCCAAAAAGATCTCGCAATTGACGGATGAATACAACCAAGCACTTCCAACAGCTTTCTTTGCGCTTTGGTCATTTGCAAATTACAATCACGTAAAAAAGCGTAGAGAAATTTTCTTACGATCACGTAACAATATCCAACACAAACTTTTTACGGTCACGTAAAAATAGCCAACAGAAATTTTCTTACGGTCACGTAAAAACGAATTGCAGAAGTTATTTTCACGGTCACGTAAAAATAGCCAGAAAAATAATTTTTATGGTCACGTAAAATAAGCCCCAGCAAAATAATATTCCTTGTGCAACTTAATCTCTGCAAGCTGAGCTGGAAACAAGAATCATCATCACTGATGCAAATATCAGATAGATTCATACGCTAGTTGCCAGGACCCTACAATTATTGAGATTGCATTGTAGGTATATACTTGACTATAAGAGCAAATCAGTTTAAGGGTTTGTTTTTTAATTACAAGAATTCTTGGTTTATTAGTAAAACATTAAAAGATTTTTTTAGAAAAATAGTTAAGTATTTTATGCAATAAATATATTTTCTAGGTGGTTTTGCTGTTTACTGCTCCAACTGGTCTGTGGCAAAGGTCCAAACTCTTTTCTTTTTAATTTTGATGACGTAAAATAAATCTACAAACGAGAAGAAAGATCTATTATAGACTAGACACATGGTCTGCAAAAAATACAGTTGACTTTGTAAAGTATGAAACTTGATTTAGAAAGTCAAAAAAGGAAGCTAGTTAAGTAGCTGTTCAGTGCTAAAGCCACAAGCAAGGTTTGCACACCTGTTTTTTTTAGTTTTTTACGATCTGGAAAGAGTAGCCTTCAATCTTGGAAGCCTACGCCATGTAGCCTATTTGATCTCTGCCGAAAACGCTTGACCTGATCAAATTGATTGTAGGTTTATCGCTATACCTAAGAGCTAAATTTTTTTACAGCTATCTTAAATTTCTGATTTTTTTCCTGAGTTTAGGCTGAGAAAGTATATTAGTGTTTTGGAATTATTTGTTGGATCGTTTTAATAATCAAGTTAAACAAGAAGGGGTTTGTTTAAGATTCATTTGAAGATGGTAAATTTATTACTAGTGGTTGGAAAAACGAAAAAGAGGCGCTACTTCAACTATTTTTATCATTCCAAATTTCCCTAGAAGTGTGGTTGCAGTGGTATTTAGCTACGCCAGTTAGATAATACTGGATAGAACTGCACCGACACGTTTCGGGCCATATGATGATCACTAGGGCACCTTTTGCCTGAAAAATGGTATGGACTATAAACAAAATAATAACTACTCAAAACATTCATACAGGAAAAAATTAAAAACTATTTTCAAGTCTTTAATTTATTAGTTTGATATTTGTATACTTCTGAGGTCACCCATATGCCATCAAGTGAAATCAAATACTTATTGTGGTTAGACTATTTCAACCGTAAAAATAGTTGTTGATCAGCAAATTTATTTGTGTAAAGTATCTAAATATCAGCTTCTGCATTATCATCGATTGTAATCGTAGTTTTGTAAATAAAAAGCAATGATGCGATGCCATATGTGTTCTATAGTTAATGATGTAAAATGAAGCTAAAAAAGTTTTTATATTTCATCATTGCAACTTTCTGACGCATAAAGATCTTGTTTCGGAAGACCAGTTAAATATTGCTCACATTTAGTTATGCACAACTATGTATTATTATCTAATATAAATATCTAATATATAACCGGCGCCATGGTGTAGTGGTTAGAGCGTCCGCTTCGCAGTCGGTAGACCTGGGGTTCATTTCCCTTGTCGAATCATACCAAAAGACTTTAAAAAATGGTATTCACAGCTTCCCTGCTTGGCGCTCAGCACATAAGGGATAGTGTGGAGAACAAGCCGGCAAGCTTGCTTGTTGTGTCCTTGGGCAAGGCACTTAACGGGACGCCTCCGTCTTTACGTGGCAGACAGATGGTGGGGCCAAGCAGTCTACCCGTCGTGGTGGCCCAGTTTGACGAAAGACATGCAAACAGAGCATGAGCTCATACGCGTAAAAAATAAATCCAATATATAAAGCGCAATTTTGTCTGTCTGCGCGTCTGTCTGTTTTTACACCTCTGAAACTGCTTGTGGTGCAAGCATCAAACTTGGCACGATTGATGACCACCCCGTGATGAGTGTCATAAGGGTATTCGTGACGTTATGATGACATCATAATCACAAATAATTTTTGTAGAAATATGCATTACTTGACAGAGTACAACCGCTTTGTGCTCAAACGAAAACCAGCTTCCGACTAACCACATTTCAAAAACTTATATTTGCTTGGGATCTAAAATGACGTCACAATCAATGGTTTATTGAAAAATCTATTTTTTATTTCTCAAAAAATACTGATCGCAAAAACGCAATTAAACGTTCTTTTAGGAAATATTATTAAGCTGCTTTTGATAAAAACAACTTTACAACAATTAATGTTTATTTGATTATGCTACAAGCGCTTCTTTATTTAAGCACTTCAAGCCTTTCAAGCATTTTTTCTTCTCTTTTTCGCTTGCACGCTTAAACTAGGTCTTAGACTTCATAATATGTCTCGTACGATTAACACAAATGTTCGCTACAGCAGATCATAATAATTATAAAAATGTTTTCAAAAATTGCAACCTTTTTCAAAATCAGTTTATCAAAAAACTAATGTGTAACCTCATTTCTCAATTGATTTTCAGACTTTTTTCAACAAATTAAAGGTTATTTCAAGGCGATTCCAATAGTGTATAATATGAACAATTGATATTAGTTTATATACTAAAAAAACAGAACTTTAAGACCTGTGGTGTAACTTTTTATCCCTTCCAAAAGTGGTGAGCTCAGTAAAAACAGGTAACTTTAATACAAAAACGTTATAATAAAGTACTAACAATAACTATCCTTTGAAAGCTTAGGAAATTTGCTTTCCAGCAATATGTGACTCCAATTAATTGAGGCTAAGAACTAGTTTATAATGGCTGACCAAAAATTTGTTGCCATACATGATGTTTCCTTTTTACTTGTTCAATTATCCTACTAGCGCTAACAAACTTGCAATTGTTAAACAAAGTTAGCTCTTTGGTACATTTTGACTACTTATCCACACAAACGTTGTTCTTTTGCATTGTCTGTCGACGTTTTCAAAAAGATCCATCAAAAACTTTAGTCTCCAAATGTTTATGAAATGTAGCCTACCGGTTAAAAACACACAAAATTTTGGTGCCTGCAGTTTACAAAATCGAAATTTCTAGAAAAACTAAGTACTTTGATACATTTTGGCTATTCTTTCTCGATTACATGGATGTTTGGCATTATCAATCAAATTATTCAAAAGACTCAAAGTCCACAAATTTTAATATGTAATCTACTCCAAGCAAAACACTTGGTGATCACTTAAGAAAAAGACGATGGCGTGAAGATGGTCCTTTCTTATCGTTTACAACAAAATGTAGGGTTCGAGCTACATATGATCTAAATGTTGAAGCAATTTCCTTTGCAATTGGGCAAGGCTGTCGTAGCAGCCAGCTGATTTGATGTTCTTAACCTTGACATTATTGATGGGGGCTCCAGCTACTGCTATAACTTAACTGTGAGTGGTTCATTTCGGGTTAGTTTGCTCTTTGCATGGCGGTGTTTATGCCAGGGCCAAGAAACATGCACGCAGTCAGAGACGTTAGTTCATATTAATTCGCCTACACCTACAATGATGAAGAAGTGGTAAGTAGCAATCCTAACAATAATAATGGCTCAAAACGCATTGTTAGGCCATAATGTTAAATGACATCGCAATGCTTGCCACCATTTATTGGAAAAGCAGCAGGCAGCAAAATTATCTACTATCATTTTGATAGCAAACATAAATGGTAATGCCCATTACTGATATTTGTAATTGCAAGGATAGGCCTATCGGTACAAAGCACTAATCTTTATTTAAAAATAGAGAGGTCTGGATTAAGGACAAAGTTAAATGTCATAAAATCCCAAATTTAAGAAAAGATCAAAATTAAACAATGATAGCATCAATCTGTAGCACTGAATTAAGAGGAAATGTTTTTGTTTGAAAAGAGTTTAATAGGCGCTTATTGCAATAGGCTGTATGAATTGAAGGAAAAGCAGGATCCCTTTTCATGCTAAGGCCGAATTAAAGCAAACAGCGCTGGAAAAAATCTTAATGTCATCAACATTAATACAATAGCGAGCCTACCAAATCGTCAAACATGCCTACCACCAAACAGCTCACTTCTTTATGAGTTAAAATGACCACCATTTGGGCGATACTATCAATTTTGACTATGTTTCATCTTACCCCTCCCTCCCTCCGCCTTACTCTTTCAAAAATTACGAATGGTAGTTTGTGTCATCGTTCTTTCTTTTTGAATACTTCCAGTCTTCATCAATAAACCAACATGATCACCATTACATGTACAGGAGCTATGGCATATATTTAGTAAAAAATTTTGTTGTGGCTCTAACAAATGTTTGTACGGTTAAGATGGCGCAGCTGCATTAATTGACACTTTTTAATCGACACCGGTGATAGTGTGGCCCGCCGGGTAAAATCGTACAATACACATTTTTTTGTATATTGCTTGATAACAGCTTTATAGAGCTACCGGAATCAAACCTGAAAATTTGGGAAAAGCAAGAACTTATTTAATCTTTATGAGCATACTTAAGCAAGGAAAAACAAATATGAATCATAATGCCTAGCTAGCAGGGACTTAAGAAAGTTTGAGGCGAAATCAAAATTAACAACGTCACTGTGTTAAATCACACTACATGGAACATATTATTGGTATTTTGCTTTATAAGAGCTTTATAGAGCTACCGGGGTCAAAGAAAAACATTTGAGGAAAAGCAAGCACACTTTAAACTTTCCAAGGCACGTCAAGCAGGGAGAAAAGAACATGCTTCATAATGCATAGCTTGCGAGGACTTGAGAAAGTTTAAGGGAAAACAAAAGAAAACAGTGTCACTGCGTCAAATCGCACCACACGAAAGATATTTTTGCCCTTTTGCTTTAGAATAGCTTAATATCAGAAATATGTCCCCTACTTCCAAACTACGGGAAACGCAAGGTTTCCTTGAGTTCGTGTCAGCAATGAATAGAGTACATAGACCTAAGGCATAGCCACGATCTTGAAATGAGATATTTTATTAGGAAAAGGAGCACAAAAAGTCGTGAACATCTTATGCGCAGAAAAGGCATAAACGTTTGGTAACTCTTCATACAAGAACCTAATAGGTAAAGCCGGCTTAGCCGGCTGAACCAACACTCTCAATCCAGACGTTATTGACGGGATCTCTGCGGGTGACGCCGACATATATACAGGGTGTCCATAAAGTCTCTTTACAATTAAAAAAAATGGTTACAAAGTAAATTCATGAGATATCGCAATAAGGGTTGTTTTATGTTAATCAGTGTTTCATAATGTTTTCATTGACACATTTAATACATTTCTAAACATTTAATTAAAAATATTTTTTCACCATTTAATACACTTCTATATGAGCATCACTAAAACAAACTCGCTTATGAAATGCTTTATCCTCAGAAATTCGTTGCAGCATGTTTACTGCAAATTCTTTTCGTCTTGGCATGTCGTTTGGCCGAAGTGCCTGAAACATTTGCACTTTGTAAGCATACAATCTTAAATTCTTGTGTAGGACTTTGCGCACTGTTGAACGTGGAAGTTCCAATTGTCTGGCAGCAGTACGGATGGATTCATTGGAGAACGATGAAAGGCTTGCCTAACACGCTTGATGTTTTCTTTAGATGTTCTTGGTTGCCCACTCCTCCCTGCATCAAACACTGTCCCTGTCTCCATAAATTTCTTGTGCCATAAACGAATTGAAGCACGTGATGGTGGGTCTCTTCCAACTTAGTTCTGTAATTTTGTTGGCTCTGAACATCTGATTTTGTTTCAATGAACCAGGATACACATTGCGCTTTTCCTTGAGGAGTAGTCATTTTATGGGTGTTCATATAACTAAATTATTTAACACGTAGAAATTTTATCTGAAACAATAAATTTTAGTATCATTAAAAACGTTAGGAAATACTGTTTAACATAAAACAACCCTTATTGCGATATCTCATCAATTTACTTTGTAACAATTTTTTTAAATTGTAAAGAGACTTTATAGACACCCTGGACATAATTTTTGTACTACAAAGCAAAAATTTTTCTTATGCTGATATGATGCCTGTTATGGTATTTATGTCGGTTATGTCTATACTCTACATCATTGTAACAAAATCTCAAGTTTAAGAAAAAATCAACATAAAACCATAACCATAACAATTTGTAAAACTGAATATACAGTCATGATTAAGAAAATATGAGGATCACAATTTTGCCTACAAGAATTGTGAAAGTGCAAAAAATTCACTAACTTTTCGCTACTGCTTACATAAGAGCCGGATGGGTGAAGCCGGCTTGGACGGTTGAACCGAAATACTAAACCCGGATATTACTGATGGAGGACGCCTGCCGTGCGAGGACGCCAAAGCCGGCTAGTTTAGAATAAAAAGGACGAGGTGTCATTAAGCTGTGAGCATTGAAATGCAAGTCAAAAAAATTTTCATAAGTCGTAAGTCAAGGTATAAAGAGAATTTGATCAGGTGTGCTGAGAAAGCAACATCACGTTGATATCAGCCAGTAGTTCTCAACTTTTTTGATGCCATAAACCCTTTTGACAGTTGATAGTTGTGAAGATACCCAGTTCAATAACCAGCTTTGGTTGTTCAGTAATATAAGAGGAAAAGATCCACACCCATTAGGAAATTTGGAGGGCATTATGTCACGCCCCTTTTGAGCCTCAAAATATTTTTAAAGAGGGCTACTACAAGTTGATTTCCAAAAAAATGAAGGCAAAAGAGTTCCTTGTCACAAGTTGATCTCCAAAAAAAATCATCATTCTTCTATTAAACTTCGAATATGGCGCTATCAACTTCCTTTAAAAGCCCTTGATACGCCAGGATTCCTATCCTTGAATGTCCTAGGTATTTACCCACTGCTGAAGTTCCATACGTGCCACGACTGCGAACTCCGTATGCAGCATACCGCAGTGAAACCCTCTGATGACTTCCTAAAAAAGATTTTTGTAAATATCCATGGGTCATTGGACACCCTTCATCAAGAAAAAATTTAGTAGCGCTCTCATCAACAACAGATATCCGTTTAGTTTATTTCTATTTATCAACAAAACAAGAAAACCCTAACACAACGGAAATTCTAAAACAAATTTATTTTTAGAAAAGCAGATACAAATCGAGGCTGAGTAAAGTCAAGCAACGTAGCCTACAAGTAATCAGCGGAGTAAATCCGAGAATCCTCGGAAAAAGAATGAATATTGAAAGTCGAGCTTAGCATTTATTAGGGAGTATGCTAACCCTACCCAGGTCATAGCCAGTAGCATATTTTTTGGGCCGCCCAAAATATGGAATTTTTTGGATAACTTTTTTCGAGGGTCGATATTTTCTGACACTCAATTTTGTCTATCTTTAACTCAAAGTTGGTGGATGTCTTTTTTGAGATCGACTTTTTGTAGCCATAAAAACTGAAAACACTTTCATTTCTTGATCAGATTCAAAAGATTGAAGGGGGTCATAGCCCATCTTGCTTGAAGTTACGTCTATGTCCCTACCCCAGAATTGAGGCCCCTGCGTGTAATTAATCAACTTTTATGCATTACGGTTTTCACCACTTGCTATGCTTTGAGACATAGGCAAATTTAGATAAAATAATAAAATGTTGAAACAAATGTTTAAAAATGATAAGAAAACAAGAGAAAAGCGGTAGTTTTTGATTTGCATGGAAGGCATTTTCATGTGCTACCACGTACAATTTAAATTTTAAAAAAGATTGACTATAAGCCAGGCTACAAATTTCAATGTCAAAAACATGGGCAATTTTGCACTATTCAGAAGAGTTTTAAAGTTGTTTAGCCAAAAGCTTTTTCGTGACGCTCTCATCAGTGGCAAAATCACGTCAAAAAGGAAGATCTAGAGCGAGTAAGTGTTTTATGTGGTTAATTTGGACGTTAGGCAATCAAGACGAGCCAATGATAGCGCTAGTATTGTAAAGCGCTCCAAAGAAAGATTTGGCAATAGTAAAAGTTTGAGAAAGCACAGCAGGATGCCACAAATGCCGCGATTATCGAAAGAGTTTGAGAGCGTAAACAAACTCTTTCTGTTTGCATAAAATCGGGCGTCTAGTCTTGATATATGCAGCCTCTAACAGATTAAGGTGGAAAGAGCTGCGTGCTGTGGCAAGGATTGAAAACCGTTTGTTGTCATAGTTTAATGCGCATTGATCATTTTATAAAATATGTTGACCAATGACAAAGTCACAATCTGGTTTGGTGTCGTTTCGTTTGCACGATCTGTGTGGTTGAGATCGGCGCGGAAGGGTCAATTGTTGTCTTAGCATTGCGGAACATGTTGCTTGGTGCGATCCTGCAGCCGTTGAGATGTTCGCCCCATGTACCGACTATCACAATGGCACTTACATTCATATATGACTGAACTTTTCTGAGTAGTAGATAGAACATCCTTGCAAGCCACAGGAAGCATGCGTTTTGACGTAAAGATCAAGGGGGTACTGACGGAACCATAGCAACTTTCCACAGCGGTTTTGACCTCTTTTTCTAAGTTTGTGGAGGGCTTGCCAATCCAAGAGACCTTCAAGTACACCGGGCACTTTTCTGGGCCAAATTGCTTAAAGGAGAAAAGCTGATCGATTTTCTTGGTGATCTGGGCGTCAATGACGTTTTTAGGATAGCCATTGTCCAGTAATCTTTTCTTGATCTGTTCTATTTCTCCATTAAGTGTACGCTTGGTGTGAATCATTAGAGCTCGATATACCAAGTAGATATTAGACTTGTTTTATTTTTGAGAGAACCAAAGAACTCCCAACGTAAATACTGGCCGGTGAAAGTGGGTTTCCGGTATACACTGGTTTCAAAGCCAATATCTGTTCTTTCGACGTAAACATCAAGAAACGGTAGACATTTTCCGTTCTCTTTTTCAAAGGTGAATTTGAAGGATGGATGTCGGCAGTTGAGTTTAAACAGGAATTTATCTGCTTCAGCTTCGTGATTGAAGATGGCAAACGTGTTGTCAACATATCTGAAGTATGTTGGAGGCTTCTGCGTTTGAGAAAATAACTTTTCTTCATAATATCCAACAAAGATGTTAGCCAAAGCCAGACCAAGTGGTGATCCCATAACTACTCCGTCTGTTTGCTTGTGCATGGTGTCATTGAAGCTGAACTCAACCGAGGATGTAGCGTTCTTTATCAATTCAACAAACACGTCCTTTGGAATGACTGGTTGTAAATCAGAATCGTGGTAAAAGGCATCTGAACAGTCTTGATCATTACATCAAGGGGAACGTTGGTGAACAAGCTGGATGCATCAAAAGAACACATGAAGATATTAGGGTCGATGTCAAGATTTTGCGTGATCTTAGCAAACGTTAACGAATTTGAAATGCAATGTGAAGAAAACCGCTCCAACACAGGTTGTAATAGAGCATCCAACCACTTCCAAGTTCATGATGGGACGAACCTGCCACAGACAGTATAGGGCGGAGTGGAGTGCCTTTTTTGTGTGTTTTCGGCAAACCATACATTCGTGGTCTTTGCAATCCGGTTGGTCGTATTGTGTCACATATTCATTTTGACTAAGTCAAGTAACCGTTTGTGAAGGCGCGATTCAATGCTGGCTGTGTTGTCATTGCTGAAGGTTGGACCAAGTCTTTTGAATTTCGATTGATCATGAAGAATCTCGTTCATTTTATTGGCGTAGTCGCTTTTTGTTTAAAAGAAAAACGCCGGAAACTTTGTCAAGTTTAGTGATAATGGTATCATCATTTTTTCGTATTCAAGATAGTCGTGAGCCGTTTTTCATTGTAATGTCGCTTAACAATGTGACCAATGACTTGTTCAACTTAAATGTAGTTAAAGGAACTTTGACTTAAAGTAGAGAAGTAAGAAATTCCGGGTACAAATTGTTTGTGTTTCATGCCTTGCCACTCTATATAATTTTTGCACTGTATAAATTGCTCTTCAAAATTACTTAGCTTTGTTTCGTAGCCTAGCCAACATACAATTACTGCACTAAACAATTTAAATAGTAAAGCAAAATTAGACCAAAATGTTTAAAAAATTTTGTACAGCAATAGGATTCGGATCAAAAGCTTTAGTCATGAGATCGGATAAAAAAATCTATACTCGGAACATCTCTAGTCAGGGTTAGCTAATTTCAATATCGTAAATTGTTTACAGGAAAATTCTTGCCACATGCGCTTGCAAAAAGAATGGTATTAAATTTTTTCCGAGTTGATGACACTCACAACAACGCAAAAAGCAAAAGATCATTGAGGTCACATCATCACGATTGGTGTCAGCGAATTGTTGCACTAGGCTAGGCAGTAGCATGTTTATTACTACTTACCAATAAATGTACTATTATAATTTTGAATTCAAAGAACTTGTTATGTGAGAGCTCAGGTGATAGCCTAGGGCGGTCGATAGGTTAGATAATTTTGTAATACATTGAACAACTTTCAAGCATGATTGTTAAAAAATACGAAGTGCATACCAGAGTTAAGATTGGTAAAAAATAGTAGCCTAGTAAGATCATTCACAGGTTAATATTTTAGTAATAAGCTTAACCACTTTCGGGCTTGAATAAAAAACTAATTAATAATCACGCTTTAATTTGTAAAAAAATATTTTTATTTCAAATTTTTCTAGAGCATTGTAGTTTGGTACTACTACGTCATGATTACAACACGCGTGATGATAGTCGGAAGGAGTGGTCACAAGCGACATTTTCCAAATTTTTTAATATTTTTTCAAACAATCAGATGAATTTACCTAACTTGATTACGCTGATTCCGCATTCCGGTCAAAATTTGCTCGTCTCATTACATTTTTTTTGCACAATCTAATTAAAATCTTGTTCATAAACGCATTTATTGACCCCAATTAGCACATATTTCCGTTCAATTACTCAATAAAATTTTGTTCAAACTACATTGCGTTTTTTCTTGTTGGTGTGAGGCACAAATTTCTTGTTTTGGCTTTTCTTGCAACCTCACTACTCTTACAGTCGCGTTTCAAGCACCAATAGTTGTCCGCCACCGTAGTTATATCTAATCGCCCTTGGTTCCTTAATCCCATAATTGTGATGTCCTGGTGAAAGCGTTCACCATGCTCTTCACTCATATTACCCAAATTTTGTGAAAAATAGTTCAAGTGTGCATTTAAAACTCATGACATTCAAGTTTCTAAATCATGTGACAATCAAGTGCTTGAAAACGAACCAACATGTTTTCCACAAGGTTTTGATGGTCAGAATATTTAGTATTGCTAAGAAACTTTGATACTCCGCCAAAGAAAGACATGCATTTTTGCCACACCTTTCGTGGTACATAGAAATTGGGAGTTTTAGGCGGGTTTTCTGATTTGAGATCCAACAAACACATCCTCTTTAACTTTCTCAGCACTCAAATGTAGAATGCTTTTCAAACGTAATTAATACAACCATCTTCTTTATTGGAAGCTTTCGCAAACTGTTTCATATAACCCAGTTTAATATGTAGTGGCGGAAGTATTGTATTAGATCTGTCAACCAGAACACGTTGTAAAATATTTCTAAGACCTAGTGTAAGGGACTTTCTCATCGGCCATTCAAGTTTAATCCAGTAAGTTTTCCTGTTCCTACTGTCCCACTCGCATATAAAACAAGGGTACTTTGTTAATCCCTGCTGACCCAGCATTTTAATTAGCACTTTGAAATCATCGCAAACCTTCGGTGCATGAGTGCTACATTGTAACTTCTAAATGAAAAGTTTCATACTTTCATAAGAGTTATTGATGTAAATTGAATGATCAAATTGGTAGAAGCAAGTTGATTTATATTGTGCAATAAAACTGCTTTTAGATTTGATTTTGGTGCATCAGTGAAGAGGCGCCAGTCTCAGAGCTTACACACTGTTGCCAATTTCTTTACATTACCTTTAGATATTCACTCAATAGATTAAAAAGTGCTCCAAGATGAAGAAGTTAATATATTTACTTCTACAATGTTTAAACCAAACAAAAGTGGTGTAGGTTCTGAGCATACGTTTTGCTTTCAATCTGGAACTCAGAAGAAGAGCAGACTCTTTTGAAAAATTCAAATCTCTGACAAGGTCATTCAGCTCTGCTCGATTATAAGGCTTTGGCTGCTGACTTTAATTATTATCCTACTCATAATCTGAAAATTCTGTCAACTGACTTTCAGATTTTTCACTGACAAAATCTTCAACTGTTTCCAAAATTCCTTAGGGCAATAGCGTTTGGACACCTGGTCCAAGAGAAATCGGTCGTATGACACAAGTTAAATTAGGATTTTGATTTTTATGCTTATTTTTAACATTGAGTCCAGTAACAACACATGAGCAAAAGCAACCTTTTTTGCCAAATCCATTCACTCCTTCCAAATCATTGAAACACCAAATGCTAAAGATTTCTGTTTTCTAATGCGACACTGCCGCAGTGACGACTCACAACAACGACACGCTTTGCGCGTGGTTTATGCTTTGTCTGTGTCTCCAAACCTATCATCAAATTAAACATAACAGCTATTTTTAACAAAAGGCGTTATTTTCTGTAGTTGAACAGGTGGTACATAGCTTTCGCATATGTGGCAAAATATGTTTGGGTCATTGACACATCTTCTTTATTTTAATGACACTTTTTGTGCTAAAACTCAAGCAAAAACTTCAACAAAAGCAGCTGCAACACAATCTCAGCAAAAACTAGTTTAATCTATTCAAAGCAAAACGCTTTAGTGATGCAACTATAGAATCATTATGGCATCACAATAAAGTGTGACAGCTATGACAATTACAACGATGACGTAACAACACGGGATTTTATTTAGATCACTCTGACGTTGGTGCAGTAATGGAAAAAAAATTAAATAACAAATCGTAAAAAATTTTGACGTAATAGAAAAAGTCACTTCAAGTTGTTAGTCACCGAGAGCAAAGTGTTTTTGAAGCTATCAATTCAGCCAGAAAATAAAAATCATATCACAAACACATAGATTCGTTCTTCGACAATCTATTTTTAAAACTTGACGTTTCGCTCCCGTTAGTAACCGGGGAGCTTTTTCGGATTACGGTAGATGTCATAGCCAATGTAACATATAAACTGTTAAACACAAAATATCAAGACAACCTGTATTATAAAACACTTAAAATTATTTCTAACAAGGCAAATGATTACGTAACAACAAAAACATTATGACATCATAGAGCCAAAGGTGAACACAAGTATATAGCGTTATGAGGTACACAATACAATAAATGTAATTAATCGCAATGATGGCGCAAATTTTCCTGCAGTGTACAGTGTGTTCATCGCTATTAAATGGTGACTTATGTACCTTATGACACTTTGTACTTGTTGCGTAAATGAAATTTTGATTCTACCTCCACTTCAATTTCGGGGGTTCCCAGAAGGAATGCCAAACTGTATTTTTTTAACCCTCAAATGCACAAACTACAACGACCACCACTTTGACAAGTAATAATAGTGGTTTTACAGTAATATGCTACCCATAGTCAAACGTACGCAGTATCACATCGTTCTAGTGGTGAACAAATTATTTGTTTTAGTCTGCTACAATAGGTCATTTTTAGTTTTTTACTACATATTATGATGCAATAGACCAGAGTAAGAAAAACAATCCCACTGCTACACCTATTTCAAGGTTTTGTAATGGAATGACTGACTTTTTTCGCTTCCTGATTTAATAATTAGTTAGGTGGATAAAGGTATGTAATGGTGACTCTTTTATCAAGAATGCAGTTATGTAAGCTTAGACAATAGCATTGACGAAGTAGTTGAAAACTGACGGCAGTAGCTAAGATAATTCTGGTGAGAATGATGCAACTAACGCCTCTGGAGAAGCATATGATCATCGAACTAGTTGTTTCTGTGTTGAGAGTTAAACATTAAATCCCTAGCCTTAAGAGATAAGGTTTAATAAAGCATTTGAGGGTTGAAGTTTAAAGGTTGCAGTTGCGGCACTTTCTCTTCTAGCCCTACACACAACCCCACTGGGTTAAAGGAAGAAACAGAAAACTTCAGGTACCGCGGGATACCAGAGTGTCTGCGTTTCTCTCAGCAGCTTTCTGGTATCTGATAGCTAGTTGCTACCGGCCTGGATAGAATTTTACAACCTAGGCAATAAAGGAGCGGAGAGAATTTCAGACAATCACTATGCCTGTTTCCTTTTTGTATTTGCTAGATCATTTCTACATTTTACATGCGATTACCACGAAAGTGAATTTGTATGATTTGGCCACTTTTTGTATAGCTAAGACTTTTCAATTAGTCATTATTTTCGCTTCCCTAGGCCATAATTATTTTGTTTACTAATGGCTGCGAAAAATTGACATAAAATACGTTTCTGGGACAATTCTTACGTTCAGTATGGTTTCACAAAAGTTATTGGTTGTGATAAACTTGACAATGCTCAGAGCACATTGTGCAATACCATTTTGGGCAACGATTCCTTAAAGCCTTCGAAGTTGAAGAGGCACAAGGAACTGAAGCATAAAGAGCGTACGGACACAGTTGAAACGTTCAAAGCGAAAAGAGCTCGTTATGATGTGAGGGAACGCTCCGAGCGTTAGGCTTCTGCCTAACTATTTAAACAATCCTACGCGCTTCATATGAAGTTTCTTTGATAATAGCAAAATCAAAAGCACCTCATACAGCTGGTGAGAAATTAATAAAGACAAGTGCGGTAAAAATGGTACAAATATCACAAGGCCGAAACGAGGCCAAAAGAATAGACTCAGCTCCCTTGTCCCACGACACCATAAATAACAGGATTACAGATATAGCAAATGACATCGTGAGTCAGCTCATCGCTCAAATCCAAGATAGTCCATGTAGAATAAGTCTTCAATTTGATGAAACAACGGATATCAAGTCAATAAGCCAATTAGTAAAGTACGTGAGATTTGTTGAAGAAAATGCTATTGTGGACGAGTTTATATTTTGTCAAGAAATCAAAGAGAGAACTGGAGCTAAAGACGTCTTTGATCTTGTTAATGCATTTCTTCTTGAAAATTCAATAGCATGGAATAAAGTAAGATCGGTATGCACAGATAGTGCGCCAGCTATGATAGGGCATCGATCCGGTTTTGTAGCTCTAATGAAACAAGTTGCTCCGCATATAGTATCAAATCACTGTGCTATTCATAAATACGCCTTAGCTTGTAAGACACTCCCTCTTGAATTGAAAAGTGTTCTTGATTCTGTAGTAACGGCTGTGAATTTTATTCGTTGCAGGGCCGTGAATTCCCGACTATTCAAAGCATTTTGCGATGACCTTGAAAAGGAGCATCAGTATCTTCTTTTCCTCATCGAAGTGCGGTGGTTATCGCGGGAAAAGCGCTCTCCCGTGTTGTAGAACTTGTCACTATAGTTGCCGTGTTCCTTCGTGAGCATGGGTTAGTGGAACTTGCTACATTATTTAATGACAATAGATTCCAATTGAAGATCTTTTATTTGTCAGACATCTTTAGTCTTTTAAATGAGCTCAGTTATTTCCTGCAAGGAAAAAACCAATCTCAGATAGAGGCTGCAGAAAAGGTTTCTGCCATCAAAAAGAAGTTGTCCCTGTGGAGAAAAGAGTATGAAACCAGAATTGTGCTATGCTTTTACTGTTGGACTGTAAACTTAGTGATCATGAAGCTAACAAATGGCTGACTACTTTAATTGATGATCACATAAGCAACCTCGAGAAAAAAATGGATGATTGCTTTCCAACGTCTGAACCTTCTTCAGCATGGATTCAGCAGCCTTTTATTGCTGAGATGAATGGCAATAAACAGCTCAACCTTCATGAGCAACATCTGGAATTGCAGAGTTCTCAAGCTGCAAAGACCTAGTTCAGCTCCTCCTCACTGGTAGAATTTCGGTGCAGTGTGTTGCAAGAATATCCTGAATTGGCAAAAAGAGCTCTGTAAGCATTAATTCCATTTCCAACGACATACCTCTGTGAAGCTACTATGTATGCTCTAGTTGATATCAAAACCACGTACCATAATCGCCTTAGAATTGCAAATGACATGAGGATTGTTTTCAGCAATATTAACCCCCGTATTGATGAGCTTATTTTGAAGAGACAAGAACAGAAATCACATTAACTATCGCATGTGCTGTGTTTTGCCGAGTAAATTGTGATATTCCACTAACCACTTGTGTCATGCTTTCATAATGAGAATTTTTTTAATTAATTAGAGATCCAGTAGTAAACAACTTATCCGTCTTATCACAATAGTGCTTGTTTTTTCAACATACACCTCCTTTGGTGGTTGCGCAGAGAAGGGGTGTCTTTCGGAATAGGGGTCCCAGAGGTTGGAAAAATTGAGAACCACTGATCTAAGCGGTACAACAGCTCACAAAATTAACTAAAGCCTAATACAGTGGTTTTCAACAAATGGGCCACAGCACGTAAGTCGGGTGGGCTACAGATGTTTGCGTACTTTAATAATGGGTTGGCAAGCCGAATGAGTTTGAGAAATACCGCTGCATATGAACAGCCATACGGACCAGCACACATGAATTGGAGGCGCAATGACCTTATTTTCCTTGGCACATCAGCTCCGATGCTGCCCGCGGACTGGCCATCCTCGGCACTGGGGAGGCCATGACCTTTTTTTTCTTTAGAGATCACCTCCGCAGCCATGAGTTCTGACGCTGATCTCAACAACTTTGTCAACATCACATCACCGACGTAATGAAAGGGGGCCACACAAATATGTGGCCCCCTTAAAGTGGGCCACGACGATTTGTGGCTCCTCCAAACCAGCCACGGCACGAGAAAGGTTGATAACCACTGGTCTAGTTGGTAGCATTTTAATTATAACGGATGATGCTTTAAGTATAGAGCAAAGCGTTTTGAAATAAAATGTTTACTAGTTTACTGGCGATCATATTTCCACTCAGATTATTCTCTTTGTTTTCTCAACAAGCACTGAATGCAGAAACGTGATTGAAAGTTTTTTGGGATATATTAACAAGGTGCCTTTGACAAAAATTATTCCAAAACTATTCAAGGTAAATTGACGACGCAAAAGAAGATTCTTTTTTTTAGCATTATAAGCGTTGCAAGCATTCTTTTTTTTCTTTTAAACGTTTTGAGCTAGCTCTATGATGCCATAATTTTGGCTCGTACGATTATATTGAAAACAGTGCAGCAGGCAGCAGCTGCGTTTGAAGTTGTTATAAATTTTCATTTAAAAATCAAACAATTAATATGCTGCTTGATAAAGAACGATCATACATTACTGTATTAACATACCCATAAGCCTAAAAATCTCTATATTTACTTATGCAAAGAAACAATAGAATGTTATTGTACAGTTATGGCGCTAGACTGACTAATCTTAACTTCTAAGACGTGCGGTAAGCCTATTGGTCAAAAGCAGCCAAGTATAACAAATTGGCAATTTTTCAAGTATAATCTCGAAAACAAAAATTATCCGCATCTTCAGCAAAAAGGCTTGGTCGATAAATTATGCTTTTACACGATTATCTTACTTATTATAATGATTCAAGTGTAAGTGCTTACCTTTGGGCTACCTTTCTCTTTTCCTATCTACGATTAGCCACGACCAAGTAACATACGCGCAGCCAGAGATATTAAGTCATGCAAATTGGCCTACTGGTAATAAAGTCGTTAGTGGCGTGTCTAATAACGCTTATTTCTAAAAATATACGACAATCACTGGCGCTCTCCCACAACTAAATGTATGCTTTCTTATATGTGATGAAATGAACGGAAGAGTTTGTGAAATAATTGTCTGCTTTAATTGTCAGCAAGTTCGGTTCCAAAGTGAGTACAAGCTGGAGGTAAGGCAAACAAGACGTTGCTAGGGACTTTCAAAATTTAGGGAGAAAAGCGACTCTGTGCAACTACCCATAATGTTGTTCCACTACATTCCCATTAAAAAAAGGTACTTTTGATTTTGGAACGAGAATTGCCTATCTTAAAAAAACTTCATCTCTTTATTGTAGTATTCACCGACGCGATGGCGTAGTGGTTAGGGCGTCCGCTTCGTAGTCGGTAGACCTGGGGTCATCCAAAAACTTTCAAAAATGGTATCTATATCTTCTCTCCTTGGCGCTAGGCATTTATGGGAGGTTGTGGAGAACAAGCAGGCAAGTTCGCTTGTTGTGTCCTTGGGCAAGGCACTTAACGGGACGCCTCCGCCTTTATGTGGAAGACAGGTGGCCCAGACTGCTCGGAAATGGCAACTCACAAGCGAGTGCGAACTTACCGTCCAAAACATAGCGATACATCGCTTTCTCGTGAATGGAGAATAAATATGGCAAATATTCATAACTATCCAATGAATGAAACCAGTGCAGTTTGTTGAATCGCTATTCTTAACTTCAACATTATTGCTGGGGGCCAGCTATCGTAATAATTCAATTGTAAGTGCTCGTCTTTTGGGTAGATTGCTCTTTTCCAGGCTGCACTTATGCCAGCATCAACCAACATACGTGCGAACACAGGTTTTAGGCCTACAGTTACTAAAAGTCGTAAGTACTAAGTAATATTAAAAACCTTGTTCCTGAAAATGCATATTTATGACTTTGACGTCCTCCCACAACTTTAAATTTATGCATTTCATGACTTAATCAAATGAACGCATAAATGTTTGTGAAATGATTGGCTCTTTTATTTGTGAGCAGGTTTAGTTTGAAAGTATGTCTATGCTTCAAACAATTAAAACTAAACGGTTTCCCGGGACTGCAGAGACTTTAGGAGAGGAGTAGCAGCTCTGCGCAACCCTCTACAAGATTTTGTTTATTCAATTACAATTCCAAAATCGGCACTTTTGACTTTGAAACGAGAATTGGCTATGTCAGAAAATCTTTACCAATTGGGTAAAACCGGCTCAGCCGGCTGAACCGGTATTCTTAATCACGACATTACTGATGGGGACCCTGCTGGCGACGTCTGCAGAGCCGGTTAGTGGTGTATATTTTCAGGTCACGAAAAAATTTCTTCAAACGATTATTTTAGTTATCCCTTACAAAAGTCTTGACTGTGCTTTTTCCGGTCGCAGGACTAATATTTTAATGAGTTGTAAAATGTGTAGTTGAAACATATTTGAGCGGTAGCCGCTTACGGTAAACTAATAATTGTTGGATGGTAACATCATGTTGGCTTTGCGTTTCTAAAACGACAAGTCAACCTAATCAAAACAAAGTTTGTTTTATTTTGTTCGACAAACATGCGGTGTGGTACATTGTACTTATGTTATGAATTACACATATATAGAGCAGCAAAGTCTTTAGAGCTTAGGGTCTCTAAATGACTTCATCCGACCCGGTTCTAGACTTACAACCTAATTAGGTTTAACAGAGCCTCTTTTTTTGCGGTGAAACAGGCCTAACCGAAATTAGTATTTTTGAGGCATTTTATGCATTGTCATGGCTCATTTTTAAACCAAACAGTGATTTGTTGCTTGGTTTTAAGCCATGTTTTACCAATTCTTTTTATGTTTTAGTGGTGTTCCCAGAATGATAAAAATGTTGTCAGTTTTTTTCTTTGTGCTAGGTTTTTTTCTTATAAATGGAATAGATAACAATTCGTAATTCACAGGTTGTACTTATTAAGGCTAAATGGTGAGCCATAGCCTACCGGTTCAAAACCATTTGCCTAAACAAAAAAATTAATTTAATCAACTAAGGAAACAAGAGTCAGAGAAGGCATTGTCTTGAAAAGCGAACAATGTCTAGGTTGGCATGAAACCGTTAGATCAAGCATAAAAGTTTTGGTTCCTCTCAAAAGTTGTTGGCTGGCCATGCATCTGGTTACAATAGATTTTTTGAATTTTATAAGCAATCAACAGAGAAATTAGTTTTAAAAATATATAAACCGATATCGATAAGAGCTAAACTGAATTAATGATGTTGCTTTAGCCACTTCCCACTAGGCACCCTCTAGAAATATGTCTTAATGTTTTTTTTTCTAGTTAAATTTTAGACCAGATTTTCCGATTGTGAAGTTTGAAAAGCGGCTACTCAGACTGCAACCACAACGCGTAGTTTAGAACAATACACAATTGTTTCTTTGCTACCATTGGTCTGTCTCCATTTGGTCTGTCATAAAGTGATGCCCGGAGCCAGTGGCTAATTCAGAAAGTTTTGATGAGTGGTGAGAGAAAAGTCTGTGCTTCCGTATTTTCACTCCCAATCAATAGTGAAGACTGCTTTTTGTTCTTTCTGTAGTGTTGTTGAAAATCTCAGTGCCATCTTAATAAACAGAATGGAACCTGCAACCTATGATAATTACCCACGTTTTTAACGTCAAATGCTGGAAAAATAGAATTTCCTATTGTGTTTTTAAAGGTATGTGTTAACAATAGTAGACTATTGTCAACAAGATATTAGGGATGAAATAGTGAACGAGTTACCCGTTCTTCAAGTTATTTTGTTGTTGTTAAGATATTATCAAAAAATGCCAAGAGTTGCTAGAATCTTAGACAAAGTGTTTCAAGACCGCCGTGGCACACCAATTTAACTCCTAACTGAGTATTGGTAGTGTCATAATTATATGAAAACGAACTTTTCCAATAACGCCAGACAGGTACACGAATAATCGTGTTTAACAAAACTTTTATAAATGTCAAAATCTATTTTTACACTATCTCTTAGGGAGCCAATTATAATTTGAATTTTAGCACATCCTTGTGCAACTATCAATGTTGAAAAAAGCAGTTTGTTTCAATCACCAAAGGGAAAAAAGAAAATAAACAAAAAAAGGGAGAAGATTGTTTTTTTTTTGGAAAAGAAATCAGTTTTTTAAGTATAGAATTAAACTTCTGTCGATTAGTAAATAAGTTAACCAAGAATTTTTCTGCTCTTTCACATATAACTAAAAAGCTTTCTTAACATTACCGACGTATTTTTATTACTACTTGAATGAATTTTGCAAAGATTTATTTTTCATCCACATTGCCGTTGTTACCAGTCATCACGCAAGAAACCTGCGAACACCATTTTTTTAGTCATTGGCGTGGCATGACATGCTTGATAGAACTGAATTCGAGGCAACTATCGGCAAAGCGGAACTTTAACATGCCATTTGCGGCGTATAGTTTCTTGCTAATTTCTGTAGATCCTATTACTGAAGTAACGTATTAGTGCCTGCTTTTTGTAAAGTACAAAGTGAATTTTTTAACTCTGTAGAAGTCTAAGAGGTTGCAATCATGTAGTCAAGAGTATCCTATTTAAGGTAAATAATTAGAACAAGCATGGACACTAAACAAAATTTTTTAAAGCTATGAGCGTCCTATATTAATGTAGCATGCAATACAGCTTTATACCATAGCGTTTCAAATTGAGCGCTTTTCTGCTTTGGTACGTCGTTTTGAAAGCTACAGGATTTCGCAAGCATGTATCTTTGATGACATTTTTCTGATTTGGGGAAATCAACATGTGTTGAGACCTTCTTCGGCTTTATACGAGTTTTTAACTCGATGATTGTTATTTAACTTTTTCAAGCCAGCTTTCTTACACAGTGCGTCGTTTAATTTTATGCGTAGTATAAGTGGGTCAAGAGTTGGTGCAAGTAGGCAATCACTACTATGATCAGTTCAAACGTAGCAGACTTTTTGATAACTAATGAATAAATGATGAGTTTTATCGGAAAGTAGAATTTCAAAATCAGCTTTAACCTTTTAAGTCGTTAATTACTCAAATAATTTTGCAGAAAACAGATACATGGAGAGCATATTATGTTTTCTTGCTGATTTAAAGTGGAACGCGTTTTTATATTTCCTATTAGGTCCTTTGCTATGACTATATTTAGTATTTCAAGTTGTTTAGCAATGTCTCTTTTACTTTTTCTGAAATGTTAATTACTAGCTACTAACATTTAACTTCAATTTCGCAATAAATTTATAACCCAAGAGTTAGAAATGCTACGTAAAATCCAATTTTACTTGTATAGCGGGTTTAAAAGGCGGCCTGTGCTATTTGCGTCGGAAATAACGACTTTGCGTAGCGTAAAAAAAACGCTGAGTCAAAAATGCTGCAATGATGTCGAGTGCACAAAATAAAACAACAACATTGCACTAGGCTACTACGCAAAGTACTGTAAGTAAATATAATACATATTTTGCTTGAATTTTTGTTTCTAGAATTTATGTAATCTGACTAGTCTGTATTACGAGTATATGTTTGCGTGATCTTCGATTTTTGGTAGCCTATTTATTTTAATTAGATCTAGACGGCACATAACATTGAGCATCAAATTTTTGTTTTTCTTTTTTATTTGAATTTTTTGATGTTACTTTATGTTTTTTGGTACGCTGAGCCCGAAAATGACCTTAGTTTTTGGTGGTGTCAGCCGTTTTTACGTAATTCGCAGATTTCTGTTTCTTGGAAATATGGCATTTTTTCTGGGATGTATTTGCATTTACTGCAAATGTATTTCGTAAAAACGCAACCTAGCTTGTCTGTGTATTTAGACAAACTGTATAACATCAACAAAAACACTTGTACTACACATGCAGTAAATCAAACCTGCAACACACATAGAATAGTATATACAGTAAACAACCAAATAGTCAAAAGTGGACCCATGAACAGCATCTCCTTTTGTGCATTTTTTGTCATCTCGAATCAAGGTCCATAATCTCCCATCATGCCCTCATCCCATCTTCCTTGATACCTCTTCTTCATTACCTGGATGTCTTGCTGAAATTGTTCACCAAGCTCTTCGCTTAAAGCTGTCAAATTTAGCCTGAAAAAATCCAAGTGAAAATGCAAGTGGTGCATTTTCTGTGACATCCTGCTTCCAAGCTTGCAGTATATTTGCAGTAAAGTTTCTAAAGAATGTTCGTAATTATCTGGTTTGTCTCTTTCTAGAAAGTCATGATTAACATTGCGAAATGACTGCCAAGCATCTCTTTCTAAAGCAGTCATTTTGTCTTCCGATTCCCTGGAGCCAAGCATTTGCCTAATCTGAGGTCCTGTGAATATACCACCTTTCACCTTTGCCTCTGAAAGTTTTGGGAAATATTGCTTGCACATGACTGAGAGCTTTACTGTCTGATTTCAAAACCTTTATGGACTGCTTTGCAAGCCCAAGCTTTATGTGGAGTGTTGGCAACACAATCTTTTCTCTCAGCACTAGGGCTTAGCAAATCGCATTGTGTGAACCAGGAGTTAATTCTTCTCTGAGTGGCCACTGCTTTCTTGAATAATGCTGATCATCAGCTCTGCTATTCCATAAGCAAAGAAAGCAAGAATACTTTGCATAACCCCCCCCCCACCCTGCAGACCGAGAAAGAATGCTAACATCTTTAAATCACCACCCTGCTCCCAATTATTACTGGTATTGCTGATCATGTATAACAATGCAAAAAGTCCAAATATGTCTGAGCAATAGCACAAAGAATGAGTCTGTGAAAGGGTAAAAAAATGTTTAAATGGCGTTTTCTATACTTGGATACCTTGCAGGTTGAATCCAGAAAATGCCACTCTTTTAGTCGTGAAGTCAAAAGTTCTGCGTTTACCTCAATCAATCCCATATCTCGGATCAAGTTGTCCATTTCTTGCTGATGGGAAAAATGCGGTTCTTTGGTTGTAACAGCATTTGCTTGTACCAATCTGGTGACAGACGACATTTCCTTTTTGATGGCATTTCTGACGATAAAATAATTCTACATGTATATCTGAAAAAAATTAAAACTGCAACTGAATATTTATGATATCTACATTATATGCATTGCTAAATAGAAAAAGTAGTTTAAATAACACACATGATGTTTTTAAGGTTAGGCCAATCAAACAAATGGTCCCAGGCAGGCTGAATATTTCATAAATTCAATTCTCAACGCACCAGTTCTAGCTGTGCATTTACATGAAATTAGCCATCTTGTGATCTTACAAGTAATTCTACTATATTTGTCCTCACTGAGCAATATAATTTCACAATTTAAGTCTTAAGCCATGTCACTGTTTGCGTGCAACTCTTTCACTGCCATGACTCTAAACCTGCTTACCCAAAAAGCTTATGACATTTACTGTTGTTGCTTTCTAAACTAAAGTCAATAGAAAGCCTTAACAATTGACAGTGAGGTGCCAAATCAATGCTGAATTTTATACTTAACGATGGAAGAAAGTTGCTGTGATGTCACAAACTTGCTAAATTTTACGCTTATAGTACTGTGATAAAGTGGACCTCGAAAACATAATATTGCAGATATCTCCAAAACTACTGACGGCAGGATAAAACAGACAGCAAATTTGGCTTCAGCAACCCTGAGTCACCCAGGAAAAGTCCCAAACTTGACATAAAAAAATTTTTGTTGCGTAGTGTAATCACTAATGCAGCAATCCATTCTGTAATTAATCTACCTTTGATATGCAGATTTAAATTAAGTTTGTATTATGGAGGTTAAGAAAGTGCATTACGCGGCTTAAAATAAATAATAAAAGAAAAATGTTAAGTTAATGTTAAATAGTTTAAAATTTAAAAAATTTAAAACAAATTAACATAGATCTCTTTTCATTTTTCTTTTTGATAGAAGCTTTCATTGGATTCCAAAAAAGATGTATAAGATTTCACTCTCCTAGGGTAACCTATTGCTACTTTGGCAAAAACAACAGAAGATAGAAAAGAATGGAAGTCTATGATTGTCAACCTTCGGATCAGAGACGACAAGCAATGAAGTATAATTATTGCTACTTTATCTCACTTAAGACGTAATACCGCATGTAAAGTCGCATTCAATCGCGTAATATTATAAAAATGGCGAATTTTTTGCAAGCGAAACGCACAGTATTGCAATTACCAAATATTTCAAAAGACATTAGTAGTCAAGAGGCTAAAAGTATCTCCACGACCGGAAACAAAATATTGATCTAGGTTTCTTTTTTTTTCTTTGCAACGTGCAACACCCTATGCCGGCATATGACGTTATTAAAAAACACGTTGCTCAGCGATCACTGTGGAAATTTTTGCAGCGCAGCCCAGCCTATATATAAACGACTGAGATCGCAGACATCATTCAAACAAAGATCAAGCAAGAGCGAGCTCAAGCTAAACGAAGAAAAATGAAATTATCAATCATTGCAGTTTTGTGTGCCTTTTATGCAATTGTTGTTTCAGGTAAATTATTTAGCATTTTCATCTTGTCTTTTTGTAGTAATAAATTATTATTTTCTCCTTGATACAGCAAGCGATCGGCTTTGAAGCTTTTACGTCTTCTTGTCTCAAGTTAGAAACAAAGCAATAAAATTGATCGTATACCAGAAAAAAAGTTGCTCTCTTAGTTTAAAGCCGAGTTAGTTTTTTTTTAAGACGTACATCTTGTTCTATATTATAAGTATAAAGAACACTTTTGATTTAATTTAAATCATTTTTAGTTTCTGCTGATATTCAACTAAACTCAACAACATTGCATGAGATAACTCACGAAAAGGATTTAAAAGGCGATGGTGTAAAACTTCTGGTGTATATCAAGCGAGGCGACAAAAAATATGCGGTAAGAGTTGTATATAAATGCAGGCTAGTATATTATCGTCGTAATGATAATTTAGTGTTTGTTGTAATCTGGCACGGGCAAATTCAGGGAGTACCAGCGTCTATCGCATCCTTTGTCATATTATTAAGCAAAAAATTTCAAATGAACATTCAAAAAGTCTTTAAAGGCATATCAAAATTAAAATAAAACAAATTTTTGCGGTCTATGTAGAGACAGGCTGAATATTGCTGAAAGATCGTTTCGATGCGAAGCGCTGAAAATTGGGTCAAAAACTCTTTCTTTATTCTTACCCTTATCAAAAATGGGTCCTTACGTATTATCGGGAGGACCTTTGATTTTTAATGTTATTTTATTTAAAAGAAAGGCAGTGTACACTGAAGGGGCAGGCCCGGTATGTAAATGTACGGGGCAGTGTACACTGGAAGGGAGTATTTTATTGTTTTAACCGTTTCAATAAATAATTTACTTCAATTTTTGAGTCGTGTTTTTAAAGGTCCTCCCGTTAATACGTAAGTACCCAAAAATGTTTGGATCCACCAGAATCTGCTAGACGTGAAAAACTATTGAACCTTTTTCTAGAACTTCTCTTTAACGTCATATGGCCTGTTTTTCATAACTTTTATTTCTTTTCTAATATTATTACTTATTTTGACATTTGTTGTATTTCAGATCAACTGTAAATCATTTTGTTTGAAAAAAAAAGACAGAACATATCTCATAAATTGCAATTTCCCTTTCTTTAGAGGTAAGGTTTGCTGTTTCCAAAAACAATCTAATTTTAGAAGAAAACGTGGCATGAAGTTTGCGTTTTGTCTCAGATTAGTTGCGTTAGTAACAACTGAGTTCTAGAGAAAAACCCAAAATTTGTTTTTGCAATTACGAAAGCTATTGCGTTAGATGTGTCACAAAGTACATGCCAGATAGGCGATGTGTTGCTTGGCATGGGTAAGCAAAGCGAAAATTTTTTATTTTGTGATCACGAAGACAGTATATCTTCTTTACAAAGCCCAGTAACCCTATTCTAGTTGGGCGTTAGCTACTGCGGTAAATTTACTTGTGTTGCCAAATTTTTAGTTGCGATCAGACCAACGGCAGCTTATTGTTGGTCTACACTTAATTTTAAATCGATGCTATTAGCCTAACTTCCCAATACTTTTGACATCCCGAGGTTTGTTAAGCTTCTTTACTATACTATTATTATTTTAAATTTCATTAATACTTTTAGATATTTGCGCGGCATGTCGCATAAGAATGCGTTGTGGAAAATTGGATCAAATTTTTTCTTAAATTTTATATGAATATGATGACACAAGAACAGAATGCCTGCAAGTTTGCTCATGAATCACTCATTGTTATTCCTCGTAATTAAGAATTGATTTGCGTGTTATCGTTGTTTGACTAATATTACTGTGAAGTTTTGAAATTTTTTGTGTACTTATTGTTGGGTAGCTAAAATTACTTTCAATTAAAAATAACATCATAGCCAAAATCATTTGCTTCTTTCAAACAATTATACCATCCTTCTATCTCCTAATTGATTTTTCTAGCAATCCATTAACGATAAAACAAACCAATTCTTTATGGTTAAAACAGAAACCATTTCATATTAAAGAAATAATTTTAGTTACTAATTAGCTTACTGTAGTAACTAACTTTAATAACTGATTATGAATGTAGACCAAGAATTCCTGACTTATCCTTAATTTAGTTGTGATTGACGCTCCAAAAACCAACTTTAGTGATTTTTTTATTGTACAGTATTTCAATTGAATTCTATATCAAAAGCTGCTTTGTGGCAGGTTTCCATGTTCTTCTAAAGCTTTTTTAAAGGTGTTTTTACCAATTTTGTGTTCAAATTTCTTAAGTATAAGCTCTTTAAATGTTTTGGGGATGTGACAAATAAGTTTCAAAGTAAATGTAGTGCTAGCTTCATCAGATACTAAATGCTACAGTTTGCTTTTGTTTTCTTTTACGTTCTTTCTGATTCCCTACTAGCTGTTGCCACATATTTACAGAATTAACAATGACATTTTGTTATCATGAAGTAGGAACAAATACCAAGGTGTTAGGCTACTAGCTACTTTTCTAAGTTATTATGAACTACAATGTTCTTCAAATTCGTGCCAAATAACTCTATCATCGCCAATGCTAAATCGTTCCTTGAATTCTGTCTGTTTCAAAACTGAGAGCGAAGCCGTTGGATTATGGCTTCGCAAACAACGGGTAATGAGAACTTGCACATTAGGTCACGAAAAAATATCAACTTACAGCAAATATTCAAATGTAACGACGCATTTTTCTCGAGTTTGCTGATGCGTGCACGTTCTTAATATTTGAGCAATGTTTTTTTACATGGTGTAGCATCCTTTGTGCACACGATGTTTTCAATGATGTTCGTTTCTTTTGTCACAATTATACTCTATGAGTAGTTAAACATTGTGTCGATTCTGCAGCAAGCAGGGCCTAGTTTCAGTGAAAGTGCAGCTTTTTCCTAAACCAAACCGCTTTCAAAAGTAAACCTAAAATGGATTTGCTGTGTTCAAAACACAAAGCTCTTAATTGTCATTAGCCAGAATAAATAGTGACTTGTTGAGTTACAGTTTACAACCCGGGTTTCATACAATCTCGTTTAGAGAAAATTGCAACAAACGTCTGCAGCCGCAACCTTGCTACCTAATCAAAAATGGATTTCTAGGATTAGCACAAGACCTATTGGAATAAGTTTGACAAGAATAGCTTGGGTCAAATTCAATCGCCTGCGTACTGGCGTTGGGCTTTTCGGTTCGTCCATGCACAATTGGAGTCTTGCTTCTTCAGCGAAATACGAGTGTGGCGCTAGTGAAAAAACTGCAAACCACATTATTTTAACATGTTCCATACATCGGACACCTTGAGGAATAATGGGTCTGACAGTTTTGGATGACAAAACAAGGTGATGGCTCAACTTCATCACTGCCTGCATCTGATCTAGACAACACAGCAAGTTGGGGAGGTAAAAGGATAAACCCTCGGTCCTCATCCTTGTGTCTGATCTTGATCAAAGGTACCCAGCCATACGACGAAGAAGTAGCCAATCTGTTAGCATATGCACTTTTGCATCTTTATCATTGCCTGTTTCTGACACCCGCCTGATGAGAGCAATAAGCCGGTCGAGGATTATTGATAGGTAGTAATGGATTGTTGTGTGGTACAGTATGATGTTGGTGATCATTTATGAGCAATTCTTTTAATTTACCTCAGTGGGATGCTAGAGGCCGATACCTTCACGTAGGAGATTGCCTTAAATTTGCTATCGAACAACTGACACTCTCCGTATTTTGTGCAGTGATAAAGTTTTAATAATGATCCCACACCCCTATTTGGGCTTACCGTTCCGACTTTTTATCGATATTGTGTGTTTCCTTAAATTGGACTTCCTTGATATAGCAGTTACTGTATTGTGTTTTTTTGCATTGCATCATTATTTGCATACAATAGCGAATCTGTTAGCATATGTATTACGCATTTTTATTATTGTTTCTATTGTACACCCGTCTAATGAAACCCAATAAGATCCAAACCGGTCGCGGGTAATTGACGGAATGTAATGGGTGGTTGTATCGTGCGGTATGAGGTTAATGATCAGTTTTGAGCAATTTTCTGTTTTATCTTGACATTGTAGTTGTAAGTAAAAGATGATAAATTAATTGCCTTCTTGCGAAATACTTGAAAGATTAGAGAAGCAGTGTCTGTAACTAAAATAAGAAAATTTTACACCGCTAAAGATTGATAAACATGAGGAGGCCATCACAATCCGACCTATTTATAACATTGGGATACAAATTAATAAACCATGCTTCAGCGGTAAGACATCGAAAGTAGTTAGTCTAAACTTGCAAACTGCAAGAGTTAATCCTATCAAGTAAATGATCAGGCTGCACAACATCTTCGTATAGAGCAAACTATTGTGGTCTTTGATACATGATAGCTCGTTTGCGTCCAGTTAAGCGAAATTTATAATCTCATTTGCTTTACCTAATGTAATGTATACGTATTCACTGTTAGAGCAAGGAACGAAATGAATTAAAAAGTCTTTTTTTCATCAGTGTATGGGTCCTTGAAGGAGGGTAAAATTTGACCAATAGTACAACTAGGTTAATAAAAGAGCATTTTTATATTGGTTGTTATATATACCATTTTGAGCCGGAAGAATAACATTTCTTACAGCTTCTACATTGTCCCATGTGGAAGAATATCTAATATATGCTGTAGTTTCAAATTAATCAGTTCGAATTCGTAACATCTTAAATCATATTGTGAAAGACGTTAAGATGCTTTTCAAAATGTTGCAAAATTAGAAAAAAATTGTGTCAGTAATGTACCTTATTGCCATATGATAGCAACGTCATATTTCCAAAACAGCAAAATTTGCCGCGATAAATTTTTGTATTTATCTAAATTGACATACACTAAGTGTGCTCTAAACCTTCAAAAAAATTTTGAAAAATACCAGTGATTGGTCGGATAAAAATAAACACTAATGACTTTATGCTGAAAAGTATTGCATCTATTTGCGCAGACAGTGTCCCAGTTCGAATTTGTTACTCTCTTGAGAAATGAGATTCCAGAGGTAACCGGTACTCTTGTATTCTTCATCGCCAGGCTTTTGAATCTAAAACTTTGTACGTTACTCTAAAAAATGTGATGGATTTGTAAGTTAAAATTGTAAATTATTTTCGTGGAAGAGCTTTGAATCACAGGTGGAAAAGTTTGTTGGAAACATTTTGCAGTAATCTTGATGACAACGTTTCTGTTCTGCTGTTTGATGCAAACGTCATATGGCTCTCAAGAAGTTGGATATTGCCAAACCTTGTTAGGGCAGAATGAAAATTGAATAATTTCTTCGAGAACAAAAACATGCTCTCGTGCATAAGTTCATAACTCCCAACTTTGCTTCAATGTTGGCATACCTGGTGGATGTTTCCAACATGCTAATGACCTAAGTTTTGCAATACAGGGAAAGAAAGTAGATACTGTGAGCGTTTGTGACTTGCTGTGTGCTTTCAGACAAAAACTGTTGTTGTGGAGCCCGCGCAAAATAGAGAAAAATTTGCGAATTTTTTCTCGCCAAAGTTATTCTGGATTACAGCATCTTGGATTTGGAACAAAATGCCAAAGTAGAAATCAATCAACACTAGTAAAGGCTGAGACAGTTATTTTACCGATGTTTCTCCCCAGGAGATGTGAAAGAATCGGAAACTTGGCTCGTCAACCCCTTTGCCTTTAAATAAGACTGGAGATGAGGATGAAGATAAGGAACATTTGATAGAGATGCAAGCATACCAATTGATGAAGATGCTTTATGATTACTCTTCACTCGAAACTTTTTGGTGCATTTTTCAAACTAGGCAACCAACTCTGGAAAAGAAACCATCGCAAGTTTTGATTCCATTTACTACACCTGGCTGTCTAAATGGGAATTGTCATTCTTACTTTACATTAATAATAAATACGGCAACGCCCTGGACCCCAAAAATGTTCTGCGCGTCCCATTGTCCCACTAGATTTCACGTTAGAACAGATAATTGCAAAGCGTAGGCAGCAGAAAAGTCAAGTAACTTAATCAACATGGCATTTCCAGTTTGTTTCATTTATCAGGTCATCCGATAAGTTCTGTCCGATTTTTACTTTTTTAACATTGAACAAAACATATTGAATATTTTATTAAGTGTAATGGAGTTATATAATATCATTTTTATGTTCAGATGCATTTAAACTGATTAAATTTTATTTTACAGAACAATAAAATCAAAATTTGGTAATTAAAACCCTGCTAACATGGAAGTACCAAAAATCATTGAGGCACACAATGCTTTACGAGTTCAAGAACGGAAACTCAGCAGCTAAAGCGGCTAGAAACATTCACTTAGTTGTGGAAAGGAATGTGTGAATGAAAGAACTTGCAGAAGATGATTTACGAAATTCAGAAGTAGAGATTTCATCTTCTGCAAGTTCTTCATTTACACATTCCTTTCCACAAACTAAGTAAATGGTTCTAGCCGCTTCAGCTGCTGACTTATCGTTTTGAACACATAAAGCACTATGTGCCTCAAATGATTCTTTGGTCCTTCGATGTTAGCAGAATTTTAATCACCAAATTTTAATCTTTTTGTTCTGTAAAATAAAATTTAATAGGTTTATGCATTTTAACTCCATTACGCGGAATAATATATTCAATATGTTTCGTTTAATGTCAAAAAAGTAAAAATCGGACAGAACTTTTGGGATGACCTGATATTTATTTAATTTTGTATTTTGTGTTAATGCATTGTTGAAGGCAGTCTTTTTCCCATCTGTAGACAATGTAAATACCGTTAATCTGCTTATCTGCATTGTTTTCATACGTGTTTTGAATTTTTTCAGAACCACTCCATATCAAAACAGGGTGTGCAAGATTGGCTTCATCAACTTCATAGCGTGCGGAGTAAAAAACGATTTGGCAAGCGCCAATATAGTCTAACTAGAAACTCAAATTAAAATCATATCAGAAATTTTTCTTTCGCAATTGCTAACGAAATAACATATTTTTATAGTATACAGTGACAATAATTATAAAAATTATATCGAGAATAGCAAGTTTGAAGTTTACAATGTCTAATTTATTTGGGTCAGATTATGCCGCAAGCCTGCACTAAACCTAATCTTTTGCGCAAAACAAATCAATGTGAAATAAATTACTTGTTAAAACTTTATTTAATGAAGTTGCTAACCAGGCATTAAATAGAATTTAAATTTTAGCTTCTGTTCAATCGATTAGAAATAAATACCACGCAAATTCCTTTGGTGTTGCTTTTGTTTGGGAGAACGTTTTGTCGGCAAGAAAGAACAACATCATCAGAGCAAAAATAGCAAAGTGTTAGCATCAGCAAGATATTTATAAAATTTTCAAAATGGCAGCACGCACAAAAGTTACCAGTCACGATAATCAAATAATTTGACCCAGCTACGCACTGCGTAAGTGCTGATTGTGATCGATTGGGCGTAGCGTGACGTCATGGTGATGAATTAAGCAAAGCTTGACACCATAGAGATGTCACCCTACGCTTAATCAATCTCAATCAGCACTTACGCTGTGCGTAGCTAGGTTTGATTTTTCCATTATTAGATTTTAAATAACTACTTATTTGATTATCTTGACTGGTAACTTTTGTGCGTGCTGTCATTTTGAAAATTTTATAAATATCTTGCTGATGTAAATATGTTGCTATTTGCTCTGATGATGTTGTCCTTTCTTGCCCACGAAGGCAACACCAAAGAAATTTTTGTGGTAATCATTACTCATCTGTTAAACAAAAGCTAGGATTTAAGTTTTGTTGAAACTATGGCATCGGCAAGGTACTATTATTCATATTTTTTGTAATATCTTAGATTATTTACGACAATAATTTATAAAAAATTTAAATTGAAAACTGACTCTACGCAGAGGCTAAATTTCTGATTACACCAATTTCAAAACCTTTTCTACAGCTCCATTAAAGTAAGCGTAAATGGTGGAAAAAATAGTCTATATGTTTTTGCACATGGAGTAAATTCTTGATTAGAGAGCGACTGTCAATAACATATCAAAAACTCATTGATTTTATCCCAATTTCTTGATCGAAAATCAAATTTTTCAAGGATTTGGTTTCATGACATTTTCAAATGATTATACGTTTGCTGAAGCTATTATTCCATTTATCATCAAGCTTATATCGATAGTTAGGAAAAGCACTTCATGTGAGGTGTTGTGTGCAACTTGATGTGGAACCTATTAATGGTATCGTTTTCCATTACTGGATGATGTAATGTAGTGACTCAGCAAATTAGCAGCTGGTCTAAAGGTCTCATTGCAATTTTGTTGAAACCTGCAAGCTTTTCTTTAAATTGATCCAGTTTTTAATACTTTGGATTCTAAACACAAAGTTATGAATTGTTTCTGCAGCCTGTGCATTCAACGCAAATGTTTTAACACCTTAGACGTACAAAAGCCCAGATCGAAGTTTTAAATAAATAGTTGCTTGGTTTATTGCTTGCTCTCTATAATGCTTTCTCATTTTCTTAAAAATATTTTTTTAGGCCGTAATTTTTTTTAACATAAAATTAATGCTAATTCTATAGATTTATAATTAAGAAGTTATGTAACACCAGTATATACTCATATGTTATACGTGAATGTTTCCCAACTTTTTCATTCTAGGACTATTTTCAAGCCAGCATAATTATTCGAGGACTATACAACACTGTGAAATAAAATACTTTACTTTTAGTAAATCATTTTTTAAGTCACCTTTCGTTTTACAGCGTCAAAACCTTATTGATAAGAAATTGCTCCTAAACTTGTTTTCAGCTTGTCAAAATTCGGAGCATTGGTGTTGGTATTTAATGGTGGTCGAACGTTACATTTAACTAATGCTAGCGCCAGTTAATGGAATTACATATTGACGCCCTTCGCTCAATTAGGTGGGGCTATTCGCCTTACTCTCTAAAGTAACTAGAAGTGATCTCTATTACTAACTTTGCTTGAAGCAAAGCAAAAACTTTCAGATGTTATTTCTCGTTGCAATGCTACCGGTACCACAAGGTGGCATATACAAACAGAAAAATTGTTTTATCACAGCAGAATTCATTGATTGTCCCATAATGGCTGCCAATATACTTAGGCACACGGTATAATTGGGAAAAAACTAGTAACTTTAATTCAAAAATTACTGTCAAACAACTTGCCAAAAACATACCGCAAACGTTTCGGCCCTCAACTGGTTTCATTTTCAAGGCAAATAATGTACAACAAACAAGTTTAATATCAACTACGCCATACCTACACTGTGTAAGTATGGTGTAGTTGATATTCAATCTGTCAGTATCAGTATGGCGTAGTTGATAGTCAGCTTGTTTGTTGTACATTATTTGTCTTGAAAATGTTACCAGTTGATGGCAGAAACGTTTGCAGTAAGTTTTTGACAAGTTGTTTAGCTGTCATTTTTGGTGAGTTACTAGAATTTATCAAGTTTCTACAACGATCCCTATTAATTGTCACCGGACTCAGATAAACTTATCGACGAACTATATTTATCATTAAGTAACTCTTTAACGCAAACTGAAATAAAGATATAGTAGTGGTTTTACACATCTAAACAAAGCTAATAATTTCCTGAAAAATAAACGTAGAAAAATATTTATTCCTCCAGAAATATTATCACCAATGCTAGAAGACTTGAGTTGAGTTAAGTACTTTTATCCTTTGATCACGAACAAACATTTTATAGTTTTTTCTGAAAAAAGTTGTCATCGAGTTTTCAAGCTTAGATCAACGTCAGAGCTTCCTCTACTGCTAGCAGAATATATTTTTGCCCTAACCTGTAAGAGGCAAATTTCTAAAAAGTAAAACTTTTACACAAGCATCTTCTAACTTTTTGATCTTCTCCAAATGAATCTTTACACTGATCATTAATGTACAGCACTACTGCAGTTAAGAAATTTAGAAACAAGCCAATGTTATAATATACCGTGATAAATAACATTTTGATTTCTTGTATATAAACATTAAAAACTCAAGTTTGGTTTTTAAAATAATATCAAAAGCTAATAGTAATCATCAACTACAACTTCTATAATAGTTTCATAACAAAAACTTCAAGCTGTAAAAACCAACAATACTTTCCCAAAGTTCGAAGAAATTTATAATTTTTAATAAAAGGTTGATTTTTAAAGGAAATATTTAGTCATTTAGAAGTTTGGGAATACTGGTTAGCATGAAAATGTGTAAACCACGTGGTATAATAGAACCTATCTGCTGTTTTACAAATGTTAATTATTCGCTAAAATCATTGATTATATTGTATTTCAATTTTTACATTTGTATTTCGACAAATTACTTTGATAAAGATAGCTTGTTGGTGATTTTGCAGTGAGAGTTGACGTCATCAATGGCGTTATGCATTTAAGGACTCCCTCAAATGAGTGTCCAGCTGTATGAGTATACAAAAGATTGGGTTTCGTTTTAGAGTAGAACTATAACGTCTGAATCATCGAGATAAACAAAGACAATCTGTTATAAATGAACAAGACTTTAACAGTTGTGTTACTTTCTTTTTTGTTGCTTTTAACTTTGCAAATAGAGCAGGTAAATGTTATTTCAAATGCATTTGTGATTTATTTACAACTGTGAAAAAATCATGAAGCAAAAGTAGCTTTAAATAAAAAGATTATTGATGTGGTAACATTTGAAAGTTTTTGTACTTGTTAAGTGCAATTTGTAAATTTGGCTATAACTCTTATCACGTTGTAAATTGTTGAATTAAATACATCTTATTATCGTCTATTTTTGCAGCTATTCATTAGCAATCTTTTATATTAAAAATCCAAAACAATATTCGAGAAAGAAGAAGTTCTGCGTCTCAAAATTCATCATTCATGACACAAGACGGAAGAACAATTAGAGTAAGATTTATTTGTAATTGATACATATATGTATCATGTGTAAGATAAAATAAAAGATACAGATAGAAATACTGCAGAGTAGTAGAGAGTAAATTTAATAGATTTTTTGTCAATGATTTGGTGGAATGACATTTTGTATTTCTCCAATCGCTGAAATGGTAGCGATTGGAGGTGCTCAAATCGCTACCATTTCAGCCAAAAAAAAGAGAATTAAAAGATCTTCGTAGCTTACGTATTTAAAATAATTTTGATAGAAGCAAGTTATGGATATAGGTTAGAAAGATACCAAAAGAATGAGTCAAAAGTGTTGTCTAACTAATACAACAAGCGAAGGTTTGACCGAGAATCGAATCTAAGACTTAGTTTGCACACAGCGGTTTTCGAAACTAGAATAAAACTATAAACCAATACTTAGAGCAGCTTTTGAGCTGAGGCTTTCCAGCTTGATACTGAGTGCGAAGAGAGTATTGCTCTGTTTGCCCTCAGTATCAAGCTGTGAAACCTCGTTTTAAAACTTGCTCTAACTAGCAGTAAGAAGTTTTGTTCCTGGTTACGAAAACCATTATGTGCAAATGTAGTCCAAGCTTCGATTAAATTGAAACCACAGCATGGCTCATAAATAAAATCCCTTAATCGCGAATGGATTCCAAATTGCCTATGTGAGAAGAGAATTCAAACCGCTGGGCCATGTAAACGTAACACACTGTTTGTGAATAATTTTCTATCGATGGTAATGCACTATAAGCAGCCCATATTTTTGTTCCCCTTTACTGGTCATTATTGATTTCTTACGACAGCAATGCTAGTCGATCAGGTCAAAAGCTGGCTGTTAAAGCGATCAGTAGAGGGGTTAGTTGCAAAGTTTGGCCATGAGAGAAAGAGCAAAAGGCAAATAAACATTACACTAAAAACATTACACAAAAAAACAAGTCGAAATAGTATCAGCAAATGGATCAACCGAGAAAGAGGATGATTGTTTGATTCGATTGAGTTTTGTGTACAGAAAAAAAATGTGTTGACCATTGAGCTACAGCGATTAGATTAAGCAATAAATCTAGTTGGACACAACAAGTCAATCGTAGAGATCAGTGATCAATTGAGGTACCAATTAAAAAGAGCAACTGGGTGAGAGAGTTTTCAATCAATCTGATGCGCTGACGGCCCACAATATCACAAAAAGTTGGTTCAATAAAAAAAAATTGTTTATATAAAATTTCCTTGATATTGATTATTCTGAGATGGTGGCATATTGTCTTTACCCTTTATGGGTTAGTTGATTTGTTTATCAGCTGTGCAGAGTCAACTTAGTTTTCAATTATTTTTTTTTACCAATGATGATGTTCACTTGCTTACTTTTAAGTTGTTCCGGAAGTAATCTCATTGCAATCAAGTTTTTTTCAATTGAAAATGTATTTATACTGCTTTCATTTGAAAAACAAAATACTCCACAAGTAAAAATCGTCTAAAATAATAATAAAATCTACATTGCCAGTGCAATTTTGATAAAACAGACAGTGGGACACGTCATCTAGCTAAGAAAACTTCTGTTTTTGCGTGTCTATATAGGTACACTTTTATTCCTCCAAACCTCCTGGGATGGAAACACAAATTTTGATACGATCGGCAAATTCTACGTACTGAGTGTCCTAGGGGTGGTGGTGGGGTCGTCATGACATCGCAATTTAAGATAACTTTTTTAATTTGGCACCACTTGAAAAAAGAAAGCAATTTTTAGCTTAAACAAAAGCCAGCAGCCGACACATCAACGTTCGAAAAATGCTTTCAAAAATGCTTTGCTTTTCTAAAGAATTCTTTTAAATTCTGGCAAAAAGAAAGAAAGTGTTACAGATGTTCCTGGAATTTAAATAAAATTGCTACCGGAATAAATAGAACTTTTATAATCATGCAATCTTTGGTCAAAGACAATGCCTTAAATATTTACAACAATTTTTCAATAAGAAAGAAATATAGACAATCTTTTATTTTTTGCCACAAATATAATTGAATTATAATCTGAGGATACATCAAAAACAAAAGAGCCACTCAAAAGAAAATCGCTAAATTTTTAAAAGAAACGTATTTTGAAAATGTTTCTATTCATAATTTCATATTTCAAACATTAGTTTTCAATGAATATTGTTTATGAACACTGATCATAGTATTGAATATAACCGTAAAACATCTTGTGTATTTCGGCATACGTTATGCGTTTGAGCTGGGTTACATCAAATTTTTTTGAAAATAATAAGAAATATCCGCTCAATTCGAAAGGCTGTAAACCACAAGAAATAACTATAAAATTATTCTTAACGATGCTAAAATTACCAATATTAGTGTGCTTCATATTAACCCATTAAACACCGAAGTCAAAAATTGATGATAATTACAAATTCTTTTAAGAAGTTGATTTTTATCTACTCTAAAAATTTTTATTCTCGCCGAGTACTTTTTTTGTTTATTAATGGCAACTTAAGTTGCCAACGGCCATCAATATAGTCAAAAAACAATAACTTTGTTGACTGGTTTGTAACTCTACAAAATATGCTTCCAGGTAAAAACAATCATTCGCATGGGCAGCATGTATAAAAACCGGTTTTTTCTTAACTGCCTTTTATGTTTATGGCTGTTTTACCATATACTGTATTTGTTGATAAAAGTTGTAACTTATTGACATAAGTCATTGCAAATATAGACATTAAACAACATTTATTTTGCCAGCGTCACAACATCATCAATAAAAGCAGAAACTTGTCAAGAATGCACATTTTTTGCACGTTAGCCTTTGTAAAGCTAGAATTCGCTTTTATTGCAATCACTTGCTTTAGTTTGTCTGCGAAAATAATGTTACAGAGCGCTTAAAACAGTCTGATGGGTGCAGGATCACTTTGCACTTTTGGCATATAAATACTGAACGACGTTTGCAAACTTTGCAGAGTACGTATTTTGACTGGCCTTTGATCACCACATGGTCAAAGTTATCTGTACGTAAGTTTTCCAACTCTTGCTGACCACATTGCAAGCTAGGCAACTTTTTTTTCTAAATGAAGCAAGCGTTGTGGCGACAAATTCCCTCATAAAAGCAAGCATTGGAATATTTTTGCCCTGAATTTTCTTGTAGAGCAACCAATCATTTGTGATAGCAGCATTAAAACTCCATGCAAAAAAAGGCCAGCACCATTTTTTTGAGCGAATGCGGGCTCTGTATGTAGCAACAAATAGATCAAACGGATCCACTCCTCCCACTTTTGATTGCATATCATCAAAGCGTGTGGCATTGGCACATTGATTTTTTTCTTTTCCGCTTTTAACCACCCTTTGATGAAGCTTTCTGGTTCAGATCCAGCGTAATTTGAAGCGCATGTGACAACAGCTGTGTCATGCTAAAGTACGACTACATTACCAAGATTATCTGTGCTGCAGTCATAAGAGCCCCTTTCAGTTTTCTTCATTGCTTGCTTTGATGGAATTGCTGCATTTTCCGTGCGATTTTGCCGAATAGTGCCCAGACCTCCGACACCCTGTTTTGAAAGCACATCAAGCAAAGGAAAAGGGGTAAAAAAGTTGTCAAAGGTAACAGAGGAACTACTTGACAAAACGCATTTTTCTGTAAGACCCAACAATACATCAGCACCTTGGCCGAGCAGTGACCTACAGCTTAGTGTCAGCTCCACAGCACGGTTCAGCGTGAAATAAACATCCATCAGTTGAAGCAAGGCACCACAACTTGGAGCCGAACCGAATTGGCTTGCCGCGTATGAACTGCTTGGTTCCATGTTTTCCAAAGTATGGAATCATGGTTTCATCGATGCTATAGTCACTAGCGCTGAAGTGCTTTCTGAAGTCGCAATTTAGCGTGTCAAATAGACAACGCACCTTGTAGTATCGGTCAGCATTTATTTCAGCACTGTTAGCCAAATGTAAGTTTGAAAATATATCTTTAAATCGATTTCGCCTCATTGCATTGGCTACTGCCACATTGTGCGTGTCTGGAGAAACTGTCTAAAATAGCTCACAACACGGCACTTTGCAATATCCAGAAAGCAAAATGATTGCAATTACATTTCTAATTTCATTTTCAACTGGATTTAAAGTTTTGCCATGTTGGGAAGCGTAGAGATTTGTTTGGCTGGTGATGTAAGTTAGAAGGTCAGGAGAAAACATGGAAATAAAACAATACAAAGGGTTTTTCACAGTATCTTTAGTTAGTTGGGTATAGAAATAAAGCCGGACAACTTTACTTTAGCATTAGTCGACAAAAATTGTTTCTTCCGTTTCCTACAACCTCTTTTACTTGTTTTGTGCTTTTTTTACATGCACCTTCTTTTTTGCTTTGAGTAAATGCCCTTACCTTGTTTTCTAAAATATTTAAACTGCACGCTGAGTTGAGCAAACGCTTCGGCAAGTGATAAGCGTGACGGCCGTTTTAGTTATCAGAGGCATCACAATCTTGGTCAGATTAAGTGGTTGCTCTTTCTAGAGGGGATATCATTACAAGAGTAGTTTCTTCAGCATCTAAGACAATGTTAGAAAAAAGATTACTGTTACGACCCATTACCATGTCCAGGGCATTGTTCAATGCGTACCTAAGCGTACCTAAAGTAATAAAAATTAACTGTAGATTACTGTCCAATGCAGTTCCTGTTATAGCGTAATTCAACGTTTTTAGTGTTGCTGTGAGCAGCACCAGTTTATTAGATAAAAAGCTGTTGCTATACTATTATACTGTACACTGGTAAGTGAAAAGATTTGATGCAATCCACGAGGACATTTTTTTGATAATATACCAACTTCAGCCAGTGACTTATTTTAAAAATCACTACACATGAAAAAACTAATTAACTGATTTTACCACAAAATCCAAATTTTTAGATTTTTGAACAATAAAAGTAGTCAACATTAGCACTTACAACTAAAAATAATACGCAATATATAAGTCATAATGTCACATGACCATAAACAACTTCACTATGTTGATTATTATTCCACAGTTAGCACAAAAAATAAAAAATGCGCCAGGCACAAATTATTGCATCAAAAAGTTTGAAACCTCAACTAAAAATGTCACAAGTATTACTCTAGTTTTTGTTGCCAGAAGTTACTCTCTTACGCGTTTTTTGTGTTTGCATGATGGTAATGAGACAAAAATAATCCGTAAAAGGAATCACCTTGATAGCCTACTGCAACTATAAGAACACGAGGCTAGCAGCGAGCAACCTTAGATAAGTGATGCCAATAGAATAACTAATAATTAGCACCAACCTTTCCATAACTTTTTCAGAAGATTGACAACCATTCATAGAACGCTTTGAGCAAAGTTTCTCAGTCATTTTGAGGGTTTTTCAGTCATGCACTAAATTAGTTATGAGCACAGACCTATGATAGGCCTACTAGACTATAACAGGTTATTACAGTTATGTATCAGGCTATAAGAATTGTGAAAAATCAAAATGTAAAACAATAATACTAACATTCTGATTTTCGACATAAGCAACTCCAGGAAGTAAACAGGATTTTTCCATATGTTGATTGCATTCAGCATACGTTTAAATTTTGATCTCATTTTATTCCAGTGGCAACTTCAGTTGCCAGCAACAAACACACCCTTTTAATTTCGTCACAAAGAACAACAATTATCTGAAAACAAATTCGGGAAACCAAACAAGCATTTATATTTCATAATTTAAAGATTTTTATCATTCCAAACTATTCTCATCTATTTTCTATCGCTTATTAGTAACCCGACCAGACGACATACGCAACTTTTACCGTATTTTCAAGTTGACCATTTTTATTAAGTCATTTTAGAGTTTCTACTAAAAAGAAATTTTAATTAAAATACTGTAACATTTTCCGCATAGAATGAGCTTTTCATTGCTATGAACACAAGCAAAATATGACTAACTATTGCAGAGCCATCAAAATTTTTCTGGTGTCTTTTTGGCAACTCAAGTTGCCAATGACGTTTAATAGGTTAATATATTTGATAAGTTTTTGTCTCTGAAAAAAAAAGATCAATTTAAAGTTTTTAACATATCCTTAAAAAAAAATCAAACGAATGGGAATTTATTTCTTTATGTGTGACTATATTGCTGCTGACGTCATCATTAGATGTAATTAAGTCAGAATCGTTGCAAATTACCTCGCCTTAACATTAGACAAAAACAAAAAAGCTTTAATATTTCTGGAAAACAAAGACCACTGGTTCGTTTGGCATCAAAAGCTTTCAGTTTATGAGAGAAAATCTGGTATAAACATGCTGTTTGATAACAAAGTTTATCGTCGATGACACCATTGTGTACAATTGGTATATGACAAAGAAATTTTTTGGGGAATTTTTTATTCCCCATACTACCGTGAGTAGAGTTTTTCTTGTTTTCCAGGAAAACATTGCTACTAGACCTTAACTCATAAAAAAAAGTCACTCTTCTTACTGAAATTGTTTGCAAATATTACAAGTGGTCAATCCCGTCAACAAGCAGATGCTCTTTTTGAGGTCTTAGGTTTTCAATTGTCCTGAGGACAGCTGAGGCATTGAAAACCATAACAAATGATCAAGTCAATTCTTAGTTCATCTCAAACGCTGAGATTTCTGACATAACTGCTGGGTTGTTTGCCAAAGCTTCTCATAAAACAAGAGTGATTTGATAAAAATGTCAAAACTTTGTGTAGAGTTAAACTGAGATAATATGTTACATGATTTCTAAAGATTGCTAGGTGATAAGGCAAATCCAGTTGAGTTTTAGGGTAGCCTTGAGGTTTTAGGGTACAGTAGTTTTTTACTTATGAGTTAGGCCTAATCTTCTTCTTCAACTGGCTTTAATCTTGTCCTTTGCTGTATGTTTACCAGATTATCAAATTAAGATTGTTTAACTTCACTGTAAAACTTGAGAGCTGAAATGTCAAAGAATGCACCTCCTACAGACAAGAACAATATAACTTGAACTGCAAATTTAATGCGGTTCCAATATGGTAAAACTTCAAGACGGCGTACAACTGTGGAGAGTCTCAGTCAAATGAGCAAAATTCCAAAAGAACAACATATCTTGGATAGATACAAAACTTTGGCTTCAGGACTGAAAAGCAAAAAGAAGAGAACTATAATTCTAGCAGGTGAAGTAAGACAACAATGGAGAAACCTGAGTTTGCCGATTCAGCAAGGTAAATCAACAGTTGAACGAAAAATTGAGAATGTAATCAAACAGTATGAAAGAAATAGCCGAAGACCTGGAAACTATGATTTTACTAAGTTGTTTAATGTAACCGATGAGAAAGGAGAATGGTTGTGCCAAGACAGAGAGTTCTACAAACTGCAGATGTCAACGAAAGGCAAAGTAGGCTACTGCAGCAGAAAAGAAGGTATTAGAGCGACTCATCCAAGAAAAATTAAATTATTTCAACGGAAAGTTATAGAAGCTTCAATTACAGAAAAAATCTTCCACCACGATACAGAGGAAATTTCAGAAAGTGAAGAATTTGTGCATGAAGAACAGCTTCCTAGTAGTGATGAAGATTTTGGGAAGCCTTTAACCTCAAAAAAATAGAAAACTACTTCTGCAATACGTTTAGTGACCACAGCAAAGTTAAGTACAAGGAAAGCCCACTAATTCTGCAAAACCTTGTCAGAAAGTGATGTATCTATACCAGTCCCGTAGCACTCCAACTTCGGCCCCCCCCCCCCAAAGTAAGCGCAAAAGCCCCTGCGCACAGGTCATATCACTTTAGTGGTGTAAAATTGAAAAGCTGCATTAAGAAAATACACCACAATTTGTACATAAGTAAACAGGCTAATGTCAGAATAAAGCATGCCGATACCGAAGGTGCAAGTCATAAAAAATTCGACACCGATGCCAGAGTTGAGTAGGACATTTATGCAGACACTGCGAAACGAAAGCAATGACACTGAAAAACATGAAAAACTTATAAAAACACAGTATCATTTAAATAGTCTGGAGCGAACCTTTTTGTTCGCAAATGCTGTTATGACATTGTCATAATCAAGAGATCGGGCGCAGTCATTTTCGATTGACAACATGGCTAATGAAGATAGTCTACTGTCTGTCATAGGCGTTCTATTAAAAGTTTTGATCAGTTTCAATTTGCTGAAGCTTCTTTCAGCGCTGGCAACAGTCACGGGGCAAGTTAGTAAGATTCGAAGTGCGATGTACACATTCGGATACAATTCAAATAAATGAGTCTTTAGAAGATAGTTCAGAAAGTCTTGAGCCGTATTGAGATTGCGTTTTTTTTGTAAAATTAAAACAAACCGCTGTAGCTCAGCGCTCATTTCATCAGAATCAATGTCACCGAACTTTTTTTGGAACTCTTTACAGCAAGTAAGAAGAGCATTTTCTTGTTGCACAAGCAAAAGTTTGTCTCGTGTGTACAAAAACGAAAAGGCGGAAGAAACCTCACGTAACAAATTAAAGCGCTCCTTTATTGACATAATAGCCTGGTCTACTAATGGATAGAAAAAGTTGCTTTTAAATTTCAGTTCAGGAGTAGCTCGTTGTTCCTCTTCACCTTGGTAATTAAACAATCTTCTTTTTTTTCCACTTCTTGACGGAGGAAAAGAAGGATCAATATCCAATTCCTGTGCTATTTCAACAGCAGATGTTGCGGCACTGTCATAACCCGTTGTGCGATAGTTTTGCAAAAACTTTTCAGTTGCCTGGATTTCCGTTTCCATTGTATGAAGGGAGACTCCATGCGATTGAAGAATCTTGCTTGCTTTATTGACTTGGAATAGGATATCATACCAAATAAACACCGACAAAAGAAAACTCCATTTTGATAAATGAGCTATCAACGATTTTGTTTCTGAGGCAGCTCTTCTATCTTTTCTTTCTATGGAAATGGCTTCCAAGTCTTTTAGTGCCAGCAACAGCTCTTTTAAATTGTATCGAAGAGGTTTGATGCATTTAATTCTGCTTTCCCAACGAGTATCAGATTGTGACTTTATGGACAGCTCCACATGTTTCTTCAAAATTTCTCAACGCTGAGCAGAGGAAGAAAACAGCACATACAACCTTGTAAGTACTCCAAAAAATATCAATGCTTCCGTCGATGAATTAGCACTGTCAACAACAACTAAGTTAAGGGTATGGTTTGCACAGGGCACGTAAACAGCTTTGGGATTGATGTCTAGCATTCTTGCTTGGACCCCAGAATGTTTTCCTTTCATGTTAGCACCATTATCATATGACTGACCTCGACAATCAGACAATTCGAGTTGCAGTTCGGTCGCTTTTTCTAAGAAAGCGTCCAACAAGCCTTTCCCAGTACTGTCACTTATTCTCAAGTAGCCAAAAAATGTTTCTTTAACAACAGCAGCTTCTTCATTACATAGTACATAACGGAGAATGACAGACATTTGTTCATGATGTGACATATCTGGAGTGCAGTCCAAAATTATAGAAAAATATTTTGCCAATTTCAATTGCTGTAAATTTTCTTTTTCAACTTCTGTCGCTAGCAATTCAATTAGTTCATTTTGTATGGTAGGACTCAAATAGTGATCTTTAGTGTTTTTATTCTTGATTCTGTCTTGAAGCTCTTTTAGGATCGGATCTCTTCTTGCCAAAAGCTCAAATATACCCAGAAAATTTCCATTGTGAGGAGATCCTAAGACTTCTTCAGATCCTCTAAAAGCAAGATTCCTTTCCGATAGAAACAAGGCAATGTCGATAAGTCTCTCTAAAACATTTCTCCAAAAACGTCTTTCATTGAAAAAAATATTCATCTCGCGTTTGTCGATAGTGGATGAATTTCTTATCCCTTCAGCTAGCAACATCCATTGACTGCAGCATTCTTGGTGGGAAATGCCGTTTTCATGGTCTTTCAGTTTTTTCGAAAAACCCTCCCATGTATTTATACCACTACAAAAGGGGCTTAGTGTTTTTCCAAATAGCTTACAACAAAAGCAAAAAACTTGATCTGATTCCCCACAATAAACTAGCCACGACCGTGAAACACTTTCACCATTAGGTAACACACGTTTATAATGGTTGGAGGAAAAACTTCGCCTTGGAGTTGTGTTATTATATGGAAAATTCATTATTAGTTGATGTGGTCCACGCTTTACTATATCACATCGTTGAGCATCAGAAATACTTTCAGGCCATTTACATGGGTCATCAGGGATAGGGCTAAATTGAGATTCAGTTATTTTTGATATTGAAGGTTGCGTATTGGCAGGTAAATCACTACTTACATTTTCTGGAAATTCACAATCACTTTGATGCTGATCGTCATAGTCTTCTTTTTCTTGTACACTATAGTTTTCTTCATCCCTCTCGGTACTAGTGCCAGGTCTACTCTGCTCAGTAATCTTGAAAAAATCTGTCATCTTGGGCAATTTCGCTACAGCATCTCGAGCAGTGGCTGCTTCTTTTCTCTTTTGAGCACCACTTTTTGAACGTTTCATTCTATACAATGTCAATAAAATACTTTATCTGCACTCTGCAGTGTATATATATATTGTCCCGGTATTTATAGCCAAACAGAATTCCAGACCATTCTATGATTGTTGCGTAACAACGGCATTGTTACGTCAATCGAATATTCAAGATTCTACCAGAAAATCAATCGAAATATTCTAGATTCTGCGAGATAAAATGACGTAACATTCACTTATGATGTCACAAGCCAATTTCTTCCTACAGTTTAAATTGGTTGTAAACAAGTTTGCTGAACTGAAAATAGTCACGTAGCCAAAAAGCAATTTCAGACTAACTTGGGCCCCCAAAGTTGGCCTGGCCCCCCCCCAATTGGGGGGTTTGGGGGGCGGCTGCTACGTCTTTGATCTATACCCACACCCAGTCAAAGTGGGTCTACAGAGCTGCATTAAAAAAAGCAGAAGAATTAGAAAAGCATTTCGCAGAAAATTTGAGACTTGTAAATTGGTGTTTGCGCTTTGACGGAAAGACAGCACAGAAGAAAGAATACCAGGTAGTAGTTTTGAAGAATACAAAAGGGAAATCAGACTTGGGTTGTTGAATTGCCAAACGGAAAAGGTAAGACAATATTTAATGGAATAAAACAATGCTTGACGAGTACGATCTCTAGTCTTCAATAAAAATTACAGTATCTGACACAACTGCAGCAAATACCGGAAAATGTCTTGGTGCAGTCGCACGGCTGCAGAATCACTTTGAAGATATTGGACAAGAAAAACCTGTATTCATTGGATGCCAACACCATATTTTGGACATAATATTGAAACATGTATTAAATGATCATTTTGGTGGAACACCAACATCGCCAAATCTCAGTTACCCGTTCATTGCAAAATTAGCAGAAGAATATGCACAACTCAAGGAAGCGTTCGACAACACTGGAAAATGTTAAAGAAAACTAAATGTGACTAGTGGCGAGATGACATGAGCTTTCTTCATCATTTTATATCATGCAGCAAATTCTTCAAAACTTCTCAAACCTTTCCAAAGGTGAATTTTCATACCCTTCCTGCTCTCAGTAATGCAAGGTGGAACTCCAGGGCGATTTATACTTTGCTTGAATTCATTTTGATGCCAGAGTTTCGGCAGAAAGCTGAAGCAGCATGTGACTTCATCAGTGGCACATGGAGTGATATCTGGTTCTCTGCTCAGTTATTCAATCCTGCTGACTTTGACCATCTATCAGAAGCTTGCCAGGAGCATCCAAAAGCTTTGAAGTCTCTGAGGAAGTTTTGGTCCAGAGAGTCAACACCTATACCAACACAGCGATCAAATATCTGTGCTGAGCTAACAATTAAAGTAGTGCAAGACTTGCTCCCTCTCTGAAGATCCACTGAAAAACTAAATATTAAATTTCTTTTAACAAATGCACAGTAGTGAAATATTAATTTTGCCTATTGTTCATTGTATACAATAAATCTGCTCAATTTTTCAAGGAATCATGAGTTAAGTAGATTGCTAACAGTTTTATCAGTTGGAGGGTAAAGTTTTCTTAAGCGAAGTCGAAAAGATTTATATTTTCTTGATTTGTAAATAAAAACTCCACAGAGTATCATATGCGGACATAGGATTAAAAATTTGTCATACCCCTCGTGTACAATAGAGGTGACAATAGGAAAAAACTGAAATAAAAACGAGCATCTTCCATTAATTTCTACTTTAAAATTTGCTCAAGTATCCCATAATTATTTTGCTTGCAGAACTATTTTAATTGACTAGATGAATCTTCTTCTTGGTGTTGGCAAGATTTTTTTTTTTGGAGAAGCTTCTAGTCAAGCGTATGAGCTTCTCATTAGCCCTTGGTGCTAGTCTTCAATTACTGTAGACTGGGCCATTGCCACGGGTAGATTGCTTGGCCCCGCCACCTCTATAGCATTTAAAGATAGAGGTATCCCGTTAAGTGTCTTGCCCAAAGACACAACAAGCGAAATTGCAGACTTGTTTCACACCATATCCCATTTGTCCTGAACTTCAATCAGGGGAGCTGCGAATACGTTTTTTAAAGTCTAGGGTGATTCATATATATCTACGTGGTTTCGAAGGTTTACCATTTCACAATTATACAAGATGCAACAGAACAAAGCATGCCAGTAGATTTTTTAAATCTCAAAGTGTGCATTCGTACTAAGCGTACTTGCAATAAATCATTTTGCAGATTTAAAATCAAATATCATTAATAATAAGTTTAGCTTATAATCTAATAACACTTTTATTGCAAATTTAGACTCTAGGTTGCAGTAGTATTGAAAGATGGCGGTGAGCAGAAAAGTTATTTTTTTAGATGAAGCCATCTTTCACGTATCTGGAAAGGTGAACTGTCATAGTGTACGAATGTGGGGGACACAAAATGCACATGAATTCGCAGAATTCTCTTAAAGTGAATGTATTTTGTGCTGTTTCTGCGTCAAAAGTTAATGGGTTATTTTTCTTTGCTAACCGAACTGTTACGGGAGTAGTGTACCTAGACATGCTGCAATAGTAGCTAATGCCACGATTACAGAAAGATAAAGCAAACTTCATTTTACAGCAAAATGGGGCTACCGCTCATTTTCTTGGAAACGTCCATGATTACCTTAATGCTGAACTTCCTGGTGGTTGGACTGGACGTGCTTCTGGAGATGGCAATCCCCTTTTTTTGTGGTCTCCAAGCTCACCAGATCTAACCTCACGCATTTTTTCTAATGTGGTTACATTAAAAATTGCGTCTATGTACCCTTTTTTCTACGTGATTTTAACACAAGTGAAAGAAAGAATGGAACATGCAGCAGTTGCTATCGATTCTGATATGTTGCAAGGAGAGTGACAAGAACTTGATTTCAGAATTGATATCTGCCGCGTCACCAAGAGTGCACATTTTAAGCACCAGTAATGTACGTACAAAACTTAGTGAGTGTATTTATCCACTGATATGCTTCGTTTTGCTGTATCTGTTGTAGATGTTAAATAACAAACCTTTGGAACCACGGAGATACAAATGAATTACCTTAATGAGTGACAGTTATAATTATTATGTTTAACTTGCAAAAATTGTACTACAATTATCATCATACGTACTCGTATTGTAGATAAGCAATTAGCTTGTCTACGCATCATTTTTTTTCAATGACTGATGCCCAATTTGTGTAGCAAAACTGATTTCAAACCGTAAATATTTTATGGTACTTTGGAAAGCATAAATTTACCACTAAGTAATGCCTAACCTGGATTCAGTGGTAGATCTTCTATAAAAGATTATTTTGGTACAGTGGTGACTTTAATTATCTGTATCGTTATTATTTCTACTTGCAGTACCCTATGAATCATTATACAAAATACCATCTATCAAATGTTTCTGAGGCTACATTTTGCTCTCTTCAAAATCTGCATGTATGCGCAAATTTTCCATTGTTTAGTCTTTTTGTGCACGAAATAACGTGTACTGACAGTCAAAACACGGAAAATATGTTATTTAAACTTTAAAAAACTTTTATCGTTAATATTTCTACTTGCAGTACCCTATGAATCATTGTACAAAATACCATCTATCAAATGTTTCTGAGGCTACATTTTGCTCTCTTCAAAATCTGCATGTATGCGCAAATTTTCCATTGTTTAGTCTTTTTGTGCACGAAATAACGTGTACTGACAGTCAAAACACGGAAAATATGTTATTTAAACTTTAAAAAACTTTTATCGTTAATATTTCTACTTGCAGTACCCTATGAATCATTGGGCAAAATACCATTTATCAACAAGCAGTCAACAATCCCGTCATCACGAAATCACGTGTACTGACAGTTAAAGCACGAAAAATATGTTATCAAAACTTTAAAAATCTTGTTCAAACTTTAAATACGTTGTTAAATATGTTGTTTAGATTGTTTAAACTTTCAGTAGAGGAAATCACGTACATTAAAAGCTAATGCAATATAACTTATAATAAACAGTATTTTTTTAAAATAACTAATGGTATTCTTTTAGTAGTAAAATCATAAAAACATTTCTTGACAATATTGCCAAACATCTTGATATGATATTTAATGATTGATAACTATGTATGCAAAAAACGTCACTGCATAGCAACACCAAACCACTTTTCATTTTTGATAATTTATTTACTCACACTCTAAGCTGTTTAGTGTTGTTATGCAGTATTGTTTCATGGATTCTCAATTTATATTCCCTTCTAAAATTATATTATGCAATATAAACAGTTGAAGGTAAAAAAAAAATTTGTAGTAAGTAAAGTAATTTCATGGTATTTTTATGACATTAAAATTAGCGAACACTAGTTATGGTTTAGGTTAACTTAATATATAGAGCACAATTTTTCCTGTGTGCGCGCATCTGTGTATAAGATTGAATTTCTTCAAAACTACTGGACGGAGAAACATGAAACTTGGTACGATTGATTATCAATGTGGAGTAAGCGTCATAAAAGGAGCGGTGACGTCATGAGCACGTCACATTTGAAGAAAAATTTTTTAAATTGATATTTCTTTACAGAAGAAGTCTCAAGTATAATTTAGACTTATACCTAAGCCAGCGTTCGACTAAGCCACTTAAAAACTATACTCTTTTGCAAAATAAGAAGATGTCATAATCAACTTAAGTTTATAAAAAATAATTTTTTCATTTTCCAGAAATTTACTAAATTTGGTGTATAAATGCCGTTAAAAATTTTTACGGAAGAATTTCATAAGCTGCTTGTGGTAAAAAAATTAGCCGCCATTTGCTTTATCATTGCACAAGAGTACACCATTATTTTATGCGTATATTTTGCTGCTATTTACTTTCTCTTTCTTCAATTTTGTCTTTGTTGCGTCGCAATATTTTTGTTTGGCTCGTCACAAGAATAGCAATTGTGTCTACTGCCGAGCCTTTCACAGTATTTGTTAGAGCAAAAAAAATTTATCAATTAATATGCTGTGATAGGATTTAAGTCAGTGGTTCCCAACTGGGGAGGAATTTTGCCTTCATAGGGGAGGGATTTCCACATTTTGGACTTTCAAAGATTTTAATTTTGTTGCACTTTGGTCAATATTCGTGTTTCAGAATTATTCCATGCATTTTATTAAATTAGTTCAGTTGTTCCCAACCGGGAAGGTATTCTTTCCCGGAAAGATTTCTACCTATTTAGGGAAAAAAATTCCACATTTTCAAGATTATATGATTTCAATTTGGTTGCATTTAGTACACCATTTGAGTTTTAGGATTTTTCCATAAATTTCCTTAACCTAGTTGTTTTGCAATGCGATGCCATGAATGTATTCTCACACAGTGTTTTCACAGGAATGTTGAAAAATGTATTTTGAAAATGCATTGTATCAAAAAAAAAACGTATTTGAATTAAAAAAAATGTATTCTCACTGAAGTGTTGCAAAATTCCGAGGACAGTGGACAAACTTCGCTGAAAAAAACATTTTTTATTTTTTCACTGGCATTTTTACTTCATGTCGACACCACTTTTAGAAACTATACAAGAGGCTACTTTACAAGTATATCTCCAAAAAAATATATCGTTATCCCAAATGAAGGGAAAAATGAACCTTCCATGCAAGGGAACCTCCAGAAGAAAGGTCTTTATCCCATTGCAAACAAAACCGACCCCACTAAATTTTATTTCAATGGGATTCAGAATTTTCTGTAATTCACAAAATTTAAAAGATATCACTTTAAAAGTTTATCATTTTTACCAGAGCACTTCTGCCCCCTTCGTTTCGCAATCTTTGCATGTACATCATGATCACTCAAAAATCAAAGGTCTTATACTACATGTTTTGTTTTGGTCAGTTGCTTATCAAGAAGCATACAGTTTTATTGTTTCTCAATTTAGACGTCACATGATGTTTACCCACTGTTTTGTAGACTGTACATTGCTATATTTTTAGTTGAGCATGATGTTAGCAATTTAAGGAAAATAGGGAGATGCTCGATGTCCTCGAACGCAGAATCACACTCGCAGGTGATTGAAGTTGTGGAAAAGCCCCACTATTTCATAGCTACTGTTGGCGCAGCCAGCTCTGCAGAGGAAGCAATTCAAGCGTTTCTATTGAGCCCAGATTGTATTTTGGGGTGATGGAAAAATTTAAGATGGAGGGATTCTCATGTCATGGCTACGGGAATCTTGCTCAAGTGTCTCTCTCCAAAGCATGTCATTCTTCGGAGGTAATATATACAAGACGGTGGTGTGACTGAGAAAACTCTTCCTCAATTTAAATGGTGTCTCGCTGCATGTCGTTCATACACTCCGTACGATTTGTCATTGCTGGCTTGCCTTTGACATTCCACTGGGCTGACCACTTTCTTTTCGATCTCGATTTGGGTAATGCTGGCTAACATTTGAATTTTTGGTATTGGTAGAGTTGAGGTTATTTGTGATGAGACGCAAATGTTGTTGAGGGCTGATTAGAGTTTTGCGGCGTGGCAAGATGTTTACCATACTGGTCAGATATATTCCGCTGCTGAGTACCGCAAGGTGGGTGCATAGGCGTTGCTAGCGGTTGGATACAGAAGCCATAGATCCCTCAAAGTTTTTGACTGTTATCATAAAATTTAGGCACTTTTGGTTAAAAATAGGTAAAGAAATTGGTTAAAAAAGTTGATTTCCAAAACAATAGGATTTCATCTTCATAATGGCCAAAGATAGAAAAATAAACGCTTTCAAAAAGTTGGTCTCCGACAAGAAAATTACCCAACAAACTTCTATTTCTAGTCTACCCAAAATAAGCTCAGCTACTGGACGAGAGCTGTCGGTTTGAATAGATATGGCTAGGCACCCAACTTTATTGGGGTAAGTTTTCCCTTCAGGTGATTTTTTGAACCAACCTTTGCTATGGCGTTGACAACTGTCGTTTCAAATAAAAGGCTGCGATCCAGTGTTACACTAAAGGTATGCTGGATTGGAAAAGTATAAAAAAAAGCATAACATGAAGGCAAAAAGCCCCGAATTTTTTATTTTATTTTGAAAAGGGAGGAATTAAAGGTTTCAAAAACGTGAAAGGAGGAATGTATCAAAAAAGGTTGGGGACCACTGGTTTAAATAATGATTGTTTTTTACTACAGTGCAATCTCAATTAAAAGCAATCACGAATTCTTCACTTAACCTTAAACATCTTTGGAGACTAAAATCAACACGGGCAGATTTTTTTTCCCAAAATTTTGAATTAAGTCTAATCACAGCTTTACCGCAGCAAAAAGGCGACAGCGCCATCAACATCTCGAACTGTAGGAAAGCTAATAAAACCAGAGTTTTCGAGAACTCAAAATAAAACATCTCCGTGCTAAATTTCTCCCTATAGAAAAAAGGTTTTTTTGCCGTCATTGTGTGCAAGAAATTTGGGAAAGCATGTTACCTTTAGTTTTTTCCTGGCTGCGCCTATATTTTAGCACTTATCAGAATATTTCTGCAATTGTAAAAGCGATCGTTGTTTTAGTGCCAAACCACTACTTTTACTTTTGATCCCAGAAAGTCACTTAATGAAAGAAGAGAACAAATATTTGTGAAGTGATAAGCTGCTTGTCATTGAGACCAATCTTCACTTAAGAGTATCAAGTTTGGGATTAAGGCACGAGTAATAAAATCCAAAACTTGTGGAAATATCAACAGTACACAATGCCTCTGTATCAAATTGTGCAATAGAGGAACAATTATTATTGTTTGAAAATAGATCCATAGACCTACGGAGAGAGAGTGCAAACGTTTGGGCGAACCATGACTCCTTTTCAGCTCCATGCCAGCACCAGGTAAAGTAGATGCAGCCATGGATTTTAGGTCACACAAGGACGAAAGGAATCGCGCTAAGTTGATTAAAAGGTTATTTCTGTAATCATAAAAACGATTAATATTTAAGTGTCTACTCTCAACTTTGACTTAGCAGCCCCTACATTGATTGAAAAATAAGAATGAAAGTTTGTAAAAATATAGTTTGCTTGTGGGTAAGACGAGCCTTGATCAAAAGTGGGATTTTAGGAGGGTAGGCACAGTTGCTATGGCCTTTGTTATAATAATCTTTGGTTACTGCTCCTCAAATGTTACTTACCGGTATGTGAAGCCGAAGCAGCAGCCTGAAACGATTAGATTTGTATAAAATGGTAAAGTAACCTAATAGGAGTAATGTTAACCCAAGGGATCAACTTTAGTAAACTTGTAGGCTTCTGGAAATTCATACAAACTGATTGTTTAGTAGAAAATGGAGGTAAGCCTTTAACAATCAGCAATTCTGCATTTTTCCAAAAAAGTACTTATTGTTGAAACATACATTGTGACGTACTAACTTCCGTGTTTACTTTTATAACAGTACGCCAGCGGCAACTAATGCTGGCTGAAGTTTGTCAGCTTATTACATAAATAGCAAAATCTGTTTAATAAGATAGGAAAAGTGTTATCGGGATTTTGAAATTACATAACGTCGGCATGATTATATTACTTAACATTTTCTGACATATACTCTTATGCTACGATCAAATATTGACTGAAAAATAAACTATTCTACGTAAAGGTTGAATTCAAAATAAATCAATTTTGAAGTCTTTGAAATAGATTGAAATAGATACAAACAAATCTTTCGTAAATCCATGACACTCAGCAGACCTCAGTAGTAATTCATTTGACCTTAATTGCTGCGGAGCTGGTGGCGGTGATTGGCTCTAACCCTAACCCTAACCCTAATTCTAACCCTAATCCTAACCTTAATTTTAACCCTAATTCTAATCCTAATCCTAATCCTAATCTTTACCATAATCTTAGTCTTAACCCTAAGGATTGGGGTTTAATTAGTTCATGTAAGGGAGCAAATCATTGGTCTATGCAAAGAAGCTAATAATATTTCTATGTAAGGGAGTTATCCCTAGATCTAATGATACTAATTTCATGTGAGAGCAAATTATAGTTTAAGGAAACTAACACTAGGTCTGAGGGGAGCAAATCATTGATCTAAGGAAGTTGACACTAATCTGAGGTAGCTAACCCTAATTGTAACCCTATAAGAAAAGCTATTCTTTTGTGAGGGAGTTAACCTAGGCCTAAGGGGAGCTAACGGAAGGAAGTTAGCACAAATATAAGGGAGCTAGTTCTAGGTCTAATGCTATCTCTAACGCGGCGTAGATATCATTAGGTTTGTTAGCTTGTAGAATCTTTCAAATAGCTTGTTGGGGTGCAATTCTTGCCACCTTGTGATAGTATTTGGCTTGCCCTATATTAAGTTATTGTACAACAATTATGTAACTTTTATACAATTGTTTGCTGGGATAAGGGCGCAATTCTTATCTCTTTATGGTAGCATAAGATTTATCTAATATGAGGTTACATAATATTGCACAATGGTTTCATAATTCCGGTACAATTGTTTGCTGAGATGTGATGCAATGACGTGGAAGCAAAGCGACGAGAAAAAAGTCAGCAAAATGCAATGCCGCTGTAAAGACTGTCCAAAGTATACGGTTTTGAGGAAAACAATATAAATTATTTCTAACATTATACGGTTGAGATCGTTTTAAGTTTGTGGCATATTTGTTTCCAAAAATGCTGACAGGCTTTTATAACAAAAAGATTTAAGCTATTCATGAGGTTTCAGCGTAACGTAATTACAATGCCAGCGTTTCAGGCTACACGCTAGCTTGTACCATTGTTCAATTCAGAAAGTTTATTCATCAATTGAAACTAAAAGTTTGTGTAAACTGCATAAACACGGAAAATGTAATTTTGTGCAATCACCTATCTGACAATGAGACGGCGAAAAGACCATGAGGTCATTAGAATCAACTGCCGTGTTTATCAATCAACAACAAATTATACAAACTTTAGCAATGACAAACAGAAAAAGTTGTAAAAGATATAATTTTGAAATAGAATTATCAAGCACAAACATTTTTTCTTCAATCACATCATGAGTCTAAATATCGTCTTATGATAAGACAAAACTAACTGATTTGTACTATGCAGTGCTAATGGCATTTAAACACGACTTCAGACAAATAACAAAAATCAGCTACCACTTTGAAGTCAAAAGTTTTATTTGTCACTTAAACAGTCTTGAGTTCGATTTTGTATGACAGCATTTTTATGTGATACTCAAAGGCTCTTGTAAGCAATGTTGTTGTCGTGTAGACGCATTATGCAAAGGTTCGTGTGATCAAGTCTGTTGTTACGTACACTTGTAACTCAATGTTACAGATTTTATATCGCTGCGCATCAGCTAAGAGTCAAAAATCTTAATCAAATTCAATCTACTGAGAAAAAGACATCGCTTACCAACATTACGTAGATCTTATGTCACAAATTAAGAGTTAAAGCAAAATTATTCCTTTAGACTAGTTGCATAAATAATTTAACCACTTTATAGTAAAACTATCAATTTTTTTTGGTTAGCAGAAATATGACAAACCAATAAAATTTGTTCTATTTTAAGCCAATACACGAAATTTTTGTCAAGCGAAATGGGTGGAGATTTACTGTAAGTTTGCCTTTTGTCAGGGAATAATTATGCACAAATTGTTTCAATAATTTCACAACTTTGTTTGAAATAATTCACCGAGCATTAAATTTGCAATCCTAAATAAGTTTTATACGGCATTAGAAACCAAAAAATTACAAAACAATCACTATTTTTGAATAATTCAATTAAATTTTACTTTCCTCATTCTTTGTAAGATACCTACGTCATTACAAATAATCTCTAATAAACATTTAATTTATGAAGCGCAGTTCTTTCCATCTGTTTTAACTCCTCTGAAACTGCTAGAGGTACAAGCATCAAACTTGGCTTGATTGATCAACACCCTGTGGTGAATGGCAATAATGTTCGTGACGTCACGTCATAATCAAATTTTTTTTAATTTGCATTACTTGACTGAGGACAACCGCTTTTTTCCCAAATGAAAACCGGCTTCCGACTAACCACATTACAAAAACTTTCATTTGTTTGGGGTCCACAATGACGTCACAATCAACGCTTCATTGCACAATCTGTTTTAGTTCTTTCTCAAAAAATACTGATGGCAGAAACGCGATTAAAGGCTGTTTCAGAAGATATTAATAAGTTGCTTTTGATAAAAACAACTTTACAACAACAAAAGGTTTTTTGATAATGCCATGAGTAATTCTTTATTTAAGCACTTTAAGCTGTCTAAGCACTTTTCTTCTGTTTTTTGCTCGCACGCTGAAAACTCGCTCTATTGTCGTAATATATTTCGTAGAATTAACACAAACCTTTTGTTACCACAGATCATAATTTGAAGATGTTTTAAAAAATTTCACCCTTTTTGCAAAATCAGTTTACTAAAAAACAAAACTGATTTGTGACCTAATTCGTTAACTGATTTTCAAACTTTATTGAACAAATTAAAGGTTATTTCAAGGCGATTCCGATAGTGCATAATACAATATTTAATTTTACACTAATAAAAATGAACTTTAACACCAGTGGTGTAACTTTTCACCCCATCTAAAAAGTGGTAAACTCAATAAAAACTGATAATGTTATTACAAAGATGTTATCATAAGGTACTAACAGTTACTGTTCTTTGAAAGCTTAGGAAATTTGCTTTCCAGCAATAGGTGACTCCAATTACTTAAGGTTAGTTTAGAATGGCTGATCGAAAATCGGTTGCTATATATCATGTTTCATTTTTATTTGAACAATTATCGTACTTGACTTAATCAAATTGCAATTGATAAACAAAGCTTGTTTGTTGGTACATTTTGACTACTTTTCCTCACAAGCGTGGTTCTTTTGTATCATCTGTTGACGTTTTTGAAAAGATCTATCAAAAACTGAAGTCTCTAAATTTTTATGAAATATAGTCTACCGGTTAAAAACACACAAAACTTTGGTGCCAGCATTTCACACAATTGCAATTTCTACAAAAACTAAGTACTTTGGTACATTTTGTCTATTCTATCTCGATAGCATGGATGTTTGACATTATCCATCAAATTATTCAAAAAGATTCATCGAAAAATGAATTGTACAAATTTTAATATGTAGCCTATTCCAAGCAAAACACTTGGTGATCACTCAAGAAAAAACGAGAACGTAAAGATGGTCCTTTCTTATCGTTTGCAACAAATGCAAGTGTATAGCTACATATGACCTAAATGTTAAAGCAATTTTCTTCGCAATTGGGGTGAGGCCGGCGCAGCCAGCTGATTTGATATTGGTAACCTCGACATTATTAATAGGAACCCCGCTATTTCTATAACTTAACAGTGAGTGGTTCATTTCGGGTTAGTTTGCTCTTTGCTTGGCGGCGTTTATGCCAGGGCCAAGAAACATGCATTCAGTAAGAGACGTTAGTTCATATTTCAATAATTCACTTACAGTAACGAAAAAATGGTACGCAGCGAACCTAATATTTAATGGCTCAAAACGCACTATTGGTTTGCAATCGTAAATGACATTGCAATGCTTGCCACTATATGGTAAGAACAGCAGCAGGCAGCAAAATTATCCACTATCATTTTGATAGCGAACATAAATGGTAAAGCCCATTACTGATATTTGTAATTGCAAGGATATCGGTACAAAACACTAATTTTCAATTAGCAGTAAGGAGGTCTGGATTAGGGGCAAAGTTAAATGTAACAAAATCCCAAATTTAAGAAATGATCAAAAATAAAGAATAATAGCATCAATTTGTAACACTGAATAAGAGGGAATGTTTTTGCTTGAAAGAGCCTAACAGGCGCCTATTGCTATAGGTTATATAACTTAGGGCAAAGGCATGGCTCCTTTTCATGCTATTGCCGAATCAAAACATACAGCGTAGGCAAAAATCTTAATGTCCCAAATATCAATACAAAAGTGGGGCTCACTAAATCGTCAAAAAGGCCTACTACTAACTAGTTCAAAACGACCACCATTTAGAACGCGGTCAATTTTGTATATGTTTTACCCCTCCCTTCTTACACTTTTAAAAATTACGAATAACAGTTTGTGTTATCATTCTTTTTTAATACTTCCAATTCTGATTAATAGACCAACATAATCACCATTACATGTACAGGAACTAACGTACCACTTATATTTATTAAGACATTTCGTTGTTGCTCTCACAAATGCCTATACGGTAAAGCTGGCGTAGCTGCATTAATTAACACGTTTTAAATCGGCACGGGTGATGTTACGTCCTGCCGGGGTAAAATTGAACCATACTTTAGAGAAACATTTTTTCTATTTTGGTTGACAATAGGCTTATAGAGCTACTTGGACCAAACCTGGAAATTTGAGAAAAGCAATGATTCATTTAACTTCTCGGAGCATAACTAGGCAAGAAAAAACAAATATGAATCATAATGCGTAGCCAGCAGGGACTTGAGAATGTATGAGGGGAAATTGAAAACACAACGTCACTGTGTTAAATAGCACCACCTGGAATATTACAATAGAAAAATTTGTTCAAAAATGATCACCAGCATCATACGGTACCATACAGCAATCTATTACATCATGTCAATAACCCGCCACCGGTTTCGATCTTATTGGGTCTCGTCAGGCGGGTGTAAAAAACACTCAATAATAAATATGCTGAAAAAACAAATTTGTCATTGGGTGCTAAAAAACATGCAATACAAACCAATATGATACAGCAATACCTACAACATGGGGGTCACATTCAAGGACACACACACATGACATGGACAACAAGCCACATCGGTAAACCCTAACAGGGGTGCAGGATCATTGTCAAGACTTATCATTAATACAGGATTTGCCAGTTGCTAGTTAGCAATTTTCAAGGCAATCACCTATTATAGGGGATCTGCCTCCAGCATCACAGTATAATAGAAAAATATGCTCAAAAATGATCACCAGCATCATACGGTATCAAACAGCAATCTATTACATCATGTCAATAACCCGCCACCGGTTTCGACCTTATTGGGTCTCATCAGGCGGGTGTAAATAACACTCAATAACAAACACGCTGAAAAAACAAATATTGGTATTTTGCTTTATAATAGCTTCATAGGGCTACCGGGATCAAACTAAACATTTGGGGAAAAGCAAGGACTATTTTCACTCCCCATGGCACGTCAAGCAGAAATAAAAGAACATGCTACATAATGCGTAGCAAGCGGGGACTTGAGAAAGTTCAAGAGGGAATCAAAAGATAACAGCGTCACTGTGTGAAATCGCACCACACAAAAAACATTATGGCTTACCGCTAAATATTTTAATTTTGTAATTATGAAAGCAACAACCATTTCACCGCTACCATCAGTTTTGAATGTGTTTCAATCCCTCCTCCCTCACAAGTATTGACGATAATTTGTTGCAAGATTCTTTGTGAGCATTTCAGTCATGATTAAGAGAATATGATGATCACGATTTCTTGAGCAGGAATTGTAAAAGTGCTTAAAATTGATTAACTTTTTGCTAATGCTCACAAGAGCCCGAAGGATGAAGCCGGCGCAACCGGTTAAACCGAAATACTAAACGCCGACATTACTGATGGTAGGCAAACTTGTGAATAAAAAGTTAGTCTTAACAGTTTCATTGGGAATTAGTTTTGTTAGACGATAGCAAACCAAATTCTATTCAAGATTATAAAATTTTGTAATCTGACAGTTAGCTTTTTGTACTATTAAAACATTTTTGTGCTTAAACAAAAGTAGCATGTTAGCTGAAACACACAGCTCTAGTATTTAGAATTTCCAAATCATGACTTTACGTTTTTTTGCGAATATGTTGTTCTCCACAACTATTATTAATCTATTGATAGGGTTTTTAAACTTTTTGAAACCCACTCTTAGACAGCGCCGACGAAAACACGTTCCTCCTTAATACGTAAAATATTTGTTTTTGGGTGATATTTTTTTAGCGATCGTTATTCTCGCACTCTTGCTCTTCAAAACAGACGACTGTTTTTTTCTCTTTCTTTTGGAGATGAATTTTTTTCAAAATTCTGATTTTGATAAATCTTCTCAATCTTCTTGAGGGGTAACCTTGTTCAGGGAACTGGGGTTAAATATTTTTCATTTTTTTGTTTTTTGTATCTTCAGATAAAAAAGAATTCTGCAATTAGCTGCATTATACCAACTATACTTCATTCAAGCTCACGCCTTCTAATGAAGAGGCGTCTCGCTTTTGTCGAGGACTTGTAAACGGTTTAATCCACTCATTGCAGGACCGCTTCAAGGAGTTTTTTGCTATTGTCAAATGCTATCATCAAAGACAAATCAAGTCGATTTACGTTTAATGATCACATTTACGTTATTGCTACTACAGTAAATCCTCGTTTTGCTGTGCAATGGGTGGATGAGAACGTTTCAACAAATGAGGAATATGCCAATGATAAAAAGGGAATTATAAACAGAATAAAAACAAATGCAAAGGAAATACAATTGTGATATACATCAATGTAACAATGATTATCTTTTCATAATAATACAAGAGGCTTAAACAGCGTGTACTAATCACACAAATTGAATGCAAATTGCGCCTTCCCTTTCGTTCGTACGTTTTCAATTTAGTTATTTGTTGACAAAGTTTGCGTGATCATTAGAGGCGACCTAACAAGAATTTAGTAGAAAAGCCAATACTTAAGCTTTCTTCTAAAGAAAATTGAAAAATTTGTTAATGAAATTATTTATTTCTCAGTTATTTTGCGATTTATGCGGACGAGTTTATGCTCTGTTTATGGGAGCATCCAGGAGCAATGGTGACGTGCCCCCTTTGATGCCAATTGCACAAAAATGGCCAAAATAGGAAAAACTACAACTCTGAAAAAGTTAATCTGTCAAAAAATGTCTTTACATTTGTTTCGATTAAAAAAATGGGTATATACACCTTGATTTTAACACTTGTGTAATTAAAAATTTTTGTTCAAAAAATCTTGCCTCCCCTACTTTCCTCTCCCTCTCAGCAAATCCTGGCGTTGCCACTGGCTCTATTGAAAGTTATCAGTCAGACTGGCCCTACGCAAAGGGCAGATTGCTTTGCTTCACCACCTCTCTGCCATATACAGTATACTGTAGATACAGAAATGTAGTAATGTGCCTTTTTTATGTTGCAACAACATGCCGGATTTTCTCACGCTATCCTTTTGTTGCCAAGCAAGAATCATGCGATTATGATCTTAAAATGATTTCACTTTAAAGGTGGTGCTGGTAAAATGTTCTAATGGAATCTTTTTATTGCCTGCAGTACTTGGACGATAGCATAGATTTTCAAAGTGATCCGTAAGGAGCCCCATGACTCCACAAGAGAAGCCCAGGGGCTTCGTAAGCCATTTTTTATTGATTAACATTTTTTAAGAGCTTGGTATTTTACAATTTTTGTATTCTTTATGCATATCTACCTAAAATTTTCTTCTTTTATTAAACCCGAATTTGCAAAATTTTGAGTACAAAACAGCAGATGCTTCCTAGTTTTTACAAAACAATTGATAAGTGTTGATGCTATTTTTTTTAATTCTATATAAATTTCTTGTGCACTCCGCGATCAACCTTCGACCTCTTCAAGGCTCCAAAACATTAAAAGCTTGGGAAACCCTGGATTATAGAAGGAACATACAGGCTTATCAGGCAAATCGAAGAATACAACTAAAGCAATTTTTTATAATTGTGACAATTTAATGGATATTGTTCATCGCTGCAGAAAGTATAAACAAACAAAGATTAAACAAAACAAACAAATACTATCATATGATTACTATGCTATCGCGAAACACAATTGTTATATCATAGAACGAATATCCTAAAAAATTCTATAGAGTTATAGTTCTTCAAAACATGTTTGTTACGTTATAAAATGCAGAGTTCAAGAAAGTTCTAGGTCAATAAACTCAAGTAAGGTCAAACTTGTGGCAATCAATAGAATAGTACTTTATAATATTGCAAATTTTGTTACAGCTGGGAAGTTGGAACTTTGCATGACTTTTGGTTTCAACAAAGCAAGTCTTTGGGAGACGTTAGATTGTGCCTCGGGTAAGAGTACGGTACGGTACGGAAGAAATAACAATATATTTCCGTACCGTACCTTAGCATGCCACAAAATAACGTACTTTATTTTGTACCGTACTTTTTTTTTGAAATTTAGTCGAACCGTAACTCCGTGTTTTTCGTATTTGATCATCTCTTTATGAGAAAATCGTGTGTTACACAAACTGATTTATTCGCTTTGCCTAACATTTATTTTTTGTACTATTTATAAATTGGAAACTTTCCAATTTTTATATGGGATAAATTGTGCTAGAAAGCACAAAAAACACGTGCAACATAATAAATCATTTTTTTCCAAACGGCTCCCAATAGAAATCGCTGCTAACAAAAAAGGACAAGATGGGGCTACAGCTATGACCGGAAGGCTATCTGATTTTACCACTCTTGTCAGGTAGGTTGCGACTGACTGCAAGTCTACCCCCTGCATCATACAAAGAAAAATCTAAGCCAGTCGAAAAATGTCACCACAACTTTATGGCCTATTTAATGACGTTGCTAACACCTAACAAGGCTACTTGCCACTGATATTGTGATGAAACTGTGATAGGAAACCTTGTTTTCGATCGAACAAAAGCGTCAGATTGCTTAAAAAAAACTAGTTTTTTCTGTTCGCCGGTTCGCAAAACTACATTCAAATTAAAACCTGCCCATGAGGCAAAAAAGTTTGGGGACCGCTGGTTTAAAGGTTTCACAATCAGTTTTGAAACAGACAAAAATCAAGAAAAGATTCAGCGTTAATGATGATAGATTAATTTTGTTTGAATCTCAAGAACAGCGAAAGTTCACAAATATCTCAGACAAATAAATATTTGATTAATATGTTTACATCGCTTCCGCTTTACGCTAACAAAACATCGTGTTGCCGATGAAAAAATCTGTGAATATATGGCTAACAAAAATTAGGGAGCAAAAATACTTCAAACGGAAGCATAAACAAACTGTAGTATTTGATGAAGTTAATGATTACATTGATTTTGAGTGTCATAGCTTAAAAAAGCTGCCATGATTAAAAGCTCCAACTTAATGCGGGAACTAACTTTGGAACAGCTTTTTGTATAGCATTTGTTTAGAAAACTATAAAAAAAATTGCCGAAGTTGAGTTCCACTGTGTCAGTCACAAATTAATTGAGGTTAAATCAGGAATTTTGCGTTAACCTTAGTGTTCTGCAGTGCATAGAAGTAGTGCGTTTTCAATTGATATAAAAGAAATGCCTGGATCATTTTTGCAACTTCATCTGCAATTCGACATGTTTTTCGTGGCGGTATCTGGTACAACGAGATGAATGTTGGCTTTGTGACAAATTTAAAGCTGTAAACATATAACTTGTAATAAAAATTTATTGAAAAAGCAATTGACATCGCTTTTAAAATTGTGGATTTGACATAGCATCTTTAATCAAAAAATAGTAAAAACATACTGACTTATAAGAAAATGGGCTGGGCTATGCTCATGTTCGTGAATTGCCAACTGTTTACTTTATTTATCTACTGAAACAGTAGGCTATCTGACTCACAACGTACAAGGCTGCCTTTAAGTAATCTGCTGCAAAAGAACAGCCGTTTTCGTTACAGCTTTCTATGTTTATTTTACTATTCCCATTCAAACATCAAATACTATCTGAGTTTTTTCTCAAAAAGTACAATTAAGTGTTTAAAAAGCATAAAAATTGATAGAAAAATCATGAGTATAAAAGAAGAAAAATAGCAATTTAAGTTCCTTATTTCCTTTTCTCATTTTCCCTTAGTAAGGCAATTGGCCTCTGGCTGATGAGCAGCGTATCCAACTTTCGTTTAATTTTTGATTTCTAAGCTGTGTTTTTCTTGATAAAAATTCATTTGTGTCGCTCTCCATTAATATTTAAGTGAAGTTTTTCACAGTTCGCAAAAATAAAGGAGTTAATGTTTTACCATAAAGTTTTTCACACGCTGAAAGACACATTACGCATGTGCTAAAGCTGCAAGTTTCCAATTAATTTTTGCATTCAATAGATACATAAGTGATGTAAAAGAACAGTATGAACTACCGCACCAATACATGGTATATCAAAATCCTGACATGATGTAAAAAATGTGACCACAGATTTGGAATGGGCGACCTCAAACTACACTAGATCAACGCTTACATAACATGATACCAAAATTTTGTTGATCAGTGTAATCAAACTTTAAACGACAACGTGACATGAAGTTTGCATTTTGCCTGAGACGAGTCACATTAGTAAGAAATGACTAGACAAGATAGCTAAAACTCTTTTTTACATGCAATCACAAAGTTATTCTATTAGATAAGTTAGGGAATACTTGCCAGCTAGGTGACGTGTAACTTGGCATGGGTTGGCAAAACAAGACGTAAAAAATACTTAACCACAGAAACTTTATTTTCCTGCTTTTTGCTATAGTAAAACCTGTAATATTACACTTTTTAAGCGTTAGCTACGGTGTCAAAATTTTATTGCGATCAGACCGCGATCATTTAACAGACTTGACTATTTGACAAAATTGAAAAAAACGTATTTTTGTCCCCCTCATAAAGTTTGCTTCTAGATACCTCAATGATAAGTACTATATATATAATTTATTAATGAGATCTCAATCGTAGATTGTCACTTTGTCAGTTACTCGTTAAAATATTTCTGATCCGGTTGCCAGCATTTATGATGCAAATGCCAGTTTTCAATCGGCCAAAGTTTTATTTTCCGGTCGAACCGCGCTCCGGAAATCCGGACTGTATACGCCTCGTCAAATATTTAGATTTGAAAAATTCGTAAGAAGTGCCGATCTGTTTAGTGACAAGTTCAAAATGGGGTGAAACCTTTTTCATTGTGATTTAACTCTAGAGACTTAGTAGTGTGAAAACTCTTTTATTAGGGGCACGCTAAAAACATCTATATTTAGAAAAGTTGAAAATTTTGTACAAAACTCTATTTCTAGAGACACACTGCAAGTTTAGTAAAAAATACATTTTTCTCAAAGATCTCTTATCCAATCAGCAACTTGTAAATTTACCAGTGCTCATGGTCTAACTGCTTTTGCTCAGAAAGTGTGAAATTATTTGTGTTGCTGTGTTGTTTTTGATAAAATGAAAAACACTGATAAATCAAAAGCGAGTTTAAACTTAAGTGGTTTTATGCATTACTATTAGGGATTTCTTGTACCAGGGAGACCTTGCCATAATTTGTAACTTTAGACGAAATAAAAAATTTATTATTCATACATCTCATCATGTATAATTGGTTGGTTATTGCTGGAGACAAGTACAGAAGTTTATTAAATAAAAGGTCTACTGTAAATGCTTTTTGACTACGTCTAAGTCCTAGCAAAAACCACAAAAATATTTTCATTAGAAGCATTCATTAAATTTGCAGTTCAATTTCCAATGCTATAGAAAAATATGAGGCTAACTAGAAAAACCCTTAATAACTTGAAACACGGAGCTGCAAAACCTATTGTGACATAATTATCTTAAATTTTCTTCACTAGTTTAATCACAGGCCTAGGTTTCAAGTTTTTTTTCGTGGCTATTTTGATGTCGAAATATTTTTGTTACTGATATACAGATCACACTACTAATATCTCTGGAAACATATCAACCGTTTTGCTTCGTTGAGCAAAGAATTTGTGAGCTAGTGTGTAAAATTGCTTGTGACGAAAATGGTTTTGTGAATGCATAAGAAATATGTAGAAGGAAGGGGGAAGTAAACGCGAACAGTTTGAACAAATGACAACTTGAAACCTTATCTACCATTTGAGAGTAAACGTTGAAAAACGATGTTAAAAAAGACGTTCATTCTATAAATAATCCTTGCTGCATCTTGATCTCCAAAATAATAAAATATCAGCAATCAAGCTTAATAAAAAATTTATTCATACTAATTTTCATATTGCTTTGAGAAAATACTGGAGTACAAATTCCCTCTTCTTTTAAAACTTTTGGGAATGCACCACCCATTTTTCAAGAATTTTCGTAGGTAAAAGGAAATTCTGTATATTTGGTCTCGTCAGAAATATGCAATCGCATTGAAGAAAATTACCGCACTTGTACAAATATTTAAAACAAAATATTTTTGAGGAGGGAGGGACTTTAAAAATTTTACAAAAATTTGAATTTCGATACAGTTATGTAGCGAGTTACAAGATTTTGCTACTTTTCATTTTGTTAAACACACTGTTGATATGTAGAAAATAATGCTTTGTATTTTTAATGTGGGCGTTTTGGTAAAACATTTTTCCATCAAAAGTCTGATGAATTTAATAAGCTGAAATGCTGTCTACATGCTTAAAACTCAGGACGATGCACTGGATTTGATCCTTTTTTTTGCATCTAGAGATCAACTTTGCTCAACTATTCAGCGTCATGCAAACACATTCGTGCACACACACAAAAAGACGCAGCGTCATGCAAACACATTCGTGCACACACACAAAAAGACGCAGCGTCATGCAAACACATTCGTGCACACACACAAAAAGACTCAGCGTCATGCAAACACATTCGTGCACACACACAAAAAGCAAAACCCCATGCAGTATCATTAAGTTTAAATATAATTATAAGTGATAAAAATTGTGCAGAAGCTACGGCAAAATCAGTCCTTGGTGTACGAATTAAAACTACAACGGGCGACAGGGTTTATATGCCTTAAGACGTTAAGGAGCTGTCCCTTAGCTGTCGTTACTTCCAGGTCACCATTGAGCAAGGTGCAGCACCAGATAGCGTCTCCTGTTAGGGTTACAATATGACAGTTTTTCATTTTTAATACATTTTGCGGTATCTTGTACACACTGTATATGCTTTTGTTTATGTATGTTTTTTTTGGCTTTTACCTTACAGATGTGATGACGATGCCATTACCTTAAATTCAAACAAAATTTTTTTCATGTGCATGTATTTACGTATATGGTTTTACCATCGTCTCCTTTTATTATCCACTCCTGTCAAACTTTATTTGCTATTTATCCTGATTTGGGCAAAAAAATAAAATGATTGATTGAAAATTACATTGAAAGAAGCCGAAAGAAGAAAAAGAAGATTGATTAAAAATTACATTACAAACATTAGTCTGCGACGTGCAATCGACAGCGTGCAAGTCGGAAACGGTTCCTAGAAATTGAAAAATATGTCTTGATGAAGCAACAGGCTAAACAACAGTTTTTTGCTTCCGTTTAGGCTTCATTGTACGCTGTAATGTAACTTAGAAAAAAAGCGTAAAAAAGTTCGTTTTGCTGACGTTTTATTTCGTGTTTTAAAAACTGAAATTCCTTATATTCATTTCATTGATTTTTTTAGAATTTTTTTTTTGAGACTTTTGTCTGCATAAAAGTAAAGCAATCAAATGCCAAATAGTTTTGTTTGTTAAAATCACAATTCTACCCGATAATATCTCCAGCTACTTTAACAAAACTAGTTGATGATTTTGCAAAGGCACCCGAGCGCACGATTGGCAATTACCTATGCACTTCATCAAAACTATCCAGACATATTTTCACGATTAATATTTGGGAGAGCTCAGATTGTATAAAATCTTAAAATAAAAGCTGCGTCATCGACTTCGGTGTCTTTACATTTTGCATTGTTCTATCTGTTTTATCATGAGCAAGAGAGCTAAAAATATTTCTTTGACGTAACAAAATTTACAAATTATCTGTCGCTTTTAGCAGCGAGAAAGCTTTTGAGCCTGTCTGGTGCCGCGCCCTTTTCCACGAGCTTACTTCTGCTGCCCACATTTCTCGCTTAGTTGGGTGAATTCAATCTTTCCTTTTTGACTGGCGCGTTTGCGTGTTTTTTCGAAACCACGATAGTCATTTCTTATGATTTCGCCGAGGTGTTGCGCAAGGATTCATACTTTGCTCTGTTCTATTTTCTTTTTTCATCAAAATCTTCCCGCCTCTTATCCTTCTTCCGTTAGCAGCTCTCTTTGTTCTGACAACCTGGCTCTCTGGTCCTCGTCCTCCTTGGCATCCACTGTTGAGTAGACCACAGAAGGAGCCCTTCTTCGACTGAAACACTAATCTAGGCGCTGCTGTTTTCTTCTTTATCTGAGAAAATGTGAGATTGGTGAATTCCCACGAGGCCATTCTTTAGCCCCCTACACCTTTTTCAATTCTTCGTTTCCACTTTAATCCTATACTTCCTTTTTCGGGGCCACGGAAATCTTTCCTTTTCTGCACATGCATCTTTACTAAAGGCTGAGTTCTTTCCTTGCCTCAAGGTCTTAGGCTGTATCTCTTCTTCCTCACGGAGCCTTTTCAATTAGCCTTTTTCTTTTCTGTACAAATCTTTTCTTGGACCCGTTTTCATCTATGCTTCACCTAGATAATTTTTTTTCTAGTCGTTACCAAAGTCACGAAATTCAAACGCCATCACTTCCTGCCTCTTGTCCCCTCTTATTCTTCTTTTCCATTTTGAGGCGTTCCTGCCTCCCCTACGAGTCACTTTGACTCATTTTGTCCTGTTTTCTAATAGGCAGGCATTCTTTTTCCAATCTCCTAGTCCATTTTAGGATGTACCGAACATGACGTGAAATCAAGATTCTCCAGTTCTTCCAGGAGAAACTTTGCGTCCACTCACCCGCTCATGCTTTTTCTTTTTCCTTTGACGAGGCTCTCTTTGCTTGCTGTACATCTCCTCTATGCAACAAGCTCTCCTTCAGTGTGAGCTCACTCTTTTTGCTCTGTGTTCTCACTTTGATCTTCCACTTTTCCCCTAATGTGTGTAGCTCTTACCCATCTTGACTCTATTTTATTCCAGAGTTTCGTGATTTGGGCAGATGATTTTGCCTCTTTTCTTTTTGAGAAAGGCTTCCTTTCGGCTTCCTTTCCGACTTTTCTATCAGTGGCCTTTGGCCACCCTTTGTATTTGGCAAGTCAAGAGTATTTCATTTTCTCTGCTGAAGTCTGCACCTTTCTGTAAGCTTTTTGCTGTTTTCTACAGCTCCAACAAGTCGGCCACTTCAATTCTTCTTCTTTCAAAACTTTGCTACAATTTCCTCGTTTCCGTCCTTATTTCTATTCCACCTTCTCTGGTACATCTGGCAGGAACTATCCTGCATCTACTACCCCTCTGCTATTGGGTAACAATGGTTTTCTGTCAACCATTTCTTTCGGGCAATGACACGGCCGATGAGGTGGCCAGACGAGGTGCACTGCTCCAGCCACATACATTCTCGTGTAGTCTTTTTTCCTTTTCCTTTCTCATCCACTGATCTTTTTTCTTAGATTGGAGGCGTACTGTCTGATCAAAATGTCTCGACACCCAGGTTTCTTCAGTATTTACTGAAGAACTTCTGCTTCCTCGTCACGCTCGCTATGTCCCCTAGGCAAAGGACACAGCCTTCTCTTAAACTCTTGTCTCTTCAGAATTATCAGAATTGAGAATTTTTCATGCAGTTCCTACATTCATCCAACCCAAAACAATTCTTATCTTATTCTGCACTGTGCAGCAACCGAACCTTTGTGTTTTTATGGTTGCTAAACAAAATCATCCCAAAAAACTAGATTTAACTGAGGAATCATTCAAAAACCAATTAACATCAATTAAACAGAGATAAGTTACAGAGTGTAGAAAAAGATTTTGCTTTTCTGGTAAACAAATCTGTAGCCGGAAAAACCATTTTGCATTTTCTGCCAATCCAAAACTAATAAAACTGTCTGTTTCGTATAAGTTCTATTTTCAACTCATTTGAAGACATTGTGCAGAGAGGAGTTACTGCAAAAATTATTAAAAACCACGTCAATTCTGTTGATTTTTAAGCTATTTCTCAGATTTTCTCAGATTTAACGATTATCTGCAAAACCATGTTACTGCCACAAAAAGTGCTATTTTTAAAATGTATCTAATTAAAAAAAGATTTTTTATTTGCACTATTAACAATTTTTATAGGAATTTTTTGAAACAGTTAACAAATAATGAAAAACTTTAATTAAACTAACCAAGGCTAAAATTGAAAACAATTTCAAGTTGTCTCACACTTTAAGTTCTAACTTTTTGATAAATTTATTAAAAAATTTGAATGGAGACTATTTTCTGAAATCAAAGCAGATTTTTCAGTAAAATGAACAACAGAACTTAAAAAATTGTCAGAAAACTATTTTAAGATGTATATAAACTTCATTAAATGCACTGTAAGTTATGATGTTAATGACAGCAAAATGTTTAGTCAAAATTGATGATACCTTAAGGTCTGTAAAATTGCAAAAAAAATAAATAAAATGAACAAAAAGCACGTTATGGCCCTGATGAAAAATAACTTTATGAAACAGATATATCACGTTTATGTACTAAAATAATGCTTGTTTGAACTTTTTTGAAAAATTTAACAATGTTGGCGAAACTTCTTGCCAGCTCTAAGCAGATGTTAGCTTTCACTTGTCAGCAGCTTTAATATGTTGAAAAGTAGATTTACAAACAAGTTTATAAAAAGTCATTAATATATAAAGCAATATGACTTCTTAAAAAAGACTGAACATTTTTCAGTATAACACCCAATATTGAGAGATTATTCGCAAACCTGACGAAATTGCCTCAAGTTTGCAGATGATTTGCCGGTAATAACGAGACAATGATTGTTTGCCAGGGTGTTTTTAATTGATCAAAACCTTAGAAAGTATCAAAAATATCTTTTTGAAGTTCATTGTGATGACATTGGCTACATCTTTCAAAAGAATTCAAATTATACAAGATGGTATATTTTAAGAGTCTACCTGGGATGTAAGTGATATGTACAAATAAGGGGATTGCACTCAGAGCTGCAACTATAAAATTAATTTAAAGCATTTTTGTAGCAACGTAGCAACAAAACTATTAAGGTTGTGATTCGAAGCTTTTTAAATGGCACTTATCATGAATAATGTAGAAAGATGAAAGAAGCAGTTTTTTTCATCGGAATCAAATTAGAGCAGTATGAGTAAAAGTAAAGAATTCTAAGCATTACCGTCTAGACCACGAAAATGAAGTTGACCGCCTGCAGCCCTCATCTCTCCTGCGATGATCTCTTTTACAGCACGCCTCGTGCTAGTTTTGCGCTTGCTGTAGATCTACTCAATAACAAATTTATACGGAATATTTTTCAACTTTTGAAAGACTTGTGTACATCAACAGTTTTCGAATCATTAGGTCTAAACGCTTGTTTAGATTCAAAAATTTAAAACAAATGTCGCTTTCGAATAGCAATTAACTTTATTTATGATACTATTATTGACAACACGGTCTGGCCAGACTTGGTATGTTGGCCACGGACAGCGTAAATTCTTGCTGTGTTGGCTACAGCTCTAAATGACTTTTACAGTCCTGAAAAAGACCATTAGACAGTTATGCTTGTGCATATTAATTTTATTGTGTAGAGACTATTTGTCTTCACCGTATGAAATCTTTTAAATCTTTTCAAAGTCATAAACAACTTTTGGAGTTTAGTACGCTACCAATTATTCGTGGCTACTAAATTGTACTAGGCACTTCATTAACATTCCTCAATCTACGGGATATTTTGTTTTTAATTTTTTTCAATGCACGAAAAACAACTTGCAACATTATTGCAAAATGAGGAATATACGCAACTACATTCAACTAAAAAGTCACCACAAAAAAACAATACAATCAACACTCATACTCATACTTCAAAATAATAGCCTGATTGCACTACAAAATAATATTTCTATATTTAGCATTATTGAAACAATAGCAAATAATCTGAAGTAATATTTTTAAAAAATTCAGCATAAATTGATGAAACGTCCTAAATGTTTTAGTTTTCGACAAATAATATGTAAATAAAGCATTTTTGTGTATCAGATTTGGAATCAAGTTGTTTTAATGCACACCTGTAACATCAAAAAGTTTTTATGTTCAATATATAAGGTTTGCAGCTTTTACGTAAAGACTTGACTTAAGCCACATCGAACTTGAAGTCGACAAATCGCACAAAATTCTGAAACAATTCAAAGTGTTTATTTAACTGAGGTAATAAATTAATAAACATATATTCCAAAATGTTGCTGTGGTAAATAAGTTGCAATTTTGCTTTCATGACTTTGGCCGTTCTGGCTGGCGAAAGAAATAAAGGCTAAGCAAAGGCACTGCCAAAAAGAATTTGTTTGGTAATCATTGCTCATTGGTAGAGCAAAAGCTAGGATTTAATTTCTGTTTAATGCCTGCTGAACTGCTTCATCAAAAAATATATTCGTTCAACAAAACTAAATTTATCTTCATTTATTAAATTGCAGATTTTTATGAGCGGCACTCATAACTTACTTTGAAGAACAGGTTTGTTATTCAATCGGGTGCAGTTAATGAGATGTTCTCCGCTATGTACTCGCAAACAAAATGGGCGGCAACTTATCTGCAAGCAAATTAAAATTGCAGTAACAAATTTTTAATAAAATGACGATGCGAACAAAAGTATAACAAGCAAACGGAAAATTTAAAGCTAATAAACAAGTCCACCAATCAATGCCCAAAATTATCAAAGGTCATTTCACAGTTGCACTGCTAATAATTTGTTAAATTTGCTCTCATGTTCAGTCTATGTGTTTCTTCCATATACTTATACATCGGTAACCAACAAATATTACTTTTACTGTTCTTTGTTCTTCTGCCACAAAAAGTGGATTATGTGATGTAGACCTTCTTCTTTCTCGAATATTGCTCTTTTGAATATTTGTTTTGCCAGATGTATTAGGGATGACTGCAACAACAAACATATTCTGGTAAAAGTTCAGTTTTCGTTCACTTAAATTCAACAAATGAAGAAAATCCACTCTAACAGTAGTTGGCGTAATCATAATGGCTTAACTTTCAACTGTTGAGAGATAAATTTAGTCTTAAACAATTTTCTCTGTAATTATTTAATTTATAATTGTTGCTATTTTTTTAACAAACCATAGTCACCGTATTGATTACGCTACAGCTGCCTAACGCAGCTGAAGAGGTTTTTTTGTCTTTACAAAGTATTTATAGGCGGCAGGCAAATATTAAATAATTATTACTTAGCTGTAAATTTGACAATATATATATTATAAATAGTTAATATCACTTGTCCTGCCTAGCAGACTTGTTGTAGGAGACAGAACATCTCTTGTGCTCGCACATAGCCAACACGGCTATCTACAGGGTTGCCAAAACTCGTTTCTTTAAAGACAACAGACTATAACAGGCTCTATCTGTCATACGTATTAGTACCGGTATATATTTGGTTGCCATTATCTATAATGTTAATTACCTGCTCCATTTGAAAAATAATAGAGCACAAGCAATGTTAACAAAATAATAAAAAAAGCTAAATTCATCTTGTAGTTTCTTTTCCTTTGTCTCGATGACATAAACTTTGCAAAATTTTTGCTGCAACACAATTTCCAATGTCTTATATACTCTTACAACCAGACATTCAAGGGAAGGCCTTTACTTGATGACGACAATATTAAGACCGGAACCACTGTAAAATCACCAAGCATCTTCTCGGCATCACTAAGTCCAAAGCCGACAAAAATGAAGTGAGATTTGAACAAATAAAAAGATAAAATATTCAAATGGACTATAATTCTATTGATTAGTTAGCATATCAAAAAATAAATTTAAGAGGCATTTCAAAGAGCAAAGTCCACTCGTATTGTAAAATTTTTATTCATTTTGTTTCTTTGGCATCAAGATACGACAGAAAGCACCGTCTAAATTCGAATGCCATATACAGCTTATGACAACATATGCACTTCCTGCAATTAAGCAAGATAGAATAGATTTTGATTTCATAATAAAAAATTGTATGTACAAAATAAATCTAAAAATTTTGCAATAATGTTCTGAGCAGACGACTATATTTCATAAGCAAACATTCTTCCAACATATTATAAAAGCAGTTTTTTATAGACCTAAACTGTTTTCCAAAATTCAACTTTTACGAAAGCAAGTTTATTAAAGAATAAGATTAAAAAACTTTATCGAAAATCGTAACACTTTCAAAAAAATTTAATTACATTTTAAAACTTCATGTACTGTCATTTCATGAAACTTAAAGATCTTAATATCATTTTGCAGAATGTAGATTCAATAAGCTATAGATTCGCGATAGACCTGTCCAAAATTTTTACATTTTTGAAAAGTTGTGATTGCTGTTGATTTTCCAGTGCATTTGCTTTAAAAAAAAAGTGACAAAAATAACTTTTGAAATTTGATCACCGTTTTGACTTCCCCAAGAGCCTTGCAATTTTACCAAAGAAATTTCTTGTAATTAAGAAATCCCCCAAAATTCTTTTTTAAAAACTATTGGATAAATACTCAATTTTTACAGCAAAAAGATAGTTCTAATGCAGTATAAAGTCAAGATAGCACTACAACAAACAACATGAGCATGAAATAACCCCTTTAAACCTAAAGAGATTGCTCAGAATTGAATGCGATGTATAAACTAATTACTTATGCTGGCAACTATTGCTGTTGATTTTCATGCGTTGTTTTTGTTTCAACACCATTAAATAGATTAATTGATAATAACATATAAACAGGTAATTGTTTCTCCCTCCCCAAAACTCAAAAGTTTGACTAAAGAGCCACTTTGTTATCCGGAATTCCTATAATTACAAACTCATTTTTGGATGAAAACTAGAAAGCTATCATTTACATTGCGTATACGTTTTTGGTTAGATGTTGCACTCTTACGCTTGGCAGTTTTTAGAAAAGTGCGACTTTGAGCAACACAGAAAAATGAAAAACCGATATATTTTTTACTTGCAGTATGGATTTAAAAAACTTACATAGCCACATTTTACCTCCTCGTAAACTATCATATCATACTATTGCTTATACAAGTTCTATGTCCATTTAAGTTTGCGATATTCAAATAGTTACAGCATATTCAAAAGACACTGTTCAAAAATACAAAAAAATGAAAATGCCGCAGTAGTGTTAAAAAACAGTTCCGGTTTTTTTGACTTAACAGAATGATATGCTTTTAATAAAACTAGAAATGTCATTCCTGTGCTTTTAAACCGCTCGCAATAAACTGCTCCGTTGTTCATTATTTTCTATATTAATGGTAGCACAGGCAGAATAGAGCTTCATGACCTTTCGACTGTAGGAACGTGATTTTGATATCCAGATATCACCGGAAAGTCTTCGACAAACTTGTTTCTTGTTTTAAACAGCTTCCATTAGTACCAATCTGCTGGAAAAAAAAATACGAGATGGGACAAACAAAGTTGACCAAAGCTATATATATCCTTTCAAACAGTGTTCTGGTTAATAGAAACACCTTGCCTAAATGTTAAAAAATGTGGTGTTGTCAGCTACTTTCTTCCTATGGCAGCTTTCAGCGCAGTCATTGAGTAATTGTTACTACACAGGGTAAATGCAATAGTTTAATGCTCTAAATGCTAGCAGTGCTTTTGTCATTTTCATGGCCGTCTCAGCAACCGGTGCATCAGCGGCTTTGTAGTCTAGCAATTGATGGTTAAATTGTAGGTCATTAATTGCAACGTCGCTACCATTGCTGCGTTGTAACCAAGCAGAAACATAGTAAAGAGCCAAGAAAATGTTTATCCTTTCTAATTTATTTTTTATGCCTGCATCATACTTTATTTGCTTGGCCCACATGTTCATTTTTGGCAGTAAAATATGGTACCTCTTTAGTGAGCGGTGTAATGTGTAAATGAGTCGTGCGGAGATTCGCCTAGTAATGCCAAAGCATGTTTAGCAAATTGCCAGTAATTTGTGCCAAATTGTGTTTGCACCATGTTTGAGATCGTTTTGTACTTTGTTCGCTTCCATTTGTTAGTTTAGCTGGTGGCATGGTAACGTTATATCTTTTGGTTTGGCAATCAAAGACCATTTGCTCTTCAACTGATCAATCTGATGATTTTTAGGCCCCGTAGTTTTTAACCCAAATATAGCTTTCCAAACAGCTCTGACAACAAGTTCGTAAATGCGATGCACCTACACCGGGAATCCAACACGGGCAGCCTGGGTGGAAACCAAGTATTCTAGCCTCTATAACACGAAGAAGACAAATGCTATGCTGTAGGTATGTCTTTACATTGACGATATGTGTATACCACTCAATTCCATTACAACTCGCTATTAAATCACGTGATTGTTTTATCCACTTAAGCGTCATCATATCGACGCAGTATTATAATGGTTAGAGCGTCCGCTGTGCAGTCAGTAGGTCTTGGTTTAAATTTCTCATTGAGTCATACCATAAACTTGAAAAAGGTTGTAATAACAACTTCCTATTTTGAGCTCAGCGCAAAAGAGAGAGACAAAACAGGGAAGTTAAATTATTGTTTCCGAAGTAATGGCGCCTTAATCAATCCTTTTGGTGTCGCCTGTTCACCACCGGGTAAATATGAACTGCCGTATAATAAAATGCGATTCGCTCACTTCAATATGAAGATATCGTTTTGTTAGTTTATTTGGTTTTACAAAAGAATTCTTCCTTGCAGCGGAAGCAACCTTTGCACAGTATCTCACGCTAGCAATAATTAAAACGATCCAACAACCAAAAAACAAGACTATGATTATCTCGAATTTTGATTATTTGGCAGCTTCAACGAAGGCAGCCACAAGCTGCCTAAAGCGGGTAAATCACAGTAGTTTCACAACACTTTTAACAAAGGTAACAAATAAAGATTACAGAAACCTTATTCGACTCACTCTACATACAAATCAAAACGAACAAATAATGCATTGGCAACGTAATCAGCTACCGCACTGGTGCGGCGTTTGGAAAAAGTAAGGGCGTCGCAAGTTTACATCCTTGATTACTTTTTGTGTAATCAACCAGCGTTAAGAGCCTCTTGTCTTCATTATTGAGCTGATGACCACTGTTTTTTGTAGGTCAAATTATGTAGAGGGCTTTTTTGCCCCTATTTTTTAACTTGATGACCTTTTTTGAAGTTTTTTTTTGAGGTCAAGTTATGGAGTGCGTCGTTTGATTATATAGATTAGATTAGTGCGTGAGAAATTCATATAAGTTGGGAACCTCTGATCTAACGGAATACCTTTATCGTTTTAGTGCCAACAGTTAGAGAGGCATGGGCAGAGCAGTCTACCGTAAAAGTGGCCCTGTCTCATAAAAGATTTGCAAACAGAGAACTAGCTCTTACGCATTACTTAATGAAAAACCATCGTTCGAAAATAATGCAAAGTATTTCACTGTCATTTTTTTGAAAGGATTTAACCAAATGACCTCAACCATCCAATTACAATACGACAGAGAGCTAGATTGTTCTGCATGCAATTGCCATAGTTTATTTGTGTACATCAACTTGAATTCATTTTTCAATTTCATTAACGACAGTGACAAAACGAAAGTTTTTAAACTGCTCACATCTTCTTCTTTGTTAAAGTCAAGATAAGGGGATACAGGTTTAAACCGACAGCAAGGCAGAGTTATTTTTTCCGTAAAAAGTGAGTTGAGGAAATTCTCAGCTTTCAAACACGTGGTCCTAATTTTATTTAAAATTTGAAACTTTTTGGAGGTTTTAATCATAAAGTAAAAAGATGAATATTCTGACAAAAACGAGTATTCTCGGCGATTAAAAAAGATATCCAATTTTACAAAATTTTAAAAGCGCGTCAAGTGCTGGCTCTAAATACTGGTGTGCTAATTAGTATTTCTAAACTATTGCTCATTCTTGCTCCTATGACGTCAAGACATGACAAGATCAGCATAGTATAAACTCCATACAGCTTATAAAAGCTATTTTCCTGCTACTGAACTGATAAACACAACAGATAATGATGCCACCATCACAACATGCAATTTCAAAAATAAATTGGAAAATTTATAACTTTTTGTAAATGTCAATGTGGCCTCGGAAAATAATGTTCGTACGGACATTATTCCAATTAATAATTAGCATAATCTTAAAATCGATGGGTGAATTTTGCCTCAAATTTTGTAAAAGTAAATTTCTGGAAAAATATTCTAAAACTATTTTATTTACAGGTTTTAAAATACCAAAAAAATTATGTTTCATGCACATTTTTGTTACGTTTAGCTAGAGATTTACAACATTGTAACGCAACGGAGATGTGTTAATAAAGCCAGCTTCAAAATAACAAATTGAAAATTTGGAAAACATTTAATGAAATCTAAAAGATACCATGATTTAGCATTAACAATCCTCATTGTTTAAAAATCGAATAGATATTGAACAATGTGATCTTCGAACAGCTATAGCTGTGTACAAGTTTTTTAACTTGTTAAATATAAAAAAGGTATTATTACTTATCTGCAGTATTTTGGTAAACGGCGCTGTGGCATAGTGTCAGTTTTGCTGTAGATGGACTTGGCTTCAATTTGCTTGTCGAGTTATACAAAAAGACCAAAAAATGGTATTTGCTCGCGCTCCTAAACAAAGGAAGAGCTGGTGCGGAGAAAAAGCCGGAAAGTGTTCATGTTTTATTCTTGGGAAATGCACTTAACAAAATTCTTCCATCTTCGTGTGATAGACAGGTGGTGGGGCCGAGCAGATCTCGGGTCGCGGTGGCCCGGTGTCACAAAAGACCAGCAAACAAGGCATGAGCCCATAATCATGACTAAAATATTTTGGCTTGGTGGCAATTTCATTTTCAAGCAAGTGACCAGAGGTGGTCAAAGTAGCTTAACGATCCACTGGAGTAAAAATATGTTACTTACTCCAAAAAATACTCAAGTAAAAGTAGAATGCAATGATATGCATTTTTACCTACGTAAAAGTAAAAAAGTAGTAGAGAATTGAAGCTTCTTAAGTAGTATATTAAAAAGCAGTTTCATTTTTTAGCAGTTTTGTCCTCCATCTCTCTAGACCAGTGATTTTCAAGTGGGTGTACTTGCATTATATAGGATGTTAGAAGAGTTTCTAAGAATGCAAACTTCTTTGCCGATTTGTTGCTTAATTTACCTTACCAACCACGTTGAAGGTGGCAGTGCCGCCAATAACAAAGAAAGTATGCAGGAACACACTATTTCTTGGGAGTGATACTATTTTGTGAAATATATCAAAAGAGGTTACCTTAATCTAGATTAATGACATTTTATTTTGACTAACGCTTTGTAAATTTGGATCAAGGACCTTTTTCCAAGAAACTTTTCAATTGTGGTGTATATTTTTTAAACCCCATCCGGATTTAAAATGTGATGATAAGGAGTGTGAAATGAGACTTTTTTCTTGCAAGAAGTGCAAGATACCAAATTTATCAATGACGTTTGATAATATTAATGATAATATATTAATGGTACAGTAAAATAAAGACACTTTGGCATAATTATTCTAATAGTCACTACTTTTTCTTTTTGGTCTATTTAATTGTATTTTGTTGTTGTCATAACTTTTCAATATAACGTTTGTTAACGGTTAAAAGTTGTTCAACATGAAATACTTGATAAGACTATTGTCCTCTTGCTTCTAAATATATATGCAAAAAGAAGAAACTAAATAATTATGATATTTGTGATTCAACCTGTAAAAACTAGAGCGGAATGGCATAGACTGCACAAAATTTTGGAGGGATGAGAGGCAAAAATTTTTCACTTTTGGAACACAAGTTTAGAGATGACCTTTTTCTCATTTATATTAGAGACCCTCAAAATTTTAGTTAGAATTAGTTTAGTAACAACCAAATTTTGAAGATATTTGCTGAGATGAAGCTTTCGTGATAACCTGTTTTATAGAGGAATAAAAAAACACTGTCAAAAACAGCACTTTCACAAGTCTTTACGGAAGCACAATTGCTCTTTTTCCCTATCCTTGCTTGTATCTCGACAAGAGCAGTAGCTAGTTTGCAAACAGATTAATATATACCTGCATAGATAAAACAAACCGAAAAAATTAACATAAGGATATTTTTAAATCTACTTTTGGCGGTAAAGCTTCAAAATAAAGGAGTTTATGACTACATGGTCCACTGAAAATAACTCATCGTACTTTTCCTAATTAACGTTAAACAGTAGTAAGATGGTTTTCCAAATTTGAATCAAAAATGGCCCATTTTATTGGGGGTTTGCCGAAAACAAAACTTGAAAACAAAGTAGTTTTTTTGCTTACATACCGAATTCCAATTCGACAGACATCGAATCTTTAGCATCTACAGTACTTAAGTAGAAGTAAGAACTACTCAAGTGGCGTTACTTCCTGTTTAATCTACTTAAATAAAAGAAGTAGTCGAAAAAGAAATTACACAAGTAGCTCGTTACTAAAAAACCTACTCTAATGCAGTAGTTTACTTTAATAGAACTATTTCGTTACAGTCCATTACCGCAAGTGATGTGTTATAAATACTTAGGTTTCGTAAAGCAATTGATTTTAAAAGGTGCGATAAGTTTATAAATTTGAACAACTCAAACATAAAATGTTCAGTTGATAAATGCTTCCATGAACATGAACATTTTTAACAATTTTACTAGAAATCATTACATTGATAGGTAAGTATGTTTTTTCTTTTTTGAATGTTGGCTTACTGTGTACATATAGCGACAAATGGATGCAAACCTTTTTAGATAACAAATTTACAGCTGTATTTTGTCTGCATTAATAAAGATCTTATATGAAGGTTTATATGTTGTGCAAAGTTTAATTTTGGTCTCGGAAAGAATTTAACTTCAAGGTGTCAATTACTGGTACTCAATATTATTGCAAATATAGTAGACGCCGCTTATTAAGCCCACGGTTTACGAGCCCACCCGCATATTAAACACAAATTCGTCCGGCCCGGAATTCTTCCATTTGACTGTGTATTAACAAAACTCGCTTTATACGCCCAAAAACCCGTTTAATAAGCCCTAATTTTCTACGCATTTCTTTTAAATTTGTTTAAAAAGCTTCATAAGTAATAAATTTCATTAGGTAATTCTTGATTTTTTTCTCTATGGATAAACATCAAGCATTTTGGTTACTGTCTAAAATTCTTCTGTTTGTCACAATGATAAAAACTTTGCTATTGTAGTTGTGCTTTTGAAGTGCGTCAAGTTTAAAGGAATCATCAGTAACAGCGCATGCAGTGCAGTTGTCGTATTGAGTTAATTACGTGCGAGAGTACATACGCGGTCTCTTTGATTTTAAATATCAAAATTTTTATAATCCAAATATGCATTTTCTTCACAAATTTTTGTGTACAATGAAATTAGCTTTAAACATTTTATCTTTATTACAGTTAGCCACAGATATTTTAGCTCAAAATATTTAGAAAAAGTCATCCGTCGGTTGACAAGCCCACCCGCTTAACAAGCCCAAAATCGTCCGGTCCCGAGGCGGGCTTAATAAGCGGCGTCTACTGTATTTCATAAAAAAAGAGAGAGATGCATGCTGAAAAAGATTTTCTTTGAATCACTGTTTTGGTATTGAACAAGCACAGTGAGCCGTATGAACCTTAAATCTTCAGAAATTGAAGCAGAAAATAAAATTATTACTTATTGGTTAATAGCGCATAAAAGTGACTGCATCAGATCACCAACTCTGTTGAAGTCGTTTACTACATACCACCTCCATGCAATACTTTGTGTTAAGTGCATATATTTGAGAGGATTAAAACAGCGAAAGCCTTTTGACAAAAATTTGACTTACATTTAACAACTATTTTTAGGAAAGAGGAACAAATGGCAATTGCAACTTCCCCAAGGCTTTGAAACATATTTGAGGAAAAATGGCAAATCTATTTAGGACCAATTTAGCAGACGCGAAGCACCAACTAAGCAACCTTAACGAAAATTTTTACTACCATTTTTGTGTTGCCCCATGTTTGCTGTGCATCGTTTTTAAAGTTTGAATTTTATGAAGTTCGAATCAATTTTTACTTTTAAGAAAAAGAAAACCGCAAAAAAATGTAAGAACTGGCTGGTTCTCGTGGCATTTTGAGTAGCGGTTTCGAACCCGCATTTTGTGTTAACAAATTAAAAGTTGTCTTCTATCACCCTATTTTTTCAGCGCTTTTAATTAATTTCTTTGTTTCCGCAGATTAATTAATTAGAGCACATTTTAACTTCCTAATTCTGGGTTTAGCATATTTGAAATTGGTTGAAATTACTTGACTTTGCTTTGTGTTCAGTTGATTTGGTTAAAATTTTTTTTAACTGCATTTAGTTTGGTTCGGTAAAAATATGTTTCTGTTTAGTTTAGCTCTTAAATAAATGGATCCATTCTTTTGTTAAATATATTGGTCAACGAGAAGTAGCAGCAAAAATTTACAGCTTAACGTACGATTGCCAGTTTGCCAGAAGGTAATCGCTACAACTAGTTGTACTATACTATACAACTAGCATAACTAAAGCCTGAACCAGTGGTCGCAGAGAAAAGAAATTGCCGAAGATCGAGTGACGCAAAAAAACGTATTTGAGCATGACATAATGAGGTGAGAAGAATCTTGAGTCGATGACAGCAGGCGCTGCATGAAAAGGTTCTGCTATTTCTAACGAGAAAAAATTTAACAGAAAGGTATATCCGTTGCACCGAAAACATGAGAGGACACAGCAGGGTGACGAGAAAGAACAAGTTTCTTAGTGGATATTGAGGAAACCTGTGTAACGAGTAATTTTAATGACGTCTCCGGCGCGAGAGAAGAGATGAGTCAATACGAAAAGAAAAAGAAGAGATATTACAAGGGATTGTAAATGACTGGAGCAGCGCACTTCTTCTAGCCTACCCATTGGCCCAGTCATCACCCGGAAAAATGAATGATTAGGGACCCATTGCAACCCGATAAATAAGAAAGGGGAGAGGATCGCTAATTCCTGTAAGTTGTACCAGAGAATAAAAGGAAAGTGAGGAAAGTGTAGCAAGAACAGAGTATGAGTTTGAAGGGAGGAGAATTGATGTGGCTGATTTGTAGCTGCCGAGGCCAGCGAAGAGCTAGCAAAATGGCGCAGCCTTCAGCAGAAAAACTTGAATACACTTGATCTGTCGAATAAGAAAGGATGGCCTCAGCGCCACAAATTGAGCAATTGACAAAAAAACAGAGCCTACTTTGGCAAAAGAAAAAGGGCAAAGTCATCTGTTCAAATCTGGAGATCGTGAGATGAAAGCGAGTCAAGGTTGATAAGAGCTGCACATTGGGGAAAAGAAGATCGGAGCGAGAGCACGGGGTAAAAGGAGTTAGCTCCATAATGAAAGAGAGCGGTTCCATATGGAATAGGAAGAGCAGGAAAGAAAAGCCTCCATGAAAAAGGCAAGGAGAAAGCATAATCATGTGAGTGGACGTAAAGTCTCACCGGGAGGATCCGAAAAGCCTTGGTTTTACGTCATCTTCAGCCGAACCTGAAATAGGAAAAGACTTTGGTAGACGAAGGGTCCTTTCTTAAGAGGTATGGGGTAAAATGAGTGAGATTGACACTTAGGCAGGCAGAGACGACTCAAAGTGAAGAAGCGAGATGAGATGGGCCAGAAAGAAGCCAGTGATTGCGCGAGTAGCTGCTCGGTGAAGGCGTGCCAATCTATCTAAAGTTGGTTTCCATTAGCCGGGAATTGTCGGCGTAGCATAAAAATTCTTTGCTCACCTGTTCAGTTTTATGCGCGCAACGTTTTTACCAGTAACATAACTTTTATACAGGGTTTCTCATATTTTATAGTCACAGAACTCCAAATCTTATAATTTCAGCTCACTGAACACAATGTCAAAAAATTTGTAGATACAGTTTTGTCAATATTCATAAAATTCCTTTCCTCTAAAAGCGAATAGGCAATACATGTGAGAAGCCAGCAGTAGAATTCACGCTAATTATGAGCCACGTCGTGTTTATTGTTTGGCTGAACACTTGTAGGAAGCCGAAGGAATACAGTTTGAGAAATGCTGCTTTAATAGATAAACAAAAAATTTTTGCTTTGCGCCGACTATTTACGCCTACTAAAAATCAGCATTTAGAAATTTTGTAAATTACTCGTTGGGCGTATAAAAATGTCCACATAATAGATCTTTTTAAATATTTGATAATTTTTAAAATATTTACAATATTTTTCTTGAAAACTGCTTATACTACACTTACGGTAAAAATTCAAACATTGATTTTAATGTTATGCTATCGGTTAATTGGAAGAATGTCGGTGAGTAATATATTTTCCAAAACTACATTGATATCCACATAAAACTTTTAAATTTCTTATCAATTTTTTAATCTCAGATTATGAGCTTCTCGTCAGCCCTTTTTGCTGGTTTTCAGTCAAACTGGTAGACTGCTAGGCCCCGCCACCTGTTTGTCACACGAAGATGGAGGCATCTCTTTAAGTGTCTCGCTCAAGGACACAACGAGCAAGCTTGCCGGCTTGCTCTCCATAGCTTTCCCTTTTGCGCTAAGCGCCAATCAGGGAAGCTGTTAATACGATTTTTAAAAGTTTTTTGGTATGGCTCGACTCGGAAGTAAACCCAAGTCTACCGACTGCAAAGCGAACGCTCTAACCACTCGCTATTGCGCCGGTTTTATTTTTGAATCACCATTTGTGATTGGGACGTCACAATCTTGTGGTCTATCAGAAGCAGGAAAATAGAAATTATGAGCTGTGTGGCGTTCAAAGTATACTCATTTTGTCATACTATTTACTTATAATATCAAAAATGAATAATAATATTGTAATAATAATGATAATAATGATAATAATAATGACTAAGAAATGCTTCTTTTGCGATTACGTGCAGCGTGCATTCAAAAGATTTTAAAATAGTTTAAAATTTGTAACCTTTTTAATTTTTTTGTAAATATCTTAACTTTTTTTTAATTGCTATTTTATTAAAATGCTTTAGTTTTTTCTAAAGAATAATTTAGTTAATTTTTGTTTGTATTAATCTTAGTTTTATCACAAAGATAGTTTTACAGTGATTCGGTCTCAAAGGTGACACCATTAATGACATCATCAAGATAAAGATTTATCCTCGAATGTTTGATTGTATGAGTATATACAACATTGAAAATTGTGTTGTAGCAGAAACTTAATTTTATAAAGACAAAAAAATTCGCAAAATGAATTTTTCTTTTGTTATAGCTATGTTTGTATTGTTTTGCAGTTCATAATTCTTCAAACAATGCAGGAAAAATATCATTAAAGCAATGAAAATCTTTTGGAAGGTCAATTTGACAAGAATTTTTATGATTATTTAACTGTGTTATAGCAATAAAATTGAATGAGAAATTCGTTAATATTTAAGATTTAACAGTTAAAATTATAATAAAACGCGGTTAATCGGTCATAAACAACTATTAAGCATTGTGTAAATTGGCAGGGTTTATAATTTTCATAACGGTTTTTGTTGTAACCATTCTTAAAAAATTCCCTATATTAAAATTTCTAAGCCATGCTTGAGAAAAAGGGGTTCTACGTGACAAAATCCGACATTTATGAGAAAGGTTGCAACAATTGGCGTAACAGTTACAGTATTGACATCTCATATAGACTCAAAAAAGCAAGCAAAGAGAGACACCAACACGCAAACAATAAAAGGTTGATTATAAGAAAATTTATTTTACAAATGCATCGTTAATGATTCAGTGGAACGATATTTCTCTGAAATCTGCTTTGATAATAGTTTTTCATTTGTTTGTTTTGTTTCTTAATTTTAGACGCTATACTTTGTTTATCATCACGTCTAAAATTCATTTAAAATACTAGCCGGCTCTGCTGGCGTCAGCCGCAGGGCCTTCCATCAGTATGTTGAGCAAAACAATATCAGTCCAGCCGGCTTTGCCGGCTTCATGCATCAGATAGTTTTGAAAAAAGTTCAAAAATCTACGATTTTTCACATAACCAATTATCGCTGTGAAAAAAAGAGTATCTTTTGTTAAAGAAATTAAAGTAAAGAAAACACTATGATGGTTGTGCATAGACGCTGTATATCTGCCAAGTTTTTTTACTCCCTGGCAACGTCCTATTTGCTCTCTTTTTTCAGCTAAAGCGTCCTTAAACTTACCAAGTTTTATCCGTTCAATTTAGCAAGTGCTTAAAATTTGTAGGAGAGCGCCAGAAGTTATTGATATGCGTTTTCAGAAAAACCTATTAAATATTAGGCTCAGTACTTAGAATCTTTTTGTGATTTTATGCCTACTTGTAGGACCTAAAGCCTTCCGCTGTGTGCATGTTACTTGGTTCTGGTATAAACGCAGCGCAACAAAGAGCAAAATACTTGAAGTAACGAGGCTTACTTTAACAGCGCCCACATCAGTAATGTGGAGGTTGAGAATATCGGTTCAAAGTTGTAAGACGAGCCGGGTTTTTTGAGTTGGGTTCCGACCGGATTCAGGCCCGATTTGGGCTTAAGTTTAAAAAACGGGTCAGGTTCGGATCCGAATTCACACTCTACCTTATTTACGTTGTAATTTTTTCTTTTTTGTTTCAATAACCATGCTCACAGGGAGCTAAAAACTTCCTATAGAAAGCAAAGAACTACTTAGAACAAAATAGTGGACGAAGGAAAGTCAGTCACGTAACTTGTTCCAAGCAACAGAATCTTGTTACATTGCAAATGCTCTAAACAAAGCTTATCTGCACATTGATTCATTCGGTAAATTTAGGCTCCTAATCTAATTCTGGCCCTATGTGAACTTCAAAACAATTTGGTGGTTTAGTTCGGATTGGGGTCTAAAAGATAGTGCCCGATTGCAGCTCTGTATTGATTAAGTCGGCTGAGTTGGCTTTACTCAATGTGTAATTATGACAAATGTTGATGTGTTTTGACGTAAGAAATTCTCGTTACAAAATCAAAAGTATTGTGTTTTTACCGGAAATTGAGTAGAAAAACATCAAGGACGGTTGCATATAGACGCTATATTTCTCTCCAAATTTTTGAAGATCTTTACAACGTCTTATTCGCCCTATATCTAGCATGTACTAAAAAAGTGGATTTGCTCACAATTGATATAGGCAACAACTGCACATGCTTTTATCCGTTTATTTCACCACTTGCATGGAAATATAAATGTAAAGTTGTGAGGTGGAGGACAATGTAATTGTTGAGTAATTTTTGAAATAAGCTATTGAATGTTGGGCATACTACCGGCCACTTTTCGTAGCTGTACGTCTATTTGTATGACCTTACGTTTCTCGCTGCGTGCATATTGCTTGGTACTGGCATAATTGCAGCTAAGGGAATTGCAAGCAAACCCAAAGTCGAGCATAGGTCAGGTTATAGTTTAAGGGTGTAATCCATGGACCAAGTTATTATGGTAAAAATGCGAAGAATTGATGTGATTCCTGTAAGACAAAGGTGTGCAAACTGCAGCCTGCGACGTGAAATTTTGGGGCCTTGAATGGAAAACTTTTCAATCACATGTTGGAAACATTGTTCCACAAAAAATAGTCTTCACAAGTAAATTTTGGAAAATTTCGATTAAACATTGCTTTGAAAGTGTTGATCTCTACACGAAAAAGGTCTTCACCAACTTTTGGTATAGACATCGTTACCATTTTCTGATTGGAAACCTATTTCTGCATAGACACTATATTGACGACGAACTCTGACTGGCTCGCGAAATTTTCAAAAAGTTTAAAATTGGCCCGCCCGCATTAAAGGTTGCACACCCCTGCTGTAAGATACCACATCAAGAATCGTCAATTTGTTCAACTTTACTACCTTTGATTAATATGCCTTAGAGGTTAAAATCAGTCCGGCTTTCGATAGGACTGTAAAAAGTATTGTAGCTTGCCGCTGCATTACCAAACAAAACATTGTTTGACCAAGCGCTAAGTTAATACTGCAACGTATCGTTCTTTCCTAACAGGCAGCATAAAAGTTGTTTGCTTTTGAACGAGCATGTACAAAAACTATACGGATAGCTGCTGCTGCCTGCCGCTGTTTTTCACTGTAACGGTACCAGACAGCATTATAACGTCATAGACGCAGAGTGCAAGGTTCAAGAGAAAAGAAAAAACCGTGCAAAAAACGCTAAAAAAATTTTTTTCTTGCATCATCAGTTCAGCTTAAATCGTTGTAGCATTTTTTCAGCGAAAGGGCCTCGTTAATGTCTTCTAAAAAGAATTCAATGGCGTTTGTACGAATAGTAGCTTTTGAGAAAATACAGATGGTAATTATTGCAACCAAGTGTTATTTGTGACGCCATCTTATATCCTAGGCGCTGGCTAGAATATAAGGGAGTTAGAAAGTTGAATACTGGCTTTCGTTTGAGCCAAAACCGTTTTGCTCTCTTAAACAATGCAAATTAAAAAATAATCTTTGATTATGACATAATCATGACATGAAGAACCCCTTTTCTGAAAATACGACCATAAGCGCATGGGTGCGCTACTTGCTGCCCAAGAGGTACAATTGAGCGGCCAAGAAAGGCGTTGATTTTAGCCCGGACTTAAACTTTGATCTTCAATAAAAGAAAAGATTTTCAGTGTGACAAATCCGCCAGAAAGTGTGATCTCCGCCTGTTTATTGATTTATCTTCAAAAGAAATAAAAATCTTGTGTGCAAAAGCCCACCGGCTTTTAATTAATTCATTTTAAAATATTGTTGTCACGGACAGACGCGTGGTCTGACCAGCGGACGTATAAAGTTAAGGATAATTGAGTGAATTTAAGGTTGCTCAACGCTTTGTATATTACTTGCATTTTCTGCTTTGATTTTGAACAAGCGGTCAGTTAAATTCGACTTCCGTTGTAGGAAAGACTTTGTCACGTAATAGGTAGCTGATAGCAATAGACGAAAATACCATTTGAAATAAATTTCTTTCTTTACCAAAGCACTCAAGCCGCTACCACTTTATACCACAGAATGGCCTGCAACACTTTGAAACTGAAATGATATTTTTGCAGTAATTTTTGTGATAAAAAATGACAATCCAATCTACTTAACATTCTAAGCTTCGCATTAAAAATTTTGAAGTTAACTTACCATTCTGCACACATGTAAGAATTTCCACACTTTCAATTTAACTAGGCCCGCCTGGGTAAAACCTATAAATCTTTATGCCAAGCTTGCCTATGTCAAAGTAGGAAATGCCAGCTTAAAAGTTTTCAGTTGATCAAATTAGTAAATTGAGTTCATCTTGTAAATATCACCAAAAACACCGTGCAAAGCTGTAGATGATTTTATGATGAGGTTATTCAACAGTGCATGCAAACTTAAGCTCAGATTGTCAATCTTTTGTTAGACTGAGTCCCTGCTGCTGATAAAATGCTCAACCTAATTGCCACATAATGATAAAGAAATTGCGTTAAGTGCTGTTTTCAAGGGAACAAAACTTGCCTGCTTTTTATTGCTCCGTTTCATACCGAGCTCCAAGCAGAAAGCTGTGAGCACAACTAGTTTTAGAGCTTTTGATATGATTAAACGGACAGTTGAACCCGAGTCTATCAAACGCTCCATCCACCATATTGCGTCGGTAAAATGATGACGAAGTTAATAAAACAATTACGTGATTCAATGGCCTCTAGTCACGCACTTAAACAGCGTAGACAAACGACAATTCTAATCATAAATCTAGAGCAGTGTATACATCTCCTACATGGTCTAGTGGTTAGGATTCCTGGCTTTCACCCAGGCGGCCCGGGTTCGATTCCCGGTGTAGGAAGCTTTTTTGCTTTACTTGTAATGGAGCAATTACAAAGATTACTAGAAATATGGTAACAGTATTGTCTGTCCAAGCAAGATAACAACTTGACGAAAGAGAAAAAACATTAAAACATGTTGGAAAAATTTCATTTTGAAAGACCGTAAATTTGATCAGATCGATAAGTGAAATCTGAGTTGCAATGCTGTCCTTTGAGGGGAGGGCAAATAAGGCACTTGCCTCCGTGGCATTTGACTCTAACACCATTGAACCAAATATTGAGTAAAATTTCGCAAAATAGCGTCATAATTGCCCATGTTAGAACTTACCCCTCTGGCGTTTTTGATTTACGCAAAGCTTTTGCATGATTTCAACCCCCTCCTTCGTTTTCATCTCTAATAGTGAGTGTGAATATGATGGCCTATGATAAAATTTTGAAAAGGTACTTATGGGTTATCTGTCACCACTTTTTTTTTAATTTAATAAACCTAACCTAACCTAATAAACCTAAAGTAAACAACAGCAGTGTATTTATTGTGGAGGCATGAACTTGGAGATGTCCTCTAGGATGATGTCGAATGGATCGCATCCGAACGGTAACTTACTCCTCCACATGAACTCTCTTCAGTTTTTGGAAGGTCCCACAAACTCATTTTAGGCTTAAACATTATATATACGGGTGGCCATTCTTGCAATACTTCTCAGTCGGTATGATTCCTTTGCTTTGGAACAGGCGAACAGCTTCCTCTTCAGTTTTTGGAAGGTCCCACAAACTCATTTTAGGCTTAAACATTATATATACAGTTAAATAATAGTAATTTAATACCTGGTGAAAAAAAGTGGTGACAGATAACCCACAAGTACCTTTGAAAATTTTCCCCTACTTAGAAATAGTTTCAGCGCATCCGCACCCCTGCTGAGCCGACCATTTTTGTAATCTCACTAGACTTTGCTGATGCATTCGTGCCTGCATTTGTAACAATTCAGGTATTTGCGTAATTGGTTTACAAATGCAAAAAAACAAAGTTTTTAGGGTTAAGACAAATTAAAAGAACTAACACCCTAAAAATTGAAATGCGAATATATAGACCTAACTGGTTTAAAAACACATTTTTAATTATTAAAGTTACGTTTAAATGACATTCGTCACATGCGACTCGCAAACACTTTGTGCATGTCATATTTTGCAGTGCATAATGCTCAAGAGTTAAAGCAGTCCACGCCTACGTTTACATAGATGCATTGCATCAACAATTTCTCCAGATAAAACGCATATCAGCAAAGTGCAGGATTGATATGCAACTATTATGGCGTAACAACAACTTTCACATTTTGTGACATCCCAGACATGCGTTTATTTTTGTATTTTGCTGCGAGTACAGACTCTCCCATTCATTGGTTCTTAAGCGATGGGCTACAGCACAAATTTGGGTGGGACGCAACCTCAATTTCAACTATTTTGATCAGTGGTTTCCATTATGAAAGAAAATACAGACTTTGAAAAATTCAATCTCTGCAAAAAGTTTTCGCCTTCGATTTGAATTGAAAATTTAAGAAGTGGGCCACGAAATAATTTACTGATGGAAAATCGGCTACTGACACGAAAAAGTTGAGAATGGCTGCTCTAGTTCAGTTGAAAGTTAGCTCATATGCATTATGCAAGTAAGCTTACGAGCAACGTACAATTTCCGAGCTTAAAGAAGACAAATGACATATTGTTTAGTTAGCAAAACAACTTATTGTTTCTCGCTTTTGTTTGTTATAACAGTGTTTACTTTAATGTTGTTAGTCCACACACGTTAGTAAACAATATCTAGCGTTTTAATAGCCACCCTGTTGTTTCTGTGGCTATCCTTCTTTTCCTTGGGATGGAGGCACGGGATGAACCAATTTTTCAGATTTATGCCGCAAATCTGATTAAATTAAACTAGGAGGTAAAGTATCGGCCAATTTCAAACCAGCCACGAATGCAATTTACAGACTGGTAGCCTCACTCCCAACAAGGCTGACTGCCATTAGAGGGTACACAAAAGTCACCCCTAACGACATGCTTGTTGAGCAGCTTTACTATTCTAACCCGGTGAAGCACAAGTAGCCATCTCGTTCGGCAAGTTGATTTCCGATCGCTGCATAATATTGAGAAGTTATTGTTACCTACCATAAGCACATCTTCAATTTAAAGGCTACTAATAGCAGAAAATTCCTCTTTTGATTGGCAAACCAAAAGAGGAATTTCAGGACGAAGTTTGGGTGCAGCAAAATATTAAATCGATTAAAAACAGCAAATTCAGTTTTTTTTATCACTATGTGGCTTCTGCTATTGCGATGTGTGGAGTTTTACTCTAACGTCAGGGCGGTCCTTTATGCTCCAGCCTTCGATCACACTAATTTATAATATCTTGGTAAGTTCTATCTGTACGTGTACGCACAAGAAATTGCTAGCGTTTGCTTAAATCCCTTCAAAACTATTGGGTATAAAAAATGAAACTTTTCTCCATTTGTCACTGCCTTCGGGTGAGTGTCATAAAGAAATGGGTAACGCCATATCAACCTCACGACAGAGATAGATTTTTAAAAATCCGCATTACTTGACAAAGTTAAACAATTTTTTCTTTTAAACAAAGCTAAAATCCAACTCATTTACATGCCAAATTTGAATTTCTTCAGAAGATAAAATGACGCCATAATGAATAATTGTATTCAAAATTTGTTTTCTTCGTTTTCTCAAAAACTTTCTCAATAACTACAGCAGTAGCACTATTGAAAGCTTTTGAGGAAGATACTACAGCTGCCTCCTAGAAAAAAATTTTACAGCAATTTGAGATTTATCGGCATAGAAACTAGCGATTACTTTTTTCCTAAAAACTGTTGGTAGGTTTCACACCAAAGCACAGTGATATCGTAATTCTCATCTGGAAGCTAGGGTTTCACGGAATCCTGTAGATAGCGGAAGATGTAAGCAGGCGTGTACTGCTGTTGACAAGAAAGACAAGAAATTCTGTCATTACAATAAGTTATTGCACTTTTTGTAGAAAACAAAATATGAAGAATTAGTGCTTATTCTTAATCTCTCATTAAAGTTTTGTACTGCTCTTATGAAAGTACAGATGTACCTTAGTTAAGAAAAAAGACAAGCTATTCAGTTATTACAGTACAATAAGCTATGGAAGCTTTGAAGTAAAATAGAAAATGAAAAACAAATTAGGAAAGGAGACAAGGTTTGATTATGCTTGTAGAAATTTTTGATAGTTTTTTGCGCACTAATCGAGTGCGCAAGACAAGCCGTAATTTTAGTTGAAGTAGATTTACACTGGGATACAAGGACGCGTTGCTAGAAAAGACATTTTTTGAAAAAGAGGAAATTTTGTTGCAAATTGCCGATGGTATAAAAGCTTATCTTGCCTCCGAAACTCTGTTAAACGGCCTAAACTGCAATTTGTAATTGATTTTAGACAAATAGATTAAAAATTCTTTTCTTAAATCATAACATCTTAGTTAAAGAAAATGAAATCCAACATTTGAAGGGAAATCCAAGTAAACGTTGTTTGTGTGTCAAATCGCATCGAAACCGAAAAAATTTTTGCTGCTTTGCTTCCAAATGACTTACCAGGATTGTAACTAAAAATTTGGGGCAAAAGATGGCTCTTTTTACTTCTCTGGAAATGTCTATGTAGGCAACAGGAGAAATAAAACCTAACCAGGAAATTAAGACAATTTGGAAAATATGAAACAAAAACTTAGCGTGAAACTTTACAGTGTAAGGAAAGCATCTCCACAACATTGCATAAAAAAGCTGCATATTTTCTCTATCAAGGCAGAAACTAAAACTTTGGTGGTTGATATGACCTCGTTAGCGCTTCTGGCTATACCTATGTGAGAAACAAGGCAAGTAGGCAAGACCAAACTAAGACGAGGCCAGTGACTGAAGAAAGCTTGAAAAAAATAAAGAGAAAAAACGTTTTTTGTGAAATCCCATGCTGAAAAACAGTTTTGCTATATTTTATTTGAAATGGCTTAACTGGCTTACAGATGTCAAGACTAAGCATTTGCGGAAAGGTATGGTCGCTTCAACATCCACACCCCTGCCAGTGCAAGGAAAACAAGGGGAAATTGGACAGCCAGAAGCTTTAGAAAGTTTGATAAAAAGTTTAAACAAAACAACCTACTTCTGTGAAATCAATCCTACCGTATGCGAGGAAACAGTAATTAATAAATCCGCCAAAGTTAGGGCAATAAGCTTCAGATGAGACATGACCGCGGTCGCTTTTCTTGCTGTATTAAACCGGATTAAGACAAATGAGGCGAAGCCAAAAATTTGAGAAAGTGGTGGAAAATGGAAAGAAAATAACATCTTCGTGTAAAATCGCAATTCAGATGGGAAAGCATTTTTGCTATTTTCCTTAAAAATTTGTGTATAGGTCTACCTGCATCAGGGATTTGAATGCTGGGGAGAGGCATGGTTCTTTTTACTCCTCTTGCTACGCCTTTACAGAAAACAGAACACTTGTGGTAAAACCACAAACTTAGGTTTTGCATGCAATTACAAAAAGGAATGCACTAAGCAATAAAACAGGCCTTCCATTTAATATACAATTTTGGTAATTGTAAAAACGAATGCTATTTTAGTGCCTACTTTTTTGCTTTGATCTTGTACTCATTTAAATGAGGACTACAGGGACCAGGATGAGCAAAACAGGAGCTTTTTTCACCCATAATGTTTCTAGCCCAATTTCCTTTAGAAGTGCTCTTGGTTTTGAACGGGAAATTTATGTTGAAAGACATTAACTTTACACAACTGTTGTCGCTTCTTGGATAAAGCAGACGCAGCTGACTGAATCGATGTTCTTAACGCTGACGTCCTGACCGGGACCTCTACGGACAAGGCCGGTAGAACCGGGAAGTGAAAAATAAACCAAAAATCGAGTAATGACTTTTTATCCTATTGAACATTTGTATATTAAGTTGCCCATTCACAGTACGGAGTTTGTGCATAAGCAACATAAATTTTAGTTCATTTTGTTTTTACCTGGTGACGTATTTAAACCATTTGAACAATCTCTCGTGCCATGATTTTTGTTTCAGTAAAATTTGGATTAAGCTTTTGCTGATTTTGACAATTTCACAACAAAATTTTAGTGATAGCCATTTAACTAAGAGAATTTTGAATTTGTTTTTCTTTTGTAGTTTTTGGTGGTAAAAGTTTCTGATAATAAAAGTTAAATTTAGTCTGACTGAAACTTTGACAGAATCCCCCTCCATAGGAAGAGAAAACAAAACAAATCTATTGACAGTTAGTAGGTACTATTGTATTGTTAGCTGCTCTTGTATATTCAAGAGATGTTTATTCAGTATTTAGTGGGAGACAAACTAAGTCATATACAGTTTGCTAAACAAGAGTCCAACAAATGATAAATTTGACTCTCTAATGATTTCTAAAATACTTTCAGAGCAAGACTTCAGCAAAAGTTGCCTCAGTTGAGCATTACGGTTTGTTGAAACCAGAGACAACTGCATGACCCTTATTATCAGTGTAGCTCATTACGATAAAGCGCTGGTTGGTAATCGCGAGGCAGCTATTTCAGTGCCTACGTAGCCGTTACGTAGTTGTGTTTTTGCAAACGGCAGTGTATAGCATTTTCCCTGTTTTGTTTCAGACTTGTGGTAGAAATGCATTGTGCCAGCACAGATGGTAACTCCGAAGCGAGTCGGAGCACAGCTCGGTTTTATGCCTTGCAACAAAGTTTTTCCTTGACTGGAGGATGAAAAATAATAATATTACAGTAACTTAATTTTTAAATTTAAATTTTAAATTTACCAAGCAATCACCACATATTGCTCTCTACCAACATTGTGCGAGTAAAATATATTGCAAAACGATTAATCATTTTTGACCAGAAAAGAGAAAATATCGGTACCGATATCACAATTTTTTTTTATTCAAAGTAGCATAACAAAAAAACAAATCAAAAAGGCGGAAAAACAAGTAAAGACAAAAAAATAAAATATTTCAAACAAGGTCATTAACTATCAAAACCCAAACTATAATATTTATCCACTTTTATCTATGTATTTATGATGCCAAATTGTAACCAATTGGGTATTTATTGGTCGGTTAAAGAGCAATGCTTCCCCCAAACGGTATAAGAGAAGCAAAAATTGAAAAAAAATCTTTTTCTCGACAAAATTCTTGGATTCAAGCAGTCCGTCTTCACAAAAAGGTCTTTATCTTGTTTTGGAGACCGAAATGGGAAAAAGCTTACCCCCTCCTCACCCCTAAACAAGATTGAGCTTGCTAATTATTATAGGATTATCAGAAAATAACATTGATCCCATCTAAACCAATGCTCGGGTTCCATCCCCTTAAAAAAGTTATTTCTAAATAAACCAGCGATGGTGAACCTAAAAGTGGAGGCTTCCAGGTTCCATCACTTACTAAAGGCTGACGTCAAGAGCAACAACATCTAAGAGAAAATTTTATATAAACTCAAAACAAATCAATTCCTACCGCCAATTTCGATTTCAAATCATATACAGATCATCGGGAATTGCTTTAAAGTGTTTAATCACTAAATCATTAACAGAATTGATAACGAGAAAATGAAATGATATCTTTCATTACTGTGAACCAAATTAACCTTTCATTGACGAAGTCATGCAAAAGATTTTTAATCAAAATTTTTATCGACCGACCAAATTTTATGAAAGTGATACACATTACCATTACCTGCTTTTTTGCAAATCATCTTAATAATCATTTTAGCCAGGTCAACATTTGCTAACGAAAACAGGAAGATTGTAAATATTCAGAAAATATATTACAACCGTCAGCGTTACCTCAATTTGTCTACGTAGCCAAAAGATTTAGAGGTTTTCGCGTCGGCAGCGCCCTCACATGGGCTGGACGCTGTTTCATGGAGCCAAAGACTACATGGTTGAAGAGTCAAAGCCAGACATATATTAGCCCGTAGTTTTATTTTTAAACGCCGTGCTATGCTTTAGCTTTGGACTAGTAGCTGCAAAGTGCGTCTAAGCACAAGTTGATTTACAAACTGACCGTTAAAAATTCGACCGAACGAAAACGTTAGCTCTTAGCAGCGGTGGCAGACTGCTTCTCGGCTACTTCTATGTTATTATAAATGTCCAAAAACTTTTACCAACTTTTCAGTTATGGTTTATAGACTTGGCTACGTAAAACAACACGTAGTCTTAAAATTAACTCTCACGATAACATAAACAATCTTTAGAAATGGATAGGCTAAATTCAAAATCATGCTTGCCTCTAATTTGAGAATTGCTTGTTTGCAACATTTAAAGATTTTTTTTGCTGAGAGGTTCAAAGCAAGAGCAGAGAATAATTCTTCTATGCTCCTCACCACTGTCGCTGTTGTGAAAGTCTAAAGGTTAAAAGCTCGGATATAATGAATTAGCAAAAATGCATCTTTTAGTTCAACCTCTAGAAGAATATGTCGACGGCAGACAGAAGGCTCTGTTGTCTTGCATAATAAAGAGCACCTTGTAAAAGTTGTAATTCGAATTATAAAAGTCACTATCCCCTGACGCAAATTAAGGGTTAAAAACACTAAAGGCTAATTTGCCAAATGTGGCAGCACTTTCAAAATGTCGATTGAGACTTCCGAGTGAGTAGCGCTTACCCGAATGAACCTACTTCAAAAGTAAAAATGTTAGTCGTTTTCCTGTAAAATAAACGCGGGGATTTTAACGGCCTGAAACCAACTATTATGACAGCGGGAAAAATGTTTTTTAAAGATCGTTTAAAAGTTTTAGTCAAATGTAGGTGTTTATCTATCATATTGAGTTGAAGACCCTATTTTAAAGATCTCACAATAATACCGCCAAAAATCTCAGGGTAACTAGCCAAATTGAAAAGCCAAATTTTAACTCTGAATCTCTATTTCGCAAGAGATGAAAGAAGTTTGCCCTAAAATTGTTGATTATTGCTGAAAATATGACAAAATAAGGACGTTTCTGAGAAATAAAGGCAACACTAGTTTTTAAGAGGTTTTCCTTCAAAACAATGACATATCTTAGAAGAATATGGATGGCTTTAACTTGAATCTGGCGTGATATACGTTCCTAACATGTTTATTTTAATATTTTAATTGAGCTATCGGTCAATAGATCTCGATTTGAAACTATTCGCTCAATAACATCTCCTAGACTTGTAATCTTATTAACTAGAGAGATTTTCATGGCAAATTGGTTACTTCCTATTTTAACAATCATTGTCTGAATATTATTTACTTTATAAAAGAGGAAGTTACCTTATATTAAAAAGTCTGACTTGTTTTTGACTGAAAATTCAACAACTTGGCATTTAAATTTAACGTCACATAAATTATTTTTCTGCTTAGCAATATAGCACACAACCTATTTCGTAACAACTCGTTTCGTTTAGAGCAATGACGAAAAAAATTGCCAAACTAGGGTGAAAGTGCAATGGCTTGACTGTTTACTTCCGACGCAATGAAGACGGGCACTTTAAGATTGTCATTAGTCAATGCACATTTGCGCACTGCATTTACGACAATTCTCACACGCAAGGTTTAACGTCGCAGAAAATTGAATTCGATGACGTAATGACAAAATACCATTGCATTCAATTTTTTGCAGCCATAAGAATGTTATTTCAGGAAAAGTGAAGGCAAAAATTTAAGGAGAAAAGTTTCAGTGGTAAAAAAGAAGTTTGGAGGCTGTGCAGCACAACACAAAATACAGTAAAATTTGAAAACTGTATCCAAGGAAAATTCGATTTTTCAGAACAAAATCGGGTAAGAGTGCACAGAAAAATTTATCAGGATCCTTTTCACAATCCTGCAGTAGCTTTTGAAATGAAGCACTTTTTTTCTTTATTGTATTTGAGATCTTGTTTTGGAATTGATATTTAAATTACGGAGTTTTAGTTCTCCACAAACCTTTCTGTCCGTCCGCTCCTCGGTCAACAACAGTTTCAAAACTAAAATTTCATTTCGCGCTGGGGTGATCCCACGCAAGAAAACAAGAACAAAAACATAACCAATCCAAAAATGTGTCTCTTTGAAATAACAGCAGCGCAACCAAGATTTTTGTACGGGAGGGAAACTCAGAGTTTGACTTGTCTCGACAATAGGTTTTTGCCCCATTTAGGCAAATTTGAAAACGGTCTTCTCAGGAAAATCACTAGGGGTTTCTTCTATAAAAGACCATATTACTTGAAGTGAAATTGCTGAGATCGGTTTTCCTTCAACCCTTCTGGCTGCACCCTGAAACCAATGATTTAGCCCCGCCTCCAATTTGCACCCTGAATGGGTAGGCTGTATTTTTGTTTGTTGACTGCGTTGGTTACGATCAGTATTCCCTTTAAAATGCGCGCTTGTGCGGGCGCAGACAAGTAAAATAATGCCGCACATCATATTGATATATTTTTTCAATACAAATTTAGATTTTTTTTGAGAGCGCACACTTCAAAAATTTTCCTGCACATGACGAAAAATAATTACTAAATCTGAAAATTATAGGCGAAGGTGGGAAATTATAAAGCCTTGCACCTAATTGGTAACGCAGCATACGAGCGCAAAAAGGAAGCGGTTTCCTTTCGCTTGTAACGGGACGGCCCCTGCTGATGAGTCCGAAAGGACGAAACGCGTCCAGGGATGTTCTCGTCAAAATTGGTTGGGTGGTATACCCATTGTTGTTTTCTTGTATATTCGACCTCGATAAATTGTTAATGCCCTTTTTCGCTCGTATGTTGCGTTACCAATTAGGTGCAAGGTTTTACAAAAAAAAATTACATGCAGAGAGAATATTCACTGCGAGTTGCTTTTTTTCTGAAAATTGTGAAAAATACTTTAGCCTTTGCTTGCAAATTGAGCTAATTGCAAGCAAGTTTGATTTAGGCAATTTCTATTTTTTACAGCGCCACGTTTCTTTGATTGGCATACGCACATGCTAAATATCATCAAAACATTTTTGTCTTTACATTTAGGTATAGTTTGCTAAATACCAAATTACTTGATTTTAAACAAATATACGTCTAATGGTGTCGAGTAATTTTAAAATGTCTAAAAATTCAACAAATAGATACGTTATATTTATTGCATTCACACTAAAATCATTCCGAAGCAAAGTACAGCACTGTAGCAAGCATTAATCAGTGCGATTTTTTGCAGCCTAGGCAAGCAGTACTGAATCAGCTAGTCTAAAGATACAATTTCACCCCAGTAATATAAATGTGATTACAATTAGCCATATTGCAAAATATTACATTAAGAAGATGAAAAATATTGTTATTTTTACTGTTAGGCGGGAAACCGCATTCGCGTTTCAGCCCTAGTCTTTTTATCACTTTGGGACCCATTACATTCAGACGAGTAGAGAAAAATCCAATACTTACAGTACTTCTTTTGATCCATTCCAATTTAACTGTCAACGCTTCGAAAATCTAAGCCTGCATTTGCACACAGCGGTTTTCGCAACCAAGATTAAAGCTTCATGCCAAATTTAGAGCAGGTTTTGAGACGAGGTTCAAAGAGAGTGTTCCTTTGTGTGCACTCAGATCAAATAGCGAAACTTTGTCTTAAAGTCTGCTGTAAATATCGGTAAGAAGTTTTATTCCTGGTTGCGAAAACCACTATGTGCAAACGCAGCCTGAGTCAACTGAGGTCGCTGTTGCTCCAAGCTGAGCAGTAATTACTTTTTTGTAATGATGACTTTTGATTCAATCTTGTATTTTGTAGAGCCTAATAGTAATAAAGTAAGCCTGAAAATTTAGAAAATACATTTTAAGATTTTAAGCTAAAATATATACAGTGTGGAAGACAATAGCATTCCCGAATAGAGCTTTGCACTGAAAAAGCAATACTTCAGAATAGCCGCCGCACTGATTCTTTATTTCTGCCTGTCTTCTCTTTTTATATTTCTGATTTTCTTCGATTATCTCTGTTTTTTTTATACGAGATGCTAATAACCTTGGTCAACCTGACCAAAACGAAGGAGGCCAAAGAAAAATTGGGAATATTCTCCAAAATGGTATCAGTTACTTCCTTTCGACAAACCCTTCCCCCGCACACTTTATTGCAATCGCTCTACAGTATACACAGTATAGAGTGCAAAATAATAAAGTTTTAATAATGATCCAACAGCCCTATTAGTGCTCACCGTAGTGACTTTTGGCCATATCACGCGCATGTCCTTCATTGAATTCCTTTGACACAGGCATTATTGTATTACATTATTTTGCATTGCATCATATTTTGCACACAATAGCAGGTCTGTTAGGCTATGTATTTTATATTTTTGTTATTGTGTGTCTTGTACCCTCGTCTGATGACACTTAATAAAGTCAAAACCTGTCGCAGGTTATTGGTAAGTTATAATGGAATGCTGTATGGGGTAGCATGATGTCGGTGATCATTTTTGGACGATTTACCCATTTTACCATGAAATTTTAAAGTCATTGGTTTCGTTTTTTTAGTTGACAATGCTAAGAGTGTCCAGCAAAACGCACTGACAAAATATGCACAGCACCATGGTGGCTCTTGATTTTTCTGAGATAATCAAATGTTTAATTGGCAATTTTACCTTTTGGTTAAGCTTTTTTCTTTTAATTAAACACGTCCCCTTCCAGCTTTTCCCTTGATTCCGTTTGAAAAGCGATAGTTTTGTGAAAAACGCGAGAAAAAAAAGAAAATTTTTACCTTGAATTTTTCTTACATTTTCAGGCCAGTTAAAGCATGATATACGCCACTACTGTACGTTCATATGCATATTCTATAGGTTTTTTTAAAAAAATACTGGCTATTTTGGAATTTCAGATATGCAAAAGTGAGTGCTTCTTTTGTCTTTCACCTTCCGGAAAACGGATAGAATTTTGTACCACCACTTGAAGATATTAAGATGGAGTCGGAATACCGTTATTTTGATCAGAAATAGCATTACTTTGGCTGTACAGTAAAGCAGTCGAAATTTTGAACCAATGCATACAATTATATGACAGATCCTCAATGAAAGACCATCTCGATAACGAGACCACTTTGTCATCATGACCATTTTATTTAAGTCCCAAATATTTCTCTATGGTAAAGCAATACATTCTATTTCAAAAATACGATTACCTCGCTTTCCAAATTGCGACCATTTGTTGCAGCTTTATAACGGTAACAGACTCTTACTAACGGGACCGTTTTGCAATGCAGCTACATTTTTTTGCTCTTGCAGCAAAAATCAATTTTCGTTAAACACTTTCTTTTCGCTTTTGCCACACCTTGACCGCTTGACCGCTTGAGATGAGAAACAAACAAACACACAAATTTGCTTTTGTTTTCAAAATCGGAAACGGTCTGCTTGAAATGTCAGCTAACATCGAGATAAAATTCAGTCAAAGATTTCTTCAAAGAAGCGACGAGAATAAATTTGTTATGAACGCTGTGAAATCATAAAAATGTGTGAAGCCTGTAAATGAACACTGTAAAATCTTTGAAACCATTAAATTAATGGCTTCAAACCTGGGGGTCGAGTATAAATTAATGACAATATAAAAAAAATACACGTATTTCTTTTTCATTAAAATATTTTTAGCTTTTACTATGTTTTGTGGCGAAACAGCAACTATTTACGTTCCATAATGATGTAATTATGCAAGCACACGCGTTAGCTTTCTTCGCCATTTTAAAACGAGTAAGTATACCTTGTTTGCATAGTGGATGAAAGTTAGAGGACAGCGAGTACATGAGGGCGAAACTGCAAAAATTAGCTTACAAATAATAAATTAAAGACATTGGTTTGAGGAGTGCGATAGTTTACGGTAGTCAGTAGTATATATTGCCTGCTTCAATGCATATTCAGTAGTTTATAGTTTTAGTCAGTAAATGTCAATGGTATTTTAATTTTTCGATTAACCAGCTAAGGGTTTTTGCTATATCAAAGAAAACGTATTTTAGGTTAATATCTTAATATTCCTATATTTTCAACTATTAATTTTGCCATGGAGAAAACACAAAAGTGCTTGACAGAGCATATTAAATTTGGATTTACCTCCTTAATCAGCAAAGGTGTTGAGAAGTCACACTACGTTTTATGCAACGTTGTTCTTAGCGGCAAGTCTATGAAACCATGGAAATTAAGACGCCATTTAGAAACCAAACACTCCCAACATGCTGAAAAGGATGTAGCTTTTTTTCGACGTCATGACACTGGTTTGAAATGTAAGAGACTTGATGCTACTGTAAGTTCCATATGAAAAATGTAGCTATAATCCAAGCATCACTTGAAATCGCGCTGGAAATTGCTTGACAAAAACACATACAATCGTAAAAACGCTTATAAAACCATGCTAGTTAAAAACTGCCCAATTAGATCTTGGGGATGCAAGTGTAGCAAAACTTAAGCAAATTTTTCTTTCTAACAATACTGTTCAGAGACGCATTTTGGACATTTCAGAAGATGTAAAAAAGCAAGTGGCCAACGCAATTAGAGCCTCTCCAATGTTTTGGTTTCAAGTGGATGAGTACGACATACCTGTGTGAGAGTGGATTTTCGACTCTTTTGCATATAAAACAAAGAAAAAAATAGAATGGGTGTGGCAGATGACATGAGACTGGCTTTATTTGGCACACAACCACAAATTTTAAAGTTTGCTGCACAGATACAAAGACAACCATCACAGTCAATGTTGAATGCTGATAAAGATACGCAATATAATTTAGTGTTTATTTTTATTATAAATTTAGAGAAAAGCATGATGGGGTGGTGGTATGTCAAGAAAACTTCAAATGGGGTCGCAAAGCAAAAAAGATTAGGAACCACTGGGTAAGATGAACTCCGTGAAATCGCATATCAACCAAAATGCGAATCGTGTTTATACGAAATTCAATAAGGCGACCACAACGCCAGCACGTATTTGACAGCGATCCCGTGAATTGTGCACTTATCACGGTTCCATTCTATCTAAATTGAGGCCATGGACAGCAATGTCGGAAACAATTATTATTGAATAGTTATACTTCTTGAACGAGGCCGGCTTTAAATAGTCTAAACTTTTTTTGTCAGAGCACAAAACTGAAAAACTGTCGAAAGTTTTTGTCCGTAACAGATTCCAAGATTTTCAATACTGTTTAAACTATAGCTGTCCTGAAGCAGTAAAACAATATTCTTGCCAGCATGGTGATCTGCTTTATTGCAGGAGCAACTCTGTAAGTAACATTTGTTGACAACCAACTTTTCAAACAAAATTGCCTCTAGTTCAGTAATCATTGGTTTATGCTTGATTATTGTTTTCTTTCGACCCAATATGGATGAAAAGAATATTCAAGCAATAGCGAATCTATTTATTTTGTTTGAGAAAAAAGATCGACACAGTTAAAATAGGTTGGTAGACGAGTGTTCCGATTATTTTATCGAAAATTCTCATTTTCTTCAAAATAATTAGCCAAAAAACGTGGCCATTTAAATTTTATTAAATCTAATGTAAAGGCTAGCCTCACAGCTAAACTGTCTGTCTAATAACTACTTTCATTCGACTGAACTATTGATCCTTTCAAGAACTGCAGCTCATTTAGATTCTTTTATATTTGCTGCGCCTAATTAGCTAACAAAAATATCCTGAATTGCTTACACAGAAAAGCCAAAGCCACATGCAATAAATCTGCACTTCTTGCCCTAGATCAGAATAATCATTTTCTATTACCTTTGGATAAAGTGGGTGAAACGGCGAATTCATTCACGTGCTTCAAAAGCCTACCCACTTTCTGCAAATAATGTTTTCAAGTGGTTACCATTATCATTGGAAACCAAAGAATGAAGCTTTAGGTATTGGTTTTGATTTTTACGTGTGTGTAGTTCGAAAATTTTTCGATGATCTAATTAGACTCCACAGATATCGACCAGTCGAGACAAACTTCAAGCGAGATTTGTAAGTTTTTTCGACTGAAAAAGACGGATATTTATTGGCCTACCACTATTTGCAAAGTGAAAAAGCTGGTCTTTAACTGAAATGAATAACATCCAAATGATCACGTTTTACAGCGAATCATTTAAAAAGAATTAGAGCTTTCGTCGAGTTAACCAATAGTTCCTTATAGACATTCTGAGAATAGATCAAATCGTAAGCAATTTACCATATAAATTATTTGCTTTTAGTATTTTCATGCCACCAATACTCCCTAAATCATAGCACACTTTATTGCAGCCATTCAAATGCCACATTAACCAAAAATTTGAAATGTCAATTCATATCTATTTTGAAATAATAATTACAAGCAAAATCACGTATCTACAGTTTTTTTGTAAAAATCACAGAGGTAGCACCATTATATAAAAGCTCTGCCAACACTTCTCTATCTTCTACATTTTTAACTCGATTAGATCAACGCCAAGTCATGACAATTTTATGGTCTTCAACGTATCTCATCTATTATAGTCGTAAAAAGAATGAATTCAAAAGTCTTATAGTGTAAATACAAAAATATACCATTGTAGCAAACTACATTTTTCCACTTTATCGCATTACCATTAGAACATTACTTTCTTTCGTTTAAAAATAATGACGAAAATATGTCCAGTGCACGTTTAACTATTTTTTGTGAGAGCAAAACCGGTTTGTCAAATCAAAACACCAAAGCTTTCATTTTGACAATTTATTACAAGGCTAATCACCTCGGTCTCAAGACCGTGCTCACAAAAATTTTGGACGGTATTGGGGAGGGTTTACAAACCCCATTAAAGGTCTAAAGTTGACAGGTGATCGCATCTTGCATTTTCTCACAAAAGTTATTGCTGTCATAAATTAGGGTTTTACTAAGGCACTGAGATAGGGCCGGCAGAAATTAAGTCCGATTGAGGGAATGGGGCTCAACAAGCCTGAATCCAAAAGAGCGTAGTTGCAAATAAAATCCAATTTGCTCAATTTAAGAAGTCGTTTGTGAAAAACTATCCTTCATGTCAGGAACTACGCACTTGTTACCAAATATAACTTGTTACCAATAGTCGTGGTGCAACTATGCACACTTGTGTTTCCATCATCCATTCTCACCCACCCTGGCCTAAATCCAGCACCAAAATACGGAAGATGTAAAAGCGTTCTGACGGAAAAAAAGATCTCCAAAACTTATAGCATTTGCATACCTTTCAATAAAGCAACATTGTCTTTTATGGATTTTTTAAACAGGAGTTTGAAGCCTTCGATTCTTCCGGAGCAACATCTTTTTAATTACGTTTTTTCCGATCATGGAAAATTCTTTGCGGCTACTCGTTAAACGTCTCTGTGCTCCGACTCGCTTCGGAGTTACCAGCACTGCTTGCGCAGTGCTTTTCTACCACAAGCACTGCGCCAGCAGAGGAAATTGTCGAAAAGTGTCTTTTTTAGACGCGCGATTACGAACCTCCGCTTTCTTGCACAAAGCTACGCCGGCGACATCAACAATCTTTGGTTTTTCTACTTTTCTCGTTAATTTGAATCTATTTCTCCTTGGCAAAGTTTCTTCCTTTATGTCGGCAAGTGCTTGCACCATTTCATCATGAACGCCTGCGCTATTTTAACATTATATGCAAAACCGCATGTTTTGATAATGAAAATATGTATACTCGAAACAATACAACAATAACTTACAGGTAGATAAATGCATATCCGCAGTCACAGTGCAGAAAAACAAATAAAACACAAATTCCAGCTCAACAGACAAGTTGATGAAACAAAATTTCTTTTACTATAGCTGCACTCAAAAGACGATACAACTTAGCAAAAATCGATATGCTGTGCTTCTTTTATTTGATTACGTATTGTTGAAAGCAATTTGCAATATGTCATATAACAAAAACCTAATCTATCCATCATTTGTTGTGCCAAATTGCCCATTTTAACTTGTAGTAAGAGTTGTTGCAAACATGCAATTACTTGAAACCATTCCAACCTATGAAGATCTTTTTAGTAATCACTTCTACGCATGTGCACTAAGTTAAGTCATAATTTAAGTTGTTGTTGAGCTGAAAAAGAACCGTTTATACAAAAAATTGTGAGAGAAATATAATAGCTGGAATTTATAAAGCATTGGGAAATTACTAAAGAAGCACTTTAAAGTGTTGCAAACCAATGGAAACCAATTTTTTCAAACTTGTCTCTTGGTCTCTCTGTCAAATGTGAAAAGTGTTTTAGCATTTCAACATTGGTGAAATATATAAGTGGTTATTAATTTATAATTAGCCTGTTTGCATTGAAATGCTAAAGCACAATTTATAAAGTAGTTAATATGCTGTATAATTCACATATATAACTAAATAATTTTGAAATACTGTATTGTTTAGAAAAAAGGCTGAGTTGTTTCAAACATTTGAGTTTTAAATCGCTCATTTTTGTTCCGCACAGACTGTCACAACAAGGCTAATGAAAATAATCCCCAAGGCATATTTTGGTAAAAAGCTGACAAACTTAAACAAACGTAGGCGAAAACATCACATGTTTTAAGAAACATAACTATTCCCAAATTTTCTAGTTTACTACTAGTATTCTGTTTTTGAATTATAAAATGTGTTCTCGCTTAAAATATTAGGAAAAAATTCTTTTTAAGATTTCATTTTTCTGCCAACAAATAAAATTTTCTTCTTTGAAAAATTTTTCCTTTTTGAGATCTATCTTTAAAAAATCAATTTCCAAATACGATCTTGGAGTAGCTTTCTACTTTTTCAATATTTTCAAGCACACGCAATATTCAAACAGTGTACAAGTACTACAGTATAAGGCTTATAGTAATATCTGGTTATATGTAGGCGATATGGTGTCCACAAATCCAACCATATCTGGAAAATATATTTGCTTATTCTTCACGTAAATACTTGATTCAATGCTCCACAACGGAACTGCAATCGGCAAATAATGCATAAATCTGTAAAAATAAGCAATGTTTATTTATTTTAAATAAATTGCTTGAGCAATATGCAGTTGCTTTCAACTATGGAGATGTGATTCGAAAACCTTTAATTGACCGCTTTACTACTTCCATGATCAATTTAAAAATTACTGCCCATAATTATGTGCATTTTTTTGCTTTTGAGTGTTTACTCTTGCACCATGGGGTTGTTGTTTGTTTGGTTTGTATAACAATTTACAAGATCATTTTTTAATATGTTTTTCTTTGACAGCCAGTTTGAGAAAAGCTTTTGAAACATTACTTTCAATAAGATTAAAATTACCTAAAAACAACGCTAAGAAGAAAGCTGCATCAGGATTCATAATAAAAAAATGAAACTCTTGAAATTGTAGTGACAACATTTTTTCAAAACATCACTTTACGCGTTGAAGAAAAATGTAGGTGCTTACTAAACATTGGCACCAATGTTCATAGAAGATCACTCTAGTTGGCCGAAAAGGTGCTTTGACCCTCTCCGAAATTGATAAAAACCGGAAAAGTGCCGATACGCTTCAAAGCTAGATCAAATGACTGTGAGTCTCAAAAACCAAACAAGAGTTTTTGAGAGAAAAATGAATGCCGCGCGTCGATGGCGCGGGGGGGTAAATCATGATTCTTTTTGTCATACTATTATCAAGATTAAAATAACACTAGAACAACATTAGTAGGATACATTTTGCATTACTTAATAAAAATGGCGTATCACATTTTTTCACGTACTGACGATTTGCTCTTCTTTTGCACATCGGCCAACAGTTTATCTAAAAAAGTAGGGTAATATTTGTAAAACATGTTCGGAACTAACACATTTTGTTTTAAAATATTGTTACATGAGATTGATGAAATGACTGCAGCGGGATCGGCTTGCAATTAGTCGTGAAAAAAACATTAGTGTGTTGTCGAATTCCATCCAGCGGAGACAGCTAATCAAATTATCTCTAAATGAAAATCTCTGCGTTGATTCAATGGCATCAGGAATCTACTTGTTGCTACTTATCTATACCGTTGGCACGTCATGTTGCAGACACATCACATGAAGTTCAACCACATATGCCAGAAATTCCAAGCAGAAAAACTTTGCAAATACTTAATGAAGTATTGTGTTGGGAAGCTGGCGCAATAACGCATTGCCTCCAGAAAAAGAACAAAAACCAATGAAAACTAGTTTTTGATTTGCTATTGGGCAAACCTAGAAAATGTGCCGTGTTTTGTGCTGAACTAGGAATTAAAGTTAGCACCTTCCTTTAAAAACAAAACAACTGAAGTATAACGGAAACCATCACAACATTTGCTTTATTTTTATGAACCATTTGAGGCCTAGAAGATATGATTTAACAGTCCTTTTAAGATTAACCAGGCCAAACGAAACCTTTTATCTTTTTAAGAGGAGAGAAAAGAAAAGCAAAACAGCTTCCAACATTCACTTGGTAGGTCAGCAATCAAGATATTAAATTCCTCTAATTTTGCTTTTTGGTCTTCAAACAAATTTAAAGCAAGGTTTCTTCTCGGGTTGAAAAATTGCTAATTTGTTCGCTCCTGCAAACACCGGCTTCATTTTGTGTCAAGTTACCTTGTGATTCCCAAGACGCACAATGTATCTAGTTAGAGCTTGTGTTTGAGCTGGTCCGTAAAATCGTGAAATTAGGGAGTCATTTGACTGGGCTTCTACATAAAAATAAATAAATTAATTATAATAACATAATCCAATTTTGGCATTTTAATTGCTGTTAAATACTTTTAATGTTTGCTAAAGTAAATCTTTGTCGTTGTTAAAACAACAGCTTCAGCTCAGACTCGCTTTGGAATTACCACCAGAATCCTTGCTGTTCGACCAAGCGAACCAAATAAATAGTAGCTAACTAGAAGCTAACAAATCACATTATTCGTAATACCTTTTTCTACATCTTCACAGAAACAAATTGCTGTTGCAGCGAATGAAAACCACCACAAGAAAACTGTTTTTGATCTAACCATTATAAACTTCTTGATGACTGCAAGACTTTATAATCAAACTAAGCACTTTTCTACGCGTCTTTCTGATTTATACTGATGCGCCTATGACGTTAAAAGATAATTGCGCCATAAAGCAATGGATGACAAAATTTGTACTACACTACCCAACGTTTTTCTATATCAGTGGTTACCAAGTGGGGTGCGTGTAAAATTTTTAAGGGTCCGCAACATTTCTTCGGTTTTTAGTTATATACTAAGTTTGTTCTTTTTGTTAGAAATATGATAAGATATTTAAAATTTTTGTCGATTTTTCTTTCAAACGGTCGCCATTTTTGTTTTACCCGTCTGAGCTATTTCCAGTAATTTTGTCTTTTCGGAAGTTGCCACAATAGAAGCATGAGTAGTTGTGCGTAAGCTGTTTTTCGTCAGTAAAAAGAGAATGAATGTCAATATAAAATTTTTATTAGCTCTTCCTGCAGCTGGTTACAACTAAACAATGAAAATACAGTAAAGATTCTCTCAAGAAAGGTTTTCTTTAATCAGTATGGCATCACAAATCTTCAATGTGTTTTGAGTCATTCTGTTCGTAATGCTGTTTTACGAGTGAAAGCATCGAACCTCAGTAAACTCAAGCGCCATCTTGATACATCTACGACAAGCAGGGAGGACTTGAGCATTTTTACTCACAGTGAGGTTGGTTTAAAACAACAGAAGTTTGATTTCTGATGCCATTTTAAACAACAAAACAACGACCTAGTTGAGTTACCCTATAAAGCGGTTTCTGAAATTTCTACAAAATTTTTTTATTTTTTCTTGATTGAAAAATTGATGCGGTCCGCCATTATTTTAAAAATGCAAAAGACATCTGTCAGATTAAAAAAATTTTGAGGACCTTTGTTCTATAACATTAATTGGTTACACAAGACCAAAACAAAATGTTTGATGGAGAGTGAAACCACTGGCGTATCTGGGCGAGCATGGTACCATGCTCCTTGCTTGGCTTTGCTATATAACCACAATGAAACCACCGCTAAAAGGACACCGCCACAAACTAAACGCCTAAGAAAAACAGCCAATATCGAAAAAAGAGGAGAGATGGTGTCACCCCGCCTCAAGTTGATTTTCAAAAGAGATCATTTCCTAAATTCGGTAAAACATCACCTTAATTTGCCTTTAAAGCCCTCCCATTAACCTGTTCTCAAATTTTCCTGCACCTCAGCGACCTCAGCATAGATGAAATGCCCTGTTTTGCTCTCAAACATAATTTCAACAATTTCGATTTCCAAAATTAAGTAAATGCTTTGGAAATATGTACGAAGTTTTAATTTTTCTTTATCAAACTTTTTAAGACTACATGCTTCCAAGTCATTTAGATTGTCATTGATTTCTTATAATTATCAAGATATGTATGTAGTTTAGCAACTGTGTGAAAGCAATAATGTTACAATTTTTACTTCGTAATTATGACTCATGAAGTGAAGTCCCATCTCACGATGGGAATTTTCGTACAGTATAGGCTTAAGACGTGGTGTCTGCTGTTCGTGTTTTGCTTAGCATAAGCTTAATGTGTTCACGTATTTCATATAGTAATGTCTTTGTAGACTGAATATAATTATTTAGTCTGAATCTTGTCTAGAATGCATGTGGTCATGATCATTAGCTAGTGTAAAAGATAAAGTAACACTCGTCTCTCCTTTTGACCAACACCGCAAATAATATGTAAAAAAGTAAGAATAATTGTTATAATAAAAAAATGTCTGGACGACGCTTGGTAAACTCGCAATTTTTCTTTTAACTCAAGATTTTCTTCCGCTATTGACTATCAGATTTTAATTTTTCCCCTGATACAGCCTAATGATTGTTGTTTCAGCCTTTACTGTAAGGAGTTAATGTGATGCGGCTGCCACGTTTAAGCGGAAGGAAATTGACTGAAAAAATGCCATTGAAACAACAGTTTGTTTTTTACTTTTTAGTAGTAAGTGAAATTGCTTGTCAATACAGGATATACAAGAGGTGATTAAGCTGCTTTTTTTATTGTGTTCAACCTTCCGTGTTTGGAAACTAACTGTAAAGTAAGTTAAAGTGTAAATTACACCTATGCCAAAATATTAAAACCAAGACGACGATAAGATCCAATTTTGGAAAGGGACTAAATGTCAATAAAAAAATTCTCAATGCAAGAAAGGGCTTTACCGGGTTTAGCGTAAAAAGCTACTAGCTTTCAAAAAAGAAATATTTTACTCATCTGTGATGGCTTAAACACCTCTCTCCACGATAGCGCCGGATTAAGTCCAGTTAAAACTCAAAGGCACTCTCGGTAAAAGAGCCATTAAGTGGAAATAATAGTCGTTAAATGTTTAAAAAATAAAAGAAAATGCTTTAAGATTGATATTTAAGATCCTTTTTTGCTAAGGACTCTGACTCATTCTATGCGCCATTTTCCTTCAAACAGGAATTATTTTTAGCCAACTTGTAAATGAGACCTTGCAAACGATCATTTTAGCCGTCCATAGCAACAAATTGTGTGGGAAAGGGAGGCCATTTATTTGAGGGACGTTCTGTTTTGCAACAAGAAGTTTTCTAAAGAGAAGTAAAAATTGTTATGCGGGAGGCTTTGCACAATGCTGCCAACAAAATTGTCTTTGCGAATTAGCAGCGACATCAAGCGTTCAAATTAAAATGCAGAAATCAATTTCAGTACTTGCAATTGCTAAAGCATGTATGCTCAAAGCCTAAGCAAGGAAAGTAGGACTAGGATAAGCTTAGTTGGATCTCGGAGTTCATTTATAAAAGGAATCTTCTGTCTACTGTCAAAGCACTTTTTAGCAGGCACCCTGGTACCATTTCCCACCTCTATTCCTGTTCTAACAAAAGATTACTAATCGTTTAAAAAACTGCAAAATAGTTTTTTGTTGCGAAGTAAAACTTGCACTGCAATATCAGCGTATCATTGGTTGATTTGAAGGTGTTACTAAAACAGAGAGCATCGTTCAATAGAACATTGCTGCATATTACGAGTGTGTTTACAAAAAAATATTTGCGTTTCTCCCCTATCTTCTTTTGTAATGACGTTATATCAGTAATATTGAAGGCGGAGGCCGTAAGGATTACGGCTGAATAATTTGCGATGCAAAGGTTGATGACTAGTGCCGCTAGTAAGGAGGTATCCACGCCTAGAGACAGACACGTAAATTTAAGATAAAAATCTTTTTTAAAGAATAACAAACATGAATTTAAAAAAAAATTTCTTTGATGTTTATTCCCGAGACCCAATTGTTTTAACCACCTCTAGCAACGTAAGTGAAAATCATTATGCTTGATTTATTCGAAATTATGTTTACATCTTCTCGACATATTCACTTTCTCCAAACATTGTGGTCAGGTCATGAGCAAGCTACCTTGCATCTGTTTTGATGAAAAAAATTGTTGGCAGTATACAGCTCAGTTCCCTAAATTATTAGTTTGCAATCGTAAGATTGCATCTTACCTGTGCTCTTCCACGAAAGCGTTTTCTCCGACTAGGATATTCTTGAATTAATGCGCTTCTGTTTCGTTTAACATTGACTTTCTCAGCTTTGGTCTGCAGAAACCCAAGAAATTTTCGATTGCTGCATTAAATTTAATTTCAAAAATTATTTGAAATTGCCAGACTTTTCCGACTTTTTATGATACTATTAATACTATGTAAACTCAAAATTATTATTTTTTCGAAGGTATATTTTGAATAAGCGAGCATTTTTGTCGTATATTCAAAAATTGAGCAATGATGCCAGTTAATCTGATTACGCGTGACGTGGCGTTGTTTGTTTTAGTATTTCGTATACTTTGGCAAAAATGTCAATTTCTCAAGTTTAATAAAATTTATATTGCACTGCAAAGAAATTAACTATATTCAGACAACAATTTAGATTACAGTTGTAAAAAAATTGTTAAATCTTTAGTGGTATTTGAGACACAAGCGTTCAAAGTTTGTTGTACTGCCGCAGTACTAAGTTTGGCAGGCAACCAAAAAAATAACTCAAGCTTATTGGGATTCTAAGGATTGCTGACTAGCCTGCTATGTCGACGTCGCTTGGAGGGCTCCCATTAGTGACGTCGGTGTTGGGAATAATAATTCAGTCGGCTACGTCAGCTTTACCCAAGGAGCAGGTTTGAGAATCGTAATCAAAATTTGACGTTTTTTGTCGTGGCCAATGCTTGTTTTAAAACCAAAAGTAGATTACTTTGAACACCTCGCCTCGGTAAACCTATTAAGCTATATTCAAGGAAAATAGAAAGCTTGGTTTCCTGTACACACAAGGATGTTGTTTTTCTCTGGATTTCATGTCGCACTTGCTCAAGTCTTTGGCCACACAGCATTTTCTCTTTATCTTGCAAATGCCAAGTCATTTGCTCTTAAGATGTAAGCCTCCCCCCAAATTTTTTTCTGAACCACACAGACCCATTAAAATATTTTCAAGCACGGTAGCAAAAACGTTCTCCATGTACGATGCGATACTATACAACGGTGTTGTTTTCTTTCAGTATCTCCTAAATTTTCTAAAGTGTTTGACTAGGCCTTATTAGCCTCCTTTCCTTCGCAAACGTAGCAATGGACGCCAAAGGAGCAACATCTTGCATCATTTTTAGCCCAACCACCCGAGGCTTCTTAAACAATATTTTCAAGCCAAACATTTTCCTATACAGAAGCAATTTCACTGAGTGGTATACGGTAAACTTATTGCTTTCTTTTGATTTTCTCTCAAACTTTGGATTTTTTGAACTAGCACCTTAACTAATCTCCTACTCGATACTTATAAAATTATCAAAAAAACGACAAATTATAAACTCGTGTCCAGTTTTCAAAGGACTTGTGTCCACTTGTAAAGCTTTTTGAAGAAATTGGACTCAACGTATGCATGTGTAAAAATGGCTTTTCACAAAATCCAGTTTTTATGCTATAGTAGCAATTTATTATTTCATTACTAGACTAGTACTTGAAAGGACTCAAGCTTTCGTGGACTCGGGCTCGGACTTGGACTTGGACTCGAGCATCTTAGAAAGAAGTTCGGACTCGATTTAAGTTACTTTTCCAAAGGACTAGTAGTCGATGGTTGTTGAGCTCGGACTGACTCAAGCTCTTTAATTGCTTGACTCGTTAAAACTCTGCTTACTTCTAATATCCACCCAGAGCGGATCTAGCGTGAATAGAAGGTTCAGCCTTCTAACCAACTTTTCAAATATACATCTTTGCTCAACTTTAAAACTATTTTATAAGTTTTAATGTTTCTAGTCCGTAAGTTTGCACGCTTTCCCCCAAAAACTGATCGAAAGTTTGAATGCATTTCTCTCTCTATAAACAATCTTTCAAATCTATGATTTTTGTTTTATTTACAAGCAACAAATAGCTCCCGGCTCATACGGCCGACGCGATGGCGCAATGGTTTAGACTCTTTAGAGCGTTCGCTTCACAATTGGTAGACCTGGGCTTCATATCCCTCGTCAAGTCATACTAAAAAATTTTTAAAATGATATCCACAGCTTCTCTGCTTGGCGCTCGACGTCTAAGGGATGTTGTAAAATTCAAGCCGACAAGTTCGCTTGTTGTGCCCTTGGCAAGGCACTTAACGGTACGCCTCGTCTTTAGGTGGAAGACAGGTGGCCAGACACTTCGATGGTAACTCGCAAGCGAGTGCGGACATCCCATCCAAAAGAGAGCGATACAATTTGCTTTCGCGTGAATGGAGAATAAACATAGACAATAAAAAGAAGAAAAAAAAATTATCATTACGACTTTCTGGCCTTCAAGTTCTTGTACAGTGAATACTTACGTCTTGTTGAATGAAGTCTTGATCGTGAGGTGCCGCTGTGGAGCTACACAGCATAGTGGATTCTATGCGCTTTATGAGTAGCGAAGCCAGAGAGACACGGTCACTCACTTAACAATCAGCTAAAACTTCACACATTGCTTGCAGCCAGGTGGTCAAGTGGTACTCACAGCAGATAGAAGGTCAACGTCTCAAAGGTTCAGTTTCATACTGGTCGAATACGCAAATATGAAGAGCCCCAGTAATGACGAAACCAGTTGGTGCTTGCTGGTTTTTCGTGAGTGACTACTCAACTATCAAAAAGCCTCATCATCACTCTTTAAATTTGCTAAGCTTACAAATATTTTGGTGCACATACATTCTCCAACCCACACTATCAGCTTTACAAATAATTTATATGATTCACTTATTTTATTTGTTTGCAAATTGGGAAGTCCACATGTTTGTATGCACCCCTCGTCCCATCTCTCTCATTGATTGTAACTTTTCCACGCGTCACGTGACCAACAGATTGCAAGTGTTCATTCATACATCTTCCGCTATGAAGCCACGGACACATGAGATGATGCGCGACGCAACGAGTCGCATTTTGATAACATTGGGCTCAGCCCCACTCCTGCCGCTATTCCCAACTCCCTGTGCAGCATTATTGACGCCATGCGCAGCCCTCTTCCAACATATTAACTTCGTTGTCGTAACCAATAATGAATGCAATTGAACTGTGGATCGCCAAAATGCAATACGTGATATCAATTATACTGTATTTTATGCAGACAGATTTATAGCACGTTAAGCGGAAAACCAATGCGGCACTAGCGAAGATTCCTTGTTTGTCTGGTTGGCTACGGAGGCATTCCATCTTATGTTTATATAGCTGAAATAAATTTACCATTTCAGTTGAATTTTTCGATTGTAACGTAACTGAAAACACCGCTTATGGACGTAGTAGTTACAATAAACTTCTCTTTGATTTTGTTACTGCGATATGGAGCAAAAATTTAAGAATGATAAGCATAGTTTTCTTTTTCAGGCTTCACGATGACTTGTTTTACAATAAATTATGAATGTTTTTGGAAATTTTGATGGATAATGCCAATGAGCCTTGCTTTTGAGGAAAAAGGTAAATATGTACCAAAGAACTCAGTTTTTCTAGAAATTGCAATTTCGTGAAGTTGAGGCACCAAAATTTTGAGTCTTTTCGACTGGTAGGCTACATTTAAAAATTTTTTAAATCTACATTTTTTGGTGAATTTTTTTAAACATTCAAGCAGATAATGCCAAATAAACAAGCTTGCGAAAATAATAGTCAAAATGTACCAAAGAAGTAACTTTTTCTTAAAATTGCAAGTTTTTGAGATCTAGCAGGAAAATCTCTTAACCAAAAATGGAAAACGAGATATGGCAAACAATTTTTTATGAGCCATTATAAAATAAAGTTTAGCCCTATTTAATTAGAGTTTCATATTGCTAGAAATTAAATTTCCTAAGCTTTGAAACAACACCAAGTGTTAGTACCTTATCAAAATCTTTACATGCTCAACTAGCCTGTTTTTACTCAGTTTACCACGTTTTTGTGGGAGGTAAAAAGTTACAATAAAGGTAGGGTGGGGTAAATGACGGGCTTTTGCAAAACTTTCGGACAAGCTTAGCGTTTTCTATGGCCATTTTGGATGCTGAGTTCGAATCCGTTGAAATTTTTGACCTATGACCTCATCTGACCCCTTATAATGCTAATTTATTCAAAATGGCGGTTAAAATCGAGATTTTTGGAGTTTTTCAGCATAACTTGGAAATATATCGTGTAATATGTCTATATATATGTTTTTTGGGTCGTAAATTACAAAAATGACACTTTCGTGATGCTCACATACACTATTGACGATGTTTATGAAAATTTTCTCTAAAATATTTACTAAATTTATCAATATCTAACACATACGATATTTATATACCGTTAAAGCACTAAGATTATATTGACTAAGCCAAAAAATACCGATATAATAACAAATGTTCAAGTGAAAATTTTCAGGTGCAGTCCGTCAACATTTTTATCAACTTCATCTTCTGGTTTTATTGCGTTTCTGATGCTTGTACGAAGTTCTTCAGCAGTAAATTTTTCGACACGAAAATTTTCCAGTATTTGAGTTCTTGACACGTCTGTGTTGACGAATATTTGGCGCTACGGTGAGCCGCAGGAACACAATTTCAGAGATGAGTTGTTTTTCAGACAACGATTCAACCAACTTCAAGTTATTGTTAGTCAAAGGTCCTCTATGTTGTTTACAAATGACTATAGTTTGCAATAATCTTAGATTTTTCTTTCTTTTTAGTTCTTCTTTCTTAGCGAGAACAAGTTTTTTTGACATCTTCACAGTGGCCAAGAAATCTGTCTCTAGCTTCCTTACTTCTGAGCTTTCTTCGGAGGTTCTCACCCACTTCCAACTATCCCATCTTTCTTTTTCACTGAAGTTGTCGAATGATGAATCTACAAGGAGTGCATTGGTGCAGATCACCCTCTTCCTGGATATTGATTGGACCGATTCTGTCCCGCCGCTAATTTTTACGCGATTATCAAACCAAGCAAACTCGCTCTCGCAGCCTAGATTAGTTAATGGAGGATAAGTCAGTTTATTCGGATCTGGTAGTTTGTCGTTTTGTGCTTCATCATGTTCCAGAATGTCATAGAAAAATGGCATGGCTGACAGCTGGCGCCTTAAAGTTTCTGACGTTTTTATAAGCGTGGCAGAGTACAGACAATCTTACCGTTACCAGATTTCAGTTGTTCACATAGGTCATCAATTTCGGGTAGTTTCAGCTCAAAGAAATCTCGCACACCATACCAGTCTCTGACATTCTTGACATTTTTCCCTCTCTCATCAATTCCCAGCAGGTCCGTTAGGGGAAAATTACTAGATCAGCAATTTTCCTATAAACTTCGCAGGACAAACTGAACCAGTCACTTTGAATATAAACGGACATATCCAGGACCAATTTATTAGAGTTAATGTTTACTACAGAGTCAAAGAATTTTAGGACCTGATGTTTCATTTTTAGGAATTGATTTGCTATCTGAGCTATACGACCGAACCTGTTCGCTGTAAAGCCCTTGAAATCTTGTCTCTTAATACCTTCTTGCTCCATCCATTGAACAAATTCAGAGTACAACGAAACACTGTGGGCTGCATGACTTGGACTTAACAACTTGGATATAGCTCTCTCACCTTGAGTGTGGATAGAAAAACCGGATGAAGTGAAATCTTTTTCTCCGACTTTCACACTTATCAGATTATGAACGTCTATTTTCTGTTCGGCCTCCCTGAACATTTATCACACGCGTTATCAACACCAAATGTTATATAAGCACAGCATTTAAGATTTTTAGATTCTGCAATAGCCATACTTTCTCTAAAGGTTTCGTTATCTCCCGCTCTGTCACTCATCCAAAAATCAACTTCGTTTTTTATTTTATCAAGTGTAGAGTCACCCAAAATTGCCAAGATTTTAAAGTTTCTCTTCATATGTTGCAGCACTATCTTCTCCAGAATGCGATATATTTTCCATAAAACCAGTAGTGAGAGATTTTTTACCTTCTGGTCCATGAACTGTTATATGATCAGCTTTTATGTCGTACATTTTATGGCCGGCGGCTTTTGTCGTATCGTCCAATCCAACTGTTATGACATTGTCGCCTTTATTCGTCAAGTTGGACGCAACATTTTTCGTATTATGAAGGTAAGCATCTTGCAGATACATTGAGATGCATCGTTTACTGGGGAAGATATATGATAAATCACCAACGCTTTTTCGCTTTCGTATCAGGGTATTATTACTAGTAGCTATGTTTTCATCTCCAGAATCATCATCACTTTGATTAGCCTCATCGTCCTCATCAACGTTTTCATCAGATGATATCTGCCAGTTCTGACCAAATATCATATTTGCTGAGCGAATTATATCTTCAACATCAGGCTCATATGAAAGACTTTCAGCATCTCTCAGCTCAACTATCTTCATTCTCTTTCTTTCAGCTGACAGATTCCTAGTTTCTTCTCTTTTCTTTTTTCTAGTCCAGCAGTTCTAGTTCCTTCTTTTCGGGACAGTAGGTGTGCATATTGCTACGTAATCACTATAGCAGTTGTCAAGATAAAAATTCTCATCTTCATCTGTCATTTTCACTCCAGTCTCTGCTTCCATGCTCCTCTGAAAATCTATATTCTTAGTTCTAATATCATACGCATGAGCACACATAGCATCATTGCAGTTTTAGCCTTCTTAGTCCACTTATCATCTTTTTTGTGACTTGTGCGCTCGTATCTTACTAGCACCATTAAGGTTTCATAATCGTCCCTAATCTTTTTCGCCGCCGCACGCTCAGTCAATGGGTAGACGTTCTTTGATATCCAATCATTACGTATTTCAAATGTGACAGTCTTACTACCATCATTCTTACTGATTTGCTTTTCTCCTTTAGAAACAGGTTGGCATAAATGTATCATACCTCTAAGTAAGTATTGTCCAGATGGTAGTTTCGATTTAGTTTCGCAAGTGTCTATTGCTTTGTATTCTTTCAGTTGTAATATTACTGTAGTGATGCTGCTTCGAAAATCTTTTTTGGATTCAGCCATATTTAAATTTATCTATCTGAAAGCACACAAATCATTAGATACATTAATACCTAACACAACACCGAATTTTCAGTTCTAATCCTGCAAAACAGATAGGTCTAAAAGCAAGTTAGCCCACTTTACATGCCTAGTAGTAATGTATCTGAAATAAGTAGGATCAGAGTAAGGCAATACAAGCATCAAATATCACAAATATGGCTACATAACAAGCAAAAATCAGTAAGAATACGACATAAAAGGCCACACGAGCACGGGAGCCCCACGAAAGTGTCATTTTGTAATATACGACCCAAAAAACATATATATAGACATATTACACGATATATTTCCAAGTTTTGCCGAAAAAACTCCAAAAATCTCGATTTTAACCGCCATTTTGAATAAATTAGCATTTTTAGGGGTCAGATGAGGTCATAGGTCAAAAATTTCAACGGATTCGAACTCAGCATCCAAAATGGCAATAGAAAACACAGGGCTCTAAAAAATTATCTCATTTACCCCACCCTAATAAAGATCTTTAAGCTTAATATTTTTAGTATAAAAACTGATAGTAAAGATACACGCTATACACTATCAGAATTTCCTTAAAATAATCTTTAATTTGAGTTTTGAAAATTGGTTGAGGAATAAGGACACAAATCAATTTTTAAACAAACTGATTTTGTAAAAGTTTTGCGAGGTTTGAAAAATTCATCATACATTATGATCTCTGGTAGCGAAAGATGATGTTAATCATACCAGAGCAGCATTATGACGTCATGAAGCCTGTGAAGCGTGCACAAAAAAGCCAGAAGCATGCTTAGAAGGCTTAAAATGCTTAAATAAAGAATCTGTTGTTGCACCGTCATTTGAGCTATGATTGTTTTAGAGTTAATTTCATCGAAAGCACCTTGTTAAGATCTCAAAAAAACGTTTTTTGTCGCGTTTCTACGATCAGTATTTTTTGAGAAAATGAAGAAAACAAGCTTTACAATTAATCGTTGATTATAGCGTCATATGAGATTCTAAAGAAAGGAAATTTGTTAAAGTTAATAAGTTGGTTTCTGCCTTTTATTTAAGCAGAAACTGCTTTCGTTAATCAAAAAAGCGATTTAAAAAATTATCTTTAATTATGACGTTATGATGACGTCAAAAATCTACTCATGACACTTACCTCAAAAAGCTGAATAATTGTGCCAAGTTTGATGTTTGCACTCCTGTAAGTTTAGGAGGAATCAAAAAACCGACAGACACGCTGAGACACATACAAAATTGCGGTGTATATATTAGATTATTGTTAATACTCAGCGGTAGCAGCTAGCATGTTGACCACCAAAGCCGATTTAAACATATATTGCTCAATTAATAACACTGAAAGCTTTCCAAAAAGCAAAGCTGTACACAAAAAAAGCAATCCTAATGAATAATTTTTTGAAACATTAATGATTTACTTACTTTTCAACGCAGATAACAATTGTTACTTGTATTCAAATTCCTGCATATTTCTTGATGTAGATTACCGGTATAAAGCAATTTTGCCAATGATTGTTTTAAAATGCTTTTAGCAAGTTTTTGTTAACCTAAAATCAAAAAAATGGCATAACAGTGAAAAACAAAATTCTTATTGAAGTATAAAAATTTGAATCTAAAACATAATCCATGTGTCCAGTAGCTTGCTAATCATGCTTGCCATAAAAAAACTGACTTTGTTGACAAAACTTGACCTACTTGTATAAGTCATCACTTCGGCTTTACTAAAACGCAATTAATATACATATAATTTGTTACATTTATATGCACATAAAGGTAATTTTCTGAGATGCAAACATCATCAAAGGCCATGTCCTTCAAAAAGCTATGTTGTTCATTTATCATGAACATGCTGTGCGAACTTTCGTGGAAAAATGGCAGACTAAAATGATTTTTTTAAATGACCAAAAAAAATGTTATTTTTAGTAAATTTGTCAAAGCGTAAATGTTCAAAAACCATGAGTGACTTTAGCAGTTTCGAAGGCATGTTTAATGTGTTATATATATATCTTTATTTACTGAATAATGTAATGTCGTTGGAAAGGTATTTTATGGTATATCATGTAGCACGTGCATCATACGCAATTGAGTACAAGAATGTTTTTTGCTTTACCTTCTTGAAAATTAGTGGGCGTAACTTGGCACATAAACTTAAAACAAAATAAGAAACTTAGCAAAATTGATCATTTCCCTGGGGTGAGTAGTAGGCAGGGTTGGTGACGTCATGATGACGTCAATTTATACATGTGCTTTTAAAATCCGCACCTTTCGACAGAAAACAACGTTTAGTGAGAGCGAAAGCCATCACTCGTTTCGTGTGCGTGCAAAAAGGATATTTTTGTGGGGAAATGGTGGCATTATTATCAGCATTTATTTTGCAAAGTTTCTTTTCTTTGTTACCTCAACAGTTCTGATTATAGAAACGCAGTAGAAAGCTTTTACGGGACACTCTAAAACGCTTTTTACGCCCAAAAAATTCTACAAAACTAGAGATTTTTTATTGGCATAGCAACAAGCCCTTTTTTATTGAGCATTCATGTTTCCTTTTTTTGCTTGACCGTTTCTGATACAAGTCGGTTTTGTTATATGCATAGTGATGCCATAATGTAAATACTGCAATTTTTTTTTAGGTTGTTGAGAAATCAGCTAAGTTCAGTGGATATTGGTCAACCAGAGAAACGAGCAATTTATTTGTTGCAATATGTTATGGGAGCTGTTGAAAAACACAAAGAATGAAAAGCTAATGCTGTTTTAATGGCATAAAATGTAATTAGGAAAGAAATCACCAAATGGATTTGATCAAGGTTGTGGAATTTCACCAATTTACAATCGTGCACTTGTTGAGTGGTGAGACTAGTACATATTTTGGTGAAAATCTACTAGTATCCAAGAACGTGTTGCCAAAAAAATATTTCTCGGAAAAAAAATTTTTACCGACAATATGCAATATTCTGAAGAGTTTATTTTGCATTCTAAACAATCCATGACAGGCCTTTGACTGCAATTTATAATTTATTTTACTTGGATAAATTAAATAATTCTATTTTCAATGTTAACTAGAGCAGCTTTTGTTGCTGTAAGCAATTGAGAAAGTTGCATTTATTTTTAACCAAAGCTACCGTTAAAAGCTACTTTTATGCAAGAGTATGTGAAAGCATAGTATTGAGTAAATGGACAAAACAATCGCTTTCGATTAGTAGATCTCCAAAAAAAAAGAATTTTCAAATCGTGAAATGAAGAAAAAATGTCCAGCGCGTTATCAAAATAGTCAAAACAATTGCTTTCCAATTGTTGATATCCAAAAAAAGACCTTCAAATTCAAATATTAACATACAATTGTTTTCCTAATGGATTGGTGCGCAATGTATGTTAAGCTTTGCAATGAAAAAGGCATTTGAAACCGCGAAAATCTAAGTTATAAAATTTCTGCGTACGCTAAAAACATTCTAATAAAGATTTTGAATACTTCAAAATTTGCTCAATGCTTTAAAAGAAAATTGAAAAGTTGCATAAAAGTTGTGTTAATGGTACCTTATTTAGAAAAAGTTGATGGAATTCAAGTTTGAGGGCAGATCAAAGAAACAGTATCCCTGAGCAAAACTGCACACTGTAAGAGGGAAAGTGTTTGCCGCTTTGTTTAAAAGTATAGTTTATAAATCTACGGAGGTGGGGGTAAAAATTTGGAAATACGCGTAACTCTTTTAGCTCCTCCTCTCTCGGCAACGCTTTTGCATAAAAAAGATGCATAAGACGTAACCAGATACTAGAAAAAATTTGGGGACGTTCAAAAAACAAGGTCTTGGTGTGAAACCGCAAGATACTTTATACGAGGAAATATTTTTGGTATTTTGATTGCCAATATTGTAACAAGTCTTTGCGTTCAGGGCTAAAAATTTTAGGAATCACTGCACCTTTTGATCTCCAGCCTATTGCACAAAACAGGCACAAAAGATGTAGCCAGAGACTTGAAGTCACCTTTATATTCAGAAAGGTATAGCGCGCCAAGTCCTGAAACTGTCCATCTCGCTTTGTATCCTCAATTTGTTTTTGTGAAAAGAATCGCCATTTTGTCGCCTCCGTTCTACTTTAATTTTTAGAGAGCCCGGGAACTCGTTTAAAGGTACAGTAGAGGAAATCGTCATGAGAGAAAAGGTTGTGCTTTTTTCCTTTAAGGTCTTGGACTTAATTCCCTTTAACCCATTTGTGCCGAAGGTTGAAATACTTAAGATATTTTTATAAAAACTTGAAGATTGCTTAGTGAACATGTATAAAATTTTTTCCGATTGATTTTTTTAAAACTTTTTGCGTACTTTTTGAGATAAAAGCCGTCCTACATGTAGGACGCTAGGCAAATCCGTTAGCAAAGTGGAAGATGCGTGAGCGACTGAGCGTAACGCGTACGTGTTGTGTAATCAGGTTTTATTGCTTACTTTGTCTGTTTCGCTCGAAGCTATAATGTTACAACCATCAGCGTATTTTATTGAAGTCTTGATTTCGATGAGTAACCAAATAAGCACAACAAAGTTTTTACTAAACATGAAATTGGTAAGAGCATTTTAGAGTTCTCAAAACAGTTCTCTATGTACGAAAATCACAGAAAAGACATTACAGACTATGATAATCTTTGAAGCATTTTACGTGCAGGCCAACATCGCATTTTTCACATCGAGTTGTAGTTTTCATGTGACAGTGGCGGCATTTTGTTTGTCCATTTTGCGGTATTACCCAATGCTTATATCCATCATAACCAATATCCGATAAAACATCTTGAGGTTTTCCCCGCATTCCTTTTTCAGGCGGCTTGCCATATTGAGACAAATACGTTCTAACAATATATCGTCGAAATTGAAGCATATCCATCGGATTTTCATTGTTGCAAATTTTCTGTAATTGCCAGGCGTTGTTGATGGAAACATCGAGCATATATGAAATCAGACACCAGTACCAAACTCTACCAAACTAAAAATCAGACACCAAACTCTACTTGAACATACTCGCAGCGGCGCACATTTTGCTATCACGTGTGCCTAGCGACCTATATGTAGGACGCCAATGTTTCAAATAAAATTTCTCGGAAACTATAAGTTCAGAAAAATTTTAAGATTCACCATAAAACAGAAGAATTACTAATAAATAAATACACTTGACAATTTTTTCAGTACTTTTTTGGAAATGCGTAGTTATTGGCTCAACTCTATATGCACTCTCAACATTTTCAAAAAAGCGAAATCAGACGATTTCAAAATGGCGTCACGTCTCACCTGATAAAGCAATTTTTAAAAATATTACTGTCATATGTGTCAAATTTGCTCATAAATGTAGTCCAACTTCAGCTATATTCAAAAATATAATATACGAAGAGCAATCCTAAATTAAGTAGGCGTCCTACATATAGGACGCCAGGCACAAATGGGTTAAAGGTGCAGTTGGTTTTGGAACGAAAATTAGCTATGTCAAAAGCAATCAACTTTTTGTTACTGTTCTCACAAGTGTTGCTAGGGTAAAACCGACACAGCCAACTGAACAATTATTTTTAATTTGATGTCACTGTCAGGGGTCCTGCTGGCGACGTCGGAGCCGGCTAATGCATATATGAACAGGGAGTAGTACTTCCTTTGGTTTATACATGTGGGAAGGAAGAATCAAAACGCTGATCATGCTACCTTGTAATACCGAATGTATCAATCTTCAATTGGGGCGCAGAGCCTACACATTATTTGTAGCATCACTATGAATGGCTGCTACAAATCTGTCTTGTCGGAGGATGCAATGTAGTTTTGGGATGGTACAAAGCTAAATCCTCCGCCCTGAAAGTTGGTAAACCAAAACACCTCTTACAAAGAAAAAAAACGGCATGTTCACGCTGTTGCAATTATATCAATTATTGTTTAATTCTGCTTGGAGCAGTGCGATCACAGTTTGTATCAACCGGATAGTTTCCAAGCAGAAGTAATTGCCGCAAAAGTACCTTTCTCAAGGGCGAAGTTATGCAATCTATAAATGAATTCCGATCTCACAAATATGAGTCAGAGCATATCAAACAAAACTAATGTGTAAACGTTCAATTATGTTATAAACGACTGTTCTTTTTGTAACTAGCAGATGCTGTAAAAACCATTCCACTGTGAAGTCTGCTCTTAAGATGTCCAAATTCTTAACAGTTTCGCAAAAAGATTTGGAAAACTTTCCACGTTGAAGTAATTTTGATTGAAATTCAAAACAGATATGGCATTTTAATGTTGAGATATTTCTTTCACTGTTTTGAGATCTTTGAATTTTTTTCTCCACAGCAACTAACGCTTTCCTTAATTAGCCTAATCACCTACAAGCTGGATAAGAAGCTCATTTGGCTACTGCTTCTAAAGATTCTATAATCGAAATTTTCCGTAAAGATGTGACACAATTTAAGACGCTTCTTTTAAATCAAAATGGTTTAAATATTGGAATACTTGAAAAATAGAACCTTCAGCTTATTTACTTTTGGTTTCAGGCTTGTTTCAAGCCTCCGGTCTCTCTCGAGTAAGCTTGAGTGCACAATTGCGATGTACGGTAATTTTATTATTCATGGTAGCATAAAAATAAAGTAGCTATTGAGTGAAATTACTAAAATGTAATGGTCGATACAAAAGACAAACATCTCAGTGACTACAGGATTGTATAAAGCAGCATGTTCCTAATTGCTTGAGACAGCCTGTAATTACTCCTCATCAATCTCAATCTGAAAGTTTGTGCTAACAAGATTAGACTAATTCGGACTGTGTCTCCGTCATTGGCCAGCATCTGTTAGAAAATGATCAATGTTCATGAAACTACGACTACAAGCAACTTTCCATTCTCGCTACAGCGCTCAGCTCTTTGCACCTTAAAGTATTAAAAGGCAGTTTATATCAAGACCAAGCGCCCGGTTTTATGTAGACAAAAAGAATCTGTTTACACACTAAAACTGTTTAGATGGTTACAGCGCTGTTACTAGGGCTCCTGCTGCGCTTTCTTCTCGACATCGCATTCTGCGATTACGATCTTCCTTTGGCATGCATTATTTCGCAAGCGTTACTATTGGTTCGCCTTGATTGCCTGCAATTTGAATCATTGCAATACAATAACTAGCTCACTTTTGCTTTTCCCTTTTGATGCGACACCACCACTAATGAAAGTGTAACAAAAGTCGCAAAAATGTCATAAATAGGTTTTCACAAAGCTGTATTGTAACTTTGTTCCACCAACAATCTTAATTTCTAACGTTTTGCGCTAAATAACACATTCTGCAGCGTAATTTGAAAAACAATGCAAAATAGATTGCCGGTATTGAAATTGCTCCTTTTCAAACGATCCCTTAGTCCTTTATCAATTTCGGGCAATTCGTTGTTTAGGTAGTTGTCAGTCTCTTTACGACCTTTATTATCCCAATAACATCTTGAGCAACTTTTGCTGAGATAACTAACGTCCAGACCACTAAACACTTCGTTTATTAAAACAGGGCAATTGAAATATCGTAAAAACCAAATTCTTTTATCGCAAGGCCATTTTGTTCTGTGAATTTCTTCATGTCTTTTTTTATACAAATATTTGATTAAATGCACCACAACGGAACCTCAACCGACAGATTCCACAAATTCCTAAAAAAATGGAATATTAAGACATTTGACAACTATCATCAAAAAATAATGATAAAAATACAAAAATAAGGAAAAGAACAGACTTCTTTTTTAGTTATTGATGACGAAAACAGTTTTTACTACAACGTTTAAATAGGCATGTATTATACAGATGAATAATCATTTCGCAACTAGTTATTTCATTAGCAAAAGAGAACTTATGTTTTTTGGTGAGAGCAAAATTAATAATTGAAAGCCTTGATGAATTTTAGTGAAAAATATCAGCAGCGATCTGCAGTTTTTAAACGACATGAGTTACATGGCGACGTATGCCGCTGCAATATATCAAAGATTGAAAAGCAAATATTTACCTATCAATGAGCGATGTTTGTTGCAGTTTTTTACGTAACTTCCATTCTTCTTCCTTGCACAAAATCTCTTGCAATCAATCTAAAAAATAATGAATAAATTAGTTATCAGTTACTTTCCGCTTGAGCAATAAATCGTGACCACGAACATCATCCGAAGTCAATTCTTACCGCATGTCACATAATTTCTGTACTTGACAGAAACTATTAATTCGTTGTTTCGGTAAGCTCAAAGAATAGATCGTGGCAAGAGGAGGCATAGGATAGGATTATGCATACATCCCATGTTTCAATCTTGCTCATTCTTGATCAGCCTCTTAAAGTTTTTTGCACTTTGATCTGACAGTTTGCTTTTATTGAGCAATAATTTTGTTTACATTATTTTGGATTTAAATTTTTTAAGAACCAGAAATGCTCAACACACTGAATAATAAATACAAGAAACTGAATAAAAATTAAAATCCAGTTTTGAAAATATCGAAGTTACTTTTTTTAATTTTAAACATAAAATAATTGAAGACAAAGCATTCAAATTTAGCAGAGCTGGACTAATCTGCAACCCAAACAGCCTTAAATATAGCTGTTAAATTTTCACAGACTTCGTTTTGAGCACTCAAAAATAATGCTACAAAATAATTTAAAGGGGAGGAGACAAAAAAGGAATTTTGTCTTGTTTGCAACTGCTATTCTAACAAAAATACCTACCACTTTTCTCTTGTTATATACTTATGTCCAGCTATATTTCATACAAAATTTTCAAACAATTTATCACTTACCGCAAACAAACGAAGACCAATTTTGACTGTTACAAGCATTTTTGATGATGATTTTTTTCCTGAAGGAGTCATCATTTTTGAAAAAAACTTTTTCCGTGCGATTGCTTCTGAAATATAGTATAATGATTTACCAAACTGAAAACTAAATTTTGTAGCAATAACATCAGATAATAAATTTTTAAAATGAAGCTGGTTGCTATAACCCGTGATTGGTTTGTACAATAGTAAAAGTATTTCTCTACTAACTTACTAAAATAAAATTATTACTTGTTTATTTCTTTGACAAAAATACCAACATGAAATACCAACGTATTTATGTTTTCTTTTCTGCAATAAATCTTGTTGCATCTTTAACATAAATTCAAAATTTTTGAGCCAATTTTAACAAAATTTAGTTTAAAAAACTTAAATGCGTTTCAATCTTCATATAAAAGTAGCTATATTCCTTTGCGTAGTTGTTTTGACTTCGGCACGAATTGTTTCCACTCTATTTTAGAGTTGTTCATAAAATGGTTTGCAACCCCAAGCCCAGTTTTTGTGCCATGAGAACTCAGCTACTATAGCAGTGAATCAGCAGAGGCGGCAAATTTTAGCTACCACTCTAACGAATGTTCTCGCCACCTCTAATGTTTGAAGCACCGAAAGTGTTAGACTTATTTTTCAAAGTAGCATTACTGAAATACATAAAAAACTTAGCCCTACCTTGCATGCCGTGGCAAGAAATTATCCAAATAAATAGGATAAAAAAGATGAAAATGAATTTAAACACTGCCATTTTGTTAAAGGCTTTTTTTGAATTGTTTTCATCTAATGTGAGTTTGACGTTCCGTGCTGCCTCTTTTATAAAGATCGATACCTCGAACTGGCTGCGTGTGCGGTGTGCACGTTTCTTCCAATGAAATTGAGGTCGCCTTTTAATGCTATGAAAGGTTGGTACGCTTTTACCTTCAAACAACTGTTGAGATATTTTTATTCTTTGGATAGATTCCTTTTTAGATTAATATTTATTTCTAGATTCCTTTATCAGGAATCTAAAAATAGATATTAATGCCATATTTTTTAATTTGCTTGAGTTTTTGTCTCATACTGCTGTCTAATAATTGAGCAACAAATAGCCGACCTAATAAAGAAAAACAAATTATCTATCACTTTTGTTGCTGACAGCTCAAAGTGTGTTAGAGGGTAGAAAAGGGGCAAAAATATCTTTGTTCAGAACAATTGTTTAAAGTTTGCTTTTTGTTTTTATTTTATTTTGGGTCATTTTTCAGTATCATCTTTTCTGAACTAGCTACTTATCTTAAGGAATATTGCAGATGTGTTACTTCAAATTTCTTAAATTTAGTAGGCTGACTTATTCCAAATGGTGCAGAATTGGTTAACTGCCACAAATTAGCCTATGTTGTAAAATGACAATTGCTTGGGAAAATTTTTTTAAAAATTAACATTTTTCATTTTTTAATCAATCTAAAAGTCGTTAGAAATATATACCTGGCAAGTGATAGTTCTTACCCTTTACGCATAAACGACTTAATTAATGTCATGATACAGAATTATTCTTTTAAAAGATGAAGATTTTTAAAGATTTTTGAAGATCATTTTTTTAAAAGATAAAATTAGGTAAACAAAGATCAGTTCTCTTACAAGGTTACAACCACAGTCTAATACAGTGATTACTTAATTAAAATGTGGCCTTGACCAAAAAGTGCACGTAATGACTTCTCAAAAAGTATTAGTGATCGCCCTTGATCAGAAGGAAAAAGAAATAATGATAAAAAATAATTATGCCAGAAACGTATCTAAAACGTGGGTGACAAAAAGTGGAGACTGCTGATCCACAAAATTAGCAGCAATACCAGTGAGATCTAGTTTCCGCTAATCCACCAATAACTACTTTTGACAGCGGACATTATTTATCTGCTACTACTATTACTATTATTATTATCTACTATTACATTGTTTATCTGCTTGATCACACAAATATATTTTTGTAAAAATAAAACAAAACCTCAATTAGAAGCTGCACAAAACGATCACAAAAAGTAATAGTAGCTTCTACTTTATGCTTCTACGCAGCTTCTACTCCAATAAATGCTATTTTGAGCACTGGAAAATTTCACGATTCAACTTATCAACTTGAAAAAACTAAACCTTTTTGGGGGAAGACGACTTCATAATCAGCATCTGTTTGGAGAAATTGCTTTCTTTACTATCTCAAAAAATACTGTGCCCAGAAATGCAGTTGAATACTTTTATGGTAAATTCGAAAGGTCACTGCGAACAAAAAAGATCACCGCGGTTGGCTTTTCCACAGAGCTATAGTAAATTATAGTTTTTAAGCGCTCATTTTTTGGTTGATATACTTCGACTTGCTCTAACTTTGTGTTTATTGCGTCACAATGCTTTAGGCTATTAGTCCTTATTTGAAAAATGCCTGCGATATAGTCTTTTAGTCTACAGTGCAAAGTATCAAATAAAGTGTCATGCTGATCTATGGTTTGAGTTTAAGCGATTGTTTTTTTCGAGTGCGAATGCAATTGAAAGTAATGAAGTGTCCTTATTAACCTGTATCCACCCGCCGCAACGCGCGTAAAGTTACGCGCTTTCACGTTATGCTAGTAATATAGACGAACTTTAGAATTTAAGACTAGTCTGAGGGCTCTGTTTAAGCTTATAGCAATCGATTGTATTACACTTTCAATGTCAAGACACATAAACTTACGGTTGTTGAAGCGAGTAAGCAATTTGATTTACACCTGCATCGAAGAAAGTAGGTGATATCATGCCGTTGCTTCCTAACACCAAAAATCCGAGTCTTTGCAACAAAACATTAAATTACTGTTTTTTTTTTTTTTATTCCTAGGCCATCGTAGTATATAATTGACTAAATTTGCGAGCTCAAAATTGATTTAGAATGATTTTTGCTTTTAAGCTTTTGCTTTTGGTACAAATTCTGGCATATATCAATTTTAAACACTCGTAAATAACACTGCTGAATGAAAAACTGTAAGCTCACTTTGCTGCCTCTTTAACTTTTGTTTGTGGGTTTGACAAATTCTCATCATCTTTTTCAAATGGCCATATTTACATCAGCAATTAGCCGACTTGATGTTGGATGGTCTTTCGCTGCTGTATGAGGATTATTTATCTTGATGCCCATTTGGCCAATCCGCTCAACTAACGGTTCTTGCCTCATGGGGCCGGAAAAACAAGCTAGCAATGGACCAATAGCTGCTTTTGAGGGCTATATCAGAAACATATTTATTTATAATTTGGTTTTCATTTTCATCGTGCTTTGTGACAAAGAATAAGTTTATGTTATTGTGATGTCATATAATGGATTCCAGATTTACCTGATAAGAATAAACACTTTTGTTATTAAAAAGTTTGCTGGTATTGTAGCTGATATCATGCACTGCACTCAAACAGCAGATGTTCAAGTAATTTCAAATGATTTTTGTGGTGCACTCATTTTACCCTAACTTTGAAAGCACTTGTGGATACAGTTTAAGCTTAATTGACCGACGAGTAGAAAAAGTGTAGAATTCTTTTCGAGTATCATATGCATTGGCAGGGGTTACTGTAGCTCACACTCGTACTTTTCAAGTATTCCACCGCGGCATCCTATAAAAACCATGACAAGCATCTACATTTACGTATGTCCATGAGTTTAAAATCCATTTTAAACTGTTAGTTAACCGACATTGCAAGCTGCGATTGTAAAAAAGGAACACAGCCTTAGAATTAGCCAGAAAAAGGTCATAGAGACTATTTTCATAAAAATATTTTAACTCGACCTCAATGCAAAGAAATTTTTGAAAAAAATAGCCATACATAGTTGAACCTGTGCGACACAAATACAAACAGCCTATGATTTTCCTTAATATTTCTTCTCAAACTTTTAATAACCATCCTAATTAAACGTAATTCATTTGTATAAAATCACGCAGATGTTGTTGATAAAGCTGTTTATTGAATCATTTGGAAATCTATAAAAGAGGTAAATTACGCCTAAAATGATTTTGTTTGATATTTATATTGTGTAGTGTGTATCAGATTTTTTCGTAATATTAAAGTTCCCAATTGATTTTGGAAATACTTCCATGCTGGCTGATATTTGTCTTGAATTAAATAACATCAGAGCTCTCTGTACTATCACCAATCAATTCGTCAGTTGGCCTGGCACCATGAGATCAAAATGCTGTTTTAGACTCACAAGTAGTTTTTTGGAAATCTAATCGCAGACAAAACAGTTTTTTGGCATCAAATACAAGGAAATTTTGTCGGAGCATGACTCCTTTTGGGTTCTCTTTGCTCCACGTATGCCAGGATCAGCAAAATAAACTTACGTCTAAATTAGTTATCCTTGTAAATGCATCTAAACGATCACTATTTTCAGACACCAGCCATAATTTGATTTTTGTCTCTCTTTTCCTCTTGTCTTTTTTCAAACAAACGCATACAAATTTTTGAGATGGTTGGCTGTTTCTGAGTAGAATATTCGAGAATGGGGGCAGAGGGGCCATACCCTCCATTTATGTTACCTTTTTTGCTGTTGTTACCAATGACTTTTGTGTAAAGCCGGCTGAACCGGTATTTTTTGCCCGAACATATGTGACAGGTATTTATATCAACGCCTTACTTAGGCACACTGAAACAGCAGGTTAGTAGCCTATAGCATAAATATTACAGATGCTATTGTTCTTAAACAGTATTGACTTTATATGCGGTTGAGGGTTAGTGATTTATCACTAACATTTTTAGACTTTGAGAGCCAAATAGAGCAATAGAAATTTTAAGCATTCTTTTATGGGTTTCCACTCCTCAAATCAACCTAATAGTCATTCGTATCTACTTTTCCCGACCAAAGAAAAAATTATAATATGCACCTGATGCTCAAGAGTTTGCGATATATTTTTAAAAGCACCGTACTTTAATACATTTAACCCACTTCTGCACTTAACCAATAAGATATGTTTTTCGTGCATTATGTGCTTGCGTTATTAGGGTTGCTTATTTGCACTGGGTACCGATCAATTTAAATTATAATAGGCCAAATACTTCGTATTGTTTCTCATCAAGTTAACTAGGAGAAAGCGATAAAAGTTCAAATAAATCAAATGCGTAAAAACAGATTTTTAAAAATAGTTTCTAAATACTATCGTTAAATAATTATTTATCTTTAACTTTTGATATAATTATAAATCTGGTTGTTAATTGCTATTAAGACATACTTTTGCGTAAATTAAGCTTATTTTTAGGCAAAAACTTTAGCTTACACATTTTAACGCTAGAAATACCATGTAATTACATTGCCATGATACAAAAAAGTCGCAAAATTTCTGAAGACAAAAACGTGATTAGCGGTAATATTTTTATTTATCCACTACGCGGCTTTGCCGGCGTCGCCCGGCAGAGGCCCTCCATCAGTAATGTCCGGATTTAGTATTTTGTTTCAACCGGCCAAGCCGGCTTCACCCATCCGGCTCTTGTGTGAAGAGTAGGAAAAAGTTAATGAATTTCATGCACTTTGATTCTTCTACACGAAAATTGTGATCATCATATTCTCTTGATCGTGACTGGCAATGCTCACAAAGACTCTTGCCACAAATTATCGTTAATACTTATGAGGGAGCACGGATTGTACATAATCAAAACCGCTTGTAGCGGCAAAATGGTGGTTGCTTTCACCGTTAAAGAAAAACTATTTAATTGTAAGCCTATTTTGCCAATTGGTGCTGGCGCTTTTCTATTTATATTTGTAGTATTAAGTTCCTAATTTGGCTGCAATATTGGTCTTGTTTCCGGCATAGCGACAAAAGCTGCTATTGTTCTCTCTATATTCAGTTTTACAAATTGTTATGGTTATGGTTTATGTTGATTTTTTCTTAAACTTGGGATTTTGTTACAATGATGTAGGGTATAGACCTAAATGACATAAATACCTTAACAGGCAGCATACCAGCATAAGAAAAAATCCTCGCTTTATGATATATAAGTTTATGACGGCGTCACCTGCAGAGACCCCGTCAGTGACGTCGGGATTGACAGGGTTGGTTCAGCCGGCCTTAGCTATCGCGTTCTTGTGTAAAGAGTTACCAAACGTTTATGTGTTTTCTGCACATAAGATGTTCACGACTTTTTGTGCTTCTTTTCCTAATAGAATATCTCATTTTAAGATCCTGGCTTTGCCTTAAGTCTATGAGCTCTGTTCATTGCTGACACAAACCCAAGGAAACCTTGCGTTTTCCGCAGTTTGGAAGTAGGGATTACATTTCTAATATTAAGCTATTCTAAAGCAAAAGGGCAAAAATGTCTTTCGTGTGGTGCGATTTCACACAGTGAGGCTGTTTTCTTTTGATTTCCCCTTAAACTTTCTCAAGTTCTCGCTGGCTACGCATTCGTGGCATGTTCTTTTCTCCCTGCTTGACGTGCCCTGGGGACTGAAAACTTTCCTTGCTTTTCCTCAAATGTTTGGTTTGACCCCGGTAGATATATAAAGCTATTATAAAGCAAAATATCAACAATATCTTCCATGTGGTGCGATTTAACACAGTGACGTTGTTAATTTTGATTTCGCCTCAAACTTTCTTTAGTCCCTGCTGGTACGTATTATAATTCGTATTTGTTTTTCCTTTCTTAAGTATGCTCGTAGAAGTTAAATAAATTTTTGCTTTTCCCAAATTTTCAGGTTTGATTCCGGTTGCTCTATACAGCTATTATCAAGCAAAATAGAAAACATGTTTCTCCTAAGTATGGTGCGATTTTACACCGGCAGGCCATACTATCACCCGCGCCCATTTAAAACGTATCAATTAATCCAGCTGCGTCAGCTTCACCGTATAAACATTTATTAGAGCCACAACAAAATGTTTTACTAAATGTAAGCCATAGCTCATGTACATGTAATGGTCATCATGTTGGTTTATTAATAAAGACAGGAAGTATTCAAAAAAAAGAACCGTGACACAAACTACCATTCGTAAATTTTAAAAGAGTAAGGAGGGAGGAGATGAAACATAGTCAAAATTGATGGCGTAGCCCAAATGGTGGTCGTTTTGACTCATAAAGAAGTGAGCTGTGTGGTGGTAGGCATGTTCGACGATTTGGTGGGCCCGCTTTGGTAGTAATATTGGTGACATTAAGATTTCTGCCTGCGCTGTTTTCTTTAATTCGGCCATGGCGTGAAAAGAGGCCCTGCTTTTCTTTTAAGTCATACAACCTAGTGCAATAGGCGCCTATTAAGCTCTTTTCAAACAAAAACATTCCCTCTTAATCCAGTGTTACAGCTTGATGCTATTTGTGTTTAATTTTGATCTTTTCTTAAATTTGGGATTTTATTACATTTAACTTTGCCCATAATCCATACCTCTCTACTTTTAAATGAAGATTAGTGCTTTGTACCGATAGGCCTATCCTTGCAATTACAAATATCAGTAATTGGCTTTACCATTTATGTTTGCTATCAAAATGATTTTAGATAATTTTGCTGCCTGCTGCTGTTTTCGGTAAATAATGGCAAGCATTGCGATGTCATTTATCGTTATTACCTTACAATGCGTTTTAAGCCATTATTATTAAGATTGCAACTTACCACTTTTTCGTTACTATAGGCGAATTAATATGACCTATCGTTTCTGACTGCGTGCATGTTCCTTGGCCCTGGCATAAACGCCGCCATGCAAAGAGCAAACTAACCCGAAATGAAGCACTCACAGTGGAGTTATAGCAGTAGCGGGAGCCCCCATCAATAACGTCAAGGTTAAGAACATCAAATCAGCTGGCTGCTGCAACAGCCTTGCCCAATTGCAAAGGAAATTACTTCAGTATTAGGATCACATATAGCTCGAACCCTACATTTTGTTGCAAACGATAAGAAAGGACCATCTTTACCCATGGTCTTTTTCTTGGGTGATGACCAAGAGTTTTGCTTGGAGTAGGTTACATATTAAAATTTGTAGACTTTGAGTCTTTTGGAAAATTTGATACATAGTGCCAAAGGTCCATTCTATAGAGAAAGAATTGACAAAATGTACCAAAGTATTTGGTTTTACTAGAAATTGCAATTTTGTGAACTGTAGGCACTAAAATTTTGTGTTTCTAACTGGTAGAGCACATCTCATAAACATTTGGAGACTTCAGTTTTTGATTTTTGAAACCGTCGACAGACAATGCAAAAGAACCATGCTTGTGAGGAAAAGTAGTCAAAATGTACCAAAAAACTAACTTTGTCTAACAATTGCAAGTTTGTTAGCTCAAGTAGGATAATTGTTCAACTAAAAATGAAACATGATGTATGGCAACCAAGTTTTGATCAGCCATTATAAACTAATCCTTAGGCTCAAGTAATTGGAGTAACATAGTGCTAGAAAGCAAATTTCCTAAGCTTTCAAAGGATAGTAATTGTTAGTACTTTATTATAATGGTTTTGTATTAAAGTCAGCTGTTTTTACTGAGCTCACCACTTTTGGCAGGGGTAAAAAGTTACACCACAGGTCTTAAAGTTCAGTTTTTTCAGTATACATGTAAAAACTGATATTAATTGTACATATTATACACTATCGGCATCGCCTTGAAATAATCTTTAAGTTGTTGAAAAAGTTTGAAAATCAGTTGAGAAATAAGATTGCGAATCAGTTTTTTATAAACTGATTTTACAAAAAGGTTGCAATTTTTGAAAACATCTTGATATTATGATCTACGGAAGCGAACATTTGTGTTAATCGTACGAGACGTATTATGACGTCATAGACCCAGTTTAAGCGTACGAGGGAAATATAGAAGAAAAAAGGCTTAGATGGCTTGAAGCGCTTAAATAAAGAATTGCTCGTAGCAAAATCAAGTGAACATTAATTGTTGTAAAGTTGTTTTTATCAACAGCAGCTAATTAATATCTCTTAAAAGAACGTTAAATCGCGTCTCTGCGATGAGTACTTTTTAAGAAAGAACAAAAAGCAGATGGTTCAATGAATCGTTGATTGTGACGTCATTTTCTACCCTAAACAAATGTAAGTTTTTGAAATGTAGCAAGTCGGAAGCTGGTTTTCGATTGAGCAAAAAGCGGCTATCCTCTGTCAAGTAATGCAAATTCTAAAAAAATTTTTTTGATTTTGACGTCATCATGACGTCACCAATATCCTTGGGACACTCACCACGGGGTGGTGATCAATCGTGCCGAGTTTGATGTTTGTATCTATAGCAGTTTCAGAGGAGTTAAAGCAGACACACAGACAGAATTGCGCTTTCTATATTAAATATAGGCGATTGAATTCATGTTTTGTTATTTAGTCAGACCAATCTATCACTACCGATAGAATGCCTTTCCCAGTCACTTTTCTGTTGCGTAAAGGTGGAGAAAATTCTGATCGAAGTCTTTTACAAGAGTGCATGACATAAACTATCCGAGTAGCTTTTTCTTCACTATCCCGTTGTATTGAGTACCAATCAGAGAAATATTTCAATGGTGCTTTTCTTTGTTTGATCACCCTTGTGCAAATTAATTGAATCACCATCAGATAAACAAAAAAATTGTATTTTTGTTTTCTTTTTACAGCAATAGCACGCATTTGTTCAAGTACAGTTTTTAGTAACGGATATGACCAGTGATGGGATTCAGGGGGTTCGCACGGGTTTGTGCAAACCCGTTCTTGGAGTGTCGTTATAATCAACGAACCCGTTCTTCTTTTTTGGTATAGACCTTAGACGACCACAGCAAATGGGCTTTCTAAATGAGGGAACCTGTTGTTAGTGAGTTTGATACAAAAGGGAACCTATTTTTAAAATTTTGAATCCGATCACTGGATATGACCATCACGGCTATTTGAAATAACTGTTATTCGTTAGGCATGGAATCGATTAATTTTTTGCAAGTGTCTTGAATTTGAGGATAACAATACCAGCACTCAGTGATGGCTTCTATCAGCGTAACCATGGTGGTAGAATCTTTCCTTTCCAGTTGAAGTTTTGTGATACCACAAATTTCTTTGATGGTGACTGTATTAGGGCTTGCGTTTCGTCGGTTAGAATAGCCAACACCATCAGAGCAAAAGCGGCAAGTCATTTTCGATATACATACAACTTAACGTGCCATTTTTGCAAATAATTTGCGAATTATTAATAACCAAATGTTTACAAAACCAATTATTTACAAAATAACTGGCCATATTTGTAAAAATTTTTAAAATAACTTGCCGTTTTTGCTTTTATTATGCTAGTCGCTCTGCCAGACGAAAAGTTAGGCTTGAAAAAGGCACCAACAAAGTGATTTGTGAGATATTACTTACCGGTAGTACAAACGAAATTCAACATGTATTTAACTTTTAATAAAACTTTATTAAATGGGAAAAATTTACACCGCTTTTTCTGCTCTTTTCTTTGTGTGTTGAGAGCCAAACTGAAAAGTTTTGTGGTGTGACTCGATAACAGAGTTGAAACCAGGTCTACGGATCGCGAAGAAAACGCTGTAGTTTTGTTAAGAGTCTTACACCAACAAACTTTTATGCTGATTCGTTATTGTAGCTTGAACAAAAAAAAAGCAAATGAACAACAGTTCAAGCTCAAACATCAATCGCTGTTTATTGGGACCAAGAATTTATCCTGTTACCACCCTGGCGCTGCTTGCAGTCTCTTTTCGCAGTCATTATCCTGGTCAGTTCCAGTTTCTAGGCCACAAAGAAGTTGACTACTTGGGTTTTTTGGAGTAGTACAAAAGTAACGCTCCGTCCTACAATAACTCTGTCGTAAAAAGTAAACTAACCGCAAATGAAATTTTCTTACCTTCTGAAAACAAAAATTGCAAAGATTACAACATCACCTCTACATTCAGTGTACCCAGGGGCGGCTCGTGCATGGTGCTGTGGAACTGAAGCGCCCCCAGTCCCCATTCCATCTTGTCAATGACATTCGATATAAATAATTAATCTTTTTTTTCTTTATTTTTCTTATACTTGTAGTTACATTATATAATACATAAGGTTAATCTCAACAACCGTCCTAAGTTTATGAAAAAATATAAAAAAACGTTTTGCTTCTGAGCTGCGGTGATATGGTGTTTGAAATTAGCTGTAGATTGCAATGCAGCCGTAGTAAAAAAACCGGCGCTCATGCAGTACCGACCCTTATGTGCTGGTGCAATAAGGGTTTCTTTTTTACGGACAACTGGCGAGCTGTGTGTGTGTGCGTGTGTGTGTGCGTGTGTGTAAAGCTGATACATAGTGACAAAAATTAGGCCGATAGGGTGGTTTTCTGAAGTAGCCCCCTATTAATTTTAACTATGAGCCGCCCCTGAGTGTGCCTGAGCTCAACCCCTTAGTTAAGGTCATCCACAAATTTAAAAAATGATATTAACAGATCTCCTGCTTGACTCTAAGTAATTTAATATTGTAGAGAATAAATAATAAAATTCTATAGAATCATTAAAAATTTACCTTCGCTAAAAACAGTTCCAGTCAAAAATCCCAAAAAGTGCTCAATATTTTATTTCATTTTGTGGATCTTTGGCTATTTTACACAAATTATTTTAGTATGCGTTGGTATATTTTTTTAATATATTTTTTGATGTTCGTTTGTTGACATGAGAAACGATTGAGCGTTTAAACGAAAGCCAGCATCTGATTTCTCAACGTGAAACATGATTGAATCTTTTTAGAAAGTAAGATGACGCCTTAATAAATTCTAGTTAGATTTTTTTATTTTGTAAAAGTACTTAACGTAGAAACCTGATTGAAACCTTTTACGACCGATATTGAACAGCTACTTCCAATGCGAAAATTCCACAACCATTTGAGTTTAGTCAAAATTTCTGACCCATCTTTCCGTACTTTGTAAGTGGAAGAAAAAAGATAGGCTATGTGAGATGATACGCTTTCTGGTAAGATTAGCTCTTGATTGAAGAGTAGAGTGATTGGGATTGGGGCATTTTGACCCCCACGTACAACTTCAAATTAGTTTCATCCCTTTCTTTACTAATTGCAAAAACCAATAAGAACCATCGCTTTTCACCTACTCCCAACTTTGACTTTTTGCCTCGCGGTACTTTTTGGAAAAAATCGGAAAAAAGTTTGTGGAACGTTTAATTCAGAAGCCTAGGGTGAGTTTTGGCAGAAAAGGTTGTGAGTAAATTTGGTCAGTGCGAAAGCAAAAAATGCCGTCACATTTACGATCAAGTATATCATAAATGTCGGTGTTAGAATTCTGGGTTTATACGCAGCTAAAATATTGTTTCTCTGAGTCAAAAATGTCTGCCCTTTTCAAGTGGCCAACTTGTGTAGATCGCAAACCACTTTCTAGGCCTTTGGATAGACTGTTCGTGAGTTAGACCAATCTTGGTTTTAAAGTAGGATAATCGAGATTGTGGGCATAGTGACTATGGTCCCCAACTTATAATAATTTTTCGTTACTGCCTCCACAAATATTCTTGTGGTGAAGCCTACGCAACAGGTGTGACATAACTGACGAGTAGCCCTTCTAGGCGACGATGGCATTGCCGTCTAAGTTGTCTTTAAAAAGCTTTCCAGGAAAAAATAAATAAACCTTTTGCTTCTTTCCTATTTTATTGTGACAAGTAATGAATGTATGGCAGGTTTTAGGTGTAATGATGAACGATGACGCCGAGTGGAGCAACATTGATAATAGCGGTTTAGAATTGGAAGATGGAGTTAAGTAGCAAGAATAACTTGATAATAGTGACAGTAGTCGAGATGACAGTGGTATTCAGATCTTAATGGCAGACCAGCCTGGTTCTCAACAGCTCGGGGCTATGAGAAAAAATTATGAAAGGCACACCGAAAACAAGCTACAACAGAATGCAACATCCTCATGAGATGGGGCATTGATAATCAAATAGTTGTAAGTGGTAGATACTGTCCATAATAACACTTTCAACTAGTTCTTGATGACCCTTTGATGGATCATTCACTGCGAGCAATCTTTATGCTGTTTAATATTTGGATTTTGGGTGAAACAAACTATTTACCAAACGCAAAAACAGAGAAGGTTGTTTTTTGTGTCTATAAAAAAGACAAGGTCTGAGGAGACCCAATAAGGTCGAAATCGGTTGCGGATTATTGGCATGTAATAAATTGATGTGTTGTACAACATTATATTAGTAAACATTTTTGAACAAATTTTTTATTTTACCTTAGTATAATACTGGAGGCAAACCCCTCTGCATAGGAGATTTTCCTGAAATTTCTAAATAGCAACTAGCAATCTCTATATTTTGTAAAATAGTAAAGTATGTCTTGGCAATGATCCTACACACCCATTAAATGCTACTAATGTGACTTTTTGCTCATTTAATGTGAGTGCATACCTGGATGAGACCCCTTGATATAGATATTTCTGTATTGTCCTACTTTGCATTGCATCATTATTTCTGCGTACAATGGCTAATCTGTAGTAAGTTAGGCTTAGCATTTTTATTGTTGTGTGTCTTTTACACCCGCCCGATGAAACCTGATAAGGTCGAAACCGGCCGCAGTCACAGACAGGTAACAGATTGCTGAATTGTACCATATGATGATGGTGATCACTTTTGAGAAAATTTTTTATTTTCTCTTGAAGAAAAACCAATATAACATGCAATCAAAGCAAATATGCTCGCTGATGGCAGCCCTGGATCTCCGAAGCATTTTTTGCTCTCTAGCGCCATTTTGAGGAAAATGAAAATTAAAGTAAAAACCAATAGTCTACCGCAATTGAGTAAAACCAAATGCTGATGCCAAACCGGCAGTCGTTGTTCATCAAATTGGAAGTCACGTCTACATCGCAAGAATTTGGCAAAGTTGTTCTGGTACCAGATGCATTGTTTCTTTTTTTTGCATAGTTCTTTTGTAATCGAAAATCGACATGATTGTTGACTATGCTGACAAGATTAGGTTATCTTACATCCAAGCACAAAAAAACGTAACTTTGCTGTAAGCTAGAAAGTTTCAAGCAATTGTCAGCAAGGCATTTTTTTGTTTGTTTAGTATCCATTCAAGAATTTCGCTCACCCTTTCTCCGCAGTGTGTGCAAAAATACTTTCGCTTCTAAACAACGTGTGATTGGTGTGTAAACGAGTCTTCTGTAGAGGAAACAATCGGTATTTGTTTTGATCACTATGTTAAGTTTACTAAACTCTGTAACCTGATATTTTCGATCGCAACTCAAACGTATAGAACCCGCTTCATGACGCCTGCGTCTTCCCACCCAACCAAACAACATTGCTTTTTTATGATAGGCTGCAGAAAAGCTACACTGCTTTAACACTGAGAAAACCAATTTTTAGGAGTTTATGTTGTTGCCCATAACAATTGACTTTAAGTGCAGAAAGGGTAAGTGAGGTAGTTAAATTAAGTTGGTCAAACTTCCTGTTTCTGTCATTTGATCAACTTTTAGGCTTTAGCCTCCTTAGATTCCTATATTTTCGGTTTAAATATGAACTTCCCGGAAAAAAGCAAAAAATGTTGACCGAAGAGAATATTTTCTGACTACGTAAAGCAAGATATAATAAAAATAATAATAATATCTTCTATTTTCATTCAAAACAGCTCAATAGAAAACCAAAATTAAACAGCAGCAGAGGAAAAAAAGGAACAGATGGCAAAAATGAAATACCTTGAAACCTGCATAATTGAATTTATTGCAAACAAACCAGATTTGAATTAGATGAATGACCATTGCACCTGTATATGAGAAAAATGAAGCTGAAAGGGAAAGACACGAGAAATAGATTAAGGTCGGGAGAATTGATATGATGAGGCAACCTATAATGGGAAATACCAATGGAAGAATAGCAGATTTGCAAAATTTCGGATCCGCTCTTTAGTTGTGAGATAGCCAGTCTAGAATATTTTTGTTTAGCTGAGCTATGAAAATCTACGTGAAATTGCATTTGCCAAAAAAAAGCGTAATGATGTATAACTACATGGGTATTGAACTCACAGTCTCTGAATTGCAAAATTAGCCCTCCACTGTCTTCAGTTATTGTTGTATGCGTCCAGGCACCCAAGGTTCTAATCTAATTAGGGCCTCGCATCACGGAGAACTGCAAGCTACACCTCCTAAACGCAAGAGGCTCGTGCCACAACCTAATTTAAACTTAATCAGCATCAAAATGTTTGAATTAATCAAAGATTTTTAAAATAATGACGTCACTTGAGGGACAGTTTTTCCCTAGGAGCACTATTGTAGGGCGTGAGCCTCTAGCAAGCGGTCTCCAGAAAATGTCTTTTTAATTAGTGATTACTAATAGTTCGTTTTTGACGTTTGGGCTGTCATTTTCCGAGGTCTTATCCAAGCTCTGCCAGCAAAATTTTTAGATGGCATTATCTTCTGTCTGCCAAAATATTTTCTTTGAAGTTTGTGTTGCATAACTCCGTTATTGTATCGTTCACTCGTAGTTTGTTGTTTTAAGAACAGTAACAAAGTTTTATTGTTAAATTACAATATCTAGCTTGACAAATACTTAGACACCCGAAAATGTTTGAATGAACTGCTGGGTTAATAACGGCTATTTGTAAATTATAAAGCACTCGACTTCTTGAGTCAAGTTAGTTTTCCTTTTTGAGATATTTGCGCCGGTTGCTTATAGATTGTGATTTGGTGGAAAAAGACTTAATGCATTTTGCTTTCGTCCGAAATAAAAAAATAAAGGTAAATACTGTTGTTCCGATTTGGAAACGATGGCAAAACGCGCGTACAGAAAAAAAGTGCTAATTCAAACTGTAACAGGAGCACGGCCATAGCATCCCAAATACATAGGGTGACTAGCAAACTCAAAAAAGCTTTTGAAAATGACAATGTTCAACAACATGAATAAATAAAGTGGTGACATGACTGTTTTTGTTACCACAAGATGAAGATTACATAGTTCGAGTTTATTAGTAGCAAGTGCTTTGTCAAACGACAATTATTTTAATCGTACAAGAAAAGTGGGGTCGAGATGAAAGCCGTACGATGTTTTTTTGTTTGTAACACAGTCTTATTTGATTCTTGACGGCCAATTTTCTTTTGTGTAACAGACCTGACTACTATTGAAAAGCTTTTTTGACAACAATGTAACAATGCCTTTCCTTTTATTATTGTTTCATAATTGAGCCTTAACCTAGCTTATTAGTACCACAAATACTATCACTATCAGAGCAACATTCTTTCAGGCGTATTCACACAGCAGCTGTTATACGCAAAGCTAGCGACAATGCTTTGCTGAAATACATTACAAGAAAGCACTTGAAGTTTTCAAGTCTTAAATCGCTAGCTCACACATAAACGTATTCTTCAGCTGTCTGTTGCTTTAAAAACAAATAGCAAATCGCTAGCAAATGGTGAACTTCAGTACCAGCTACAACAACTTTAAGTTGAGGTTTTCGATTTGAGGAGTAAAAATGAGCTCGAAAAAGCAAAATTCTAACGTTTCAGAAATATGGAATGAACACAGATCATTCAAGGATAGTCCCACAAGCAAGTTAAAGTAAGATATATCAGGAGCGTAGAAAACTATTTTCTTTAAAAATTTGATTTCAGGTTTCAAATAGTGCTTTGCAAATATGGGAAATTCTCATCAACCTCTGTTACTAAATAGTTTGTTAAAAATACAAATTGCCAGGCATTTGGCTGCAATCGCATTTTGCTTACTCTTCTAGGATGCTTTGCCGCGTGTTTTGAAATTGATTTCAGGAAATATGGGGGCGATCTCTGGCTCCCCTTCTTTTCTGGTAGGCCACAATTTTGTTACAAATTTTTAGGTGCATATCTGAAAATGAAAATGTTTATTCCACAATGACTAGGAATCTGGCCTGTTTTTGCATTCGCATAAGCTCTATTGTCTCGTTTTGTGAATTTTTCTCTAGTGTTCTTCTGAAACAAAAAGTTACATCCCACAGTTTCTGTATGCCATGGACATCACTTCTACTTTCAACCTTGGGATTGTATAATAAAAGGAAAAGATATTTTGTAAACGAGACCAGTTGCCAGAAAGACCAAATTTTCGATAGCAGAAGCCTGAAGTTTTTACACTTTGAGGCAAAGGCTTAACTAAGGAGGCTAAAGAGGAATCATCACCCTGTTGCTTACAGTCATATGGTCCGTAAAATCTGCCTGTGGAAAAATAAAGTGGAGATTCCTTTAGATATTCAAAAAATGTCTCTAAAATCTTTGTCAAAACTCTAACTTTTAGAATCAAAAAAATTTGTAAACTAGCCCATTTTTTCCTGTTAAATTGTGGTGGCGTACCTGTTTAAAGGAAACTTTAAAATGTATTACCACTGTGGCCTGATCAACCACGCGTGTTTTGAACAAAGAAAAACTATTTGGCTTTGCAACATGTAAACTGCGATTTTTCTGTCATCAATGCTCGTTCTTGTACCTTTGTGAGTGTTGTGTTCAGCCTACGCTTTTGAAAATTGTATTTTGCGTTCAATTGCTTTGTTCTTGGCCATGAATGATCAATCGCCTGTTTTCCATCCTTTAACGGAAATAAATGTATACTGTCTGTCAAAAAAAATGTAAATTTTTGAAAAAGTTTGCATACATTCATATTGGAAAGAATGGTGCTGAGTATAGGATGGTCCTAACTGCTAGAAATTTGGCCTTGCTGGAGGTCAAAGCCGATTTCTAGGAGGTGAAGGTGATACTTTGGAAGACAAAATTTCTAAAAAACACTTTAACAGGAGCTTAGAATAAAAAAAATTTTATAGATGGTTTTTTCCATGTTTTGCGTTCAGCATGGGTTAAGGTTGCTGTGCCGTTGGTTTTTGTCGGTCAGTTGTAGTTTTTGAAAAAAAACAACGAATTAATTATTTCATTTAAGATCAAGTTGTAAAATCTTGCATTTCGTATTACCTCTCTTATGAATGTAGCACGACTATTTGAATTTTGTTTCGAGAGAGAAGAAGCTATAGTATCTTGCCCCCTTCTTGATAGTCCATTTACTTTACCAATTTTTTTTGCAGTGATTTATCGCCTATAAGCAAGTTAAGTCCTCGGAATATGACGTCATCAGCCCTAGCTCCATATTCGCCGAAATCACCCTCTTATCACCAAAATTGGGAGAATGCTCTCAACGAAGTATTAGGCGTGCTGCGGATCCAGTACAGGTAAGAAAGAAAAGTGTACATTGGACGAGAAATATTATAACCATTGCAATATGAACTTTATCTAGGAGTTAAACACAAGTTGTCTATAAATGACTATTGTACAACAATAAAAGTTTTCTCACAAACTAAAAACCAAGGGTTTAAGATATGCAACCAATCATTAACCGCATTTAGTCACGATGATTTAAACATTGACCTATTGCTGCTAAATTTGAGACGTATTTTTAATTTGAGATGTATTTTTAATTTCATCTGCAAGAAAATACTTCTAGTTTTCTGTCGTGCTGAAAGCTTGTCCTCTTTGCTGCAGTAAAGTCAGCGTTCTTTATTGTCTGTAGTGGAGGATGTGCAGACGGAAGTTGGTATCGAGCTAGATTGAGAAAGATTTTCAAAGAGCGCTAGAAGTTAGCTCGGATAAAAAAATTTATATTCTTTATTCATCACCTGTTGTGTAGTTAAAGTAAGCTTATTTTGCTTTATTATCCCGAAAGCAAGCATGGATACCTTTGGATGAAACATTTTTCTGCTGCCCTTAAATTGCGCGTTTGCCTGCTCTGTTGGCTGCGCATCTGCACTTGTCAGATAACAAAATCTGGAAGATCTTGATCGTTGTTTAGGAATGAAGATGACGTTATGTCTTTTTTGAGTGACCCTGACAAGTTGAGACAGTTACAATTTAGCACAGCGGCAAAAATGGAATGGAATCGAAGAGTGATCAAAGAAGAGCTCGACTCCGGAATGCACTGTCCAACGGTAATGTGCTTATAAATGTTTCCTCGAGACCATGAATTGGCAGTCAGCAATCCTATAGATGCAGGGTACCTTGCTTAGAGGGCTGGAACGACCATTGTTTGATGCGGCTGGGGAATAATAATTGCGTCATAATGAGATGGGGGCCACCGGTGATGTACCTGTGGTGGGGAATGGGTTCAATTTGAAATCTTGTTGATTTTGGAATTTTACAAGCTATTGTAAAGATGTTCCAGTTCACCCTTACTAAATATGTCGAAGAAAAATGACTCAGTCGACCTCTTATCTTGTAATTGCGCTAGAAAAGACCTGATCAAAAGACGCAGGTCTAACATGCGGTCTGTGAAAGCATGACAAATGGAATCGCTTCAAATCCAAGATCCTTGAGCAAATCGTATGTTGAATAAAATACAATATGTTACCACATTAACTACCACGTTTCTTAAGCCTCAACATCATATTTGTGCTTTTGGTGTCCAAGAAAGCTATAACTTTACGAATGTTTCATTTTATGAGTGATCAAGTCTTCGTTTATAAAGGCCTAGACATTCCGAAATGTGCCAATATCCCAGTTTTCAGAGATATAAAAATGGCAGGAACCTGATGATTTTTAAAATGGAGACATTTTTATCTTTTCTCCTTAAAACCAATTTCAAAATGTGACATTGCTTGGGGTCGCTTTATAACTGTCCACAACATGGTTGGACAAGCTGGAGTACCATTTTGAAATAACAATCGCCGAATGACGAAACCCTTAAAGCTGTAGTGCAAGAATCGCGCGCAATGAGTGAGTCTGCGATGTCCTGTGCATCTGCAAACTAAAACATATAAGCGGTATCTTGCATTTTTGCAGCGTTCAAGAAGAATTGCAAAAGAAGTAGCCATTGATTATGTTCGTCGGTACTTAGATGGAGAAGAAGAGAGAGTTGATGTAAGAGGGGACGGTATTATTTTTAGCAACAATCTTGTTCCTGCTGTATTGGGTTTTCTCTAATGAATCTGCACAGCTTGTTGGCCTCACAGACAACCACTGATCGCTTCAATAACAACCCATGTTGTTGGTGATGGAGTGGTCGCCATTACTTTTTTTTAACTTGGTTGTCAAGCGTCTCTTTATTTCATTGGCCTTCTGCATGGGTCCGGGGTTTTACTTGTAATTTTCTCTTTGCTAGGGGCAGACAATCCAGAAAGCACTTCTGGTATCTTCAAAAAATAAGGTCTTTTTTGCTCTATTTAAAGATGATTGTAGTAGGTGTCTCTGAAGATAATCTACACACAATTTTTGAGGCAGAGTTGTTTTATGATTTTAAAATGTTCTCTTAGCTTTAACCAGCATATGGTTGAGGGGATTTTAATCCACTTTATCTACCGTGATTACAAGCTTGTGTGCCATTTGTGGAAGAAATATGAACCATAGGACAAATAGATTGACTGATGAATAAATTTTTTATTAGATGTTGAAAAAGATACAAGCTTTGCAAAATGAAAAAGACAATAACCTAACCTTAATTATTGACATGGAGCGAGATATGAAACGTATAAAAGAAGAAAAAAACAAATTTTCAAGTGAAAATGCAAAATTTGCTGAAGATATTCTAAAGCTACAAGACCAACTAAGTTTTCTCAAGTATGATTGTGCTTTCTGTATAGACTATAAATTTGATATTTTTTTCAATCCTGAAAAACTGTTAATTTTTGATTGGCATATAGGACATAGTATGTCTACAGCTCTGTTTTTCTTTATTACGCTCGATTTCAATTCATTAATTTTAGAATGCAACTACAGACTAGGCGTCATCAACATTTGTGCAACTAATAGCTTCAGAACTTCAAAGATTCTGAGTAATGCAAAAGGTTGCCAATTAGATAACACGCTTCTGAAACAACGTTGTATAAAATCGTGGGATTGTCTTAACTTTAATTTTTTACCGTTTTTAATATCCCTAAGTGGACGGTCAAACCGATACGCTCCGAATTACGTTATATCGACTCCTAAAACAAGTAAAAACTTTTTCCTTTTAGATAATTAGTGACTGCTGAAAACTATGACTATGAAATTTTGGTGAATTATAGAATGCTTGTTTTCAAAGTCGTAACTAAATTACAAACACAGTCCTCGATGCTGCAAACGCTAGGAACACGAACTGAATTACAGACACTAATACCTTTTAACTCCAAATAAAAAAATGGCTTACGACGACTGCAATGTTGGCAGGAAAGAAAACGATACATCTCGTGATAGCAAACATTGCTTTGCAAGAAGCAAATGAAACGGCTAAAAAAGTGAAAAATTTAAAGCTGCGAGATGAAAACATGAAGCTGAGAATTGAAAAATCAAGATGTACGGAGCGAAAACGGAGCCCTGCGTACGGAAAATCAAAAAGTTTCGCCATGATAATGACCGACTCCGAAAAGAAGCAGGAGAAAATAAGGACAGAAAATGGAAAGGTATTGCTTTGAACTCAAATTTGTAAGGAATCGCAAAGGCTTACCTCAAAGCAGAGTTGTTCCTACTCAGGATTTCCCTCAACTCAAAAATTATCATTTTGCTCGTTTTTTTAATTCAGATCTTGATAAACACTGAATATAGTAAAATATAGTACAAGGTGATTGGCTACACAAAGAATACGTCAAAATTATCATGCGATATATCAAAAAACGAAAAAACATTACAAAACTCTAGCTTGGACACATGTTGTTGCTCCTACATTCAAGTTTTATTTCATGTTTTATCGGTACTCAATGTGGCCCACGACCGGCAGCATGGACAGCATCAAGCCGTTATGAGAATTCCTTCCAAACGCATCTCAGCATGTCGCGGTCCACCGTATTGATTGCAGCTGTTATTCTTTCTTTCATGTCATCGATCTTTGTTGGAAGTGGTGCAGCATAAACTTTGTCTTTATCGTACCCTCACAAGTAAAATCATACACCGTGAGGTTCGCGGATCTGGAAGGCCAAGCGCAAAGATGCCAATGGGCGGTGCTCCATCATGTTGAAAAATGAAGTTATTCGAATCTGCTTGTAGTAAAATTATTGGTCAGTTTTGAAGAATTTTGAGATAGGTCGGTCCTAACGGTGTTTTCCTTGAAAGATGGAGCACCGCCCCATTGGCATCTCGGGGCTTGAACTATCTAAATAAAAACGTGCCTCAGCGATGGGATAGGTAGGGGAGGTGCTAAAGGCCTCCCTCTCTGCGCTTGGCCTGCCAGACCCGCGAACCTCACGGTGTATGATTTTACTTGTGAGGGTACGATAAAGACAAAGTTTATGCTGCACCACTTCCAACAAAGATCGATGACATGAAAGAAAGAATAACAGCTGCAATCAATACGGTGGACCGCGACATGCTGAAATGCGTTTGGAAGGAATTCTCATAACGGCTTGATGCTGTCCATGCTGCCGGTCGTGGCCACATTGAGTACCGATGAAACATGAAATAAAACTTGAATGTAGGAGCAACAACATGTGTCCAAGCTAGAGTTTTGTAATGTTTTTCGTTTTTGATATATCGCATGATAATTTTGACGTATTCTTTGTGTATCACCTTGCACATTAACCTTTTTTGTCTTTTAAGAGAACACCCATTTATATGGAAAATTTTCTATAAGCTTAAGTATTATTTTTGTCCAGCCCTCCCCAGAATTAAAGGTCTGGGTAAACTACTGCAGCAATGTATTTTATTTTAGTTGCTTGCAAAGTTAATATTAACTTCGAAATAGCTTAAAACATCTTATGCGGAGTGTGCGAGCAATAGCATAATTTTTGCGTGGCCGGAGAAAAAATGCAAAATGTTAAACAAAGATTTATTTGTCCTAAGCTTATAATGACAAATATTCAGTCTTGAAGGAGGAACTTTAAAGCTACTGTAAAGCTTGTTGGCTGCAAAACACAAACAATCTGCTGTTTGCTACTGTCGCAATTCTGAGAATCCCAATCTTTTTTCATGCAATTCTACCTAGCATGTTTTGACACTTTTTACTCCTCCTTTTAGAAAATAACTTTTCGTTTTCTACATTGCATGGTTTTTGAATTACAGGGCAAAAGAAGCCAGGTCTAAAATTTGCAGAAAAAGTGATTGTGCTAGGAAATCGCGTGTGTGTGCAGGAACGCCGAAACAAAGCATTTGTGTCCCTTTGAAAAAAATAGATTTTGATGTTATTTATATATTTTGTTGATTGTAAAAATTCTACAAAATTTTGAGATAAATTTCTAGTGGGATTGCTTTGGCATTTTTATTTAAAAGATGAACGACTGTTTTCCTTTTAAGATCACCACATGACGAGGAATTACTGTCCTTGACTTGGGATGGTAAACTGTTTTAAAGACCCACTAATAATGTAGGCTCTTTAAATGTCAGAAGAAATTGCTTTCTCGTGCAGTAAAAGTCCCCCTTCAAAAAATGGAAAGTGCTTTTTGTTAAGCTTGCCTCTATCTGCGTGTGAATACGTGAATTGTATTACATTGCTACACAACTAGGTTAAGTAAGTGCATGGAATAATCTTGAAGCACAAGTATGCTATTAGATGCAATGTAGTCAAGTAACGTAGAACTCTTAATTTGTGAACTCTAAACTAAACAAAATTTTTCCTAAAAAGTTGAAATTCCTCTCTAAAGGAGAACCACTGTCATAGACCAACCGGTAACATAGGCTATGAATTTTAGATACGAGAAGAGAATCAGTTGATTCGCGAGGAAAATCTTGAGGTCCGCTGCGAAAACACAAAGTTGCGTGAAAGTGACGCCGCCCTTCAGAAACAAAATGAACAATTTCAAGCTAGCAACGACAGGTTGCTCAATGAAAACAAAAGCATCCTTCGAGAGAATTTGGAGCTCCTGGGCCGGACAGAAGAAATGAAATCGCTCGTTAAAGCGCAAATAGGACTTCTTGAACGAAATTTATTGCCCCGTGAACAGATTGTGAACAGTGAAGCAGACAGTATGAGCAGTTGTTGATTGTTTCCGAAATTAATTTTAGCTACGTTGGCCTGCTATTTAATTAGCCTATGTTCCGAAGTTCATTCCATATGCTGTTTTCTGCGGTTTGGTTTTTGCACGTTTTGTTTCAGCCGACGACGCACTTTTGTACAAACCGTAGCCCAAATTGAGACAAATAAAGCACTGGCATGCCTAAGTTTTCTAGAATTCGAACTCAAGCTCTTTTTAAATGCTTATTAAATCGTACTTTAAGGTAAGGGACTGTATCTTACACATCTTCGATAAAAGATAGACGGCGCCAAAGGTTTATTTACTATGCGTTTTGCTAAAAACGAGAGAGCTGTAAGTCCGAATAAGATGCGTGGGGCAACGGCAAAATTTAGAGCGATGCATTGAAAGCCATCAGCGGCAAGAGTAAAGCTTTAAGAGCAGCGGCTGAGGTAATTAACCTCACCACGAAAAGGTGAGAAGGGCAGCTTGCCGAGCGACTTTTGAGCCCACTTTTCTCTTCCAGCAGTCATCACCAATTAATAAATGTGATGGAAGCTATTACCTCTCTTAGCGTTTTTAATTTCGGCGATATATTTATTCCTTCCAGATTTATAGCGACGGCAGCACAGGCGGTAAGCATTTTCTACTCTTATCTAACAAAGGGCGAAATTATCATAATCTAATAAAAATACCTCAGCACACGCTGCTAGAACATGCACATGTGTTTGGAAATTTTAACTCTACTGCACTGCATTTATGGTGCTTTTTATTGGATTTAGGCCTAAGGTAGCTTAATTTTGTTTGGCCGTGATTCAAGCAGTAAACACCTAATCTAAATTCAACAGCGATGCAGATCAAGACCCACTTCAGAACTACCGACACTACTGTTAAGTAATTTCCTAATGCAAGTAGAATAACCAAGCAGAGGAAATTGAAGAAAAGTGGTTTTTACAAGAGATAAGTTGCCGTGGCTACTGCTGTCTCAGAGTGCGCAGACAAAACTATTTAACTACATCATAAGCGATACATGGACCTTATTTAACCGTTGAATAGCTTTGGGGCCACCATCCATTTAAGGTGGGACGTCATTTTCGTTCCCAATCGATAAGGATAACAAAGCGAGTTTGCTTGAGGTAAAACCGCAATTACCATTTAAATGAACAAGCGGTTGTTTCAGCTATCTTTAGCCACAATCCTACTAATAACCTTAATGCCTTATTACTACCACGTATAGCGTATTGACATTGAAAACGGCAGCATTATTACAAATGCGTTGTGCCGCGATTGAATTATTTTAATAAACACATGCAGTTTTCCAAACAGCATGTTTTGTGCGACATCTAGCGAATATTTGTAAGAGAGGAAAGGATCACTCGAGAGGGCGAGATTGACGCATTTCATCTTACAATTAAGCTTCCTTCTACCAACACTCATGTCGAAACTAACTTCTAAATTTTAGGTTGCCTACGATGCAATAATGTGATAAAACTGAATTTAATCTAAATGTTTCGCATAATGACATAGCAATAATAAGGATAGGAAAATTGAGCTTCTGAAAGCTTTAAACACAAATCACGCCAGTTCAGCGCAATTATGCTTCAATCGCATATTAAGCAGCAGACGTCAGGCGCGCAACCAGGGGAGAGCTAAAGGCTGAAGCCTCCACTTCAACACACTTTTTCTTAAAACGGTAATTTTCGCCTCGAAATTAAAGTTTGCTTTTCCCTCTCAGCACAAACCTCTGCCGCAAAATAAACTTTAGCTCTTCCCCAACAAAAATTCTGGTTGTTCGCCTGGCAAACGGGACATAAATTGCTAACTAAAATCTCATTCGCTGCATGAAATCAAAAGCAATAACACCAACAAATCATCGTGTCATTTCTGCTGATAAATGAATTTTCACTGAACTAGTGAAAAATCAGCCGTTAATACTTGATAAAAAAAAAACCGTATTCGGACTGCGACGCCATTGCTTGCACGGAAAAAACTTCAAAAACCGATTAAGCGGTCATAGATCTTGGCAAATGTCATTTGACACGTCGATATGGTACAGATCTTGATCGTACATCCAACACCGGCAATGGTTTCGCGCAGTACGTAGGTCCCTTTGGACAAAGCGCTTTACAGCAATTTTCTATGAATAGTAGAAGTGAACCTTTCCGGTAGTGGCTCCGAAACAGGTGGAAACGCAAGTTGTACCACGCATCAAACAGCCGACGCTTTTTTCATGGCCAGTGGATATAAGAGCCCGTAAGCACAGTAATTTTCAGACGGGTTCGTTTACAGTTTAGGAACCTTAAAATCGTATACCCACAGAGAATTTGCATAAGCATTATTGAAGACTGCGGAACTTTAACGCCGCGATATCTAGAAGTGATAATTAATGCTTGAAGCAATGGAAGAAAACTTCTCTAAACAAAGGTAAAAACGTTCCGAAAGTTCCATTTTTAAAAAAGGGACTCGCTCAGGAAGCTCTCAAGCCTCCTCCTAAACATGGCCTAATGCAACTATAACAGCTATGCAATATTTTAAATACAGAATTTAAACAAATAATCGACTTCTAAAGGCAACTAAAAACAAGATCAATGGCGTTAAAAACCTTTCTCCATTTTTCAAAGTTCAAAATATCACGTTTACTTTACGAGGCTTTAAGGTATTGTGACTGCCATTCCACTTCGCTTTTTTAGTGGCTTGTAGATGGCTTACTATCCTCATCGCCATATTAAAGCAAGTTTTAGAGCGGCGCAGTACGTACATGCTAGTATAGTGAGTCAGCTACAGTATAACGGATGAAGAAGCCAACGCCAGAGCACAAGACTTGAATGGCTAGCATTAGTTTCGTTAAATTGTTTTCTTTCATTGGGCCCAAAATTTTCAGCACAAAGTTGTTCAGAGTTAAGTTATTAAACTCGACAAATTCGTCGTCTTTCACCACTTCACGTTTAACATGGGTCACCTGCAGCAGCTCCAACACCTTGAGCATGAGCAAGCCGCCACTTGATAAATCTTTCACTTTGCTGCGAGCCTTGCTCATGCCGATTAGCCCAGTCTTTGGGTCGAACCTGCAATAGTTCGGATTAAAGTTTTGAAGCATTGCTTCTAAGATAGTCGTGAAAAAGATCGTGCGTTCAAGCCTAGAGAAGATTTCGCTGTTGCAAATTCAGGAAGATATTTTGCATTTTTTGGGAAGTGGTTTCATCAAGCAACAAATTTTGCCAGAATCAATAACGCGTAAGATGAATTCACAGCGTAGTAGTAGTAGTAGTAGACCGAGTTTAGTTACTCGGTCTACTGTAGAGTTGGAGCCATTACAATACGAATCTGAAAGATAAAGAAGTTGTCATCACCCATGCTCTTCCTTGGGCCGGAGGCATGAGAAAAAGCAGTTATAGCCCGGTCCTCACCGTAAACCAAATAAATATCAAGCTAGGGGTGAGTGTTAGTCTACTCCGTGCTAGTCGTCAATACAAACACCAACCAAACGAGTCAGGTTTCATTGGTTAGTGTTTTTAAGTCGCCTCTTACGACATGGTGAGTGAGCAGCTTGATTATTCTAATCCAGTTAAGGCATAGAAAGAAGATAAAGACCGGTTGCTAACTCGCTAATCCCACAGACATTATATTAAGTACTTATGTTTTTTCTTCGCTAAAAATACCCTTCATATTAGCTTTTGATTTTTTGGCAACACACGAGGAAACTCCACTTTATACCTGTTCAGTGCTACAATGGAAACCTGGTTTAGCCTGCAATATATTCCGGCCAGTACTACATAAAAGTCCATTGCCGAACGTAGTTCAACTGTACAGTTATGCAACAAAGTTTAAACTTACTTAGGGAGCCGGTGTCTAGGACACGGCAGAAAGTGAAACAACTGAGGAAGGGAGTACGCGAAGTTGATCAACTGCGGCAGAAAAAACAGCAGCATGGTCTTGCTAAAATGGCCAAGGATTCCAACAACTGCAAAAGTCATTCCAGCTGTGTAACAGAATGTATCTCCGACAAAAACACGGGAAGGGTACCTGCAATTGTACTTTTTCGTCATCGGTCATACAAGGAAAGAGCTTGTTCATGCGGTAGCCCTAATCGAGCCGAGAGGGTAGATCTGGCCAAACCACAAAAATAGCATTTAAAACTGCCCTGCAGCTATCCAAATCGTAAAAACAGATTTAAAAGATGAATAAAATTGCTACCATAATGCAAACATTTTGTAGTTTAATCATCAAAATCCAAAAATCCGGAAGAAGCTATGCTACTGTTATGTAAGTCAAGTGTAACACCACGCATGACTAAGATAGACCTTACAATCTTTCAAAACTGAAACGTTTTACGTTTACGGCCTTGCTGTTTCCACGTACCGCATCTACACCTTTTTAGCAACTTTTCTTTCCATCGAAAATCCCTTCACTCGGCTTATATCTAACGTACAAGTCAACTCCGCAATCGCTTCAACATACCAATTATAACGGAGAAGGCCGAGAGTCGTTGTTAAAAAGGGAATCATGAAGTAAAGGGAGAAACGATGGTACGATGCTGCAGGTCCTGATAGCTCGATGAAGTTATGAACAATGATTGATAAACATATGAATACGGACTGCCCAGCCTCCAAACCATTAATACCGGACAAAATATTGATAGCATTAGTACAGAATATACTCAGCATGCCCATGTATAAATAATAAAGAGGACCTGTAAAAGAAGACTGAATTAAAAAGATAAACCAAGCAGGTTGCTGTTGCGTTTTATACGCCGAATGGGTAAGTTTTTTAAGTTCAAATATGCCTTGCGTCAGTGCCTTGTGAAAAACGAAATATCTTAAAATTACTCATCTCTTAGTTTCATAAAATAATTCTGGAAACACCTTGCAGTTAGAGAGCAAAAATATGTAGCAGGATGTCACCATGTTTTAAAAATCAAACAAGTTTATATGATACGTAAGATACAAATCGCCACTACAACACAATGCAAATTGCTTAAAAATATTGCTTAATACTTTGGAGGTTGTAATGATTTTGCCATACATTGTTTAAAATCAAGATACAAAATGGCAGACTCATTCAAATTATCTACGAGTAAAAAATAATTGATGGATCTCTCTCTGCCCAAAACGATTTTCAAAAACACAATTGGATGCGTTACACACAAGGGAACACCGTTCCGAAATGCTTTTTGGTGGATGTGGTCCTGTAGGAGCAGCGCACACCTCTGCATTGAAACATCTTTTAAGTGACAGCATCGAATGGAAGTCTTTCTAACGAGTAGAAGTGTTCACACCCGTTTTGAACATTACACAAAAAATCAACCGTTTTGTTGCTGGATACGCAACATGCACAAGTACGCCTTTGATCAAACACTTTCACCCACACATACTAGACTCACCAAGCTGAACTTCAGTGCCAATGAATGCACGTACAAACTTGGGCACAATGACTGAAGTGTTTCCTATATTCGTGTAGTACACCATAAGCAACGGCAGTGAAGCAATGGCCGGTAGGAAGAGCTTTAGCCGCCATTTTAAATTTAACACGTCATCAGCAAATCCGAAAAGTGTCATAAAACAAATGGAAAGCAAGCCACTGTTGAATTGAATAAACTCTCTACATAACAGAAAATGCTATTTAAGGCACTAGGAAGTAAAGTGTTTAACAGCAAAATGTGAACCAGCATTGTAGACAAAACTCAATTTTTATTAAATCTAATGTAGTTTCTTTAGTTTTCTTGCAATCAGTTTCATGGCTATGGCTGAGCGCTTCGATTTGGCTACATGATGAACTACTAGTGCAATCTAGGTAAGACTGGGCATCCTGAGATCGTAATTAATCCCAAGAGTTTTACACTTCTTACCACCTGCCGCAATTCTCGAAAGGCACCACCACCTGTCTGCCCCATAAAGATGGAGGTATCCCGTATTCCGTTAAGTGCCTTTCCCAGGGATACGACAAACGAACTTGCCGCATTTTTCTCCACACTATCGTTTTCGTGCTAAGCATCAAGCAGGATATCTGTGAACAGCAATTTTCAAAGTCTTCCGGGATGACTCGACAAGGAAATCAATACCAGGACAACCGAATGCAAAGTGGACGTACTGACCGCGACACCGTAGCGCCGATGAAGCTTGTAATCCAAAAATGATAAAAAAAAAATTACATTCTTTTGCATAAGCAACAAATATCTAAATTTAAATGAAACTTCTAGTAACATACTTTCTATCAAAGTCAAATATTGAATTTGTTGATGCTTGACTGGTAGCGTTGGATTGAAATTGACTGAGAAAAAATAACAAAGTTGGTTCAGTAGTCACTTAAAAACAAAACGAACATCGAAGCTAGCCTATTTACATTTCGAATACACAAGAAACAACCGAATACACAAGAAACAAACATGCTTAAAACATTACTATCACATTCTTACCTTGGATTGTCTTTGGACATAAAGGCAAAAGGCATAAAAAAGACCAAACATGTCAAGTATACAGCACTTGAAATCACGCCTAATCCTTCTGGTATTTTAGTGTCATATTTTTTGTTTAAGTCTCTACCATATCGATTTGAAGCTAAGAAGATTTCAGCAAAGGCAGGAATCAAATGTACAGTTCCAAAATATCCAAAAATCGAAACAGCAATATTACAAAGAAGGACGTAAACAAAATCCATTTTGAAATGTTTCTTTCTCGGAAGTTAATTCCCAAGAACCATTAACATGAATTGACACGAAATAACAGGTAGAACTCCAAAGTAGACAAAATTTTTGAAAGATATGAATATTCCAGACAATAGGCCACTACTGATACGATATCCTAGTTTAAATAAGAAAAGCAAAGCACTCTTCAACATTCCAGACAATAGGCCACTACTGATACAATATCCTAGTTTAAATAAAAGAAGCAAAGCATTTTTCATAATCGACACATTTTAGTGATGTCTAAGTCCTGCAAAACAAGTCATACACAAAAATACAAACGTTGAATTTGCAAAATACTATATTATCAGTAAAGCTTGGGAAAAAAATTAAGTCGGTTGCAACCAAACCAAAGCAGTTCAAGTGTTCGCGGGGTCTTTATAGCAGCGCTATGTAGGTAGTTAATGCTAACAAAAGCCCCACTAAATGGAGTGTATATGGTATATTGCGCCAAATGCGATAGGCCAATCCCTAAAGTGCCGAACACCCGAGCCAAAACCGAACAAAACTCCTTTCTTCGGGAATCGGCAACCCTAGTAGCAGCAAAAACCTTATTCTTTGAATAACTAAAACCAATGACATCGCTACATTTATCAAATATAACCGGGCAGGCGAAACCGGGGCTCGCGAGTCGCACGCTGCTCTTTTAAAGGCTAGTTTCTTTTACACTTAAATAGCGTAAAAGTTTTTTGTTTTTCTATTCAATTTTATGCGCGGAGCGTTTTTGCCCGTAAAATAACTTCAAATAGACAAACAAAAATATTTACTTTACGCCTAATGGAAACTAGCCTTAAATCGCGTTGTTTTTATCAGTGATGGAAGCTCAAGGGTTAATGCCAATTAACACATTGTAAATTTGGATACAAAATTCGTGAATTCAAGCTTTGAAAACAGTGATTTCCCCCCAAAATGTCTCTAACTTCATTTTGGATGCAAAATACGTCAATTCAGGCTTTGTTACGATTAATCTCCAAAAACGCTTTTCACTTTCGATTTGTATGCACTAAAACTGTGACTCAGCGGTGCGGTTCTTTCAAATTCAGTTAGTGTCGTACGTAGCTGTAGCGTGAGGCAAGTGTGGCCACCCCTGAAATATAAGATGCAATCAATGTGGCACTCATTTCCCATGCTTTACCAAGTTAGAAGAGCGAAACTGTTAACTCAGCGACTAGTAAGAGACGACTTTTGGGCACCTACCGATGGCATTCCACGATTTTGGTGGTGGTGCTACCAGTCTGCAATTTGTTTTATGACATAGTTTGCATAAACTGCCGCTCTTTTTAACCCCGACTTTGATTGGGTTTACGGTATGAACCTGAGTTAACGTTTCGTACCGTGCCGCAACCCAAAGTGGAGATGGAGTAAACAACCACAATGGCTTTTTTCGTAGTCCAAGATAACAGAAACATTCAAATGTATGTAAAATAGGTTGTCATTAGTGCTAGACAGTTACGTAAGCCATGCTAAAAGAAACGAGTCAGAACACTAACGTTGACGCAATACATATACTTTGCGGTCACTACTTTGTACTTGATCATTCACCCAATCATTAAATCTAATGCGAAAATAGTGTATTACTGAAACAACCAATCAAATCAAGAAAGACAACGCATTTAAGTAATAGTAGTTACTGGAAATCTTTTAAATTGTAGATTGGGTCGACAAAGATAAATAGAAATGAATACAATACCGTTATGTGCGGTCCACAAATGATAAGAGTAGCCAACAGGGTGTTTCAAAAAAATGCACTAATTTTAAAATAGGTGTGGTACTTGTGCAAAATAAATGATGCAATAATCATATTTTTGTTTTAGATAACCTAATATTTTTATCTATGTAATATAATATGGTGAGATTAGCGAATGAACAGCGCATAGAAGTGATTGCATTTTGGCATTAAAGAAAAAATGTTATTTAAGTTCATCGTGACTGTCACGCACTCTCTCAAGTATCGAAACCGCCACAATGAAAAACCAGTGCTAGAAGAGTTCGCAAATTTAAAAATGATGGATCTATTGGTGATTTGTATTTAGAAAATAGTGGAAGACCAAAATCAGGAAGAACTGAAGATAATTTTGAAAGTGTTCAAGAATCAATTAGGAAAAGTCCGAAAAAATCCATCCGCCAATAATCTGCAGAAACAGGCATTGCAACTGCATCTGTGTTCAGAGTATTAAAAAAATGACCTGCATGCTTTTCCAGGCAAAATTTAGCCACAAAGTCAACTTACTTAACAACAAAAAACAAAGAGATTGAAATTTGCCTGATGGTTTTCGGAAAAAATGAAAGCAATGACTAATTTCTTCAAAGAATTCATACGACAGATGAATGTCATGCATATTTGTGTCGAAAAGTGAACAAATAAAACTGTGGTTACTGCGGTACTGCTAATCTTAATAATGACTTAGTTGAAGAAACAATAGGATTCGTACTCAAAGTCACTGTATGGGTAGCAGCTGGATGGTTTGGGGTCATTGGCTCATACTTCTTTGAAGATGTAAATGGTGACACCTTCACAGTCAATCTAGTTAACTGTCAAAAAATGATTGATCTTTTCCTCAGCGATTGATTTTTCTTCACAAGGACGATGAATCACCACCTTATTCTCCAGATTTAACTCCATCAGATTTTTTCTTACGGGGGTTATCTCAAAAATAGAATTTATGCAAATCCGATATTTTAAAACTTTAGCCAATTAAAAGACAACATCGGTCGTGAAATAAGAAACATTGACAATGAACTATAACAACGCATAACATTGCAGTTTGCATGGGTCATTGGGCGTCGAGATGCTTGAACATGCGATGTGAATTCATATTCAAATATTCATTGGTTATTTAGGTGCTTCCCCTATAATGTTTAAACACAAGTATTTCATCTTTCTCAAATTCAAACATGCTTTCATCAAACACTGTTGTTTCTAAAGTGGGTACTTTTTTTGAAACACCCTATATATTAAAGCTTAGCGAGGCATTGCAGGATCGTTTGACTAATGAACCGACTGTGGCTATAAAAATAAAAATTTTGAAAACCAGTAATTCATGCATAACAATTACAGTCTGCAACATCCTAAAAAAATAAAATCGTTTATCTTGCAGATGTAAAAACAGTTACACCTCTGAGTTCTGAAGCAATAATATGCGTAATAAAAAGCACTTTTTTCAGTTTGTGGAAAATTGTTTTGGCTTATCTCTCCCGCAAAACTTAAAAATCATTTCTTTCGGGGGCCCGTTAAGCACTTGCCTCCTACATTCAAATGTCTCCCACTGGCTGGAACCCCTGGTACAGCAACTGCTATACAAATCTGAACAAAAGCTACCAAAATTGCGGTTAAATACCAGGTTTTGCATGAAAAGAAAAAAATAAAAACATACAAAATAAATTTGAGCGATGGGCTAACGTATTAATATTAAATAGACTTTGCAAACCTATACGCGAAATCGTATATGCACTTAGTAGGTATTAAGGACTGAACAAGTTTGAAAAACAGTTGTACTTTGATAAAGCCTTGGCAGGGCCAGAGTCTCTATGGCTCTTAGCCACATCAATATCTAATCAGCAACAAATACATCTGGCCAAACATGACCAGTCCAGATGAAACGACCGGTAAATCCTACGTAATAAACCATCATTGCACATTGCAGCTAGTATGCAATGTCGTTTGGTCTAAACTGATTACTGCGAAACACTGTGCGGGTAACCTGAAACGTAAAATAAAAATCGATATGTTGAAAGAAGAACAAAGCCTAAAACTGAGCAAATTGCTTGAATAATGAGAACAGTAATAGTCAAGTCAACTTCTTTCATTGGTCCCATAATTTTTAATACAATATTAGTTAATGTAAGATTATCGAAATCCCAAGTTCCACCAGGGTTTTTCACGAGAGAAATGAGTTGACACCGCTGCAATTTCGAAAGAATCTTAAATCCATAACCGCTTCTCAGAACTTTTTGATCGATTCTAACCTTACTGCATTCCATCATCCCAGTGCGACTATTTAATCTAAAACATAATTAACTGTGTGATACAATGGGTATCAAAACATGTCATTTGAGCATTTCATTCTTGTAAATAATGCCTAAAAAGTGTGACCTCTGATTGATCATCTTGACTAAGGTGGTCGGTTTATTATTGAGGTGTTACATCACAATGGCAAATGGCAAGTTGTTCTACAAAACGGTAGCAGTAGAGTAATATTATGCATTTATATTTCCCCGCTTCCCAAAACTTGGACGTTCTGGTTGAGTGCGTCTATCACTAATCGCTGGGTTTTAAGCCACACTTTTTCTATAACAGCACAGCACACTAAGTAATGGATGCTCTTCATAAAACTAACAATAGTGTTTTACCAGGGATTCGAACTTTTAGGATTTTTGTTCTGAAATCAGGTACAATTACCACTATACCGCGATGGCTGCTCTAACAAAACAAACTTAAGGTCAATGCACCATGCCCCATTCACTCCAATCCCCACTAACCAGAACAAAAAATAGTTTCCATCTCAATAATCTGTTCAGAGTTAAAAAACCATCCCAACAAAAAATAGAACCCTCAAAAAAATTAATTTGAGACACTCACTTGGGTGATCGGTCATCTGGAAATGGCAGTATGTGCAAAAACTGTGGCAACGAATACAAAAAATTAAATGCTTGAGGAAGAAAGAATACTAGCATTGTTTCGGCTATGTGTCCATAGATTCCAATGATGGCAAATACTGCACCAGCGAAAAAGCAAAAAGAATCTCCGACAAATACCTTAGCAGGATGCCTGAAAAAAAACGAAGTCAACCAACATTTTGAAACAACACCAACAGCAATATAAAATATTGTCTATGTCTAAAACACAAGGCAGTCTTTACACCTTAAAGCAGTTTTAAGCAAAAATTACCACCAGTCAACAGATCTTGAAAGTTTTTCATGAAACAATTAGGTGGTGTAATGACGATAAGACTATGCGTTGTATTTCAAAATAAGCTACCCAAAACAATAAACAAACAATACGAACTATTCAATAATAAGTGTACTGTAAAAAGATGCAAGTATTTTATCAATCTGCTTTGACTCACAAACCGATCTTTTGATTTTTTTTACATTACATAACTGCTTTTAATCTGGCACTAGCAAAGCATCATTGCTTGAAAATGCACTGCACTACTTTTTCAAAAATCTACTGTCAATTAACAAACTAACTTTGCACTTGTTGGTCCTAAGTCAGGTCATTTTTCTATGCAAACTAATCTACAACAAACCAGTTGTAATATAGCAATCCAAATGATGTTCCGACAAACGGTATTAAAAAATATAAAGAGAGCTTGTGCACATTGAATTCAGCTCCTCGTAATTCCACAAAGTTAAACAATATAATAGACACACTTATAACTATAGCCTGGCCAGCTTCAATTCCATTGACTCCAGACAACAAACGAATTGAATTGATATAAAACAAGCCTGCTAAGGTTAAGCCAACGTAATACAGAATACCTTAATATAAAGAAAGTATAAATTTTTAAAAACATATTGTGGGCGAGTTTTTATTCTTCATTTCAGTGTGAGACCCATCCTAAAAAGCACATAAACCCAAACAAAACTTATGGTCGTTTGAAATCGAGATAAAGTGAATAGACCACAGTGACGTAGGTTTTATTTTATTTATGCATATGAGCACATGCTCGGTTTGCATGTCTTTCGTCAGACTGAGCGTGAGCCACCACGACAGGTAGACTGCTTGGCACTCACCACTTGTCTGCCACATGGAGGCATCCCGTTAAGTGCCTTACCCAAGGACACAACAAGCAAGCTTGCCGGCTTGTTCTCCACACTATCCCTATGTGCTGAGCGCCAAGCAGGAAAGCTGTGAATACCATTTTTTGAAGTTTTTTGGTATGACTCGACTTGGGGAATGAACCGCAGGTCTACCAACTGCGAAGCGAATGCTCTAACTGCTATGCCATTGCGTTGGTGCAGTGACGTATGTTAAGTAATCATGCTGTCACTAGACCCACTGACTGACACTACAGATAACTAAAATGGTTATTGTACATTCAGCTTTTTGCACTTTAAGATCGTTATTTGAATACCGCTCTTCTGCATTATATCAATACTGCTTGCTGAGATATTCTTGTCTAGCTAGTATACAAATAACATGCTTTTTAAAATCTTTCAGCCTGCAAAGAAGTAAGCAGACTCCAAGTAGCCAAAGATGACGATACAGACCTGGAATGCTTAAAGCGCAGCCTGAGTAAGAATATTTTTGGGGCCCGTGACTAGTCATGTGAAAATTGTCCGCAACAAAATTCAAGTTCAGATTGCTGACTCCCAACATTAAAAACCATCACGCAACATCAGTGCTGTATTGACCCTTCCCGGTGTTTTTTTTTATTCCGTCTTCAAAAAAGAATTCAGTTTGCAAAATCAAACTTCAAAAAAATTTCTCTCCAAAAGCAAAGTGCTTCACCTTCAATTCCCAGGCAACATCAATCTCTCAGTGATTTTGCCTTTTCAGATATGATAACCCTAACTTAGACCAGTTGAACCCCCAACAAATAGCCTTTCTGCAGCTCCTCAAAACATCACATCACTGAAATGTTGCCCAAAACTGTAAAAACTTCAGGCTCCTCTAACATAGAATTATTACTGTTTAATGCAACAAAACAAACCTAAATGAATAACTGCTATTGGTAAGAACCATCCAAAAAATACTGGAAGTGCAACTGTTGTCTTGCCTTCCATGGAACAATACACAAGCATTATCGGAAGCAGAGCAATCAATGGAAAACAAAATTTTGTTTGTTGATCCATCTCCAACAGATCTCCAATAAATCCAATCAATGATATCATACAAATAGTAGTCAGTCCAGAAGTGAGATAAATAATTTCCCTAAAATAAATATTAATCAATGAGGTTATCTTTGGAAGACAGCCGCAAAGTCAGTAAACATCACACACTCACACTTCTTTGCCAAACTCAGCTACAATAAAACTAAAGACACGAGTTCTCCCTAAAGTTCTACTACCCGAGTGTGAACGACACAAACTACTGCAGTTAACCAACCCCATTTTAAATTACCCCATAACCTCGGATAAATATATTTGCAACATTATCTTTCAATCTAATATAGCTATCAAAAATAAAATTGGACATAGTATTTAGGTTTGTAACACTTACAAATGATCTTGAGTGAAAAATTCATTTAATATTTCCACAGAGAATCCTGGAACATGTTTATCACTATAAAATAAAATTTGCAATCATAATTTGAATACTACGCAGCCGCCACTGATGCTAAATTAGTTATCATAACACAATGCAATCCCCTTGTGTCCAAGCCTATTCATTTTATTTTCCTTCTTTTTGTGAGATAAGCAAACATGTAAAAAGACTCAAATTTGTGAATACAAACAACCAAGGATGCAACATTAGAGGTTGTAATACAAGACATACGGGATGTCTGTCATGCCACCAATCCACAGCAAAATATATCGGTTAGTGCTTTTTTGTTCTGCAACAAATGCATTGTACCCTCTTTTCTCATATGATGTTGATTATTAGTATGAGTATCACTAAAAGTGTTTTAACTGCAAAGCAAATTTCCAATTAGTCCTTTTTTGTTCTGCAACAGATGCACTGTACCCTCTTTTCAGATATAATGTTGATTATTAGCATGAGTATCATAAAACGTGTTTTAACTGCAAAGCAAATTTCCAATTCAATATACCAAACAAGATACGAAACAGCATATTTTACTTACTAAATGAGATTTTTGAACAAGAAAGCAATACCAGTTTTTTGCTGCATAAAAGCGAAAGGAATAAGAAATACTAAACACATCATGTATATAATGCTTGTAAAAATTCCAAATCCATCTGCGATTTTTATAAACAACTTTTTGTGCTTGTCTTTAGTGAATAAATGAGCAGATAGAAAAATGAGCCGAAAGCGTGGTGCTAAAACCAAAGTCATGATGCATCCAATTAAAGAAATTATAAGGTTTATGAGTAGAACGTAGCTCGTCTCCATTTAAACAATCCCAAAATTTGTTCCCAAACTCTTTAGCTTTCAGTTTTTTCTCAAAAAACTTTAAAATATTAAGAGAAAAGAACTGGACAGTTGAAGCATACTAACTCCATAACCATGTTTCGTAGAGGTCGCTGAGGTAATCAATAGTCAACAATATAACAGCAAACTTGTGTTGTTGTTCTACATCACATAATAATATTAACTTGACAAATCTATTGCTTCTTCTGCCTAAAAAAAACATAATTAAACAAAATCCTTTCACAAACTACGCCTTCTTATTCTGTGTATCACACAGAAAATTTCATTAAGTAGGTCTATGCATAACCACACTTGATTCTGCAGTTCAGAACAAATAATGTGAAATGTAAAAGCAACAAAAGGAAACTAAACTACGTAGGCATACAGCAAAATACATGTTCATGGTACTGATAGAGATACGAAGTCAATAAGATTACTATAATGCAATACGACAAACTGCAACTATATCTATAAAATCAACAAATTCTACCTTATTCTATTTATTTATTTATTTATGCATATGAGCTCATGTTCTGTTTGCTAGTCTAAGTTCATGATTTGTTTGCAAAGCTAGGTCACTGCAACAGGTAGACTGCTCGATCCCCCCACCTGCATGCTCCACACTCTCTCTTTGTGCTAAGTGCCAACCAGGGCTGTGACTGCCCAAAAAATCCTTTATCAAGGTAAGCTAGTTAATTGTGAGACAGCGTTATTTAGAATTTTTAATTGTTTGTCTTCCTGAGTGGATTTCTTCTAAAAAACCATCGTTTGCATATAACTTTATACAATGTACACTACATAAAGATACCCCAATTACAAGGAACTACAAATATAAATAACAATTCCAATCACATATTTGTTTTAATTGATGCTTTCTTTTCCTAGCACACTCTATGAAAGTAGGTCTATGTATTATCACCGCAATGATGTAAGGTAATTAGAGCACATGCTTGGAAGTCGGTTGGCCCGGGTTCAATTCCCTAGTCAAGTCGTATGAAAGATTTTAAAAATTGGTATTAACAACTTTCTTACTTGGTTCTCAGGAGAAAAGAGATGGTGCGGAGAGAAGCTGGCAGGTTGGCTCGATATGATGTTGGGCAAGGCACTAAACGGGATTCCTCCATCTTAATGTAGCAGATAGGTGGTGGGGCAGACCAGTTCACTAGTTGTTGTGGCCCAGTCTGATTAAAAACAACCAAACATAACATGAGCTCGTATGCATAAATGAATACACTAACCCTCATGAATTGCATAGCACACAATGTACACCCTTCAAATTGTCTCAAGAGTTCTGTTGGTTTGTTTTTCTTTTTTGTAGTTATGTGCTCAGGCCATTTTAGGCCCATGGGACCTCTTATGCACTCCTTTTTAATCATATTAGTGTAAACTCCAGAGTCAAACTTAAACTCAGAGTTTTTGGTCAAGTCGAGCAGTCTACCATCGTGGTTGCCCAGTTTCACCAACAAATTGGCCCTACTCCATCTGCCGATTCCTTGGTGAGACTCAGTAACCACAACAAGTAGACTGCTTGATTCTATCAAATGTCTGCCACATAGAGATGAATGTATAGAATTACGTGCCTAAAGACACCCTAAGCAAACTTTCTGGCTTGTTCTCCACACTAGGCATTTCATGCTGAGTGCCAAGTAGAACAGCTCTAAATACAATTTTTAATATCTCTTAGTATGACTCAACAAGGAAAATCAACTCCAGATCTACCACCTGCGAGGCAAAGACTAAAACCACTAAACCCTTGTGCCAGTGTCATAGAAAGCCACTCAAAGTTGAGATCATTTCTTGACTAATTTTTGTTTATTTCTTGATTAAAGATGCGAGTATCAAGACTAAACTTTCTGACATGCTTTGATCCTTATTCAATTCACCTCTTGCAACCACATTGCACCTGACTAAATGGGTAAACACCTGAAGTTACCGTGTTTTGGCAACAGATAAAGCAACATTCACTTAAGCGTTCTTTAAGTTGAAAGATGCTTTCAGTTATCGTTAGGTATAACAGTGACCAATAACATACAAAATTGTTCAAGTTTTAAAATTCTTAGTTCACTGCTATCAAAATCAAAAATTTACGAGAGAAAGTAATTACGTTATGAAAGCTGGGACCATGTTCATAAAATAAAAAATGTTATCAAAAGGCTCAATGAAGTCAGCATCCGAACTAAATTGATAGATTTAAAATACTGTAATTTACCACGTACAAAACTAACGAAACAACAATGTAACAAAATGGTACAATTGGCAATCAACAAAATCCAGAGCAGAGCTTGACACAGCAAAAACCAAAACCAAAAATTGCTAGTTTTGTTCTACAACATTTTGAAACAAGAGATCAGACAGCTTTCCTAACTTCCTCTGCGACAAAATGTAGCTGTCTCCACAATAGTTTGAAAAATTATTTTCAGAGTTCCAAAAAATAAACAATTAAAATTGGACCACCAGGTAAGTATATTAACAGTGCTTATCAGTATATTCAAATTGCAGCTTCAGTTTACTGTACAACATAGTTAGCAATACTCGATTGTATTGGACCATAAACTTTTATTTTTCAGTGAAGCAAAATACATCAAGTACTGTCTTTGATATCAGGTGTATTCCCTGAATCTACATTAGTTTCTATTGATACGGGCAATTGATTAATGTTTTCACTTTCATTTGTTTTATTTGGTCCATGAGTGCTATGTTCATTTTTATTCTGAACAGCGGTTGTCAAATTTTCGACTGAAGTTGAAGGACCAGCAGTGTCATTTTTTTGGGTAGTATTGGAGACGGACAAGCTTGGTTCATCATCCGAACCACTGTCGGAAGAGTCAGTAACATCATCCATGCCTAGCCAGAGTTTGCTTTTTTTAACAACAGGTTCTTGTTTGGCAGGTTTTGCATTAATGTTGCTACGTTTGCTAGCTTGTAGTCCAGTTTTAAGTGCATCTTCCACTAAATCAGAAGTTTCTTCAAGCTTTTTTTCATAATCTGGATCATTGAAATAATGTTTTGGACGTTGCATTTGCCTTTCCAATTTTTCGATTTTTTCTTGTTCTTTTTGTTTGTCTTTGTCAGCCTTGTTTTTTACCCACTCAAGCAATTTCTTTTCATTATTAACATCCCGCATTCGGCGGCCACTTAAATCACGACAGGCTTCATTATTTGTCGTCTTTTCAATCTGAGACCCGATAGCTCTTAGCATTGATCCAAAGCCACCTTTGCCACCTTTCACAGCAAGATGGACAGAGTACATTTCATTTCGCTTTAAACTGTTGTTACGGTCAACTGCAAGCCCATTACTAGTCACATAAGTAAACTTGGCAAAATTGAAAGGCAAAAGACCGCATTTACTCAAATGATCACAAAGATCTCTAACAGTCCAATTTACATCAATTTCAGCTGCATGTTGATACAACGATGCCTCTGGGAAACTAACATATACCTTACACATTATGTATCTTTGTAACACCAGTTTAGTGTTTCTGAAAAGAATAAGCAGTTGTAAAAAACTTAAATAATTAAAAACTAAATCTCACTGACGTTTGCAAAAAAGTTCTGCAATTAATGTAAGTTTTAAGCACATATTTTGCAATTTCGGTAGCAATATCTAGTCTCAATTGTATCATATTGCAATAGAAAAAATGTGAGCTCAAATCGTGTTAAGTTTTTCTATTCAATAAAACAGATCTTAAGAATTTAATTGATAGCTGAGAAAAACAATGCATTTAAGTTTAAGAACTAAGAAAAACAGAACTTTTTATGAATTAAGAGTGAGCTGCAATACACAGAATCAAATTTGTTTTGGAGGCATGATAATTAACACAGCCTAAATAGACAAAAAATAACGCGTTTTCAAATATTAACTGTTGTGCAAGTTTATCAATATTTTTATTCACCAACCTTGAATTATAGCACAACCTTAATGATTGAACATAACAAATTAGTAGTGGTAGCAATAAGCCAGTAAAATCACTTATTTGCTAAGTGTTTAAACGGAAAACATTGCTATTGTTATTCATAACACCACAAGCACATTTTATGATCATAAAAAGAACATGTTGCCACGACATTTCTGTTGGGTTCAGTCAATTTCTTGTGGCACCAGTCTGCACCATACGCTAAAGATGTGTGCTCTGAATAATGTAGTAATATTGATTGGCTATCAGTATCAGTATTTTCACAGTTTAAAATTACAAAACCATTGTGCATGCACGCTGCTAAAAGTAGATTTCTGTTGCTAGGAGACCATTTCAAACGCCACACACCTCCCCCAACATGTTTTTCTGAAAGAGGTGCTCTGCGAACACAGCGAGTGTCCCACAGTCTAACATGCTCATCATAGCTGCCAGTTGCTAACAAGTACTCTCTGTGAGGATTACAATGCATACTGCACACTCCCATCTGGTGGGAACGATTAGAAAAAGTGCAAGTGTTAGTGCGAGTATCCCAGCCTTTAAATATGCAATCATCCCCACCAGAATACAAAATTGAAGGATTGTAAATATCAAAACAACATATCCAAGCTTCAAAATCATGGGCTCTCCAACATGCTGTTCTAGTAACAGAAGATTCAGACAACTGAAAAAGCTGGATTTTACCATTTGAACTACTTGAAGCTAATTGTGGTACAAGAGACGAGTCAATTTCATTGCACCAGCTAAGTGACAATGCAATAGAAGTTTCTTCGTTGCTGACAGCTTGGCTTAATTTCAAAGTATCTTCATCAGGAATAAGCTTGTACAAGCTGATTGTTCCTAGCGCGTCAGCACAAGCTAGAAAAGGCTTATTGTCAATAGTTTGATGATAGCACCATTTAACGTCAAGTATTCCAACACTATCAACTCGAGCATGTTTATTCAAAGATATATTTTCGTCTACAGATTCTAAATTGAAGGACTGAAGATAACCAATTCTAGTATTTTCACAGTTTTCTTGCTTGTTTTCGACCAAGTGGTAAGTAGCAAGAACAAAATAGTGACAAAACTGATTGACTGGACAAAATTCAACAGAGTCAGCACACAATTCAGTGTCAACCTCAAACAAAGTCCTTGAATTAAACATCACAAATAGTACTCTTAAAATCACAGCTTTTACGAATTTGAATATATTTGGGGAAACATGATGTTATTATTCAATGCAGATGGGACATTCAATAATTTACTTGAAGTAAAACGCAGTGGCAACTATGATCATAGAATTATCTAATACTTAAAAATTGCAAGCACAATTCAAAATATCAATTGCTAAACAAAGAAATTTCAATTTATAAATCTTGCAAACAAACAGGCTCAGGCTTAAAAATTTGGCATCAGTGTTCACTATCAATTTTTGCAAATTTTACAAAGTCTCTAACCCATATTCACCAACAAACATTGAAGGAAAGAGCACTTGCTGTCGCTTGAAAGCATGTCCCTTGACACATATTGACTTGAACCTAAGCAAATCGCCAAACAGCTTAAGAGTAATTTTGCTGGACAGGCAGATTTAGTATTATAGTATTCAGCTATACTAAATTCTAGTATTCATCTGAGTCCTTTATCCAGTTTTAAGTGCAGTTAATATCCTACAAAAAGTTACTGTATCTCTTTTACCGCACTATAAACTTTGATCTCAGACGTGACAAATATCTTCAAAAAGCATTGTAAGAAAATTAATACAATTAACGCTAAACTAGCCCGATTTTACAACCACTTTTCTTGTTTTTGCAGGCATAAACATTCTGGTTCAGAGTATTAGGTCACGATAATTATAGAAAAAGCGTTTGATGAAAGGAACAGAACATGAGTGCTTAATAATAAGTAACACAAATATTTAAGCGTTGTCAAAAAAAAATTTAAGGCATATTTATGTGTCATATGCTATACAATATGTGACCTTGTTGACTGGTTCTAATTACATAGCTACTGAGCACTTTAGTTCATAAGGTACATTTTTGCTTAAATTCATAAAAATCATGCGATCTGACATAAAGTTGGGATCTGTTCAAATTACCCTAGATTTAGTAAAACAATTCAGCTAAAAAACACCAACATCTTTATCTTAGTACAATCATTATCTTGCAATGAATTTATCAATCTGACACAAAAAGTATAGAAGTCTAATTTATAACACATCATGCAGTTTAAATTACTACTCAACTAAATTTATATCTATACTTCATACCTTCTCCATTTACACAGCCAATAGCCAACAGCATTTAAAAACAAGAAGAGTTTCACAACGAAAATATTAGATCTGAACCACAGCAAATATTTTTGGAAGATGCTGCAGAAAAAGACAGAAAACTTCAGTACTTTTTTACTTTTGACTGCCATCTTTTAGGGCAAGTAAGTCGTCATATCTAAACACTAGTGATTACAATAGGATTGTCAGGAGACTGTGAGAAGTTAGAAATCTACTGCTAATCCTGTACTTGCCAGCAACTCAAACCCTACTCCCTAATAAATGGGTAAGTGTTTTGGTCATGTGGCGTTTGCTTACAATGACAAGCTGCCACTGAAAAAATATTGATCAAAACTTGGATAACATCAGGGTTTTTTTAGGCGTTTTGGGGACCTGATTGTGGTCCCTAAATATAAAATCGGGTCCCTAGAATCAGAGAAAATTATGTATATGTAATGAAGTGCAAAACACATCTAATCATTTTAAATTAAACAAATATTTTTCAGGCCCCTACAGGTCCATGTTGGGCACCTAACATTTTCCTCAAAAAAACCTTTATACCACCAAACCCTTGGCGAAATTTTACAATTAATTGAAAACTAATTTTTGCATTTTTCGCAAAAAAAACGCCAGTGTTGTTGTAATTTTGACCAACAATTTTTCAATATTATCTAAATATCATACACAAATATACCACATTTAAAACACCTTCTCCTTTACAGAGATTAGACTTGGGTTGCTGTCAAGTTTAAGATCAGCAACAAAAACCTAACTGCTCTCAGTTATACGAAAAAAACGTGCAACATATTGCCATATTTATTGGTGTTTAGATACCATGCTTTAAGTTGCCCTAAAAAAATGGCAGCTATAGCTAAAAGACTTCTAAAAGCTCAAGATCAAACTATATTCACATTGCAAACACTACAGATGCTAAGCAATCAACTCCAAACGAAAGCTCATAACATAAATTTGTTGAGTTTTCTGCAAAATTTCACATTTCAATTTTTGACAATAATGACCAAGACCATCATTTATATTTTCACTCAAAAATTCTTTTGCCAAGTCTGAGTAAGTTTATTTAACATGGTTTTAACAACTTAACAAAGAGGTCAAAAAAATAAATATCAAGCCGTTTTTACATGAACGCGATTGTTAATTCGAAAATTTAATGGTCAATTGCATAATGCATATGCAGACTTAATCGCTGAAAGTGGAAGCAAAGATGGCTGTGCAGGCAGTGTATAGAGGTAGCACATTGCCGGCACTGTCTCGATTGGCTGCATTACCCTTTTAGTAGGACCCAACTGATCAACTGTTCACATACGCTCAGATAGCCAAATAGCAGTTTTGCAACCAGTCTGAATTACTGATTTTAATGCACTGTAGGCTGGTGCTAATTCTGCATCATGTTCAATGCCAGTGTCATGGTGTTCCATCTCTTCATCTCGAAATTTCTTAATTGTTTCAAGAAGGTCATCTCTATCTGTAGAACTCTTAACTTCTAAAAGCTCCCTTATTTGATTGTTGTAATGCTCGGTAATTGTCTCTTCAACAGCAACAGTGCATGCCATTGCAGCTTTTTTACCTAATAAAGCAGTACCTGCTCCAAGAACAAAACCAGCCACGTTCCACACTGGAGTAAAAACTGTAGGCCGAACTCTGTGCTTTGGAATTAGTTCCTTAAATGTTTGTAAATGGTGTTTTTCTTGGTCCCACATGTGCTGTATAAGTGGACCTACATCACTTTTGCCAAGGATTGCCATTTGACCAGCATATATTCGATCAGCTCCAAGCTCACCAGCATGATCAACTCTTATTATTCGATCATACAATTTCCAGTCACCGCTTTCTTTGGAAACACATCTCCTCTGAACAAGAACCAAGGAAAATCTTGCAGTAAAATTATAATTAAATTTCATGCATTTCAAAATCATATTCAATCAACAACATAAGGCAAGGCTATTAAATAGGGATAATCCACTAAACAATGGACCTACAGTAATACACTTATGTTGTATTAGGTGCCACACAAACTAAAACTGTTTAGACTACCGCACAGACATGTATTCATATTAATCCTTTTCTTAAAATTAATATTTAATGAGACGATGCAGACAAGATAATCACAAAAGCCTTTGAGACTTAGATATCCCAATGGTTTTTAGCATCCTCACACTGGAAACAAAAAATACCTGAGGTATATTATACAATGTGATCTTTTTTCTTACCTGCATATTTGCTGTTTTTCAGGATTTTTTTTCAAACAAAAATACTTGAAAGTGTATCCTTTAATGACTTATTCACTAGAAAGCCTTTGTTGGCTATATGAAAAGATATTTCCATGCAGACCTGCACAGGCCGTAAACATGGGCTCTACTACACTTGGTGGCACAGAGCAAACTTTATCACACTGCAGAGAAAACTTGATTAGGCTTAAAATGAAGTTTTAAAGGACACAATGAAGATTCTGTAAAGTATAAATGCACTACTCTTGCCGCTATTGATGACAGTGGCAGTGTTCCCTTTAAACGCAAAAAAAAAGTGCGAATTTGCGAAATTGTGTCCGGCGGATTCGCAGTTAAAATTCAAAAGTGCGTAAAAAATGTCCGGCGGTTTTTGGTAACTTTTTCACTTTGTTAAAATTTTTGCAATTTTTTCAGCAAAATCTTAACCAACTGTTAAATGTATGGGGGACAGTGAAAAGAAATCCTAGTTAGAACAGAGGCTTTTTTAAAGCAGTGCAACGTCTCACGCAAACATCGCGCAACAGCGAGTGACGGCGACTTAACATATCGCGTGCGCCATTGCCACTTTTTTGTATAACAAATTATCTTTCCAGCAATTAACCTAAAGTAAAACCAATTTTTTTTGTTTACTTTTTTCCAGCCGATTTCAATTGTAGCTAAAGAGCAGCAATGGCAAGCAGCTCTCAAACTTCAGTTTTAACACAAGACATCATTTTTCGCTGGAAGTTTGAAACTAAACTTGGTTGAACTCTTTATGTTTTCTTTACGTTTCAACGCTAACTTCAATCGTGCTTGTTAAGATAAAAAAGCACATAGTTCTCGCTTTCAGTTAAGCACAAAAAACACCATTTTTTGAGAGAAGGGTACAGTTTTTGTACGTTACGAATAAATAGCCTTCTTTTACTTGCCATTTATTACACTAAAAAAAAAAAGGATATGACTTCTAACCAATTTTAGTTTTGAATTCTCTTCAACTATTTTCGGATTTGAGATTGAAAGTTTGCTTGCAATTGCAAAAACCTGTTGTTTAATTGATTACGATAGAAAAATTAAGTTGTTTAATTATTTACCGTAAACAAGCAACAATTAAAGTTCGCAGTAATTTTTGTTGTGTCATAGTGTAATAACCTATCTTACATCACATTACTTTATAAAAGTCCTATTTCTCATGCTCATGTCGAGCGTCGGCAAAGGATTAATTTTATTTACGCGCATTGTTCACCTGTCATTCCAAAGTGCTTGCGAATCACTGTTGCAAAGGCTGTAAAGTTTGAGACCAAATTTAACCACAATTAACTTACTGAAGCAAAATAGCCCGGTATTCCCCGCCGCCTTATAATAACCAATAGGCTACCTGTTTGTGAACATTTTGGAGCTGACAAAGTCACGCTAATTATTACGTCACCGAAGCGCATTGTCACAGTTCTGACTTTCCTTTTCCTGCAAATTTGTCCGGCGGTTTTCGTACATTTGCTAGCAATTTCGCACTTTTGCCGGCGGTTACGCACTTACTAAAATCTTAGAGGGAACACTGGACAGTGGGCTAACCAATCTCATCCTAAGCAGGCTGAGTTAAACAATTTAATTTGATTATATTCCACTAATACTTAAGAAAGAGCAGTCAGCTAATTATTGCTTCAAGAGCCCAGATTACAGTCCAACAGCCCAATTATTAAATTTTGTTAAAATTCTCATCTACTGCTCAGCAGTTCTAGACTGCTAGACCATACCAGTCTACACTGCTAAACAAACTACCTTTAAATCGTAAACAAAACTAGTTTTGGCTTTAGAACAGAAAACAGATTAAAATTTTGTCTGCTACGTTTCTACTTTACCTGCTTTTTCCCTTAGATAAATCGCAAGGGGCAGCTGCCCTAAGAGTTCCCTGCAAACCTCACAACCTTCAACTGCAACTGCCAGCTTAACTGCGTTAAATCCAAACCTTGATTAATTGTAGTCACTTATGCATGGATGTACCAGTACCAATTAACCAAAGGTGGAACTTGCTGCATCCTATGCCACAACTAGAAATTACTTTAGCCCATCTACTAATCTGGGTCCTTAGGAATATGCCCAGTAAAGCCATGTGATTACTATCTATCCATACCACATACTATTGCATCAAGAAAATAACAATTAGATGTCAATAGGTTGAAGTTATTGGTAAGGATTGTACATGAAGGTTAAAAGTTCAGCTACTTCAATCTTTTAGCCTTTGAAATTAAAAGCCAATGAAAAGACAGGCTCGTGGAATGAATGCTTAAAAGTTTAACTGAATGATTTCTTAAATCCCTGTACACTACTTAAATGCACACCTTGAAAATTTATCTTCAAAAAAAGATTTTTATTGTAAAAAGGCTCTATACTCAATGCTGATCTCCATAATAAAAAAGTCTATTTTGTGAAAAAGCTGTTACACTTTAATTTTTATGTAATATTGTTCCATGTTTAGATAGTTTTCTTGAATAATATTAAAAATTTGGCTACCACATGTACACTCTGGGGTGAAAAAGTCGTTTGAGGAATAACAATCTAAACACTTTGCTTTTGTCACCAGGCATTCTAATTCTCAATATTGCTCTTCTGGTGTAACGAAGGTTAAAATAGTCCTCAATAAAATCAATTTAAACAAAAACCATAAAAAACTAAACGTTTAGAAAAACTAATATCAGTGTTTCTTCATCAGGGGTGATTAAAGTTTAAACACAAACAACAGCTGCAAGATCAACAGGCAAAAAAATGGTAAAAATCTGTTAATCATGCAACTGTTGTTCATGCTTAAACTTTAGTCACTCCTGACAAAGAAAAACTGATTTTAGTTTTTCAAACCATTGAATTTTTTATGATTTTTATATGAATTGATTTTATTAAATTAACTTTAATGAAGACCATTTTAACCTTTGTTACACCATAAGAGCAATGTTGGGAATAACGTCTAAGTTGCCGAATTTTTGACATTAAAATATGACAATTTCTTTTCAAAAAATGTAGTGAACATGTATTTACTTTCTGCAAAAAAAGTATAATAAAATATACCAATATTTCTAATGAAAATATAAACATTTAGCAGTGTTGATAAACACTACATTTGATTAACAGCCAAACTAGTTCATACAGTTGAGCTAACACAAAGAAAACGTAACCTAGTTTCTTGACACTTTGTTTTTTACACACACAAAAAATATTGAATTACTTTTTAAATATTCAAAAGTGTATGTTGCTGATATGCACAAAATTGCACACCTTTGGCCTATGGCAATTAACAAAGAAAAAAATTATACCAACTACTAGAAAATGCATTTTAGATAAGCTAATGCATCACAGATTAAGTAATTCCATGACAATGGATATAGTCAAATTAAACAGTTGGCAGTGTACATACAAATTTTACTATGGAAACTCCTTTAACAATAGATCAATTAATCTCCAATTCAAAATACAGGTGATGTTAACAGTACTTTGAAGATAATTTAAGTGACCTGCAACTTATACCATCTTGTTCTGCAAGTGATTTGATGGCAAAATTGGCACACCCTAGCACAACCTTTGATGTCAGTCTAAGCAACAAGCTAGGAAAAATATCTAAAATCTAATGCAGTTCAAATGATTAGGTATTAAAAATTATGGTAGGCCTTAACTATGAACAAAATACATAAGTATTGCAAATGGCAAAACTAAAAAATAATGTTGAATTATGTGATGATGCAGTAAGTGGTGACCACATAACAGGAAAAACATAAAGAATACTGATGACCTCACATCTTCACCAAGCAATCTGCCATAGAAATTGATATTAACATATGGAAAGACTTAGTTCTTAAGAACAAGATAGCTGTTTTAAACCAATATATATTCAGTTTTAAAGTTTTTCTATTCAAACCCACCAAAATAAAAAGCCACATTTCAAATGCTAAAAATATGCCAAATCAAAAACTACACTCAAAATCTTAAGAAAATTTACCAAATTGGCAAACCTAATATAAAAACATATCAATCTGTCAACACTACATTAACATGCAAAGTATTTACAAAAGTTTAGAACTACTGTCAAGTGCAGTGTTTCCACTAATAATTTTTCTATTTTGTCCAATTCTGTAAATTATTTCCTTTTAATATTTTCATTTCAAAGTAAATTTACTCTCAAATTTTCTCACACTTTTCTCAAAAAAATAATGTGCAAATGAAATATCCTAATGTTTGCAATTTTTATGAAAACTTGTGTGGCACCTAAAATACAAAGATTATCTAAACTACATAGCTTCAACAGCCAATACTTATGAAAGCACTGCAATCAAAAATTAAAGAGTAAAATTACTCATCACATCAGTATCAAAGTATGGTCAAAATAGCATAATTAAAAATGAAATAAGCAGATAAGCACCAGTAGAAAAATATTCATGCATGCTGTATGGCAGGCCTAAACAGCATACACAGATACATACCATAACAGATTTCAAAAAATGTCACATTTATGTTACAAAATTATATTGTCATAATAACTGGTCAATTTCCCCCCCCCCCCCCCAAAAAAAAAAGGGGGGGTTAAACACAACAATTTAAAATGGAAATGGCACAACTGAGCCTTTGAAATTGGTGATTTTCGAAAGATCAACTTCAACAATTTGAATTGATAATTGCTCAGTGAGCCTTTGGATTTAGTAATCTCAGAAAAAAATACGTTTTGATGCTTGTTTTAAAAACAAACAGGCAAATTACTCACTGTTGCTCAAATAAGTGAGCAATATTGCTCTAAATGTGCCAGAAATTTGTACCCTTTCACACATAGAAACTACAATTTATTAATAACATTGTTAGCAGGGGGCCTTTGCAAAAGCATTTTGCTTAATATGGCATTTGTAATGGTTTGAGTTGTGCAGCAGGTCTGTGGTATGGCAGGCACATTGAAAAATATATGTACCAAATTTTGCACTCTTTTATCTATTACCCCAAACTGCCATCTTGGATCAAATGCGACTTAAAATGCCATGGTAATGGGCTCAAATTTTCACTGGCAGGGTACTTGGACAAAGGAAGTGTATATTGGAGGGGGAGAGCCGATATGAGAATGTACAATGGAGTGTACACTAGAGGTATGATTCTGCCCAATACATCTAAGATGGCAGTGTGGGGTAAAAAACAAAAACGCGCCCCAAAGTTAAAGGTCTCTGCATTTACTGGTAATAGACTCAGGATTGAAGTGAGATGCTTCACTTACATTGCCTAGGCACCTTTTTATTAGCTTTCACTTGTCTTTACAGTTTTACTTATACAAACCAACAATTAAAACCTATAAAAAACAACTAAACCTAAGTCACCTTGTTAACCAGCGCGATGGTGCAGTGGTGTAGTGGTGAGAGTGTCCACATTGCAGTCGGTAGGCCTGGGGTTCATTACCCAAGTCGAGTCATACCAAAAGACTTTAAAAACTGGTATTCACAGTTTCCCTGCTTGGTGCTCAGCCTAGAAAGGAATAGTGTGGAGAACAAGCTGGCAAGCTTGCTTGTTGGGTCTTTGGCAAGGCACTTAACGGGATGCCTCCACCTTTATGTCGCAGACAGGTGGCCCACCTGTACTTCACCAGATTACAATTGTGAAGTTGCTCACTCAGCATGTTGTAAAAGATGACTCTTGGGTACCCACCAATGGCAGTTCGCCTTGTTGGTGGTGGGGCTACCAGTCACTGAAGACTGCTTCAAAATGGGCTGCCATCTTTCCCCTAGCCTAATTTCAATTAGGTTGACAGCATGAACTTGAATTGCCGTTCATGCCGTACCTCCATCTCGAGAAAGAAGAGGGGTAACCACAAACAAACAAACAAACAAGTCGCCTTGTTAGATAAACTTAAAAAACCAGTCCAAGTCAAATCACTGGTAAGCTGAACAACTTTTTCTTCGATAAAACTGCGAAAAGAGTGTGCAAGGAGCTTTTTCTTTTCTAAATTTTCTATATTTCTTCATAACATGCTGAAAAGTTTACTTTTTTATCTATTTAATAGTATATTTTGATTTCCTCCCAAACTTTTTCTTTTTCAAGAAAGTGGATGCTTTGGACAAGCGTCTATTAGCACTTTTCTATATCATATTAGGATCACATAGATCCTGGTCCACGTCAAAATGTGGATAATTTCCACGTCAAGAAGCCACGTCGAAGTGCGGATAAAAACTCCGCAAAGGGTATCATTTCTTCTAATAAATGCTGGGATTAATTACAAACAACTAAATATAAAACGTCATAGTTCGCCTATATTGTCAAATCATGGCAATAGCGTACCTGCGTACTCAAAGAAGGCGTTTAGAGTTAAGCCCTTCCTATAAAATTGGTTTAATATGTAATAATTTCTAAAAGCAAAACCTATTGAATTTATAGATATATTATTTCTATAATTACTCTATACGGTGGCAAAACAATGACTCCTAAACTTTTTGCAGTAATGGATCCTTTTAAATAAATTATTAGTTTTACGGACCCCTATCTAACTTTTTCTGTAGCTCATTTATCATGTAATTTATTTTTCTCCACTACTGCAGCAAACATTACTTGTCATGTATAATGAGTCTGCTGTAAACGTTGTAGGCTAATGTAGTTGTGTCTTTTGGAGCAAATAATAATCTTGAAAACAAAATTAATCGGTTTCCAAGTGTGCAGCAAGTAAAAATATCTTGAGAGTACCAAAAGTTTTCAGAATTTTGTGATGGAACTTATTAAAAAAGAGAAAGTTTGATTAAAGTTACGTTGTTCTGATGGGTGATGACATTAAAAAGGTTTGACAGGTTCTATCAACAAAAAATGGAAACTGAGGGTACCTAAGGTACGAGCAAATAAGAGCAGCGGGCCAAATTTCCAGGAGAAAGAGCGGTCCAAGAAATATCCCGATAAACATTTCGTTTCCATCAATTCATTTATTTTATTTTTGCCCAAATCTGTCTAAAAAGAAAACAAAATTTGACAACCGTGAACAAAAAAGAAAACGTTGGCAAAACCATATGACTTTCCTGGTGCGGCAGCACCAGGTTTCAACTCTTTGATTCCCGCGCCAAGCGTACTGTCGTTGATTAGCACTGAACCAGTAGAGTTGCTTTGTAGAACTAGTAATATTAGCTCTACGGATCCTTTCTGCTTCGTCAAACAAAAAATAGAAAACGGTTGAAGCTTTCTTGCAGTGTTTTATTCACAAATATGCGCAGCTCCTCCCAGCGTGCGCAGAACGAAAATTCACGGCGATAAAGGCTACCACACAGCCTTAATAACAATTAAACAGGGGGACCAACACTCAGGCCCAAACAGAAATCCGAAGTATAATCAGTAATCAGGCCGAAACGAAAATTTACTACTCGCTTCGCCACGTTGACGTTTTGACAAGAATGGCGAAAATACACGTGGTCACTATATATATATACGAGCAGATGCACCCGTTCTATATATGAGTCAAACATGTGGTCTTATTTAACCACAGGGCAAAGAGCAAAGAGAGACAATACAACAAAGGAAGGCTTTTAGAAGTACCGGTAGTCCGTAGGAAGCCCGGTTATAACGTCTACTACTTCTCAGTAGGGGCTAATTGTTCGGTTCGCTGTTGGGGTCTAATTTGAAGCTATATTCACTTAAACTCCTAACAAAACAACACGAGATCACTTAATTTACCACAATATCAATCAATTTTGTAAAAAATTGCTTATGAAGACTTTGCGTCACGTTCTCAAGAGACTACGCTGTATGAAGTCAAATCGCTGTAAAAGACCACATGGCGATTGGCGGAACACTTCCTTAAAAACATGTACATGAAACAGATTTTTATTTAGTTTAACGATAGTGTCATGGGCATGGCTATCGAACCTGTAACGTAGCAGCAAAATAAAGAAATACACACGAAAAAAAGCTCATACAAGGTACCGCAAGTACACGGTACACATTGAAAATAAAAAATTGTCATGTTGTAACCTAACACAGAAGGCTAATCAGAGGTGGCAAAGGAGGCTACAAATCTACTTGTGTAAAAGCATTGTTACCTACTCAAAAAATATTCAAGCAAGAGCAGAACGTAATGATAGATATTTTTAATTGAGTAAAAGTAAAAAAGTTAACGCGAATTAAACTAATTAAGAAGTAAAAGTAAACAGTAGTTTTATTTTTAGCAGTTTTTTTGTGCAACTTTCTTAATTAGTGGTTCTCAGTTGGGGGTGCTCGCACCACATAAAGTGGACAAATGGATTTTGAAAATGCAAACTTTTCAGCATATTTGTATTTTAGTGCTTACTAGAACCACATTTAGGATAGCGCTTGTGTTAAAATCTTGTTTAGTATTTTTAGGCAAGCATTAACATCTTTAACAACCGGTTACTCGACCTCATGAAATTTTAAAAGCAGGTTCGTACAAACAGGTGAGAATCGACTGAACATCATCATTGATGTTGATCCTAATCTTTTGTTTAGACGAAAGCTATGCATTTTTATTCCTTGGTTCACTTTATTTGCCTAAATGGCTGTGACTGTAACTTACAGCATAATAGATTTTACACAAATAGCTTCGGTTGTTCGGTGAGGAAAACTGAGGAAAAGCTTAAGTAATCAAACCGATCTTTGGAGAAGAAATTGAAAAAAAATAGTACTTGTCTGTTTTCAAAAAACGGAAAAAAATTGCTATTTTGCATAAAATTAATTTAATAGAGTCCAAGAAATTTAGGAAAGCATCACCCGTGTTGCCCTTTTCCCCATGACTACCGGACAATCGCCTAAGCGAAAAAAAATACATTGTTTTTTGCAAGAAATTTGAACACCGTGAAAACATGCAGTCATAAGCTGCTTTTTCAACAGGACAGCATCGCTGACATGGGGATATAATTTATAAGTGAGGCAAGTTTTGTTGTAATAAAACTGTGTGAAATTTGCATTTATTTTTAACTAAAGCTGCAGAACGAAGTTGCATTTATTGACTGCTCTATTCCGTAGATCAGTGGTTCTCAAACATTTTACAGTCTGGGCGCACATTTAATAACACAAATAATTGCAGGCGCTTCATGTACTTGGAGCCCTTGATTAATTTGCAGAAAGATAGGTATTATACAAAAGAAAAAAAGGTCAGGGTAAAGACATTTTTTTCTTTTTTTGGAGATCAGCCTCATCCTGCATCGTTGTTGGTGGTACATAGATGGCGTCATAGATGACATTGAGATGCAGCTAATTTGTCACTTAGCTATTTGTCATGCAAATTAAAGAGAATAGAACTACAGGCTACTGAAATAGTTTTGTAGCACTTTTTTGAAATCACACTTTTACGTTTTGCGCAATATTCGATAAAATTTTCAGTAAAAAGTTGCATGTAAAAAAAGATGCAAAAAGTTGCGATATAAAATTTCTGGAGACAGTTAAAACACCAGACTACATAAATTCTGAGTAGTCTATTTAGGAAGCTGTAAAAAAGTTGCAAAAGTTGCTAAAACTCGCCCTATTTTTTTGAAACAAACGCGTATCTAAAAGAAAATTAAAAGGGGCTTTATTTTTTGAAAATTTTTAATATTTTAATAGAAAAAGTTGGCCAAAATTATGTTGGTGTTATCAACGTTTTATTTTTTTCTTGTACCGACACTCTTCACATTTCACAATTCTAAGTTCCATGAAACAGCTTTGACTGCAACCGGCAATTGAATAAGTAGCCTAAAAAAGGATCGTGCTGACTAATTTCATGTAATTATGACGACAAATGAAATAAAACTAACCAAATCTTTGGCCAGGTTAGACACATGATAGAAAAAAATTTAATCTTTCTGTTGGTCGTATTCGTGACGTTTTCCTCCTGCAGTAAATTTATCTCTATCTATGGAAAGCGAAACAAAATGTCATATTTGGCAATCCTCGATTGTGAAAGTCAATTCATCTGAGTTATCCTATGCGCCATGTTGTTTTTGCGTCGTGAAGTTATCGGCAAATCAATGACATTATCTTGCGCTCACGTTAACGCTAGCGGTTTCAATTTTTTTCAGGAGTTAACAGAAGAAGTAGCGGCGCGACCTAATTTGCTAAATGATAACCTTTAGCGCAAAGGGTTCATATGTTTCAAAAATTTTTTTCTGACAGACTTTTTCTTTCATTTTTGTGTAACTTTGTTCATGTTTTTATTACTACGAGTTTGTGATTCTCGTCACGTACTTTACCAGCTGTTTGTCTACCTAGCATTTGTTGTCAGCACTCCAGCTAAACGGAGTGAGCTCACGATTGTTGAAATTCTCGTGTTTTGCACAGGAATGAATTGTAATGGTTAAGTCAAAACAAAGATTAAAAATCAAATTAGAGAAAACCCTAACGACTAACAGCGTAGTTTTTTTTCCTAATGTAAGCACCAGTGACAACAACTTTAACTTTTTCAGCAGTTTGCGCTGAAACTGACGGCGTTAATTTATTTTGTTAATGCGTACAACGCTGCCTACATGCAATTTACTGTAGGTCTACAGAGACTAGTAGGCCTACAGACGGTAATGAAAAAATTGCATCCAAAGCCTCTCCAATTTTTTGCTTAATGTTCCACTTATTAGAAGTTAACATTTTGACTATAGCAGCTTTATTGCATGTAAGCTGAGACTTTTGCTTTCTATTGACCATCATCAGCTGAGCAACTATTTGTGGCCGTAAAAGTTTACGAAAAATGCATTTATTTTTACAAAAGTTGCGGTTAAAAGTCGCATCGTTGTGATATGTATGTGAACAGAGACGTAGCATCCGCCCCCCAAACCCCCAATTGGGGGGGGGGGGGCCCAGGCCAACTTTGGGGGCCCAAGTTAGTCTGAAATTGCTTTTTGGCTACGTGACTATTTTCAGTTCAGCAGACTTGTTTACAACCGATTTAAACTGTAGGAAGAAATTGGCTTGTGACATCATAAGTGAATGCAACGTCATTTTATCTCGCAGAATCTAGAATATTTCGATTGATTTTCTGGTAGAATCTTAAATATTCGATTGACGTAACATTGCCGTGGTTACGCAACAATCATAGAATGGTCTGGAATTCTGTTTGGCTATAAATACCGGGACAATACATATACACTGCAGAGTGCAGATAAAGTATTTTATTGACATTGTATAGAATGAAACAAAAGAGAAAAGAAGCAGCCACTGCTCGAGATGCTGTAGCGAAATTGCCCAAGATGACAGATTTTTTCAAGATTACTGAGCAGAGTAGACCTGGCACTAGTATCGAGAGGGATGAAGAAAACTATAGTGTACAAGAAAAAGAAGACTATGACGATCAGCATCAAAGTGATTGTGAATTTCCAGAAAATGTAAGTTGTGATTTACCTGCCAATACGCAACCTTCAATATCAAAAATATCTGAATCTCAATTTACCCCTATCCCTGATGACCCATGTAAATGGCCTAAAAGTATTTCTGATGCTCAACGATGTGATATAGTAAAGCGTGGACCACATCAACTAATAATGAATTTTCCATATAATAACACAACTCCAAGGCGACGTTTTTCCTCCAACCATTATAAACGTGTGTTACCTAATGGTGAAAGTGTTTCACGGTCATGGCTAGTTTATTGTGGGGAATCAGATCAAGTTTTTTGCTTTTGTTGTAAGCTATTTGGAAAAACACTAAGCCCCTTTTGTAGTGGTATAAATACATGGGAGGGTTTTTCGAAAAAACTGAAAGACCATGAAAACGGCATTTCCCACCAAGAATGCTGCAGTCAATGGATGTTGCTAGCTGAAGGGATAAGAAATTCATCCACTATCAACAAACGCGAGATGAGTATTTTTTTCAATGAAAGACGTTTTTGGAGAAATGTTTTAGAGAGACTTATCGACATTGCCTTGTTTCTATCGGAAAGGAATCTTGCTTTTAGAGGATCTGAAGAAGTCTTAGGATCTCCTCACAATGGAAATTTTCTGGGTATATTTGAGCTTTTGGCAACAAGAGATCCGATCCTAAAAGAGCTTCAAGACAGAATCAAGAATAAAAACACTAAAGATCACTATTTGAGTCCTACCATACAAAATGAACTAATTGAATTGCTAGCGACAGAAGTTGAAAAAGAAAATTTACAGCAATTGAAATTGGCAAAATAATTTTCTATAATTTTGGACTGCACTCCAGATATGTCACATCATGAACAAATGTCTGTCATTCTCCGTTATGTACTATGTAATGAAGAAGCTGCTGTTGTTAAAGAAACATTTTTTGGCTACTTGAGAATAAGTGACAGTACTGGGAAAGGCTTGTTGGACGCTTTCTTAGAAAAAGCGACCGAACTGCAACTCGAATTGTCTGATTGTCGAGGTCAGTCATATGATAATGGTGATAACATGAAAGGAAAACATTCTGGGGTCCAAGCAAGAATGCTAGACATCAATCCCAAAGCTGTTTACGTGCCCTGTGCAAACCATACCCTTAACTTAGTTGTTGTTGACAGTGCTAATTGATCGACGGAAGCATTGACATTTTTTGGAGTACTTACAAGGTTGTATGTGCTGTTTTCTTCCTCTGCTCAGCGTTGGGAAATTTTGAAGAAACATGTGGAGCTGTCCATAAAGTCACAATCTGATACTCGTTGGGAAAGCAGAATTAAATGCATCAAACCTCTTCGATACAATTTAAAAGAGGTGTTGCTGGCACTGAAAGACTTGGAAGCCATTTCCATAGAAAGAAAAGATGGAAGAGCTGCCTCAGAAACAAAATCGTTGATAGCTCATTAATCAAAATGGAGTTTTCTTTTGTCGGTGTTTATTTGGTATGATATCTTATTCCAAGTCAATAAAGCAAGCAAGATTCTTCAATCGTATGGAGTCTCCCTTCATACAATGGAAAGAAGCTTCAGCAAAATTGAAACTGATCAAAACTCTTAATAGAACGTCTATGACAGACAGTAGACTATCTTCATTAGCCATGTTGTCAATCGAAAATGACTGCGCCCGATCTCTTGATTATGACAATGCCATAACAGCATTTGCGAACAAAAAGGTTCGCTCCAGACTATTTAAATGATACTGTGTTTTTATAACTTTTTCATGTTTTTCAGTGTCATTGCTTTCGTTTCGCAGTGTCTGCATAAATGTCCTACTGAACTCTGGCATCGGTGCCGAATTTTTTATGACTTGCACCTTCGGTATCGGCATGCTTTATTCTGACATTAGCCTGTTTACTTATGTACAAATTGTGGTGTATTTTCTTAATGCAGCTTTTCAATTTTACACCTCTAAAGTGATATGACCTGTTCGCAGGGGCTCTTGCGCTTACTTTGGGGGGGGCCCGAAGTTGGAGTGCTACGGGACTGTATGTGAAAGCATAAAATTAATCACGGTAGGCCCTTTCAAGTGTTGATCTCAAAAAAGTAGTGAAACAAAGATCTTTACGTATGTTCATTAAGCAAAATAGGGCATTGGACTTGCAGTCATGTTTAGGCAAATCCAAGTCCGACTTCATTGCATAAGTCTATGTCTTACAGACAATTTTGCTGAAAGCAAGAACTGCTAATAAAAAAAAACAAATTATCGTGTCACGCCCTTGAAAAATTGAAACGACGCTTCAGGGCGTTGCGACGCACCGTTTGAGAACCGCTAGATTTAAAGATCAAAGTGTATATAATAATATCAGCTCCTAGTTTAGTATGTCTGGTGTACAAGAATCAACATGTGATATTACATTTAACTGAATAACACCTGAATTTGGACTTGTTTGTAAAAGCTGCTAGGCCAAGTTCAATATAAAACCCCTCTAGCCCAGAAGTGTAAGTTCGCAGGTCAAAATCCAATGCCCCGGAGCGCAATTCTAACTTGGTGTAGTTGATTTTCAAAACGAAGGTCTTCAAGTTCAAACATCTAGTTATAAATACATCCCTATGCATCAGTGCATAAAATATGGCAAAATTTGCAACAAAGAATTGCATTCAAAAAAGCAAAAGTTACATATCAAAATTTTTGAAACAGTTCAAAACATATTTATTGATAAGTTTCCAACGCTTAGGAGTTGCCCGAAGTTGCAAAAAGTAACCAAAACTTTCATGGATGAACAAGCAGCTAGGTCAACTGCACTATTTTCTTAAGCAACTAGCGTGGAAAACTCCTCATGATAAAGGTGTAGGCTATTACTTGAACAACGCTACTTTAAAACCTTTCAACACTTGCTCCTTCAAAATAAAACAATAACTTTTTAACAAGCTATCCATTTTGATGACATTAAGCAGCCACAACGGACAATCTACCAAACCGTAAAAAAAGGAATGAAAATAGCCTAAATGTGTTACATCAAGGCAATCACCGATCCCTTAAAATCATCCCAAGGATCTACTTTGGAAAACAATGCCTGCCTACAGTTTGTACAAGTCAATTCACCGCTCTAGTCGACATCAAAATACTACTGTAGATGCCCAGATGCCGATATAGTCATCTTTATAACCTTTATCACGCTACAGTAACCTAACAGTTTTTAGCAATTTTTAGGCTGTCCTAAATAATGACACGATTCTTTTCAATGAGCTACGTGTGATTACTTTGGCAAATATGACTTGCCAATCTTCTTTGTGTTGATCTCAGTTCGGGAGTTTGAGACTTGGGAAAATTAAAGCCGCCTCTAAATTTGCATTAGCCTATCCCAGGTTTTCTTTGGTACAGAGTAGTAGTATTCGTCAACACTTCAATCATGAGTCGATAGCGATAATTAACAGTTGAATTAGCTGGCTTGATTGATTAGATAGTTTCCGATAGTGAAGGCGGATGGGTTACGACCTCTAAAATTAACGGCAGTAAATTGGCGGATGAACTGCGGAGAAAGGCACATCGCAGTACACCTTGTAAAAGGCAATGGCGAACCATTACAAAACTAGCCTGGTTATACCACGATATATAACAAAATAGTTCGAAAAATAAGTAAAAAGTGTTATAGCGTAAACTAAATCACGTACAATAGTAACCTAACTTCATAATGGAAAATCGGTTGTAACTTGTTTAAACTTTGGTATTATACAGCAGAATTGCATAGTTCTCTATCACTCGCTTGAAAAATGCATTTTTTTTACTCCCAGTGCTACACCAAAACTGGAATTTTTTTCATTTCGGGGGCTGATGAGCGTCCCAGGCTTCCCCAACAATTGAAATCTAGTTTAAAGACCTTATCGATATGATTAAGATCACTCCTGAAATTAAAAAATTTTGGCGCTTTTTTGTTGTCTTCCACCAAATCAAAATCATCGCTGCTTCTTGACCGGTAAGCCATTGTCTAAAATAACGGAAAAACTATACTTCAAAGCAATGGGTTTCAGACTGTTCAAGTGTGCGGCACGCAGAGAAAACAAAGGCTTTTTCGGCACACTTGGTATAAGTACAAAGAGCTTTTCGAAAACTTCTATTTTGCAAGTAATTTCAGTAAGGTAAATGTGGCTCTTACTGACAATATTTGTACTAGCATTGCCGAGGACGCCCACATTTCGTCATCAATCCCAGAAAGAGTTTAATACACTTTAATAACTAAGCAATTCAAAGAAACTTATTATTATCACATTAATTTAACGAAATACAGTAATTTTTGCGTTAGACCTGCAAGCCAACATGGAGAAAAATGGAGTAGGCTTCTCAAAAACATTGAAAATGATATTATAACATAGCAATCCAATTATCACGGGAAGCCATCAGTAAAGGTGAAAACATCAATTTTACAGAAAAAGATTGCTACGCCTCCGTAAACTATAACGTAATAGTCACCTTTACCACATTAGAAAGGCAAGTACGATGTCTGTGATTGGAATTCTTTGAAAGTTTAGATTCATGAGCTAATGTATACTCCAGTATCGCACCGGTGTCCGCATGTTCATTTTTAGTTACCCTAAATCCCTAAGTTGAGCGGCACATCTGGAAATCTCTTGCTGCGAAGAGTTTGAGTAACACTACCAGCCAGTGCGATGACGCAGTGGTCAAAACGTCTGCTTTGCAGTCAATAAACCTTGGCGCAATTCAGTGGTGTCATTCAGCTGGTTCGCACATTTATTCTGCTTTAGAGCAAAGTCATAGCAAGTGTCAGTCTTATCATATGCATACACTTTTATTTACGAAATCGATTTCGCTATAAAACAGCATCATCTTCATTCTTATGCTAATTCTATTTCTATTTATAAGAAAACCGAGGGCGGTATTTTTGTGTATTTCAATTTTGAATTCTATACCTGTCTACATTTAGATAGGCTAACTAACTATTAAAGTCCACAGCAACATAAAATCAACAATTTTTGTTTTCGCAACTGCTGTTTCGCCCAGAGGCTTATCAGGCGTGCATAAAATCTTCAAAATTTGCAAATAAAACGCGTTATAAACATCGTAGGCGATTAACTGAACTGATGTAGCACCGAATTCAAAAACTAGAGAATTCTTATTTCGATATCGGCAGAAAGATAAAGATGATAAATGAGATTATCTCGTTATTATGAGGCCTACGCACTTACCGGAATATGCTGAGTTCAACTTCGGAAGAGGAACTGCCCTTGATAGGCTAAAAGCCATTTGATTGAAAAGCGGACTTTGAACCTCATCACTGTCGGTTGCTACTTGGTTCGCTTATGAAATTACGCGAATGGAAAAATTTATGTAAAAAGTTCTATGACAAGAGCTGAGATCACTCTCTCTAATATTTAGACAAAAATAGAATTTGATTAAGAACATTATTGACTTTTTTTTAAAGAGAAATCGAGTTGACCTACAAAAGCGTGTAGCTAACTTGTGATTGACTGATTGGAGCTGTATTTTTGATTTACAGTTTCGAATCCGTTGATGAATTCAGCGGAATTGTTTGTCGTTTTTCCTTGCGTGGAGATTCCATTAAAATCATCATGATTAACTGTAAACTTAACTAAAGTATTTGAAAAATATTTTACCTATTACTACTATCAAGCTAGGAAAAATTAGCAACTACAGTATTTTAGGAAAAAAGAAAATGACAAAGAAAAGGAGAACAATTTCTATATCAACCGTCAAAACTTCGCGGAAAATATATCAAGAACCTCTATTCGTTTTTCATTAATTGTAATTAGGTTTCCATTAAGAGTATAGAATTTGAAATGTAATATCTATGGAGGTCCATGTAATATTCATGGGGTCCACTGATAAAACATAACAAATTTTGGATTCACACTGACATTTTGGTGGCCCATGAAGAAAACCCAATTCAGAAAGGTTTTTGTTATCAAAAATAAAATTTCTACTGTACTATAAAATTTTAAACCAATTTTGATTTATAATGCTGTAGCGAATTCAATTGCGGAATAATTTATTTAGATTAAATTGGTTTCATTTAAAAATAATTATATACTATTTCTTTGATTTTTAATATATACCTTTGCTTTGTTTTTGTGAAAAATGGAATAGGGTTGGATTTAGTTAAAAAGCTATAAAGAAGTCTACCGAAAAAAAAGGAAGGAAAAGGAGTCCATGGATAAAAAAGGTTGAGAACCACTGATGTAGATGAACAGTACGCCAAATGATAACCCCTGCATTCGATGTGCTGGCCAAGGGCTGTTCGATTTGTTGAACCTCAAGTCAGAGGCGTCTAGGAACTTTTTTGCGATGCTGCCTGTCTTTCGCCAACGTTTCCTCCTATTTTTTCTGTTTTAGTGATTTGTGCCATAGGCGAAGAAAATCAAAAATCTCTTGCTTCTGGCAATACTTGCTACGCAGGAGAAGAAGAATTAAAGTGTTCCCGCTTTTGATTAAAGCGGCTGCTACCAAGAAATATAATTGCTCCGAAACCTGTATTAGCTCAAACTGTGTATTAATGTGACTAAGCTCAATGGGTGTGGCCAGGGCAAATCACGGGGACCATGTGACCATGTGTCATCCGATCTTTCGATTAAAATAAATTCTTTTTCGATGGAAAAACTGGCAGGAAAACGCCTATGCTACTATAAATAATTAATTTTGTAGCATGCAATTTACTCTTGAGCATTGCTTTTTATCTATTTGCATTATTGTCACAACCCCTTGTTGTCACTTTCAAAACAAGGAGCGTAAACAATCCCCCTAGCTACGCTGTAGGCCTATCATTAAATGTAACGAGAACTTATTTTGGAAACAAGTCAAAACTTATTTTAGTTACAAAAGATAAAATTCATCTTTATGACCTTTTCTTAAAAACAGTAAAAAACTTTGTGATGAGCCTACCAATAAAATCATGTTGCCAACCCTAAACAAAACTTTCTCGCGTTGTACAGCACAAACGATAAAGAGCGACAAACTGGCACAAGGAAACCCTGGCTCTAGTTCCGACCACGACGGAGTGGTGCACACCGTTGTGACGTTGAGCCGCGATTATTCGGATTGACGGGTTTATCTACATCGGTTTTCACTGCATTGCAGGATGATTTCAAGGGCGATGGTCCACAACAGGAACGTTTAAAAGTGCAGCCGGCATTGGAAGTGTAGTGTCGCAAAAATAATTCGCAACAAAAAGAGCTAAAATGTTGACCCACAACCAAAGGGAAACAAAGGTTTCTATCCTGACCACGAACAAAGAAGCGGTTCCGATTAAAAAAAAAATGGTCTCATATACATTTGAGAAGTTAATTTTCAAAAAAAGTCTTCTTCTAAAAAGTAACTCTCAAACTTGGTTTGCTCCTAGTTTATCGTAAAAAAATTTCATTTAAAAACTCGATTAAAGTTCTGAAAAAAAGGTTTTTACCCCGACAACGGTTTATCAACCTCAAATTGGACCAGTCAAAACTCCAAAAGTCTTTATGCTACCTATCAAGGCTAGCCGACTGCACTGTGGCTTGTGAAAAGTTTTGCCGCTTTCGATCGAGATTGAGCAGTGCCTACATGAAACTATTTAACAAATTTGTTACCGTTGCACTATTTTAAAAAATTAGGTGTCAACTTTTTGCAGCTATTACAGAAATCCTGGACCACGAAACTGCGCAATTCTACGTTTATTTCAAAAAGCGCTTACATTACGCAGTTAACACGGGATACAGAGCATTGCTGAATTGGTCTGCGCCACTGTGCCCATGCTGCAAAGCTTTGCAGCGTTTTACTTTTATCAAAGACGTCCGAGCCAAAGCCGATATTACCAATTGCAGTTTGCGTAGGACATTTTCCTAATTCCCTTGCCCATAAAGCCATGTGTTGCTCGTAATATGGTGGGGGCGTGGTGATATTACGCGGTGGCACAGTTGCAGAAAACGACGTCAAGTCAGTCAAGGGCCCAGTCAAAGAGCCTAAAGTTGAATTTTCAAAACCTTGTGACGTCGAAGCAACCGGATTACGATTTTGCGTGTGATGAGACTCCTGAAAAGACAATGTTTACGAGTAATTTAAATATTATCTTAAGCTTACAGCATAGCCTTCTGGTCTACTACAAAAGAGAATAAAGCAGCATCAGTATTCAGGAATTGATGTTTTAACCAACGCCACTATATCAATAGTTTAAACTCAAAAAGCAGACAACAAAATTGAAAACCACAAACTTAAAAACCAGACAGTTAAAAGGCTGAAATCACAGCAAGTTGGTAAATGGCAACAGGATAATGTCTAGCATAATCAATAACCTTTTCGATTTTTTAAAACCAACAACCTTTCTACAGCTTTGTATAGCAAAGACGACAAGTCGCTATTGCACTCTACCCTTTTTTTGTTTCTAAATCAATACCGCCAATGTCTAGTCAGTGTTTCGAGAGTTCACTGAAATTATGATTTCCAAATCAAAGAACCTGGCGAACTTCTCAGAAGCGAGCGATTCGTCTTCAATTGAAGGTCCATCATCACCATATTGATTAAAGGAATAAAAACTACTGCACTCAGCTAAACAAAATCTATTTTGGAAAGAAACCCCAAGAAACATATTTTCCCATTCACGAGCAAATATCCTACTTCGTTCCCTTCTAGTGCTGCCTGCTATAATTCCAGAACTTTCTTCGCGCATTGGATAAAAAATTCCTAAGCAAGCGTTATTTTTAAAACCAAATAGAGATGTTTTAACACGGAAGTTGAATTTCTACTTTCGTTTTTGTGGCTACTTTCGTTTTATTCAGTACACGAATCCTACGGTATTCGGAAAAAATTTTGATAGTTATCATACAGCGACTTGTGTGCAGAGAAGCTTTGTGAAGTTCCAGAAATGCTGGCATAATACATTTCTAACAAAAGCACAGCAATAGGAGAAACACTACCGAAAAATAGCAACCAAAACAAGTGCCAGCATTCAACAGCGGCTTATTCCACTGAACTTAACAGCCGGCAAGAGAACGCGTTTGATTTTTGCATGCGAGGTCTTGCTAGCTTGCTTTCTCTAAAAAGGAAGTCTTATAGAAGCACAATATCCGCAGTAATATAATTCAAACGCCAAGCGATGAATGACAGCTTATGCGACTGTCTTTTCAAAATTGCTGATAGAAAGCGCATTAAGCTGGCACCGCTATAATTCGTAATTAAAAGATAATGCAATAGCGACAGAGAAACGCTATTCATGCAGACAGGCGGTTTATTGAATTTATGACGTCATAATTGTTTTATCTAGCTGTCTAACATAAGGCCATAAATAGCATTGAAATGCCTACAGCTGCTGTTGATGATATGTGCAGCAACGCAACGTGATTGTCGTAAAGAAAGAAGATAAAAAGGTCTTCATTGGGGCAAAATTGTTTGGTGTCTTCAGGAATGAAGAACTAAAAAAGAAATGTGGAGAGGCACAAATTTTTAAATGATCGCTAAGTATAGAAGCCCCCAGAAAATAGCCATTTTCAACAGCCCTTTAGATAATGACGTCACAACAATAACTACACAATTATGTTGTTAATATATATCTTTATTAGCAAAAATACTACAGCCTGTTTCGCCGTTAAGGCTCCTCAGGTATTTCTGCAAAAAAAACGAAAAATGAACCCAAAACAAACAGAGAATGCAGTATTACTTACGGTTGTTTGGGGGGAGTAATCAGAAATAGTATGGTAGCCAGCAGAAACTATACTAAAGAATAATCTGCTGGTTCTCCTGCAAACAGTAAACTCATCTGGGTAACTAAGAACTGTGGAGGTTGGTATGAGAGTAATAGTGACGTAACAATGGGAACAGGTATATACTTAATATGGTAAACGGTAAGTTGGGAAAATAGACGGAAAAGAAAGGATAAAGAAAAACGGCAAAAGTAAAAGAACAAAACACGCAAATTACAACGAACCGTCCAATCTGATACTTTTTAATTTAAATTTTTTCTTGTGGCGGCATGTGTTCACTATTTCAGATCGTTTATTTAGCATCATTTTCCTGTCGCCGCTTAGGATGGCAAGTTTTTCAGCCAGGCACAGGTTACATCTGCTCCCTCCGCATTTGTATGATGGTGCTGTAGAAACAATTATGTTGTTAGGTTGCTATGCAAGAGATAGCATGTAATTTTTTCATTTATACTACGTCAGGAGCTGCACTTAGGAGGAAATTTAATAAAGCACAAATACACTTAAAGTCAGTTTGGTGCAAAATGAGCGCAGTTCCTGCACTACCACAGCCCTTGAGTTTCTTCGCTTTTTTCTTTAAGACAAAGTTTCGTTTCATAACTAAAGGGGGCCTCTCAGCTATGTTAGTACCCCTGACAGGGCTATTGCTGTAAAAAGAAAAAACCTTTCCAGCATTTTTAATGCCACACGTTGAAGTGCTGCAACACCAAAAAATTAGAAATGCAATTCACTCAATGTAAACAATTTTTCAAGCCATTTTACAACAGTAAACTCCAATTCAACATGGTCCGAAAAATCACAGCCCTTTAATTTAGCTTTAGCGTTTTCACCAGATAACGTGGCCAGTAACAACTTTGGTGGAGGTCAGCTTTACTAATGTCAAAATTTAAAACTACTTTCAAAGGTAAGCTGCTGCTACTGTTAAAACACATTCTAAGCATTTCTCCAAGTGATTCTTAAAAAGCCGCCCTTCGATATGCTACCTTTTTAAAAATATGGAGGGTAAGGGTGCTTTGATTCCTCTCCTCGCTTCGTGTATAATTTCTATGCTAAATGCAGTGTAAATTGAAATAATAATTTTTATCTTGAACTTACAAACACTTTGCAGAGAACAAATTTATGCCATATTCATAATACTAGCAGCTACAGGATAAGGCAAAAATACAACCAGCCACGTGAATGAAAACAAAATGTCTGAAAGTCAGGGGGACATGTCTCCCTCGCCCCCTTGAAAATCAGTTCATGATTTCACCTGAGAAATAGAAGAAAATGCTCGCCGAATTCTGAAGATAACCACCATCACCATCAGCATCACAGTCTTGTCTGGATGACGGTTAACACAGTTAAAATAATCACTTTTGCCTTTGATGACTTTTGTCATCTTTGGTGATAAGAGCCTGCAAAAATATCTTTGTAAATGCTAACTAACCTACTCAGCGTGAAAATAGGACGCGTTTAAACGAAAACAGCAATGCAATGAAAACATAGTGCGTAGCTCAGACATAAATTAGGGTGAAGGACAACTATCAGTGTAAAGTTTTAATAAACAGATCAAATCGTTTTTTCGACAAATTTATTGTTCAAACTTGACGTTTCGCTCTCTAAGTAACCGGGGAGCTTCTTCAGAAAACGGTAGATGTTACCAGTGTAACATATAAACTGTACAACATAAAAATATAAAGACAACCTGTATTAAAAATCATTTACGAGCAAGGCAGGCAATTGCGTAATAACAAAAACATTATTACATTAGAGAGCCAGGGATGGGAAAAAGAAAAAAGTGTTGTAAAATAAATAAGACATCATTTATTGGCGATAAACACACTATAAACAGCAGGAAAATTTGTACCATCATTACGATTAATTACATTAAGTGAACGAGCCTTTTGATTGATCAATAAACTTTCCGCAACGCGACGCCTGTATGCATGTGACTCTAACTTCAGTATTTTGACATTATCCCAATCTATTCTATGATCGAAATCCATACCATGTTGACTCAGCGCTGACTTTTTAATGTTAAAAGTCTTGATCGCATCAACATGTTCCCGTTTTCTTGTTCCAACACTACGTCCTGTTTCACCTACAAACACAGCATTGCAATCCCGGCAAGAAATTTGATACACCAAACCACGTTTTTGTTCAAAATTAACATCTTTAGGTTTACGAAACAACGAAGATAACGTTCGATACCAACTTCAGTCAAAATTCGGCTAATAAGTTCGAAGACACCATGCACGTAGGGAATCGAAGTAAACCGCTTCAGTTTTAGTGTTCTTCCGATATTGTGATAAATCAACAGCTTCAGTTTCAGATTTAATCAACCGTTTCAGTTTTACTTCGATTCCCTACGTGCAAGGTGTCTCCGAACCTATTATCCGAATTTTGACTCAAGGTGGTATTGGAGTGACTTTGAAATCACATCACAGGTTATCTTCGTCGGCCACAATCGTTTGAAAATTGCCGTGGCGTAACTACAGTTTCGTGCTAATCTTCGTGCTCCTGACAATTTTCCGGAGGCTTCGAATTGTCACCCCAAAATCGAAAAACATAATTTTTTGGTCACCAATTGCACTGATGAAACTTCATAAGTCGTAACAGTTGTCACTTTTTGCAGTTCGCTCAAAAAAAAAAGCTGTTCAACTAAAATTTACCTCAATTTCGAGGTGGTTTCTAAACAAGATTTTTCTCGGACTTCGTCCAGTTTCAAGGATGTATTCAAAAATGGTACCCGAAAATGGCTCTCCCCTGTAATGTCATTTTCGGCTACATCACATGCAAAACAAGGTTATGCATTCTTACCAGGATCATTTCTCGGGTTGAAAGTTGTCCCTTGAAAACCAAAAGAACAATTAGCCTAAATAAAAAACACAATCGCAGTCTTTAAATCGCTCAAGTCGGAAAGGAATTTATTTCTTATGTGAAATGGAATGTTCTTGAAATCGCAAGGGTGAAGAAGGCGGCACAACGATTGAGGATACATGTAAAGATGACTTGAAATTGAAGTCCCACCCCTTTATCTTGTTACGTCCTTCAAATAAATTTTGATTTCTAAGATTCTATTGATAGTTTTCAGCCCCAACTGTCAATCAAATTGATTCAGATTCAAAATATATAAATGTGTACCGACTTGACTTGACTTAACTTAATTATAACATATATCCGGTTTCCAAATTTGCTCATACCACTCTGGTTTCCCTTCTATGTTATTTCAGGTGGCGAGTGATGTAATTTTCTCGCTTGGTTGTTGGTATTGTGATGTTTAAACTTTCCAAGTATAAATTATAAGGTTGCCTAGCAGTCCGTTTTGTTGGTGCTGGCCTTTATAAGCAAAATATACAGCTAGATTAGCGGATGTACGGTTGGACGTTTCTTTTGGTGTCTTAAATAACGATTCACCAAAGTATGCTCAAGCGTGTTCACGAATAAATTAACAACAAAACGCTTCTACAAGGTGGTTAAGGTTAAATCGAGTGCTAGCGTAGAACGAAATCATTTGTAAGCCTGTGACATCTCTCAACAGCAATCTAGCAACTATGCGCATCTGCAAATGACACGTGACTAAATCTCAGAAGACGACAACACACTTATTTCGCAATCGAGTAAATAACCTTAGCTCGCTGCTCTATGGAAATTCATTGATGGCAGCGCCCCACTTTTATCCTAAGTTTGCAACTGTGCGATTTGTCGACTAGTCATGAAAAGTAGAGTCTAACTCTCTTCCAAAAAAATTTTTTGATCGCGCGTCTGAAAGTTATAACAACACGGAAAGAAGTTACGCGTACCTACCATGAAATATCTCGAAAAGGCAGGGAATTTACACAACTTTTTTTGAGGAGGGAATTTTCGTTCCAAGCTAAATCGAGGCTAACGATTATATTGCTACCATACTAAAGACTGATCTCATTTTGAAAGTCGTAAAATATAAAGTTGCATGCATCTTGAGTGGTTACGGCATTGAAAAGACCAGGCAAAGACTTTGAGCTCTGCATGCACATTTTTCAGCAAAAAACCTTCGCGTTCTTTCTCAACGCCTAAATGAGTGGTAGTTCTACTGCATGCCGCAAGCTGCACAATAATCAAAGAGGAATCGTTTCCGTCTTCAACATGTGATGCTTTTGCTAAAACACTGACCACTTAGACAGTTTGAAGTTGTCTTCTCACTGATGACGCTGCTTTCGTCTCGGAAGATCTCTGACACCATGTCAATCCGCTGTAAACTGCGCCCGTGGTCATTTGCACAACCAGTCGGCCGCGTACAAATTAGTGGATCGTCAAGGTGCCAAATTTCTGCAGCGAGACATATTCATCTTTCACAGAAATCCAATTTGCTTTCTAATCTTCTGCTTGTTCCGTTCTGGCAAAGCAGAGGAGGAACGGTCGGGAGGTTTGAACCACCTATGCCAAAAACTACTGGTTATTTACGCGGGCTCACAAAATGACAGAAAACCTTTGCAAAACCTAGCTTGGAGCATGAAGCTTGCTGTATCTCATAAAGTTTAGGTTATTTCAAGGTCGCCTTTCTCGCGACTTGCTGCAAATTGTTTTTAAAATAAATATGATTTTGTTTGCAGTTTTATCTTTTTGTAGCTTAACTTTTCACATCCACTTATAGGCTGCTTTGGACTAAAAACGGTTGCCCTACAAAATTTAGGGTTTTGTTTAGTTTTGCCTTCCAACTGCTTTTTCCTGAACTCCGTGTCCAATTTGCTTACCAGGTCATTCGTACAATGTCGTTGCGCAGTCTATTACAGAAAATGATTGTAAATTGCTGCAATTCAGTTTGCCTTCAGGCTTTAAAGGAGTCAGATGACAGTTTTGTAGCCGATTATTGTTCATTCATACATCTTAAATCAAAGCCACTTGAGCATCTGAAAGATACATACGAAAAAAGAGGGCGAAGGTGATGAATTTTAAGCCATTACTTAATTTTTTACGCACACGTTTCTTTTAGTCGTTCATTCGATAGTGAGGGTGTAACCAGCCATACCCACAACTTATTTAGGGTGTTTTCAAGCTTTTTAGAACTCGAAAATTTTAGAACAAAAGGTCTTTAAAAGCCTCAAGAGTTCGTTCTCTAACAATAACAGTTTATTTATATTTTTTGTCAGGCTAAATACACTGAACTTTTGATAGGTACTAGCAATGCAGTGCTGTATTTGCTAGCAACATCATAGCGGCATTTTATATCTGCAAGAACTACGAGCAGATTGACTATGTTGTGTTAGCAAAATTGAAAACAAAGAACCAGCTTTCAATTTGAATGCCTCTTGAATTCCAATCTATAGCAATAAAACTTCAAGTACTTCGTGAGGGTCTGCTGTAATAAGCCATAGCGCCGTCACAGCCGCCACCAGCGATTCAATCACAATAGCAAAGCTTTTTGAAAAAGCCATAGCTAAATCCATGACGTTTATAAGACGTACCAGTCCAAACATGTACAACTGACCAAAAATTTATGAGCTGGTGTCAAAACACGTCAGCAACAGTTCACTTGTCAATCAAATAATGTTAAAACATATAATCAAAGGTTCAAAACGAAATAGGATGAATTGGCTTGATTTATGAAAAATGTAGTGGCCCTAATGCAGCCTAAGCAATTTTCGATGCTTTTTTTTGTCAAACAATGAGCCACATTAGACCAATGGTTCTAAACCTAAAGTCCTTGAAGGATTTTATCGGCTAAATTTAAGAGCCCCCTAAAAAATAGACTATCGTATTGTAAAAGAAATAAATGTGGCCACTCAAGTTACTTTCAAAACAAGATCAATAACTACATGAAATCGAAAAAATGGGCTCTGGTGGGGTCAATTATTATTATCATTGATTGCAAACATGCGAAAGGAGTCAACCAGTTCAAAATGTTTTGAGAACACTGCATTAGACGCTTGGTAAGCATTTAAAAAAGCGAAGCGGAGACTATATATACTTGGGACGTTTGAAGTGCTGTCTCCCCACAAACTTGTAGTACTATATCGAAAAGTGTGAGAACGCTGCAAGCAAATCTGTATTTTTTTTCAAAAAACAAAATTGCTAACAAAAACAGTGTTATTTTTATTTTGGCAAACAGTTTTTGCCAAACTCTACACGACTCCTGCCCTCTTCCATTCGCATACTTTCCCAAACCAAACTTTGAAAAATTTCTGCTTTACTCTTTAAGCACTTATCTTTCTGTTATCTGTCAGCGTCGATACTATAAAATTTTGAGTTACATATATTTTATCATGGAATAAATATTTACAAAAGTTCGAAGGCGCTGAAAGGTCAACGATTTATGATAATGTAAGGTGTCTTTCCTGCAAAGAACCAATAGGTAAACTTGAAAAAAAGGACCACAAAGCAAGCCACTGCAGCCTGGAGAAACTGCAGTTAAAATTTTCACTTGTTTTGCAAAAAAGTAGTAACATGTTCGTTGCAATGGGCACGAGGTAAAATGTTGATCCGTTTCAAGTCTTATCCCTTGAAATATTACTCTTTAAACATTACTGATTACGTAGGCAATAGTTCGCTATTTGTTGTGACATTATCAACATATATCACAGCATTTACAACGATGCGCTTTTCACCAGAAAAAAATCGTGAAAATGTTTCTCAACATTTATTGCCAAATGAATATCGAATGACTCGCCTCAAACAACTAAACCATATACTTGTCTTGTCTATTTTTTGCGATGCTGTTTTAAAGATTAAAATTCGGTGTTGTGTCCTCATAGTTTAAGTAAGCATGCACAATTTCGCACACCGAGTAAGCATCATCAATAGGAGCTGCAACTGGCATTTTCACATCCAGTGTGATTACGATCAGCTACCTAAATTTCATTCGTTTCCCAACTCAATTGCAATGCATTCCTTGCTATTAACGAAGCAAACAACAAACTTGGTGCATCCTCAAGGTTGGTCTATACATTCAATTTTAGTTTTTTTGTTGTGAAGTCAGTTCAATTTAGCCTACACCAGTGTCCTATAAGCTTTTTGGCGTCATGGACTCCTGGAATACTTTTGTAAATGATATGGAACCACTATTACTGACAAGTAAAAACTAAAATTCCAAACCAACTTTGAGTTAAAATTTGGGCAAGGTTTTGTCGATCTAAAAATAAGACAAAGAAGAACTAGAAAAAGGAAAAACTGTGAAATTAAAAGGTTTTGTTTTGGTAAACCAAGAGGTAGTACCTCTACAGAACCCTTAAATTCGCGGAACGCCTTTAATTGTTTGCGGAACCCTGTCACAGAGCACTCATTTATGCTAAGCTTGCTTTTTAAAAGTGCAATGGCTTTAAAACACAGGTTGCAAAAAACATAAATGGATAAACATTTTTTACGCTACCGGTAACCACAAACTTCAAAAAAGTGTGTGGGCGGCTATTTGAACATGAACAGCCGCAGCCTACTATTTGGCACATTCATGCTCTAGAGCTCATTTTAAGCCAGGGTTTCTCGGCACGAGATCCATTTTCCAATCAAAAAAGCCCGCTGCCCGGTTTAATTGTCTAGCTCAATTTCAGGGTTGTTCTATGAAAATGGTTCCAAAATGTTCCATCCAACTTCGCGTGCGAACTCTAAAAGTTGATCCTTGGCAAATTTTTGTACTTTTAGACGCCTTTTCTAAGTAATAAAAAAGGTCGTTACGCGATGAATGTTTAGGGGCGTGCTCTTTTTAAGAGTTGAAATTATAACAAGGCGTGGCCCACCCGGTACATGTGCTATGGTGCACCGGTTGAAAACTAGCACTACAGACCTTTCTTTTATCCATAAACTTGCTTCTAAAGTGCACATACGCTTCTTCTGATATGATCTGTCAATGAGCCGCACTTTTTATACACTATTGAAGTGGCTAACGGCTAAATTTCTGTTTACGAAACCATTTTTAAACTTAAAAGTAGCTTCAAAACGGCAGCATCATCTATCTGGTAGCCTAATAATTAAAAAAGCGTTTATTAACAAATCTTTGAAAGCTTGAGTTTGATGTCAGTATTGTAAGTACCAACTCAGCTGTCCCCCACGCCTACTAGGGGATTAAGTAGCACTTTACAAAAGCTCAGAGCTTACACAAGTCTAAACCTGTATAAAAACGACTTTGATATAATCTTTTGAAATTCTTATGCAGCCTAACCTAAATATTATTAAATTTCAAGCGAAACGCTTTTTGCCTTTGCAAAACTGAAATTTTAAGAGTCGTTATGTGCCAATTTGCTGCTTACGGTACAGGTAAAATTTGAAACTGCCTTGCTTGCTACGAACAATCTTGACCAAGTGGTAGGGCGCGGCAACTAATTACTTTTTTATGTACAGTAGTTTACTTACAACAGTTGCCAGCAATTTTTATTTATTTTACATCAGATAGCTTTTTTCATTTTTCGTGCTTTATTAATGTGTGGATTTATGTAATGCTTTTGATTAACAGTTAACTGGTTGCAATTGATAACACTCGACATTAACGTGTAAAACAGACACGGTACTAATAGGGGATGATTAAGTGGCAATCAATCTGTCCCCACTGTTTAAAACCTTGGTATACTGAACAAGACCATCCTCCAAATTTCGTTTCGGAAAAAGATGGAGTATGCCAAATCGCAGCTTGTTTTTCGTTGAAAGAGCAGATGTCACAGCGTTGTTAATTTGTTAAGTCAAGGTTTTCTGACAGTCTGCCTCTATTATATAACTTTGATCATGCCTGAGCAATATAAGATAGCTAGATCATAGCTGCTGCTGACTTTAAGTCTATAAGCCTTCATGCTCGATTCTTTTTTAAAACCTTTTCGCATTATCTATCACGAGAGCACGAAAGCGGTTTTTACCAGCGCAGTAACTGATAAATAGCGGCTTCCAGGAAGCGATCAATTCACCTATTGCAAGGCAGGAAACTTACGTAAACTGTACTGACAGATCGTGCTAAAAGAATAGCAACACAACAAAGCTGTCTAGCATAGACCATTGTTTTCAAATAAACGTTTTGTATGATTACATCATTTCCAGCTACGCCTACCAGCTGTTTCTGTTAGGCAACGTGGCAAAGCCAAATTATTGTGACGTGGTTGCGAACTAACCATAGTTCGGGCCCAAGCTCGCCTGTAGACCTAGGCTTACTGGTCCACCAAACACGTCTGCGTGCTTAGTAAAACGGTTCCTCAGTCTTCCTTCCCTAAATCATATTTCAAACGCGATTTTGAAATCGGAACTTCTTTTCAATGGTGTGTAACCGATTTTTGACCAATTACGAAAAACTTTTATTCTAAAAAATGAGGTTCAACTCTCACGACCACCGTGTGGTTGAATATTATGCCATTGGCAAAGGCACGTGATAGCCATTAGTGTGGAGTCCAGGGCAGGCTCGTGAACCACCAGCATCGAAAGTAATGTATGCAGTTAACGTCAATGCAAAGAACTTAGGGGCTGCTCTCAAATTATATGACCTTTTTATAGTTTATTCCCCCTCTTCCAATGTGACGTATTATGACGTTTTTGAAAAGCCTCTCCTCCCTCATGTGACTCGTCATATAAAAGTCCTTAGGCAAACTTTAATTGCTCGGATTCACAGCATAAACCTGGTCAATCAAACGATTAAACACCAACTCCTTTTAATATAATAGCAAGTTTGTCATCTATCTGTATATCTCAAATCTATTATTTTCCCATATAACACCAATATGACGGCTTTTTTCAATCTTCGTAAAACCTTTCTTTTATACATGCGTATAACCATAATGGGTAGATTGCTCGACGACCACTAACCTGCCTGGCCCAATAAAAATGGAGGAATTTTCTTAAATGCCTTTTCCCAAGGTTGCAACAAACAATCTTACCAACTTCCTCTCTTCACTATCCTTTTCTTGCTGGGTGTCAAGCAGGAAAGCTGTAAATAACGGTTCTTTAACTCTTTTTAAGTATCATAAAATTCTTATTCATTGCATTAAAAACAATTTCGTTTGTAGGCTAACAAACAGAACCAGATCGGATTTTAGAATAGAGGTTGTACGTAATAATGACAAAACAATTAACCATAATGTGATATATGTGTCTCATTGATCCTTAAAGGGTATCATCGCAAGGACTCGACAAGAAAATCGAACCTATACGCGTAAGCTCAAAACCATGATCAAATAAATGAACTTAAAACCTTTTTCCTATTGCTTTGGAAAATTGACATCATAATGTGACCTAATACATGTTATTAGGCAAAAAACGACGGAAATTGGAAAAAAGCCAGTTGAAAACCATGAATTGCAATACATATACCTGGTCGCAGGACTCTGTTTACTTTAAACATTGAAAATTCTGAGAAACACAGGCTTATTCGATTATGATTGCATTCTATTTTCGAAATACCAAAGCGGTGATAAGCAGACATGTTGCCTTCCTTATGCCATAGATCAGGGGTGGCCACACTTGCCTCACGCTACAGCTACGTACGACACTAACCAAATTTGAAAGAACCGCACCGCTGAGTCACAGCTTTAGTGCAAACAAATCGAAAGTGAAAAGCGTTTTCGGAGATCAATCGTAACAAAGCCTGAATTGACACATTTTGCATCTAAACTGAAGATAAAGACCTTTTCGGGGAAAGCCATTGTTTTCAAAGCTTGAATTCACGAATTTTGTATCCAAATTTAAGTTGTATCAATCAATCAATTTATTATTTTGTGCACATCCCAATGTTATGTGAAGCATAAAATAGCTGTAGCACAAGGAGACGATAGAGATGACCATACGGTCTTCTAAGTCTATCGCCTTCTAAGTCTATTATTTAATTTTAAACATTGACAATCTTAAATGAAGCAAAAACAAAACACTAGAAATACGCATTATTATCTATAATTGTTTATTACATTTTTTAATGTCTAGGTCCATTCAAGAAAACCATATGCAAACAAGGTTGGTGAGAATTCTATATGCAACATACGCACATTACAAGAAACAGTGTACAATTTTAAGGTGTCAATTGACCTTAACCTTTGATCTACGTCACTGATAATGAAAACAACACGAGTTAAAAAAAAGCCACATTTAATGGCACAAAGAGCCGCGGTTTGGCCTGCCATAGGTCAATGATCCACTTACTGGTCACGGTCAATGGTCAGTGATTGAAGTCTACTTCTTAAGGCTAACTTTACTGAAAGCTGCTTCAAAATTTACTCTCTTCACTTCAGCACAGTTTGAACTAAATGTTGCCAATGTGAAGAAAACGATTAACAAGGAAATTTCCCCTACAAAACTTTCCAAAGTAATTGTTAAGCTGTTTTCGAAATTTCCTTCTCCAAAGCGATCTAACAGTACGATCAAAAACAGCAAAATGATCAATTTTAGACGGTTTTACCACTTTACCTTATTAAAAGCTTCTACCAAACCAAAGAGCTTGCCTAAAATAACATCCAACATAAGGTCAGCAAAGATTTCGACTTTTAACTACAAGGCAACAAGTCGCTTTTTCAAACAGTTGTGATATTCTCACGCCATGGTGCTACAATGAAGTGGAAACTCAGTTCTACATAGGTCACTAACTCGTGGGCTACAATTCGAAACAAAACCGAGGATTCCGAGCAATAGCGGTTGTGTCACAGCCATTCGCTGTGGGAAATAATGCAAAATCCGTGGAAAATATAACAAACAAAAACAAAGGAAGCACGCTCCACTGAGCACTATAAAATGCCTTGGCCATTCAATAACCTTGGTCATAGTACTAGTTGTTACCAAAAATGTGGAGGACGAAACAAGGAAACTCCTGTTGCTTTCACAATAAGGAAAAGCTCAACATGTGACGCAATAAGTTTGATGGAAGCACACTGGACGTTGTGATGACAAATAATTTATTGCCATATTTAGCTTTGCTGTTTTTTTTGTTTAGAAACCTTTGCTTTCGTTTTGAGCTTTGCTTCCTTGATATGACGTCATAAAAACAGTGAATGATTGCTTTTCTACAAACTGAATAATCAGAATAGTGAAAGCTTACAAATTACAGTACGTTGATATTACATAGTAGGCTACTCTAGCATTTACTACCTTATCATTGTTATCTTACAAAAAGCGAATGTATTATAACAATATAAAAAAAGTACATACATCGACAACGGCCAGGCAGTCCTGTGACAATTTTCGTTTTAGGAAAATTAAAATTATAACAGAAAGTAAAGTGAAGTGGCTATAAAACTGCAAAAGTCAAATCTGTTGCTGCAGTGGTGCATTACGTTGAGAGAGCCATTAACCAGGAAATCTCGGCTCTATGACCGCACCCAGTGATTTTCAACCATTTTAGGCCCATGGTTGGTAACTTAAACAAGGTAAATATTTGCGGCATCCTGTTGCAACGTGGCAGCAATTTTGCTGAGAGCTTTTATAGCACAGTGAAAATGCGTCACTAAATACATAGAATTAAGTTGTCTATACTATAACAAGATTTATTTAAACCTCAGCGTGAAATTTGTATTTGACACCATATAAATATATACAGTCTAGCAACGTAGTAGGCTTCTGTAAGCAACCTCATATACTTGGTGCTATACTTTACTAACGCAGCCCAAGATGGTGTCATCATGAACTTGGACATTTACGCCCAAAATTTTCCCACGAGCAACATCGGCGACGAAATAATGAATCACAATTGCATTAAGAGCGATCGTGTCTGAACTTAGTTAACTAATGAGCTGAGTCTAAAGCTGGAAGTCTATTGGTGAGACCTTGAATAAAAAGCAAATACGTCAAATCAATTATCACGCTTACCCTTCATTTCTAGCAGGGCTGCATGACAATAAAAAGCAATAGCAGAATTATCGGCACCGGTTTTGTGATATCTGGCAAAATGCCAAAGTATTGCGAATGGCAGCCCATTTGATAACTACTGGGCTAGGCTTTGAAATCCATTTACTGCAAAATTTCGCCATCTCAAAACAAAGCCTATAGTGGCTTTTAATGTCGGCAATGGCTTTTGACTAGTTGAAATGAATTTTAATTACTGACGAAGTCTTTTGTTGAAATTGTGGTTCACTAACCATGAAGTTTCACAAGGTCATCCATCAAACAACAATGCAAGAAAATTTCGCCTTGGCTGCACGCTAAGTAGTTACGTAAAACTGCTCAGTCTGCAACCTAAGTCATCCGAGCTCCAAATTTTGCATGGTATTCTCTGGTAAGCTACGTACAAATCATTTTATCAGTTACACTACAGTAGAGCCGTGGTTCTTAAAACTTTGTTTGCTTGTGTACCACGTGGAAGCTTCGTCGTACTGTCGCTGCTGCGAACGAATTGGCATCAAACAAAATACGACAATCTAGGCCAGTTGTGAAACAACTCTGTTTTAGTTTAAGTTTTTATGACAGGGTGAAAAACGAATTGGTATTTGCAAGGGCACAGCTAGGAAAAAATTTACCAGGGACAAATTTTTCTAGGAACTTTTAAGATTTTAGAAGAGAAAGCTTGATCAAAAGTATGGCATCTTCACTTCGTACTTGTTTTTCATTTTTGAGAAAATTTTTTCATTTTAAGTTGCATAAAGCGAGTTTTGACTGCGCGGGTACTTGACTTCACGCAAATGATTTTTGTTTTCTCGAGACAAAATTAAGAAAATAATTCATAAAATGTAAAGTTTGAGGGAAATCGAAAGAAAACAATTGCAAAATGTTATATGGCACGGCCGTGCCCAATCACGTTAATTTTATTTTTACTCTCATAAATACCCACTTCTCGCTTGCCTCGATGTTTTCGTTTTGATGCCTTTCCTTTTTCTTGAGTTTGCCATTACTATCATTTTACTGAGGATTTATTTGGTTGAGCGGAAACAAAATAAAAGAACTTAACTTATGGTTGATTGTGAATATTTTGCAATTGTTTTCTTGAAACTAGCAAAAAACTTGAGAGCGCATAGAACCTTTCTCGTCTCACTCTGCCCTAGCTACTTTTGTGGCTGTTTGCGGTAGCTACTACAATAGACTTCATGAACGTTCTACAGTAGACAGTGAGCTTCGCATAATCTAAAAAGCGCTCGCGCATCGCCTGGAAAGATTTGGGGTACAACCAGTAGTGGGCGCATTCTAGTCAGAGACCTAACCTACTACCAAGAGCATTTTGAATTCAGACAGCTGTGAGCTTTCGTTGCTGCAAGCAGAACGGATTTCTAACAGATACACTGCAAATTTTTTTGCAACCAAACAGAAAAATTTGCTGCAAAAGTTCTTTTGCCAGGAATGCGACAACGCAGCTTGCGATCATTTCATTTCCGACATGAATAGCACTCCGACCACATTGCTGACAGCAGAGTTCACTGCGGATACCCCAGTTCGTGCTACAGGTAGAGTTCCACTGATTAAAATAATTACACACAGGAGCAAAAAAGAAATATATTGCAGCCAGATCTAATCATAATTTTTTTAATTAACTTGCATAACCACCTGGCCTGACTTTAAATAACTTCTTTTCATTGTGACACCTTGACTTTTCTATCCTTGAAATAAACAACTGTCTCAATTTTCACTTTGAGAAAATCCACTATCTTTCACTAAGTTGACATTTTTAAACTAGGTTTAGACTACCGCGGTTTTTCTAAAACGCCAAGAATTACATATGTGACTTAGAAATCACACAAAGCAACTACAGTATTTGCATACTAGCTCGCAACTAAAAAGCAGTTCTATATTTGAAAGCATTTTTTTTAGAAAAAATACGAGGTAGAAAATAGCTTTTCAAACCCAGTAAAAGGAAAGATAATCATTTGGATGTATTGCTAGATCTATTACGAATAAATGTGTCCAAATCTGCAATAAGCATCCATGTCTAACTCAACAGTGGGGGTAGCACGTTCAAAAATGGGTTTGAAAAGGGTTCAACGCTTTGCAGTTTGGTATTGTAGATACGAACAACAATGATTTTTTATGATGGTGCACGCTGAAGCTAAGATTTGGGAAATGTCCTCCTCTTTCCTGATTTTGGAAGGTCCGTCTGAAAAAACATGACGCAAGAGAACATTCACTCAATCAATAATGAGAATAAAGTCATTCAACAAGACGCAGACTAAATAAACATTGTAAAACCGAACTACTACAGTATGCTCACGAGTAATTTTATTTGCTGCCGGCTGTTATTTAACTGTAGAGAAAGATACAGATGTTGTTTGTGCGTTTACGGACGTGACGTCATTATTTATGTAAATAAAGCCCCAGAATATTCAATTCGAGAATATGATATCGTTGTGAAAATATCCTATTTCGCAGCTGTTACCGTATTTCCTTCAGATTGTTGAACCGTGCTTTTAACATTTGACCCAATCACGTAGCTAGGAAGGTAGCTATGATTTTTATTCGGCCGGAAAAGGGGAGACCACGACAAAGAAATCTGACGACTATCGTAATTTTGAAAAAGTTGAAAAATATTTCCTAATTTTAGAAGTGTTCTTCCAAATTTTGGATTATAATGCTAAAAGGGGGCACATCCCATCACCCCTATTTCCCCTCCCTTGAAGCATTTGAGGCTTAAAGTTTATTTAAGTAAAAACGCATAAGAGACACCGCTCTCATAACTTTGTTCCCTTTAATAAACATCCACAACAATTCAATGCTTTGCTTTTTTGAAAACGTAGCATAAAGCTAGATATCACTATTCGATCTCCAACTATTAAAGGGAAGTGTTGAAAAAACGGGCGAGTTTGCTTATTTCAATGGATAAGGTACTGATCGCGATACCTTCATCTTTATGCGACAGTCAAGTGACGAGGCCAAACAAGTCAATCCAAAGCAATGGCCCAGCCCAAGCAAACATATAAGTCGGCCAGCCGACTTAAAAGCGGCTAATGAGAAACACAGTTCAAGGAATGCGGCGCTTGGATTTAAACAGCCTGATATGGTATCCTCGCGGTTCTAGGACACTTACCCCCCGGACACTTATCCCCGGTCACATATATCCGGCCATATCCCTCCCCGCCGGGCTCCAACTCCACTCCAACCCTAACCCTAAACATAAACCTAACTCGAACCCTAACCCTAACCCAAAAGACCTGGGGTAAATGTCCAGGGGGTAACTGTCTTGATACCGTTAATGTCTTGATACTGTCCTGATACTGGTATTCTTATACCCAAGGAGAAAAAACTCTGTGTGTGAGCGCCAAAAAGTCGAGCAAGGTCCATAAGAATACAGCATTGTGTGTTGCTCGACTTTTTGATAAATATTCCCTTAGAAGGCTTCCGATAATTCCTTTATTAAAATTCAGTAGTAGGACATGATTGAGCCATTAATCCATCATCACCAAAATATCAATGTACGAATCACTTTAGTTTTAGGTACCATAGTTAGCTTAGCATTTACATCGTGTCCTTGTTCTGACCTACGCAGAATTTACAACAGTTCTTGTTTTAGTCTTCTGATCAAAAGATATGTAATATGGAAGCTGTAGTTTGAAAAAAGTAAGGTCAGCAAATGCTAATTATTTTCTATTTATATCTACTTTCAAACCTTTTCTCATAAAAAGTAAAAATTGACTCAAAAATAATAGGATAATGCGTTTTTTAGTCAAAATCAATTGCGACATTACATTTTAAGTAACAAATCTACAACAAAAGAATCCAATTTACCTCAAGATAAAACCAAAATTTAATTTTAAAATTCGCGTATTGTTTGCAGAATAAACTGAACTAAAGCAATAGACTTTTAAGGTTTTACCTTCTGATTAATGGACTGTAGTCTACATCAACGTGCTTACGTAATGATACGCTTTTATTCTCGTCTGGACACATGTCAATGCACGAATGCCACCCAACACACCTTGATAAATGCATTGCTATATGTCATAATGACAACACACGCGTAGAGCTTTTCATATACCACACCCTTTGTCACGTGTTCTCTTTGTGCATTACCTTTAGACTTACTGCTAAATCGTTTCTAAATTATTACGTTATGAAATGCACCGATGAAAAAGGCAGGAAACCAAGCCCCTTGGGAGAAAACAGTCAGTAAAACCTCTCAAAATGGGAGAGCATGCTTTTGGTCCCCTGCAAGATCTGTATACTTTTGACTGCCATTGCTAAATCATGCTAGACCACTGCCAAGAACAAAACAAAACAAAGAAATTACAAAAACGTTATCAAACTAACTGCGATTAAAGAACTATCACACAAGATTTTGTAGATCACTTTTCCCAACATAAGCAAAAAGTTAGGATCACAGTACTGCCATCATAATGAAAGAATTACAAAGATTAAGTTTTTGTGAGTAACGACTAATTTAGCTTTTTTTTCTAAAACTTGAAAATTCTATTCAGCTTAAACATCGTCGTCTAAAGAGCTCTACAATGTCGTGATAGAAAGCAATATTTAAAGATGGGGTCATGTGGAAAGAACGAAGACTCCCGGAGGTCGGACAATTCCACACAACCTGTATAATAAGTCGTAAACAGAGTCATAACAGAGTGCGCACAAAGAGTCCGTAGCTGGACAGAACAGGACAAAAAGAGACGAGGATTTCTTTTGATCACAATGAACTTCTCAAAAAATGATCTTTCGGAAAGCAAGCAACCAACTAAGTGACGTCTTTTGAAGGGTGCGGTTTCCCGTGCGACACCTTGACAAATTATCTTTATGATATCAGCGGCTGCTGAACGCTATTTCTTTCTTTAATTTCGGAGCAACACTTTTCAAGTTTGTCGTGGGTGTCACAGGCTATAGTTGTACTACCAAGCTTATGACGATCACTGACCTTACAGCCACTACACATATCGCGTCACAGTAACCAAAATTTTAAAAGCTGTAAACGCATGTACTCTAAGCCGACATCTAGCGGATAAAATTATTCAAGAAGATTGACGAACTCAAATTGGTTGATTTCAGAAGGTGTGAAGCCGCTGCTTTAAAAATCAATCTTTGAAACCCTCAGCATCACACCTTCTGAAACTAACCATTTTCAAAATGTGCTGCTACATCAAGCTGCACATTGAAAAGTTTAATATAATCAACGCCGCTTTCTCAAGATGTGATGTTGCAAAGCTAAAAATCGATAAATGGATTCCACCATGACGTCGCACAAGATGCAGAAAAAGAAAGGTATAGAAAAAAATCCCATCTGTGAAAACGAGGGATTTCATTTCGTTACTTTTTGACGTGACTGCTCCGGCTTAGCTTGTTATGTTTCCAACTTTTCTTTAACTGAAATAGGCCAAAATATTATCTAAAATATTATCTAAATATAATCCACGAGCATGTTGGTACAAATGTAAATTGTGGAATATTGTTGAAACTTTATTTTGTAGAAAAAACGCTAGTTGCAGTAAACCTAGTTTCGATGAAACAAGAAAATTTACTCCATTGTTCCTCTGTAGATTGTAAAAGTGGAAACCAACTTTCAAACCTGTTCTTGCTGATAACATTTTTCCGGCCAGTTGCGCATATTTCTACTAAAACCATACGGGAATATAATAGTTCTTGCTGTCCGAACCTGGCTATGCAAGCTATCTCTTAATATGATGAATATGTAGCATCATAAACAGCAACAACGTTATTACATCTGTCCGCGTGACTTGTTACTGGTTAACGATTGCATCACGCGCTCGCTAATGCAATAATAAACCGAGATGTCACGGGAGAAAAGCAAATTAATCGCGAAATAATAGCTTTTGCAAAAGAAGTGCTCATTGCAAAAAGTTTAACTTTTAAGTTATTCAACTATTCCTAAACAAACATCTATGTTCTTTCCTGCTTTCTGTCGATATCACAAAAGGATCTAGTCATTACATGCAACTAACTCCGAAAAAAAGATCCTGTTGCAACTGAACTGTTATCACTTTAAAGCTTTTGCAACCGTCAACAGAACGATCTTTTGTCGTAAATACGATAGTGAAACAAAAGATGTTTTGAGGCCATTTTGTTCCACGAGGTGTTTGGGGAAACCCTTTTAGGGCAATTTTTGCGGGCAACTGAAGCACTTGCTCCACTCAAACCATGTAAAAAATTCGAATAATTGTGCCAGTCCCATCTCTTTTATCGCAGAGACAACCAAGCAAAAAATCGGCTTCTTGATTGGCGTTTGTTGATGGCTTCTAAAAAACCTTTTACTTTGATTTTACCAAAAACTCCAAGTCTTGAATAAATTGCAAGTGACCTCAGAAAAAATGTTGATTTGGTTCATAACCAGGCTTCTTCCCTAAAAAACCTCGTTACGTTTGTACCGGAAATCTCTCGAAAACAGTTCCCCCAAAAAAGCCTAGCAATAACTCTCAAGATTATTCTGACACCAGCTCAATATCTGATGGCTGCCATGCACTTCTTTCGGGAAACATACTCCCGGTGTTTGTTTTCCCAGTGTTTTTTTTTTCAGGGTTAATGTAAATTTTTTCACTGCGAAATTTTCAAACAACCAAAATTTGGCAAATAGTATTGTTATTTTTCGTTTTTTAAGAAAATAAAATCAAAACTTACCGATTCTGAATTATTATCTTAAGGCTTAAAAACTTTTAAATAAAAGAAATTACTTTTATCTGTTTGTATCCAAACAACCAAACGTTGTCATGAAAAGTGCATTTTTTGAGAGATGATGGTCCTGCAATATTTTTTTATCCCAGTTAACTTGCTTAATGCTTACTGTTGCTAAGAAGCTAGTCTCTCCAGTTTTCACTTAGGCTACACATGTCTGTGATTGCCTCAGACGGCACAGCTTCGTTGCTTACGAATTGTTTTTGAGACGGGAAACAATAAATAATTAATAGAAAAATTGTAGTCGAACCAAAAACGAAAGAAACATTCATTTTTAATGAAAGTGAGATCGATATCAAGATAAGACTTCACAGTAGCCTGCCGGAAAATTAGCGAAACAAGAATTAAAAAATTTCGTCCAAATCCTCTTATAATAATTAACTCTCATGTAATTAAAGTATTACAGAGAAGGGTTGTTTAAATTACAGAAAGATTTCTTCGCAGCTATTTCTGCCAATAAGTAGTGCACTGCAATACGAATTAATTTGCGTTCTTTCATTTGCAACGCATTACCATGAGAACTAATTTATGTTCTTTTATGTGTTTAGTTTTATTTGAATTTTTAATATCAACTAAACACAAAGCAGTAATTTTGAACTGTCTCTCAGATAATGAGCGCATCTCAAGGCACGATCAAATCATAAAGAAGAGACGTATACGCCTTAACAAGCTCTCAATTTGAGTTCTCTCAAACCAACTTCCACTCAGGAACTTAAAAAATTATTTGGTCAATAAGACCCTCAGACTACATCAACTTAAACGTTGTTTACCTTTTATTGCAAGAGCACCAAAGGACTATAAAACCTCAATTGGATCTTTTCAATATAGCTTTGAAAAAAGCTGTTTGAGCCATAAGCTTTTCGTGACGCTCTTATCAGTGGCTGTATGGCGTCAAAAGGGAAGATCTAGAGTGATACTTGTCAATGGTGAGAGCGTCACGAAAAGCTTATGGCTCAAACAGCTTTTTTCAAAGCTACATTGAATTCCTGTACCATCAACAAGATTTTTGTGGATTTTTTTAGTTATTGTAGAAACATCGCACCTAAAAGTTAGGCAAAGCTCACCAGTTCTCATACCTCAAAATGAAATAATTTGATTCTTTAGCGACATTTAGCTGTAACACTCTTGGCAGATTGTCAAGCTTCCTAAAATAATATCTTTCCTATCAACAACAAATAGTTATCAAACCTGCTTAGTTGATAGGCTTCATCTAGAGAGGTGGCTGACAAATTGAACTTTATTTCTTTAGTTGAGTTTCCCGCAGATCACGCTCCAGCATGACGAATAAAATATTTGAGGTTTTTAATGTATGCAGCACACAGTACAATTGTGCGCAAAGAAACACTCCTACGAAATTACCGGTCGTACAAAGACAAACATTAGCACTATTGATCGCAGACCTGGAATGAGTGATTTATGGCTTCATCGTTTTGCCATAATAACGTATTAATTGAAAACAAATTTTTTGAAATCTGCATTTCTTGACTGAAGGAAATCGCTTTGGGCTCAAACGCAAGCCAGCATCCCAGTCCTGCTTTACAAAACTGAATTTCTTTGTGGTTCAACAACGAGGACATAAATGTCCTATTTCTGCAGAATTTTTCTAATTTACTCAAAATTAATGAGTCTGCATAAGAGGGTGAAAGCTTAACGGCAAAATTGAAAAGCTTTTTGTTACGAATAGATTTTGTTGCAATTTTATTGGTCATGACAAGAGAGCAAACGATCGCTTTTTCAAGACCTTATTTTTTCTTTTTTTTCTTACCGACATTGAGAGCACTTTTTCTTTTGCATTCCAAGTATGTGACTTCAGCAAAAGCAATTTGCGCTCTTATAATCCAATTGAAAAGTGGAAATCAAAAGGGAGAGGAGGGCCAAACTGTTTCGTGTGTAAAAAACAAGATTAAGTTTTATTAAATCGGCCAAGATGCATCAAAGAAGTTGTTGAATTTTAAGATCTTTAAAGAAATATTGAAGAGTCACTCTCAATAACAATAAATTTGCTGTGACTGATTCTGCTACACTACACTTCTCATCCCGGTACAAAAACTTTTAGTTACTCTTTTGTAAATTTGTTTGTGGCTTGATTTTCATCAAGCAATGTGTGCTGGTTTTAGCTCTTCGTAGAAAAGTACCTCTAAAAGCTAATTCCAACTTGATACAACTATAGAGTTGACAGAAAATTTCAGTTGAAAACCTTTTGTGGCCTTTTCTCACAAAACATGTGTCCTGTTTAGGTTTGCCTTCAAAGGTAGCTCCCAATAGCTGCCAACATGAGCCAAAATTCAAACTAGTTTAGCAAAAAGAGTTAAAAATAAGTTTTATTGAAGCGAGTTTTCCTTTGAGCTAAAGTGGCTATAATTGTGATTTGATTCATCAGTTTTTTGGGGAAATTCTTCCTCTTTTCCTTTGTTCTCCCGGATTCAAGGCACGTAGACGTAACCAGCGTTAAGCGCAGTGGCGTATTTTAAGTAAGACAAGAGACTATGGCCTCCAGCGATACGGCAGCAGCACGAATCGTAATAAAAAGGTCTTCATGCCCGTTTGAAAACCACAGTAGACGATATTCTACCTTTGAAATGCAGTATACCACTCAAAGAGTTTATGGTAAGCGAGATTTATTTAAACCCCTTACCTCTATGAACATAGCACGTGATCACCATAACCGTATCATACATCAATTTATTGAGTTATAAAGGTAATCTACGCGCTTTATATGCATGTTCACACAAACGAAGTGGTTATTTCACAGTGAAATAGTATTGCAAATAATAAAAAAAATCTTTTTTATTTTTTTTTATTTTTTTGCAATACTAGGACACTGTGTTTGTTCTATTACATGAAAAGGTTCACAAGTGCTACAACTGAGCAGGTCTTTAAAATTTAAAAGCGTATTTTGCTTTTAAGACCAGGAGGCTTAATTTCGAACTTGTTTGTTTGGTGGCAGAAGATTAGCAACAATAGCAAGAACAGCGACTTACTGATTGTCATAAATGGTTACTTCACAAAAGCTGGTACTATGCACAGTCAAGCCTCATGCTTTTACGCTACGTTTTGCATAAAGCATAATCACACCAAAACAAAGTTGATTAAAATTGGAGATGGTTACACGTACAATTGATTGCTCAATTCAAGAAGGACAAACAACTCTGATCAGGGGTCGGTGCAATATCAAAAAATTCTTCCTCATACATCCCCTCTTGACCTCACTCTTCTCTGCTGCTCAATAAACTGTACTTTGGTTCTTTTCGCAAGGATGAGTCTTATGCCATTTATTAATCAGAAAATAGGTTACAAAAAGCGCTTTTTTAGGTGGTACAACCAAACCAAATTGACAGCGACAACTTCCAATATTTCCAGACACCACTGCTGATAGCTGCAACCGGCGCGATCACGGTTACACCGCTTCCTTTGCGATCAGTAGAGCTCGGTTCAGTTCCCTTCTCGACTCAAACAAAAGACTTCTTCAATGGTTTTCATAGATCTTCTGCTTGTCGCTCAGCATCACGTGTACTGCGGAGTGCGAAACATGAAAGTGAATTTACTCAGTGATAATTAGAAATGTTTTGACACCAAAAAACATTGCAGTTAATACTCGCTAAAAAGCAACCTAATATAGTAATTACAAAGTACAGGGTGAGTCACGGAAAACGGATGTTTTTAGAAAGCCCGTTGCTCTTCTAGAGTAAGTGATTAGGGAGTGAGGAAGGTAGTCTTTAAACTTGCTTGAGATGCCGCTTAGTTTGTTGTTATTTGTTTATCTTTTTTGTTAATTTTTGTATTTGTTAGTCATTAATTTTGAATTGCTTTTCTTCTTAATTTTAAATTGATTTTAAATTGCTTTTCCTCATGCTACCGTGGAGTCTTGAACACCGTGTGTTTGCTTGTGACACCTACGTGAAAAATGGTGAATCAGTGACTGAAATCCAACGTCTCTTCAAGCAAAGATTCAACATCGGTTGTCACGGTAATGTACCAAGCCGCAATTTCATACTTAGGTGGGTTAATGCACTAAGAACGACTGGTTCATTATTGAAAACCAAACCACCCGGCCCTGCCAGAACCGCCAGAACACCAAGAAATGTGGATTGAGTGAGAGAAGCAATCATCCGAAGTCCCAGGCGCTCTGCAAGGCGACACTCTGCAGAACTGGGAATAAGTCAAAGCACGGTGCAGTGAATCTTATATAAAGACCTGGCCTTTCAACCATACAAAATTATGACTGTCCAGCAATTGAATCCACGGGATTATCAACAATGTTTGTCGTTTTGCCAAACAACGCTCGACATGTTTGAAGAAAATGAGGATTTGACCCTAATAATGAGTGATGAAGTCCATTTTCATCTAAATGGTACAGTTAACAAGCAAAACTTTTGATACTGGACTTCAGAAAATCCTCGTGAATTACATCAGCGACCACTATACAGCCCAAAAGTGACTGCTTGGTGTGGTTCGGGAAAGTTCGGGATATTTGGTCCATTCTTTTTCGAAGAAGGAGAAGAGACAGCAACGGTTACTTCAAACCGTTATATTCGAATGTTTGAAAACTGTTTCCTACCTGAGCTTTGCAGACGAGGAATCAAAAGGGCATCAATTTGGTTTCAACAAGATGGGGCCACTGCTCATACAGCGAGAGCGTCCATGACTGCTGTTGGAGCTGCATTCCCTAATCATGTCATTTTACGCTTTGGAGATCTCCCGTGGCCTCCGCGCTGACCCGATCTTTCCATGTGCGATTTTTATCTGTGGGAATTTTTGAAATCACGCGTTTATGCTGGGAAACCCCGCACACTTGGAGAATTGAAGACTGCAATACGTGAAAATATCCGAGAAGTAGGTGAAGAAACTTTAGGGAAAGTGGAAGCCAACTTTAGAAAGCGACTTCAAATTTGTGCTCGTGAAAATGGCCATCATTTGTCAGACATAATTTTTCGCTCCTAGATATTCCATAATGGCATGGTTTAGTGAATGTTTTTATGTACATTATAAAATTTTTGTTGAAATATTCGCAGAGTTTTGCCTTCCTTAAAAACATTCGTTTCCCGTGACTCACCCTGTATATTGGGGGCCATTTTTCTTGTTGAGTGCCGAGTTAAACCAGTGATTTAAAATACGATTGACAGTAGGGCTTTTGGAATTCATCTCTCGAAGCAATGTGAGAAAACATGAATTGATGTAGACCTGGATTCGATTCTTTTGTCCAGTCAAAGACACCACGCGGCCATGCTATTTCAGTAAAACATTAAAAGCAATAACGCATTAAATAAACAAATCAAAAATATAAACCAATGCTGAATTTGGAATGAAAAATACAAAAATGGAAAAGTTGTTATCGACGTAAAAATTCTTCAAGGGTTATGTTGTGGAGTTTTTAAGAATGTTAATTTGGTTCAAACCAGCAGGTATGTCAAACTGGCGGCCCGCGACGTAATATTTTGTGGCCCGCGTAAGAATTTTAGAAATATATACATAGGGTTACCATACGTCCCGATTTAGGCGGGACAGTCCCGCTGTCCCGCTTTAACCATGGAAAGTCCCGCTTTTTCCTTTTCTCAACTAGAATTGAACTAGGGTATGCTGCCGTCAGCCCCGATAAGCTGAGGAAATAGGACATGGGGGTTGATCTCCAAAAAAAAAAAAAAAAAAAGGTCAACATCTGTTTGGTGGCACCTGTTATGTCATTTTCGGCCCAAAAATGACTCCAAAGGTGCAGGTAAACAGGTGGTGACCTTTTTTTTTTTTTTGAGATCACCCGTTTTTTTTCTTTTTCTTTAATTTCGAAGCCGGTCCTCTCCCTCAAAGATCAGGTCTAGAGCTGAATTTGAACGTCCCGATTTTGTTAAAAAAATTGATGAAAAGGCCATATATTTGGTCTCGTGCAAAGTGGCCATCCATTGTCCCGATTTTTGCTTTTCCAGATATGGTAACCCTATATATACAGCAATGGTTCTGAAACTATGTGCAGCGGAAGATTTGCAGGTGTGCCGCGAGTCTTTTTAAGGTGATGTGTATTAATGCAAACTTTCTGCCAAAATAGAGAAAAGGTTGCTCTGAAGTAATGACTTTTTTTCGAAGATGAGCACCATTTCGGGCTACGTCACACGATTTCCGGAAATCGTTTCCCGGAGAAGTGGTAATCTCCAAACAATACCACTCGCTATCAGTAGGAATAGATTTGCGCGGCTGGTGTGCCATGATATTTGATCAACTGGTTTCTTGTGCCGGCAGGCAAAAAACGTTTGGATACCACTGATATATAACCTTGCCTGCTTAAATTTTTTTCGACAGAATCTGGCCCGTATAAAATCCAGGTATGTAAATGTGGCCCACAACACTGAATGAGTTTGACAGCCCTGCTTTAAAGCATATTATAGGCTAATTAACGCTTAGCAAGAGCGATGGTGTCTCCTCTCCGACTCTGCTCTTGAGCCCATCCGATGTTTGCTTCTACAGCACTGAGAACAAAAACTTTAAAAAATGAAAGCTTATCCGACAAATCCAAGAGCATGACCAGAAAAATATTCGTAGGTGAGCAAATTTTTCTTATATTTTGATATACAAAAAAAGGAAATGTGACCGAAATTGTGTTGTTTTAGCATATATTTTTTTTGTTATCAAGAAAAGTCCTCTTGTACAATGCTAGTCACTTGCGTATCTCCTCAAATACCTTTGGACAACTTTTTTTATCAAAAGCTTATGGAAAAATTAGTTGGTCCTATTTCGTGTCATATTTTCCGGCTAACCTTTCACATTAGTAATTTATTTTGTATCTCAGCTATCATTCTATCAATAGCCAAAATCAAGTGTCGTAAGGTAATTTCTTCCTTTAATAATAACAACAAAATTGATGAAAAATTAACATATGGAAGTCGAAAGGATGAGAGAAAAACAACCGGCGCAAAAAAACTTTTACCAATTTATTGCAATGGATTGAGTAGCGGCTACGTAACGGCACAAACTCCTCAAACGGTTTACTTCGATTCCCTACGTGCAAAGTGACATCGAACCTATTAGCCGAATTTTGATTCAAGATGATATCGGAGTGGCTTTAAAATCGCATCACACGTTATCTTTGTTGTTTTGTGAACCTAAAGATGTTATTCATTTTCAACAAAAACGTGGTTTAGTGTGTCGAATCGAAGTGGCTTTGGCTACATCGTTGCAAAACTTGTTTGCCACGTTTTGATTGTAGAATTATGATTGTGACGTAACATCGATCCGGTAAGAAATTGCACAACCTCGTACTTATGGCATCTAAAATGTTCTAACCTTAGCATTACTTGACCCAAAGCTTTAGAGACACAGAGAGATATAGGTTGGTGTTGTGTTGACGTTTTTCTTTGTTTGTTTATTCAGCGTATAATTGGTTGTTATTGACAGTGCAGTTGAGGTTAAATTTAATCTATGCTACAAAGCGCCATTTCAGTAATATATGACTTGTACTTTTACTATTTGTTTATAGACCAAAAATATTAAACCGTAAGAACTGTTATGTAAATTTTTACCCATGACAAAAATAGGGGTGAGCTGAGTAATAATAGGGAAGTTTATTATATTAAGGTTATGATAAGGTGCTAACAATTACTATCCCAAAAAGCTGAGAAAATTTGCTTTCCAGCAATATAGAACTCTAATTATTTGGGGCTAAGGATTTCTTTGTAATTGCTGATCAAAAATTGGTTGTCATACATCACTTTCCATGTTTAATTGAAAAATTTTCCAACTACAGACCTAGGAAACTTGCATTTTATAGAAAAAGCTAGTTCTTTGGGACATTTTGACTGTTTTTCCTCGCAAGTTTTTGCTTATAGTATTTTTAGCAAAAAATTGGTGATCCCTTACAAAAAAGGGGTTAAAAATAGCCCCATTTCATCTTTTGCAACAAAATATTAATGTCGAGCTACATATCAACTTACTCAGTCCCGTAGCACTCCAACTTCGGGCCCCCCCCCCCAAAGTAAGCGCAAGAGCCCCTGCGCACAGGTCATATCACTTTAGAGGTGTAAAATTGAAAAGCTGCATTAAGAAAATACACCACAATTTGTACATAAGTAAACAGGCTAATGTCAGAATAAAGCATGCCGATACCGAAGGTGCAAGTCATAAAAAATTCGGCACCGATGCCAGAGTTCAGTAGGACATTTATGCAGACACTGCGAAACGAAAGCAATGACACTGAAAAACATGAAAAAGTTATAAAAACACAGTATCATTTAAATAGTCTGGAGCGAACCTTTTTGTTCGCAAATGCTGTTATGACATTGTCATAATCAAGAGATCGGGCGCAGTCATTTTCGATTGACAACATGGCTAATGAAGATAGTCTACTGTCTCTCATAGACGTTCTATTAAAAGTTTTGATCAGTTTCAATTTGCTGAAGCTTCTTTCAGCGCCGGCAACAGTCACGGGGCAAGTTAGTAAAATTCGAAGTGCGATGTACACATTCGGATACAATTCAAATAAATGAGTCTTTAGAAGATAGTTCAGAAAGTCTTGAGCCGTATTGAGATTGCGTTTTTTTTTGTAAAATTAAAACAAACCGCTGTAGCTCAGCGCTCATTTCATCAGAATCAATGTCACCGAACTTTTTTTGGAACTCTTTACAGCAAGTAAGAAGAGCATTTTCTTGTTGCACAAGCAAAAGTTTGTCTCGTGTGTACAAAAACGAAAAGGCGGAAGAAACCTCACGTAACAAATTAAAGCGCTCCTTTATTGACATAATAGCCTGGTCTACTAATGGATAGAAAAAGTTGCTTTTAAATTTCAGTTCAGGAGTAGCTCGTTGTTCCTCTTCACCTTGGTAATCAAACAATCTTCTTTTCTTTCCACTTCTTGACGGAGGAAATGAAGGATCAATATCCAATTCTTGTGCTATTTCAACAGCAGATGTTGCGGCACTGTCATAACCCGTTGTGCGATAGTTTTGCAAAAACTTTTCAGTTGCCTGGATTTCCGTTTCCATTGTATGAAGGGAGACTCCATACGATTGAAGAATCTTGCTTGCTTTATTGACTTGGAATAGAATATCATACCAAATAAACACCGACAAAAGAAAACTCCATTTTGATAAATGAGCTATCAACGATTTTGTTTCTGAGGCAGCTCTTCCATCTTTTCTTTCTATGGAAATGGCTTCCAAGTCTTTCAGTGCCAGCAACACCTCTTTTAAATTGTATCGAAGAGGTTTGATGCATTTAATTCTGCTTTCCCAACGAGTATCAGATTGTGACTTTATGGACAGCTCCACATGTTTCTTCAAAATTTCCCAACGCTGAGCAGAGGAAGAAAACAGCACATACAACCTTGTAAGTACTCCAAAAAATGTCAATGCTTCCGTCGATCAATTAGCACTGTCAACAACAACTAAGTTAAGAGTATGGTTTGCACAGGGCACGTAAACAGCTTTGGGATTGATGTCTAGCATTCTTGCTTGGACCCCAGAATGTTTTCCTTTCATGTTAGCACCATTATCATATGACTGACCTCGACAATCAGACAATTCGAGTTGCAGTTCGGTCGCTTTTCCTAAGAAAGCGTCCAACAAGCCTTTCCCAGTACTGTCACTTATTCTCAAGTAGCCAAAAAATGTTTCTTTAACAACAGCAGCTTCTTCATTACATAGTACATAACGGAGAATGACAGACATTTGTTCATGATGTGACATATCTGGAGTGCAGTCCAAAATTATAGAAAAATATTTTGCCAATTTCAATTGCTGTAAATTTTCTTTTTCAACTTCTGTCGCTAGCAATTCAATTAGTTCATTTTGTATGGTAGGACTCAAATAGTGATCTTTAGTGTTTTTATTCTTGATTCTGTCTTGAAGCTCTTTTAGGATCGGATCTCTTCTTGCCAAAAGCTCAAATATACCCAGAAAATTTCCATTGTGAGGAGATCCTAAGACTTCTTCAGATCCTCTAAAAGCAAGATTCCTTTCCGATAGAAACAAGGCAATGTCGATAAGTCTCTCTAAAACATTTCTCCAAAAACGTCTTTCATTGAAAAAAATATTTATCTCGCGTTTGTCGATAGTGGATGAATTTCTTATCCCTTCAGCTAGCAACATCCATTGACTGCAGCATTCTTGGTGGGAAATGCCGTTTTCATGGTCTTTCAGTTTTTTCGAAAAACCCTCCCATGTATTTATACCACTACAAAAGGGGCTTAGTGTTTTTCCAAATAGCTTACAACAAAAGCAAAAAACTTGATCTGATTCCCCACAATAAACTAGCCACGACCGTGAAACACTTTCACCATTAGGTAACACACGTTTAGGTTGGAGGAAAAACCTCGCCTTGGAGTTGTGTTATTATATGGAAAACTCATTATTAGTTGATGTGGTCCACGCTTTACTATATCACATCGTTGAGCATCAGAAATACTTTCAGGCCATTTACATGGGTCATCAGGGATAGGGGTAAATTGAGATTCAGTTATTTTTGATATTGAAGGTTGCGTATTGGCAGGTAAATCACAACTTACATTTTCTGGAAATTCACAATCACTTTGATGCTGATCGTCATAGTCTTCTTTTTCTTGTACACTATAGTTTTCTTCATCCCTCTCGGTACTAGTGCCAGGTCTACTCTGCTCAGTAATCTTGAAAAAATCTGTCATCTTGGGCAATTTTGCTACAGCATCTCGAGCAGTGGCTGCTTCTTTTCTCTTTTGAGCACCACTTTTTGAACGTTTCATTCTATACAATGTCAATAAAATACTTTATCTGCACTCTGCAGTGTATATATATATTGTCCCGGTATTTATAGCCAAACAGAATTCCAGACCATTCTATGATTGTTGCGTAACAACGGCATTGTTACGTCAATCGAATATTCAAGATTCTACCAGAAAATCAATCGAAATATTCTAGATTCTGCGAGATAAAATGACGTAACATTCACTTATGATGTCACAAGCCAATTTCTTCGTACAGTTTAAATCGGTTGTAAACAAGTCTGCTGAACTGAAAATAGTCACGTAGCCAAAAAGCAATTTCAGACTAACTTGGGCCCCCAAAGTTGGCCTGGGCCCCCCCCAATTGGGGGGTTTGGGGGGCGGCTGCTACGTCTCTGCTGATGGGGGACCAAGCGGACGACGCCAGTGATAAATATATTTCTTGTTGTTTCAAACAACCACAGTGTGGATCTACAGCAGGTAGATAAGATATTTGGTAATGAAATATCAAGTTCTCAGTAAAGTTGCTGTAACAATAATAATCTTGGGATTTGTTAAGCCATTATCACTTTTCAACGTAGGTTATTGTTTTGGCAGTGGCCACAGTGCCCGCACCGGTACTTTAATTTCAAACACTAAAATGCCGGTAAACAAATCTGATTGGCTGCATTTAACACGTGATTCAAGGGTCGGTATAAATGCTGCCTATACGTCAGCCGTGCACTGCGACGTGTGCAGTCAAGCAAACCTGTTAGAAGTGTTTGATTGGTAGGAATAAGCATGTGGGAATATCCAGAGTGACCAAGACCAACCAAAAACACAAGGCGTGTCGCGTCACGCATAAAACCTGATTGAATTTGATATTACGAGAAAATTATTTAAGCCTGCGGCTGTTACGGTTGCTACATGAATTAGTCTCCAAACTAAAGTAACGGCTCCGGCACTGAAGTAAAAAGCGACTTATGTTTAAGAGAGCATATTCAACGCGATTGCTTGAGCAGCGGATAATGTCACAGGCTTCAAATAACATGATCAGGATCTCGAATCTAAATTGGATTCTTTATTTTGGTTAAATTTAAGTTGTATTGTAGCGAGGATGCTATGCAGCAATTCTTTTGTTCTATTTTTATTTACGTAGCGCAAGTACAAGCTGGGGGTGGCTCTTGGTGTATAAAACGTATTGGGACTGTACACTGACCATTAAATGTTGGGCAGTGGCTGCAATCCCGGCACCAGCATTTTAGCTTCCAATCAGAGACGTAGCAGCCGCCCCCCAAATCCCCCAATTGGGGGGGCCCAGGCCAACTTTGGGGGCCCAAGTTAGTCTGAAATTGCTTTTTGGCTACGTGACTATTTTCAGTTCAGCAGACTTGTTTACAACCGATTTAAATTGTAGGAAGAAATTGGCTTGTGACATCATAAGTGAATGCAACGTCATTTTATCTCGCAGAATCTAGAATATTTCGATTGATTTTCTGGTGGAATCTTGAATATTCGATTGACGTAACAATGCCGTTGTTACGCAACAATCATAGAATGGTCTGGAATTCTGTTTGGCTAGAAATACCGGGACAATATATATATATACACTGCAGAGTGCAGATAAAGTATTTTATTGACATTGTATAGAATGAAACGTTCAAAAAGTGGTGCTCAAAAGAGAAAAGAAGCAGCCACTGCTCGAGATGCTGTAGCGAAATTGCCCAAGATGACAGATTTTTTCAAGATTACTGAGCAGAGTAGACCTGGCACTAGTACCGAGAGGGATGAAGAAAACTATAGTGTACAAGAAAAAGAAGACTATGACGATCAGCATCAAAGTGATTGTGAATTTCCAGAAAATGTAAGTTGTGATTTATCTGCCAATACGCAACCTTCAATATCAAAAATATCTGAATCTCAATTTGCCCCTATCCCTGATGACCCATGTAAATGGCCTGAAAGTATTTCTGATGCTCAACGATGTGATATAGTAAAGCGTGGACCACATCAACTAATAATGAATTTTCCATATAATAACACAACTCCAAGGCGACGTTTTTCCTCCAACCATTATAAACGTGTGTTACCTAATGGTGAAAGTGTTTCACGGTCGTGGCTAGTTTATTCTGGGGAATCAGATCAAGTTTTTTGCTTTTGTTGTAAGCTATTTGGAAAAACACTAAGCCCCTTTTGTAGTGATATAAATACATGGGAGGGTTTTTCGAAAAAACTGAAAGACCATGAAAACGGCATTTCCCACCAAGAATGCTGCAGTCAATGGATGTTGCTAGCTGAAGGGATAAGAAATTCATCCACTATCGACAAACGCGAGATGAATATTTTTTTCAATGAAAGACGTTTTTGGAGAAATGTTTTAGAGAGACTTATCGACATTGCCTTGTTTCTATCGGAAAGGAATCTTGCTTTTAGAGGATCTGAAGAAGTCTTAGGATCTCCTCACAATGGAAATTTTCTGGGTATATTTGAGCTTTTGGCAAGAAGAGATCCGATCCTAAAAGAGCTTCAAGACAGAATCAAGAATAAAAACACTAAAGATCACTATTTGAATCCTACCATACAAAATGAACTAATTGAATTGCTAGCGACAGAAGTTGAAAAAGAAAATTTACAGCAATTGAAATTGGCAAAATATTTTTCTATAATTTTGGACTGCACTCCAGATATGTCACATCATGAACAAATGTCTGTCATTCTCCGTTATGTACTACGTAATGAAGAAGCTGCTGTTGTTAAAGAAACATTTTTTGGCTACTTGAGAATAAGTGACAGTACTGGGAAAGGTTTGTTGGACGCTTTCTTAGAAAAAGCGACCGAACTGCAACTCGAATTGTCTGATTATCGAGGTCAGTCATATGATAATGGTGCTAACATGAAAGGAAAGCATTCTGGGGTCCAAGCAAGAATGCTAGACATCAATCCCAAAGCTGTTTACGTGCCCTGTGCAAACCATACCCTTAACTTAGTTGTTGTTGACAGTGCTAATTGATCGACGGAAGCATTGACATTTTTTGGAGTACTTACAAGGTTGTATGTGCTGTTTTCTTCCTCTGTTCAGCGTTGGGAAATTTTGAAGAAACATGTGGAGCTGTCCATAAAGTCACAATCTGATACTCGTTGGGAAAGCAGAATTAAATGCATCAAACCTCTTCGATACAATTTAAAAGAGGTGTTGCTGGCACTGAAAGACTTGGAAGCCATTTCCATAGAAAGAAAAGATAGAAGAGCTGCCTCAGAAACACAATCGTTGATAGCTCATTTATCAAAATGGAGTTTTCTTTTGTCGGTGTTTATTTGGTATGATATCCTATTCCAAGTCAATAAAGCAAGCATGATTCTTCAATCGTATGGAGTTTCCCTTCATACAATGGAAACGGAAATCCAGGCAACTGAAAAGTTTTTGCAAAACTATCGCACAACGGGTTATGACAGTGCCGCAACATCTGCTGTTGAAATAGCACAGGAATTGGATATTGATCCTGTTAGCGCCACTTCGCTTTATGTGTACATTAATCCTTTGATAATGTGTAGAGTTAGTGCTTTCCGGTTACCAGATACTGTTCTTGGCGTGGTTAGCGATTACGTAATTTCTTTACTAGTCGCTATCCAGTTACTCTAGGTAGAACCTGTGCTAATTTAGTGTAATTAGTAGTGATGTATCTATTCATGATATAGTTAGGTATGGTAGCCTACAATGTATGGTATTTGAAGTGTGCTTCGTAGTGCTGGGCCTGGCTTACCTAGGCCTAGCATCTTTATCTATTTGCCTTTCTCCTTGCAGCTACAGGTTCAAGGTGTTTTAGTGGTAGGTTTTGCATGCATTGTTTGCGCTTACGATAGTTAAAATAGTGTTGATACCGGTGACCGTCTACCGTATCTATTGTTGCTGTGGAACCCAGCCTGCATCACCCAAATTAATAATAGTGTATTGATTCACGTGGTGCATGCTGCTGGGTGCTGTTGGAGCATTGTAGTTGTTCACAGTAGTATGATATATTCGTTGATATCATATTCGTCTGCTGCTGAGCTGATACCGTGCCCATTCCCCAGGCTGCTTTACCCCCTGTAGCCCTATCTCAGATAGAATACGACAACTAGAAATCGATTAGCTCGTAGCTAGAGCTAACATAGCTAAAACACCATTGTTTGGTGAAGTTGTTGCTGATTGTTGTTGTGGAAGCCTATCGAATCAGGCTGTTTGTTTATCTGCTCTGCTGAATTTGTCAAGATTTGCTAATTGCTCGTTACTGCCTTCTGAAGAAGCTTATTGTATCCTTCTGAAGAAGCTTATTTATTGTATCTGTGTTTGTATAACCATGGGGTCAAATAGTGAAAGTGCTGATTCTGTTGCTAATTGTGTCAATCCCCATTGTGACAGTAATTCACCACCTAGAGTTGCGGCGCGTGACTTTAGTGTGCTTCAAACTGAAAATCTGAATGAGATACTAGTCTGTGATTTACCATCTGCTGTTGTTGTGAGTTCTGATACCAGTAGTGTGCAAGCTCGTACTGATGTCTCTGTTGGTGATGCTGTTGAGAACATGAGTTTCAATTTTGGCACAGAGCTAAAGAGCAAAACGTATAAGATTGCCTCAGAAAAGGCTTGTTCAGTTTCATCAAAGTCCTCAACCACGAGGCGAATTACTGAAGTAAAAATCAAAAAGGCACGCCTTTGGAAATTAGAACAAGAGCACAAGCTCAAACTTGAGATCTTGCGTGCCAAGGCAGATCTTGCAGAAGCTGAAATAATGGCTGAAGCTGAATTACAAGATGTTGATCAAAATCTAGGTGAGCTCGAACAGAAGACAATGACTCCACAAGAAAGGGTTGTTAACTTTTTGGATAGTAAAGATGCGGTTCCCCAGGTGTCTCATTTACCAGTTGCACATTCTGGTTCCCATCTTAGGCCTGACGCCCCAGTATGGGCTCAGCCTCAAGTTAGCACTAGCACTGTCAGTGCTGGAGGTATTCAGCGTAGACAGTCTGCTGCTGTCTATAGTGAGTACCAGCCCCCTACCTCGTGTGTACAAGCTTCATGGGACCCAAGTGTCCTATATCGCAGCAAGTTCCAACTACCCACGGTTGAATATGGGCCGGCAGTTTGTGATTCTGGTACCCTATGCAGTGTTACTTCCCGACCTATGAATCTTTGGCATGGGCCGGCTGTTGATGGTTATAGAAGACCCTGTGATGTTGCTACAGCTCCACGTGTGAATCATGATGGAGCTAATCAGCTTCCCAATACTGACAAATCTGTTGACTCTAAGATGACAGTTGGTGATCTTGCCAAGATCCTGATAAGATGTCGAGATGTGCCCACGCCTTCTCTGGAAGATCGTTTTGATGGTGATCCTAAGCTGTACTATCGTTTCATGTATCAAGTAGAAGACAGAATTCTGAGAGTATATGCGGAATCAGATCCTGGTCATGCATTACATTTACTTGCCGCTGCTACAAGAGGGCGGGCTCGTAGAATCATTGATAATTGTATGTTGAATCCATCACCTAGAGATGCACTTTCATGTACGCTGCATGACTTGAAAGCTACGTTTGGTTCTCCCCAAAGAACGGCTAGTGCTCTGCTGCAACAAGTTCGCAATGGCCCTGTTGTTCGTGCCACTGCTGATGGTTTGGAAGATCTTTACATTGACATGATGGCATGTAGACAAGGAATGCTAGCAGCTGGTGCGTATGATGAGTTGAATGCTTACGCTACAACAGAGGCAATCTTTTGGCGCCTTCCTATGGACCTGCGCAAGCAGTTTGTGCGATTTACTGTTGATCATAGTTCTCCATCCGGTCGTGTACGGTTTGATGATGTGTTGTTGTTTGTGGATCAGTGCAAGAAGGAAGCTAGCTCTACCTTTGGTCGACTGCTTCTTGAGCCGCGCTCCACTGAGAGTAGCTATCCTCGTAGTGGTGGGAGCAGATATACTAAAGCAAAGTTTACAAGGACCCAAGCCCTGAGAAGAACGGATTTAGCTTCAAAAGAAATGAGTCCTCAGGATGCGAAGGTTAACGTTCAATCTCGTGACCCTAAGTCGAAGCTTTGTGACTGCGGAAAACCATCTGAGCATGCACTTTGGAAGTGCAGTAAGTTTGTTGCATTATCTGTTGAAGATCGTATTGCTGATACAAAGTTACAAAGACGCTGTTTCAATTGCTTAAGTGAGGGACACTTTGTTAGAGACTGTAAGAGTAATCGTCGTTGTCAGAAATGTAATGGTGCTCACCACACGCTCCTTCACCGTTTTGATAATTCTGAGAAAATCTCTACCGCTGAGACTTTAAACAAAAGGGACGAGACCGATGCTGCTGTGGCATCAGTGATGGGAGCAGAGCCTACTTGTAATCGTGCTGCCCATGCCAATACAGCTCGCAGTGCACGCGGTAGAACCAGGTTGAAGGTTTTGCCTGTAAGAGTTACAAATATGCGATCTGGTCTCGGACGTGACGTCATAGCCTTACTGGATGATGGTTCGGACACTCACCTTATCTCGAAGAGCCTATATGATGAGCTGTCGCTTGTGGGAACTCCCATACGTAGTCATCTTTGCATGGCTAATGGGGAACACCGCACATCAGACACATTAGAAACACAGATTGAGATTCGTGGTCTCAACGAGACTGCATCCTTCACTTTAAAAAGGGTGCAAGTGGTTGACAGACTATCAGATTTACGTTCCAGTATTCCTTCTGCAAGTGATTTTGAGAATTATCCACATTTATCTGATGTTGATATACCATTGATTGACCGAACTACTGTTGATTTGTTGATTGGTTTGAACTATCGCATTCTCCATGAGCTTATTGAAAGGCGGGATGCTGGAGAAGAGAAACTATGTGCTGGGAGAACAGTTCTTGGCTGGTTTTTGTATGGAAATGACTGCTACAGTCAATCTTCACTCGAAGAAAATGTTGTGTGCCACATTGTAGGCCTTGACGATCGATCTGATGCAGACTTGTTGAAATTGGCTGTGGTTTCTCCTGCCAATAAAGGGCAGTGCCCAACTTGTAATGGCACTGGGGGGCCCACACCAGACGTTGAGCTTGATTACCGAGCCCCTTCAGTTAATGATGATCGGGCCACGGCTATCATGGACAGTAGTTGTAACATAATTGATGGACATTACCAGATTGCCCTGCCCTGGGTTTCGAACAATCCCGGGCTCCCTAACAATCGACCAATCGCCTTGTCACGATTGAGTAGCTTAGGGCGACGGCTGAAATCTAATCCGAATACCCTTGCAAAGTACACTCAAAAAATTAATGAAATGATTGAGCATGGATATGCAGCTTTGGTGGATCCGGATGTTCAACAAGGAGAAGAAGGTAAGGTTTGGTACATTCCTCACCACAGTACAAAGGGTGAGAAGTTTAGAATTGTGTTTGATGCATTCTGTTGTTATAAAGGTGTTACATTAAATGAACGGCTCTTACAGGGACCCAATAATACAAACTTATTACTCGGAGTTCTTTTGCGATTTCGTTTGCATGAATATGCTGTGGTGGCTGACATAAAGAGCATGTTCCATCAGGTGCGGGTAGATCCTTCTGACAGAAGTGCTCTAAGATTTTTGTATTGGCGGGATGGAGATCCTGATGAAGTTGTAAATACGTATGAAATGTCAGTACATGCATTTGGGCTGACTTCTTCGCCGAGTGTGGCGGGATACGCACTGCGACGAACTGTTGTGGACAATCAATCAAAGTTTTCTGTTGAGACTCGTAATACTGTGAATATGAACCTTTATGTTGATGATCTTTTGAAAAGCGTTGCGACCTCTGAAGGTCTTGTTGCATTGATTGACGAACTGGATAAGTTGTTGACATGTGGTGGTTTTAAGCTTATGAAGTTTTCCAGCAACCACCCTGAACTGCTAAACGGTGTTGCTAGCGAGCGTCTATTGCCTCGGTACGCTGAGCTAGATTTGCGATTTGAGGACATTCCCGAGCAAAAGACTTTGGGTGTGTGCTGGTCACCAAGTTCGGACCGTTTTCATATATCCGCAGCGAGTTGCGATTATGTGCTTACGCGTCGCGGCCTGTTGTCTTTTCTTAGCCGGTGGTACGACCCCCTTGGGATAGTTTCGCCCTTCCTGTTGCCGGCAAAATTAATTCTGCAAGGTCTTTCACGTTCCAATCTGGGTTGGGACGATAGCAATTTGCCGTATGTTGAAAAAATGCGTTGGCTGAGGTGGAAAAAAGGCTTGCGCAATTTAGATGGTATAAAATTGCCGCGTCGATTTGCTGGACTCACAGATGCAGAATATATACATTTGCATTGCTTCACTGATGCTAGTAAACATGCTTTCGGTTTTGTTTTTTATATGCTAACTTGCAATAAGGGGCGTTTTGCTCTTTCATTCGTGATGGGCAAATCTAGAGTGCTCCCTGCTGAATGTACTACGACTCCTCGTGCAGAGTTGCATGCCGCCTACGAAGCGGTAAAAACGTCGTCTGTTCTGATTCGTGAAATTGGTTGTAAGTTTGATTCTGTTGTATTTTGGTGTGATTCACAGACTGTACTCGGTTACGTTAAAAATCCTGACAAGAGATTGCCGGTTTTTGAGGCAAATCGTGTTAAACGTATACTTCAGGTCACTAATTCGACGCAATGGCGGTGGGTGGACACGAAGAGAAATCCTGCAGACCTTTTCTCACGTGGTTTAAAACCGTCGTGTGCAGAACGTGCTCGAGAATGGCTTGAGGGTCCCCCCTTTTTGTTGCAAGGGGAAGAGGGTTCGTCTATGGCCACTCGGACCTTATCTGTTGACACTGAAGGTAATAGTGTGCCTGACAATGTTGGTGAATTTTCTGAATGTGCTTATGCTAATGTGAATGTTGCCGAAATTACTGTTTCTAAAGACATTTTATCTGAAAAACTGATCGCTCCTTATAGTACGCTCCCAAGATTGGTGAGAGCGGCAGCATGGTGGCTACGCTTAAAGCGTATACTGCGAAACAGAATTTTGAAAAACTGTACTCCCTCTGTGGTTGTATCTGGTCCTATTTCTGCAAATGAATATGCTGAAGCCCTCAGGGCTCTGATTTGTGTTGCACAGCGCACCGCACTTCCTGGTGTTGTGGATGCCTTAGAATGTAGAAATATTAAAGTTTGTGATACATATATTAAGGGCGTTTGTCGTCCATTGCTTGCTTATTGTCCATATGTGGAGGAAGGACTGATTAGAATTGGTGGTCGATTGCATAGATCGGACTTATCGTATGATTTCAAGCACCCTATAGTGCTACCACGACGTCATGCGTTAACAGGCGTAATAATTATGGACTTGCATTGTAAGATTGGGCATTTTGCTAGCGGGTTTGTTATGAATGAACTCACCCAGAATTACTTTGTTTTGTGTGGTAAACAAACAGTAAAGCACTACATTCGATTACTCTGCATGAACTGTCGCAATCGTGATGCCGCCCCTAGCGCCCAGCTTATGGCGCCACTCCCGCTTGCCCGCATTGAGTCAAGAAATCGGCCCTTTACAAACACTGCTGTCGATTATTTCGGGCCGATTCTAGTCCGGCAAGGCCGGAATAATTTGAAGAGGTATGGCTGCATATTTTCATGCCTTGCCACCCGAGCTATTCACTTAGAGGTAGCCGAAGATTTGAGTACTGAATCATTTCTGATGGCCTACCGTCGGTTCCTTTCCGTCACTGGAGGAGCCACCCGAGTTCTGTACTCGGACAATGGCACGAACTTTGTTGGAGCTCATGCAGAGCTAAAGCGAGGGCTAGCTCGATTAGACAAGAGGTTGATGACTGCTGCTATAGCGCAAAATGGTGTCGACTGGAAATTTAATCCCCCTTTAGCATCCCATCAAGGTGGGGTGTGGGAATCAATGATACGTCTTGTCAGAAAAACCATGTCTGCTCTGCAAGAAGACAAGAAATTGCGCACGTTGACTGAGAAGGGCCTGGAGACCCTATTTCGTGAAGTACAACTGATATTGAATAGTCGCCCCATTACACGGGTCAGTGCTGATCCCAATGATCTCCGTGCACTGAGCCCACTTAGTATTTTGACTGGTTGCGTTGATCCTGTACTGCCTACTGATGTGTTTGTTGCTTCTGACGATATGCGCTCTTCCTGGAGAGCCTCTCAGAGACATGCTGATCAGTTTTGGCGACGCTGGTCTGAAGAATACTTGCCACTTCTACAAAGGCGCGCAAAATGGTTGCAATCGCAACGTAATATTAAAATCGGCGACCATGTGTTGGTCGGTTCAAATGATGTAAAGCCGCGTTGCGTTTATGATCGCGCAATTGTCATTAATGTTAGCCCTGACAAATTTGGGCATGTGCGGCGGGTTACAGTACGTGATGCAAGTGGCAAAACCTATGAGCGTGACATAAGAAAGCTGTGTTGGCTGGAAGGCGATATTAATGACCACGCCGACCAATGATTGCCACCTTGCATAACCCTTTTCACTATTGGCTGCCACTAGGCAGATTCGTTTATGCCATGGATAATCATATTTTGATTTGTGTCTTTACGTGCTTGTTATGCTGTTTCTTCGTTATTGATTGTTAATCATTAGCCTCGTCCTAGTTTGATCCGTATATCATTGAATGTGGTGCCAAAACATCACAATACGTTACTCTCCTACGAGGCATGTGTGAATTTATGTTTCTTGTTTCAAATTCGTTCGTGTGCTAACTTACCTTGTGCATCGATCTCCCATGTGACACCTAGTGATCAATTGTTGATGTATCTCGTAGCGCTTTATCTGTGAAAGCTCATTTACCGTCGCTGGTATGTAATTCGCTTTGGGCGGGCTATGTTAGCGCCACTTCGCTGTATGTGTACATTAATCCTTTGATAATGTGTAGAGTTAGTGCTTTCCGGTTACCAGATACTGTTCTTGGCGTGGTTAGCGATTACGTAATTTCTTTACTAGTCGCTATCCAGTTACTCTAGGTAGAACCTGTGCTAATTTAGTGTAATTAGTAGTGATGTATCTATTCATGATATAGTTAGGTATGGTAGCCTACAATGTATGGTATTTGAAGTGTGCTTCGTAGTGCTGGGCCTGGCTTACCTAGGCCTAGCATCTTTATCTATTTGCCTTTCTCCTTGCAGCTACAGGTTCAAGGTGTTTTAGTGGTAGGTTTTGCATGCATTGTTTGCGCTTACGATAGTTAAAATAGTGTTGATACCGGTGACCGTCTACCGTATCTATTGTTGCTGTGGAACCCAGCCTGCATCACCCAAATTAATAATAGTGTATTGATTCACGTGGTGCATGCTGCTGGGTGCTGTTGGAGCATTGTAGTTGTTCACAGTAGTATAATATATTCGTTGATATCATATTCGTCTGCTGCTGAGCTGATACCGTGCCCATTCCCCAGGCTGCTTTACCCCCTGTAGCCCTATCTCAGATAGAATACGACAACTAGAAATCGATTAGCTCGTAGCTAGAGCTAACAGATCCTTCTTTTCCTCCGTCAAGAAGTGGAAAGAAAAGAAGATTGTTTGATTACCATGGTGAAGAGGAACAACGAGCTACTCCTGAACTGAAATTTAAAAGCAACTTTTTCTATCCATTGGTAGACCAGGCTATTATGTCAATAAAGGAGCGCTTTAATTTGTTACGTGAGGTTTCTTCCGCCTTTTCGTTTTTGTACACACGAGACAAACTTTTGCTTGTGCAACAAGAAAATGCTCTTCTTACTTGCTGTAAAGAGTTCCAAAAAAAGTTCGGTGACATTGATTCTGATGAAATGAGCGCTGAGCTACAGCGGTTTGTTTTAATTTTACAAAACAAACGCAATCTCAATACGGCTCAAGACTTTCTGAACTATCTTCTAAAGACTCATTTATTTGAATTGTATCCGAATGTGTACATCGCACTTTGAATCTTACTAACTTGCCCCGTGACTGTTGCCAGCGCTGAAAGAAGCTTCAGCAAATTGAAACTGATCAAAACTTTTAATAGAACGTCTATGACAGACAGTAGACTATCTTCATTAGCCATGTTGTCAATCGAAAATGACTGCGCCCGATCTCTTGATTATGACAATGTCATAACAGCATTTGCGAACAAAAAGGTTCGCTCCAGACTATTTAAATGATACTGTGTTTTTATAACTTTTTCATGTTTTTCAGTGTCATTGCTTTCGTTTCGCAGTGTCTGCATAAATGTCCTACTGAACTCTGGCATCGGTGCCGAATTTTTTATGACTGGCACCTTCGGTATCGGCATGCTTTATTCTGACATTAGCCTGTTTACTTATGTACAAATTGTGGTGTATTTTCTTAATGCAGCTTTTCAATTTTACACCTCTAAAGTGATATGACCTGTGCGCAGGGGCTCTTGCGCTTACTTTGGGGGGGCCCGAAGTTGGAGTGCTACGGGACTGCTTCCAATAGTAAAATGCCGACAAAAAAATGATATTAGTTATTGCTACATTTAACGTTCGATGTACACCTCAAATACATTTTATGTACGAGCCCCCAACTGTGTACACTCTTATAACTTGATTTGAACACAAAAAAAATAATTATTGCATTGTATTGTGTCAAAAATCCAATCTAAACTCGACAAAAAAGTACCCAACCCAAAATCGAACCCCTGATCACATTAATTTATGGCTGCGATACTATCCACTCGGTCATCCTAGCGCTTCACTTCCTAAATGTTGCAATATCCAATAACATTTTTTTGGCTGCATTTCAGTGTTGTAAGATAAAGTATTGGAGCCGTCGTGGTGGCCACTGCCGATAGGATATGCATTGACACAAGAAGTCGTACTGTTAGTCCTGCTCTTCCCAGAAATCCAAATCTCAACCCCTGCTAAAGTAGTGGTCTTGATCATGTAGGCCTAATGTTTGTGTATGTGTGTGAAAAATTGTAAATTTTTGCCAATACGCAAGATGAGGTCTGAAGTAAGAAAAGAGACTAGGTTAGTGGAAAATGAATTTGGTGCAAATAATTTGTTGTTGGGAAAATTTTTGAATGTCTAAATGTGCGATTTGAACAACATAAACAGCTTGAAGGAGGAAAATATGATGTTTTTCTTCGCCAGGTCTGCGAATGTTAAGAATATATGCAGCCTACGTTGTCTGCTTTGAAACTGAAGCTAAGTGGGAATGGTGTGACCTCAACTGATTTTCCATTGATTGGAATCAACTTCGAGATTGGTGTGCTCATTCTAATAAACCAATATTCATAACAGACCAGGATTTACGTTCAGCTCATGACTACGTTCCAGTCGTTACATACGTTTCTGGATATTGCCGTCAGTGGGGTGCGGATGGGGGGCCCCTATACGCGCGCCTCCCTTCAGGAACACGCTAAGCATCATTTTCACTCATTATGCTTGTAATGGTAACAAGTAATTCTCCTGATATACCACTCAGAATATTGATCTCCAAAAGAACATATTCATCGCCACTGTCCCGTGAAATTTGCAAAAAGTCATTCGCGCGCCCCCACCCCCTCTATAAATTTTTGCGTACGCCTCTGATTGCGGCTATTCAATTAACATGAAGGTAAAGTGTGATGAATGTAGAAAACGAATTGTTTGCACAATGAGGCAATGAAAGCAATTTTGAAAACTAATAAAAAGCATTGGCCGAGCCAGTTTATTGCATGCACGGTTTGATGTTGTGCGCATTGCGCCAATCAGCCACTTTGTAATTGGAAAAATCACAAACTATGATGAATTTTGAAGATTTTATTCGCAACGAGGGCTCAGTACATGTAATTCCATTTTAATCGCTTTGGACAAATTATATGCATCGTTTGATAGTGTGCGCATTGCGCTAATAATAATTATCGCAATACATTCGTTCGAATGTGCAAATAATAATAATAATAATAATAGTAATACATTTGTTCAAAATGATAATAATGGTAGTACATTTTGTTCAAATGTGTTACTGAACGACTGTTGCTTTCTGAAAAACGATGCAATTTCTTCATCCAAATTTGGTAAGCGCAGAAAGTTGCAAACACTCTACTGAAATATGCTAGGCATGCATGTGTATTGATGTAGCGGTGAATTGGTTGTTTCTTTTAAAAACTACAGTTCATATGACTGATGTTTTTGTCACAGTTTAAAAGTAGGCCTATGTTTTCGTAGCTGGCTCACAATAACAAAAATGTTTCGAAAATCATTTGTGTTTTACTTGAAAATAAGATAAACAACTTGATTGTGTGTAATTTTCGAATCCTTAAATCTGTGCGCTTGCAAGGCATATACAATCGTGCGTCTTCGCTTTCTTTCTACACGTCATGACGCCATCAGATAATATGTGTGACGCGACACGCCTTGTGTTTCTAGGGGGCCTTGGTCATCCTGGATATCCTCATATGCTTATTGCTACCAATGAAACACTTAAATTAACAGTTTCGTGTGACTGCACACGTCGCAGAGCACGGCTGACGTATACGCAGCATGATGACGCTGAGGACTATACCGACGCTTGTATCACGTGTTAAATGCAACCAATCAAATTTGTTTATTTATTATTTTTTTTTATTATTTACCATATTTATCCTCCATTCACGAGAAAGCGATGTATCGCTATGTCTTTGACGGTATGTCCGCACTCGCATGGGAGTTGCCATTTCCGGGTCACCTGTCTTCCACATAAAGGTGGGGCGTCCCGTTAAGTGCCTTGCCCAAGGACACAACAAGCGAACTTGCCGGCTTGTTCTCCACAACCTCATTTAAATGCCGAGCGCCAAGCAGGGAAGCTGTAGATACCATTGTTTGAAGTCTTTAGGTATGACTCGATAAGGGGAAAGAACCCCAAGTCTACCGACTGTGAAGCGGACGCTCTAACCACTACGCCATCGCGTCGGTTTACCGATATTTTTCAATCAGATTACTTCGTTCTTTCGACAAATTTTCTATTCAAATTTAACGTTTCGCTTCCCTTAGTTACCGGGGAGCTTCTTCAGAACACGGTAGATGTTAACATCTACATCTAACATTTAACATCTACCGTGTTCTGAAGAAGCTCCCCGGTAACTAAGGGGAGCGAAACGTTAAATTTGAATAGAAAATTTGTCGAAAGAACGAAGTGATCTGATTGAAAAATCGTTACACTTGACATACGAGGAATGCCTGCTATATTTACCGGTATTTTAGTGTCTAAAACTAAAGTACCGGTGCGGGCACTGTAGCCACTATCTATTGTTTTTGGTAATTATTTCCCCGTATGCAAACCCTTTCTTATTTACATTATTTTCTAAGCGATTTTTATTGGTTATGTATTTACATTTGTTTCCGGTATTCTCCGCATAGAGAAATCCATGCTTGTTTATTTTCTAAGCGATTTTATTGGACGTTTCTTTGGGTAATTTTTTCGGTATTTCCCTATCTACAAACCTTCGGGTTAATTTTAGTTTCTAGCAACTTTTAATGGTTAAACTTGGGAAAAATTCGGGAATTATTTCTTTAATATGTGACATATGACGATGTGTATACTAGGCCAGTGGGCTATGTGACAAAAAAATAAAAAGAAAGAGAAGAAGGGAAGTGAAAAGACGACAGAAGAGACAAGTGAGAAGAGTGAACAGCTAGAAGGCAAGGACCAGGGCGCGACTAAGAGAGGGAGACTATTCGCTGCTAAAGCAAAAAAATAAGCAGTGTCGGAGATCGATAATTATTGGTGTGCAACAAACATATGTATCAATAGAGTTGGTGTTGTAAAAAAGCGCACTGGAAGTTTAGCTTCTCGAGCGGAAGTCCTTAGTCCGAAGGATAGAGCATACAAGGTGGCCGTTAAACTTTACCGTGTGAATTTTCTAGTCGTGGAATCTTCATCCATCTGTCATTGAGGTACCGGACGGGTGATTCACCGTATTTGGCGGCACTTGGGCTACATTCAGACAAATCGTTTGAGCAACACATTACCTCGCCTCAGTTTTGAAATATTATTATTCAGATAGAAACAAAATTCTATGCGTTTACACAAAAAGTTAAACGGATTTACGCAGAAGTTGTTTTACTCACAATAGCAAAGGTTTTTTCATGACATCACCATAAAATAGAAGACAATAAGATACTATAGCATGCAAATCTTGTAAGGGTATAATAGTTTGGGTTTAGTCTTTTATTCAACACAAGTAAGGCGTACTGGGGTATTCAATCTTGTTTTTGCTTGGTATATTTTGTGTCTCCAACAAAAAAATTTTGTTTACTCTGACGCTTTTACCTTATGACGGTAGTTATATGAATAGAACACAGACGCTTTAATTAAATCCCACGGATAATTAACTTATTATCACTTACATAGCGTATTTGATTATTGAGAAGCGGAAAGAGGGGGCAAAGTTTTGGTCCCATCGTAACCGACCTCTTGTCTTGTTTATGTTATCGTGATCTCAAATAAATTTAGCGATAGATGTTTTTTGATGTGACAACATGGACGTAAACAAGTTCATCAAAAGTTTTTTTGAATAGAGAGGGTGGGGGCTTAGTCTCATTTGTTAACAAGTCTTAATTCGCGTTTTAGCACTTATGTACCAACCAAGCAATTTGTTATCGCATAAAAGTTGCTTACATTTTTCTCATACAACATGATCAGGGGATATTAATCCTCTTCTTCGTTGTACCCTTAGAGATTTCTGTACGGTTTGTTTCATGTCCTCAGCAGCTCAAATAAATGTTGAAGAGAATAGTTTTTTAGGAGCTAATTTGGGCCACATTTAGCTTGAAAAGTTTGTCAAACGATTTTTTGATATAAAACACAGCTTAAGACCTCTTGTTAAATGCCGGCATCCTGGTTTCGTATTTTTGCACGTAAGCAACAACCTTAAAATTGTTAATTTTTTTGACTAACATAGCTTAGGAGGTGTGAGGCCGATTTTAGCCCCCTGACCCTCTTGGATTGTGCCGTGAGTGGCAACCAGTGAGGCGAAAGAAAGGGATCAGCAAATACTTGCTGGCAGCGTAGCTCAGTGCGATAAAGCGTTGGGATTGCGAGGTCAACGTCTATATGGACTTTAACTCTTTTGCTCCCGCGTGAAAAATGTCCGTAAGGTGGCAGCGCGAAAAACTGTCATAATCAATCATAATTATGTACCTCAAGTTTGTTTGTAAATCATTACTCAGCTGTCTACTTCTACATTAAGTGTGATATATCGTTGAAATCTACATTTCTTGAGGATTTCAAATAGGAAAAAAACAACATTTTTTTTGAATATGCAAATTTTATGCAAATGAACCGCCCAACTGGGGGGTAGTTGTCTTCAAAATTAAAGTAGTACCCTCACCTCAAAGATCACTACAGATTTTGTTTTCTACCAATTTTTTTAGAAATGGTTGCAAAATAATGCTAAGGAAATAAGCTTTCAACGTACATCAATCAAAACTTACCTAAAAGCCTAGGTTTTCTATAATTTGCAATTTTCTGAGGCACATGACCTTTTTTTTGACCGGTACCGACCGGTACCAAATTTTGGTAGTTAAATTTAGTACCTAAAATATGATCAGTTATTATCTGCCAGAGGTTAGCCTAAACCATGTAACATTATGTATTTTTGAACAGGGAATTTCTTCAAGATTCAGAAAATATTAAGTTTAAATAGAATATGCTGTCACTGACAATGAAACACCCTTCCCATTTCTTGAGAAACAAGGGGAATACAGCAAACTTTGATTTAGAGAAGCCAAACTTTTGCTAGCTTTTAAACTTGTATTTCGCTTCTTGTCTCCTTGGAAATTTGATACAAAATGACGACTTTACTGGTGAAACATTTGCAATTTATTTTATCTTTTATAGGGTGTAGTTTTTCTAAAAATTATAATTTAGTGAAGATAAATCAAAAAATTTTGGGGGTTTTGAACTGACATGATGCACAGTACTCATTTTTGATCAGTAAATATCATATACCACTTAGTCTAGACTATTTAAAGTTATATATTGCTGGAAAGCAAATTTCCTAAGCTTTCAAATGAGACCGGTATTTAGCAACATATGATATTTTTTACGCACTAAATTTACTTTTATCTACTTACCATTCGAATTTGTTTGGGGGGGTTTTGAGACCCCTAAAAAATTTGGAAATTTGTAAAAGTAAAATTTATTATTATCGCTTGAAATTTTGTCAAATGATGCCCCAAAAGAGTAGTTTTCAGACTGTGTTAATGATAAAGGGTTTGGTTATGTGCAGTAATGGGATTCAAAATTTTAAGAACAGGTTCTCTTTTGTATCAAACTCACCAACAACAGGTTCCCTCATTTTAGAAAGCCCATTTACTGCGGTCGTCTAACAAAAAACAAGAACGGGTTCGCTGATTATCACGACACTCCAAGAACGGGTTCGCACGAACCCGTGCGAACCCCCTGAATCCCATCACTGGTTATGTGGTATAAGATGTAATCTGAATTTGATTTTAGTGTAGTTGGCACGTGCTGAGAATTTGGCCGATTTTGTCGTCTGCAAATGGGTTCTTGATCTTTTTAACCGTTTTTGGGTATAAAAATCCAAGAATTAGGGCACAAATTATACCTCTTCCGATGCGTGAAAAAATAAACGTGATCTTTTGAAAATTTTATGAAAATCGGATGAAAAATAACGTCACAAATGGATTTTTTATTAAACTAATTTTGTAACTCAATTTAAAAAAATTTGAGAGAAACACTGAAAACACGAGATCATCAATCGATGATCGCGGGAGCGAAAGTGTTAAGTTGTTGCACTGTAAGGAAAAGAACTTCACGGCAATTCTCCTTTCTTGTTTGTAGTTTGACGGTAGAAAATCACTGTACCAGCTATAGGCTATTCGCAACTCCGATGCTTGCCGGAACACAACTTTGTTCTACACATACCCGCAAAGGCTTTTCCATGGCAGGATAATGAAAATATATTTATATATAGCAACAATTATCGGCTTTCTTCAAGCATTGACGTTTTGAAGGACAGGTAGCCTTAAACTGCAAAAGAAGAAGCAACTACAGTAATACCCTAATTACTTACTGATCTGCAGATTTTCGACGGCAACCTCACGATTGGTTTATTGAGCTACGCTACCCAACGTTGTAACGCTATCACTACTCCATAAAACTTTGATGGGCTGTTTAGTAAATATACGGTTATCAAGCTGTGGTGTCGGAACGGCAGGAAATTGGGGCGACTGCCCCTGCCTTTCCGCCAGGGACTGAAGTGCCCCTTTGGCTTAATGTTACCATCAAAACGAAAGGTAACCACCTCAATTCGGAATATAAATTGGTTAACCCGGCCGTTAAAAATAGTGATCTCAAAAAAATGAATCGTCTCCATCCTATTCTGGAGTAAAATTAGGTTAGCCTACTTTGCATTTGCCTTTCTAAGTAGTAATTTCCGACAGAAAGAAAAGAAAAGATTATGGAAAATGCACCATTGCTCCTCGATCCCAAATCAAAGTGCCTTTTTTAAACTCTTGCCTCTTCCTGCCACTTAACCCTTCGGCACACCGTCCTATCAAGCAAAAGCTTACAATCACGTTTTCCCTCCACTAAACGAACGTCACTAAATTGCACTAAACCAACTCTCAAGGAGTAGGTTTAAAGATGAATGTTATAATTCTTACTATCATGGTAAGCGAACGTATCAGAACACACGAATTATTGGCTTTTTCAATCTTCGGGTAACAATGTGGTGAAGTGATTAAATCTGTTCCGCTTTTTATTACGTTGCAATTACGTAATGGTGTATGACAAGATTTCATGGAAATTCCCCTAGACATTTAAAAAAAAACTTTGGGAAAGTCCCTTTGTCAGGATCATACTTTTGAATGTTGCAATTTAATAAAAGCAAGGTATAGGAAGTCAAGCTGCCTAATTACCCGGTATATCAGTTTCAGTTTTGATCAGTATGGTTGTCAATGTGGTTTTGAGGTTAGGTGGCTAAAAGATTTGTAGACGCTGTAGTATCACCCTACAGTAAAGTGTAAAAGTAATCGTCCTTTTTTTAAAAGGAAGACCTTTGTAATGCTGTTTTAAGTCTGAATGTACCTTAGCTGCTACAGTGGTTAACTAGTGAAAGTAAGAACCTACAGAACAGACCTAATCTTAACTTCAATCTAAATGTTAACTAAGCACCAAATGGTTTTTAAATGAAAAGCAGTACACGGCTGTTTTCACACTTTACCTAGATCCCTGTATTAGAATAACAAATTGCCCAGGATTTTAAGTCTCTGAAAAATAAAGCTAAATCTATGGTTCAATTTATTTTTTGTTTGAGCCCCATTGGGAAAAGCACATTAAAGTTTTTGTTCATCTGTGAGTGAAGAGGATAGTTTAAAAATTCTTTATCAAACCCGTCTAGACTACGTCTGTTTAAGTAAAGATGAAAGACTCAACTCTAATTTGCATAAAATTACCAACAAAAGCAAATAAAAATAAAAACGCTACAGTGCTGTGTTGGTGTGGGACACTGCACTGAATAGTAGTGGGTTGGGTGAGGCAGTAATTTTCAGTTTTTTATGCTTTATTGCTAATACAATAATTTTGTTTGGTTTATTTCTTGCTGCTAGCTTCATTGGTAGTCTATTCTTAATTCAAGTTGCCAGTTACTTAACTGTCTCAATTCAACTTTGGTATGCACCTGCAACAGCCAATGCTAAAAAAATGGAATTCTGTATTTAAAGAAATAATGAAATTCACACCAAAACATAGAACGACCCAAATTTACAAAAAGATAAACATTATTTAAAGGCAAAAACTCTGTGAACTAACTTAAATTCCAACCATAACTAACTCTAATCCTAAAGCTAACCCGAACACTTACACTAATTTACTATTCTGTGGAATTTCTGCTTTTTGGTTGTATCTGATGCTTTCCATGGATTTTTGCTTTAGTGTATTACCAGAAAATCTACCAACTGAACAAGAACAGAAATCACAAGAATACAAAAATTTATAAAATCGCAAAAATCACCCAATAGTGGCTATTTTGCCGTTGACAGCATTTTACCATTAGAGGCTATTTAGCTGTGGGTTATTTGCAATTGGTCACTCTTAATGATGTATTAAACATGTGACTTTTGGTCGTTTCTGATTGGTCAATTTCAGTAACTAATTAAAAAAAATTTTACAACCCCAATATCCACTCCCCCACTCTGTACACTCCCTTCCAGTGTACATTACTACCCTGTACATACACATACCAGGCCTGCCCCTCCAGTGTACACTACCTTTCATGTAGTGCCCTGCCAGCTGCGATTTGAACCCACAGCCTTAGCATTTCAAAACCAGTGCATTATCCAAGTGCTACAGTATCACTGGCAGAATTGTAGCAATTATGGGAATGTAAACACACACAAATGCTTGTGACAAAATAGTCTCCAAGGGTAAAATGCTGTCAACGAAAAAAATAGTCACTTCCTACTACTTTACCTTAGATAATTGCTTGGAGTTAAACTAGATTATGCATTTCCATATTTTTACAATTTCTGTAATGTAGCCTGTGTTTTTCATGATTTCTATTCAAACTTTCTCAATTTTGTATTTTAGTTTTGTGGCTCCCTCTGACTGTTCAATAATTGGCATTAGAGAAAGAGAAAGAGAGAGAGAGAGAGAGAAATTATTTAATCTATTTAATAATTTTTTTCCACCTGTGTTTCATACGGCTTGTAGCAGTAGGCATGTAGATTTTTGATTTTGTTAAGTTAAATCATGGTTATCTTGCTTGTAATCATTGAAATTAGTATTTTTCATTTCTCATTTGCCTACCTTTAATAATTTGGTAATTTAAAGAGCACAGTGTATGTTTAAAGTTTGTTGTTGTTGCAAATCAAATTTAGATACTGTGTGGACTTACTTAATAAAATGTCAGACAACACTGGCATCAGACTCTTGGAGTTTGAAATTGTGTCTTCAGGCAATACTACTTCATTGATATCAAACTCATTTATACTGAACATTTTATGCTCAACTTTTGCTCCTGAAGAAAACCAAGTTGTGGTAAAAATTTCATCAAGCCCCATAGTTAAACTATCAGTACTGACTAAAGATGGAGCTTATGAAAACTTGTTAACTGCCTTTTTTGATGGAAATGTTATTGAAGAGTTGAAAGTTATTGATGATTGTTTTGAAGATGTTTCGATTAAAGATGTCAAGTTAACTCAGTCGGGTTGGGTTGTTGGTGCATGTAACAAAGATTTCCAAGAAATAGCATTGGAAGCAGAACAAAAAATTAAATTTGCTACTACTAGCAATTACTCAGAACGTTCAAGTGTAAGTATTTTTAAATCTGCTAAAGAATCAGTCTTATTGCTTGAACTTACTAAATCCTAATTCTAACTCTAACACTAATCCCAACCCAAACTTTAACCTTAATTTCTACCCTTGACCACAAACTGACATTTTCACATTTCAGTAGTATCCAATTCTACATATCCTGCAATGTGTTCAACTCTTTAGTGGACTTTTTTAAGGCTTATGAACTAAAACTAAGTTAATTTGTTGTACTGCATAAACATTATAAGCTAGCATAAGACTTTTGTCAAGTAAGCTCTGTTCTTGGTAAATTTTGACAACTTGACATACCCTAAAAAATCATGGATGTGTGTTGAATATGTGGTGTACCCAACTTATAAACTTAGCATATTTCTCAAAAGAAAGGCTAATATTTTTATCGAAGTACAGAGTTTAATGTTTTTACTGTGGTTGTATGAAAATCATGAATGAATGCTGCATTTACTGTGGTGCAAAAACATTTGTCTGATATTAACTTTGCAAGTGGCTGAACATTTTGCATGAAAAAAGTGTCGATAGTGGAGGTGTTGGTGGCAGACAAACACTGCTCTTTTCTTAGCAGTAAAATGCACTGGCAGGAAAATAGTTATTTTGCTTCATGTGTATAGTCGATTGTTATTCATTTTCACTAATGTATTTTGGAGTTAGGTTAGGAGTTGGTTTAGATAAATCAAGAGAGGCTTAACAGAGCAACGTGGGTCGTAGACAATGCTTTTTCTAAATACGGCTCTATGATCACAACCAAGAAGATTCTGTGAAACCACAACTCGACTTATGTTTTATTGTATATTTCTTTTTATTTCTTATTGTCCTAAAAAATGTCAATACCCATGGTCAACTTGAGTAAAGGAAGCAAACAATAACAACCTCAACCATTAGACATAACTTCATGTTGATAGTCTTCACACGGAAAGCTTTTTGCAGGAATTTTTAACAAATGACAATCGATTGTAGACTATGCTCTCAGCTTATACTTGATTTAGCTACACTATATTATCATAATATCATTTTGACATGTAAATTAATGTGCTAATTATGACAATCATGTATATTTATTTCAGATTGTCTTTTGCACCCATGCAATGATCAGCAATGAAGAAAACATTTTAACCCAGGAATTAAGCCACAATTCCGTGAAAGAACTCTCAAGGTGCGATGACATACCAAGATTATTATAACATCATAGAGTTGTTGAACTAAATGGAAGACCGATCTACCGTTTATTTGTGGCTTTTATTTTTGGCGAGTGGTCCAAGGCAAAATTTTGTTTTTCTACCAAAATTAGTCTAGTGTATGGGTTAGCTTTAGAGTTGCTAGTACTGCCAGAATAGTATGTTTCTACCACATACACTGTCGCCAAGCAAGAAAGTTGCTGTAAGGTACGTTTGGTGCTGGTATAATATGTGATGTCTGCGAATCTAATCTACGACAGTATAGATTAAGACTAGTTTGTGATCCACACCAATTAAAAAAGTATTTTTTTCTGTAACTTGATCCTGTAAATCACAAGCAGATCATACATTTGAAATATATCCACAGAATAAACTATGCCGACACCATATACTTTTTCAAAAGCACTGCAACTCAGAACCTATGCTGGTTGTGAGCTTGTAATTACAATGATAAGCTGTACTGGCTACAATGATGTAAGAGATATTGCGTTTCTTTTTCTTGTACTGGATAAAATCTAGAATGACTTGTTAACTGCATTTTAATTTAGCACGGTCTTCGATTCATATCCTGATAGCTGATATAAAAACTACAATTTAAGCATATCTATTTCAAAACAGGTGTATTGCACAATACTGTAAAGCACCTCAGTTAATGAATTTAACAACAACTTTTCATGAAACTCCGAAAATCTGCTAATCTACATACTAAAAACAAATCAAATCTACATACTAAAACCCTAACAAAATTTGTTTTTGGTTTCATGAATGGTAGCATTGCTTAGTGGCTTCTCCTACTAAACCATGGTTGTAGGCTATTTCTTAATACAACTATAGCTATTATTAAAATTCTGTCATCGTAAGCTCCCTCATTAGCAGGCAGCAAACGTTGCTGATTCGTACATCTTAACAAGATGTGTTGTTTTCATAAAAACATATTATTTGTAAAACAATGTACTGTCTACTTAGTACTTATTATGAGCTGATAGCAAGGTAATTTTGGTTAATTCAACTGAGTACGTCATTTCTTCTTTAAGAACAAACAAAAAGTGATGAAACTGCAAGGATACCAGATCTTCCAAACCACAAAAAACGATACTTATTTTGCCCCATTAAAAGGCTTTAGTCAAACTTTGTTGTTGAAATCTATATATTTAAAACTCAAAGTTTGTCTGTCCGCTATAGAAATAAAACTGGAGACATTTAGATACAAACAAACATATGAATCTTATATAACTTTTTCCAGGGAAGCCAAGTATGGTATTTTGATTTCGATCAGAATCGTCTATGGGGGGCTACGAGCCTATATTTATTCAACCTATATTAAAATATGGTTATTCAATGTAAAAATTTAATCAGTCTTTACATTTTACCCAATCAACGACGGGTAAATCTACTAGTATATAACTAAAAGGCTATACGTCAGAGAAAAAAATGAATTTCATATTCAGAATCAGCGACTCAAAATTAACCTAGCACTTTTACAAAAACTTAGAAGCATGACATAAATTTTCTTGTTGTGAAGTGTTGTTGTCTCAGCCATATGCTATTGAGCACACATGTCCCATTTATCATGAGCATTCTTGCTACTTGGTTCTAGGAATGTATTGCTGGCTCTGTTTAATAGCAGCACCTCCTGCTTCATTGTATCACTACTTATTTTGGTCAAATCAAATTTGAAGTGAAGTAGAAAAAACTATAGCATTTAGCCAACGTTTAAACCAATAAACTAATTCACTGTGATTTTTTTGCTTTAGCCACTTCAGCAATGGTATGAATTTGGGACGTGATGAAGGTAACCACTCAAGGTAATTTTTGTCAAATTCTTATCGTCCATTATTACATGATACATGTGGAATCCTTATCATTTTAGGTCAAAAAAAATTACTTTGTTTTGTTTTGAATGGTCTGTAGTTTGCAATAAATATGATTTATAATAGTGCTATTCAACCGGGTATATAGCACACTCCAGGGTGTACTAGCATTTTTTTGGGTGTGCACACGTGATTTGTGCACACCACTGTTTCAAAAGGAGGCCTTTTACTGAATAATTTTGTCGGAATAAAGCTTTTAAACTTGAACATCAGGTCTTGCAATTTAATGTAATGGCGAACAGGTCAATGGCTGGGGAAAATTTTTCTGAATTTCAGGAAAAACGTTTCCAGGGTTTGAAGATATTTTGAAAACTGATATAAAGTGTACCATTACAAAATAAGTTTGAAAACGACTGATCTAAAGTACCTAATAGTATGGCTGCCAGGAAATTCATTTGAGCATGTGTAAATTTTTGTATTCTTTTTCTATTAGATTATTCACTTATTTTTTTTTGTTGTGATGCCACCCAACTTGACACAATGCTTCAGCACAGGTGTTTTTGTATTATAGTATAATCAGAGTTATTTTGTAACAATTGAATAAGCCTTTGAATAAGGTTTTTTTAGTTTTAAAGAATCAATTCGCTTAAAGTTTTTGATGGTGAACGTATCATTTGTGGTGTCACAAAGAGTGGATAAGATATTCTTCAAATAGCACTGTTGCGAAATCTTTCTTTGGCGCCCTTTATAATACTAGCGCTATCATTGGCTTGTCTTGATTGCCTAACGTCCAAATTATTCACATAAAACACTTACTCACTCTAGATCTTTCCTTTTGACGCCATACCGCCACTGATGAGAGCGTCACAAAAAGCTTATGGCTCAAACAGGTTTCTTCAAAGCTATATTAAGATCTTCTTTATCAAACTATAAGACATTTTGCATTACAAATAACCAAAAAAGCTGCATTAAACAGCCCTTACTCTAATGTGTATGTCAGGCTTGTTAATCTTTTCCTTCGCGTAATGCTGCTACTTATTGATTAATCTTAAAAAATTTTTCAAACCTACTTGTTAGCAACGTGGTTGAATGAGCCGTAGCACTGTTTATGGCGGCATGGTTGTGAATTTAAATGTTAATATGGCTACGTTGTTGTGTGCGCTTACCAAAAGGTTTGATGTGGTAATTTTCTCTGCCTAGATTGTACTGCTTGTGACAGAAGCCTTCTAGTGCTTGTGCACTGGGCAAGCAGTATGGGAATACGATGATGCAGTACAATAATTAACAAAAGGGTTTTTCCTTGACTGAAGGATTAAAGTATAAAGCTTGACTTTTAGTTCGATTTTTGTAGATTTCCATCCCCCCCTTCTTCATTGTATGCTGATAACGAGGATGATTCATCGTTTCTTGTATCATGTCCATCCATACCAGCACCAAATGAACATCCCTCACCTTTGACAAATTTTCCTCCTCCGCCTTCATCAGCGTTATTAGTTGATGATAACGATTCGCGTGAGTTAGAAGCGCCAAATGTTCTGAACGATTTCTCCAGTTCAAGCAATGCAAATGATAAAAATAACGCTATAGTGCAAGAAACCAGCTGTTTTTGATCGATCTTCAGTCCAATAGTCTAAGCAACAGAGTCAAAGATCACTTCCAAAACCTGGCCTTGGCTTATATCGCCGCAAACTTATTTCAAAACATTTTTTAAACTTTCCCTATCTTTTGACTGTGCTCATAATTGTCAAATGAAAGCAACTTTATTTTACGCTTGTTTCAATTGACTGTTCAACTGGCTTTAGCTTATACAGTATATTGCTAGCAGTTACTGAAATCGACCCCTCTTGCGATATGCCCAGTTAAGCATGATTGCAGATCATTCAATACATCTGATATTACTGCGTCAAGAAAATTAGTAATTGCATCCAACTTCAGATCTCATTACTCTCAATTTATTGAAGACGATGCCGGGACTGGGGCTCGAACCCACGTCCATACCAGCCTGTTGAACAATGGTTATTGTCTTATATGCATAGAGCTTGACTTAAACCACTCATGCTCGACACCCACAAACCAATTGGTATGGTATGAAAGTTGGTTCGAATCCCACTGCAGCATTTCAGTCTTCCTTCCAACCTGATGGCAACTTGATCTTTTGGCTTAACGTTTTTCGCATGTGCGGAAATCTATTTGCAAATAAACCGTTTGTACGGTCGTGTGCAAAAACTTGACTGAGGGCCAATGTTTAGTGTGATAGGCTACTCAGTATAGACTGGCATTTACTCTTACCTGCGAGGCAGATTATGTAAAAGATGAAAGCACGACTTGTGAGAAAGTTTAGTTGAAAATTCGTATTGTTATTTCTTTTTTATTACGTGGTCTAATTCCAATTCAGCCAGAAGTCAAGGTATTTTTACTGTTTTGGCTTATTGCTGGAGTGGTTAATTGTATAAAGTCATTGCATCTTTCATACACGGACAATTATGTAAGAAAAGAAGTTCTAAGACAACACTCTGCGGTCGTTACATTATATTTACAGTATGAATTGATTTTAGTTGTCGAAACGAAAGAGTTGATATTGCGGCCATATCAGGAAGAGTTGGTTGGTCCTGGATTGAATGGAAACAACTGCATTATTCTTGCTCCAACAGGTGTCGACATTGAGTAGATGCTTTCAATACAAAATTTTGCTGCGCACGATTTCTGACATTCGAGGGGTGCTATTAAGTAGTATGTGTCCGCGTTGTCGACACTGTGAACTAATCCTAACCTTAATCCTTATCCTGCTCATTGCGGACATTGTAACCCTCGACATTATATACATGTACTAATTAGAACATTTGCCATTCAAACAGTTACTTACTACCAGAACCAGAAGTTATGTGAATACGTTAAAACCCCGATAAGTCAACATATTTCAAGGCCGCACCCAAGGGGTCATGTTATTGAACAAATTGTCACGCATTTCAAAGGAGAAAAATTAAAAATTTGGTACTTCCCTAAAGTGGTGGTAAAGGGGTGAAAGTTTTATGTCGGGATTGATGCCAACCATGGTTTTCTGATTGAAATTCTGTCATTTTATATTTACCATACCGTTTAAATTTCGTGCTATATTTTGACCACATGGTTTTACTTATTTAAAACTTGCTCGCAATCCTATGATCATGGGTTCAATGCTTGCCTGCTTACATTTGACCTATAGTGTTTTTGAGAAAGGTAATTTCAGCCACTTTCCTTGATTGGTTGTATTGCTAATGGTAATAGCGCGCTTGTCAGCGGTGGTGGCAATTCAAAAGCGGGTGTGAACGCAAGTTATAATCACAACACCAAAAGTTGTACCGTAATTTGATGATGACAATGTATTTAACTCGGTGCTCTGTTTAGGTTCTGGGAAAACCATTGTAGCTGTTAAAATTTGCAAGAGTTTTCGTAAAGACAATCCTTCTCGTAAAATTCTTTTCTTGGTTCCTCGTGTACCTTTAGTCAAGCAGCAATTCGATGTCTTTCGAAAGTATGCAATGTGTTTGCTTTTGGTAGAACGTTGCTGAAGCTCTTTGTCATAACTAAAACCTTTCAGGGAAAATTAGCAAAATGATCGAAATGATACGCGACCCCTTTCGAGTGATGGGGGCATGGCGGAAGACCCTGGAGTCTTCAAATATTTTTTGATTTTTTTGTTTGTATAGCTGTTTGTAATACAATTAAATTGTTTTTGTCAACTAGCTAGACAGATAATTGTTACATTGCTTTGATGGCAGTCTAAAAACAGTTTTTTGGAACGAAAATATTTTCTGTAATGCAATGCATTTGCAGATATTTGGGAGATATTGTACTTCAAATTGCTGGAATCAATTCTGGTACTGTTCCTTCCTCTGCTCTCGTAAAACGACATTCAATATCAGTCATGACGTCACAGATACTGTACAACATGTTGGAGTAAGTGTTTCCCCAGAAAATATTTGTTCTCTTTAAATTTCTTACATTTTTTTGAAATTTTCTTCAAAAGAAAACACTCGCTCTAACAGAGTACGCTTCCGATTACTCTTATAGCATCATTTATGTAACAAACGAGCCTTAAGAAATAAGAAGCGTTTGCGAGTTTTTTGAAAACAATCAAATGTTTTTGGTTAGAATGGTCGCGAACAGTAGAAAGGATTGTAACTGTTTTTTGGAATGTCAGTTTAGCTCTGGAACTCAACCTGATTCTGCGCAGGGCAAACGAGTTTTCTATGGACGAGATTGGCTTGTTGATTTTCGATGAATGTCATCACGTGATGAAGAACCACAATTACAACCAATTGATGCAGATATATCTTAAAAAAAAATTTTCAGATGGTTCTGCCAGTGATTTGCCCCAGGTAGGTGAAATTTCAACTGTGGCTATCTCAATTTTATGATGTTTTAACTGAGTTATCTTATAGATCAAGACTGAAATACGCCTATTTGACAAGAAATGACTGCAGATTATTCATTTAATAAAATATTAGCTCTCCCAGGCAGCACGTGGTTAAAGTTTTGGCTTGTTGTCGCTTTGTCGTCAGCGGGCAGACGTATGTTTGCTTTGACGCACTTATTTTCAGATAATCGGTCTTACTGCCCTACCGGGCGTTGGGAAAGCCAGAATTATTGAAAAGGCTGAAGAAAACATTAAGACGTTGATGGCGAATCTTGACGTTTCTCTTGCACCTGTGCAAGTGTTGAAGCATAAAGACAGCTTAGCTCCGTACGAAAACAAAGCGAAGGACGGTTAGTAGAATTTATGATCGTGATGCATGAGTGATACGTACGATATGAGAGCGCTTTTTTCATGTTTTGAGCACATGATTGAAATCATGTTTAAGAGCTTCGGATTAAGCGCTTCCGTCTTCAGAAAATAATTTCTTGTTTTAAAAATCTTCAAATCAAAGGGTTATGTGGTTACTTTAATACATATGCTCTATACATTATCACTTAATGCAAGCAAATTTGTCTGGTCTTTTGTAGCGTTTCTGAGTAAACTAGTTTAAAATTGTGATTTTAGAAGTCATGGAGGTTAGAAGACACATTGACGATGCGATGGCGAACAACATCAAAGCAGCTATGAAAGAGATCGAAGAAAAAATTATCGAATACAAAGACAAGTTCAGAAACGGTGGGCTCATTCATATATTGCTACAAAAGTGATAAAAGGGTTCTGCATTTTTGTACTTTGCAGAGTTATAAAACAAACTTTTTTGTCAAAGCACAAATTATAAGGCATGTCCTGTTCGCATAGGGACTATTTAAGTTTGTTCCCCAGCAGGATGTTGCTTGAAAACGTTCCTTTCTCATGTTGTCGAAACGAGCGGGTTGGTGTAGTAATCACAGCGTCCGCTTTGTAGTCGGTGGATGTGGGTTCAATTCCCATGTCGAGCCGTACTAAAAGACTTTCAGAAATTTTGTAAATCAAGTAAGTATCAGAAACTAAAGTTTGCTAGACGTAACCAAAATAACCACAAGTATGTTAACACACCACAGCTCACTGGGACTTAATCGCGGCAGACCAACTTAAACGCAATAATGATCTAGAACTGGAGCTTGTACCCGACTTCGTACGGTTCAAACTACTCAACCTTAAGTCTATTATTGTGTTTTAGCTCGTCTGCCCTGAAGAAGTCTCCGTGAACGGACGAAAAGCTTTGCAGTTATATATTAGTTTTAAGTTATGTTTGATGAGTTTCTGTTTGTGATAGTAGTAGGTTTATAAAAAGTTAAAAGAAAAGTTACCTCTTTTCGAAATATACTGTAGAAAAACATTGAAATTGCATTCACAGCTTCCTTGCTCGCTCTTCCACACGGAAAAAGAGGGTGAGGAGAAAAAGCTGGCAAGTTCGCTTGTTGAAGACACGCAAAATGCATTTCATGGGATTACTCCATTTTATATTTTTTGTGACTTCTTTTGTCCTCCAGTCACGGGAAAATCTTTGCGATCATGCATAGAACATCTCGTGCTCAGAACCGATTTGGAGTTACTATTGCTGCTGACACAGCACATTTCTGTCCCAAACACTGTAAGCAAGCAGAAAAATTGCCGTCAAGTACCCTTTCTAAGGACACGATATTGCAGCCGTCGTGAGGTTCGAACTCACGAATATATGTACCAACAACGGTACTTCCCCATTTGACCACGTTGCAGCTAAATGTGGCAGACAGGTGGCCGGGGCACTGCTCATACGCGTGAGGAAGCTATCTCGAACTGTACATTGCCAAGAAAAGATATGTAATGTACATGGACGGATGTTCTGGAGCTCCTTTGTATAGCGGCGATGATTACATGGTCATGCCTAGATTGTTACGTTTCTGAAAAAAACGTTTCACCTTGATTTCCACCGCTAGGTTAAGTTACTTGTAGAAATTCACTGTGCTCGCAGTACGTTCTATCTTTTATGCAATAACCCAAAAAACCTCAAGAACATGCGTTCAGTTCAGGCCTGCACAAGGACTATTTCTATTAGCATGATGTTCGAGCGCAATCGGAGCCATGGTGTGTTATATTATGTCAAAGCAGGCGCTCGGTGCTTCTCCGTTTGAGTACGTGTTTCGACACGATAATGCGAGCAAAGCAGCACGCTTATAATTACGCTCGAAAATCATGCTAATTTAAACTGACTTGTAGTGGAGGTAAATTGAACTTGAGTGCTTTGGTTTTTCCGTGATCGTACCATAAAAAATCCACATCCTGGTCAGGTTTTTTTGGTATTTTGTGTTATTGTAGATCTGAAAAAAATGGATGTTAGTTTTAAAGCAGTTGGAACTGCTGGAACCCAAGGATACGAGCAATGGACTGTTAAGCTTGATGCCGAAAGCAAGCTCATTGAAAGTGTGGAAGCGAAACGATGGTTTATGGAGTTCGCAAAACATTTGCGAGCAAGTTTACAGTATTTTTATTCATGTTTAACTGAAAACTAGATTTTATGTCTGTATTTTGCCGTGATTTGATTGCATTTTTATTCTTAATACTCTGAACGGCTTACCGTATGGCGCTGAGTATGGCACAATTTGTCCAGATATGGTTCTTAGTTGCCAGGTTTTTAATTTGTGGTTTAATTGCTTGGTATTGAATTTGCCGCTTAGAATCTGCCAAGCGGAGAAAAATTGTCGTAAAATGATTTTGATGAGAATTGATCTAATGGCGATTTCATTACATGGTTGACGCCACATTGCAATTGAGCTCACTGCCAACTTCCATGCACCATTGTCGTGGTTGTTTCATGAGACACATTGTACTGTGAGCGGTAGTGGTTGCAAAAAAAAAACATTCAGCATTTGTCAATAAATTTTTTTACATCGACCAACATCGACGTAAAATTGTATTTATTACGATATTACTACAGATGTTCCGATGAAGGAACTTAGTTAATCAGCTTTCCATAACAATCCGTGCAATTTTTCTGAGCCATGTCTGTGCAAACTCACTATTTTCCTTCAGAGTTGCGATTTCATGGTGTCGTGATCTTGTTTTAGAAATACAACGACGCTTTGATCATGAACGATCACGTTAGAAGTTCAGACGTGAAGAAGTACTTGCTTGATACTCTTATTAAAATCCCGAATTCTCCTCATAATGAAGCGACTGCAGAATTGAGAAGGATTTTTTACAAACATGGCAAGTAACTAAGCTTACACACACCTTTTGTGAGTGTGTGTGTGTGTGTGTGTGTGTGTGCGCGCGCGCTTGCGTGGGTGTGTTAAGCTATTATTAAAGGAATTTTATGTTACTTCATTAGCTATGTTGGGGGTACGGTAAAGAAAGTGCCAAAGTCATTAATTGAAGCCAATATCAAGATTAAGTTGCTTTGGAGTAATAATTAAGCTTGCACAGGTCATCATTTCCGTTTTAATGCCAAAAAGATAGCAAATTGTTTTAAAAATGGTCACTGGTGTTGATTCATATTTTGAAACTTGTTTTAAAGAGCTGTTGTTGTTGTTGTTTACCCGACCCCTTCCGAGGGATGGGGGCATGGCGGAAGACCATGGAGCCCCAGAAGCCGGGCAACTCCCCAGGGTCTGGACCAGAGGTCATAAAGAGACAGAGAGTCGCCAAAGAGTGAGCGGCGCAAAGAGTCCGTAGCTGGACAGTGCAGAATGAGATGAGAGATGTCCTGGGACGAGTGTCCACAGGCGCTGCAAGAAGAGTTCTCGATTCTGCCAATCCTGGAGAGATAGAAACCTAAAAGAAAGCTGTGTCCATTGCAGCGAAGACGAGAGAGGACACAGCGAGCATGACGAGGGAGCACAAGTTCCTCAGTGGAAATTGAGGGAACCTGTGTGTCAAAATACTTTGAAGAGACAGTACGCCTCCAGTCCGAGATAAGACGAGAGTGGATACGAGAGATAAGAGGAGAGAGACTACAAGGGATTGCGGAGGGTGCAAGCAGCGCTCCCCGTCTGGCAAGCTCATCAGCTGTGTCGTTCCCCGGGAGAAACGAGTGTCCGGGGACCCATTGTAGCCTGATAGAACAGGAGGAGAAGAAGGACAGTTCCTGCCAGATCAGCCACAGAGTTTGAGATAACAGGAAAGGTGGAGGAGAGGACAGGGTGGCGAGGACAGAACGAGAGTCAGACAGGAGAAGAAGAGAAGAAAAATGGCAGACTTTATGGTGTTGCCGAGACCAGCAAAGAGCGTGCAGAATGGCGCAGGCTTCAGCGGAAAAACTGGAACAAACTGGGCCTGCCGAAAAGGGAAGAGTGGCCTCAGTGCCACAGAGAGAGCAGTTGGCAAGAACGCCGGAGCCGCCCTTGCCAAAAGGAAAAGGAACAGAGCCGTCTGTCCAGAGTACCAGATCATGAGGAGGAAGAGAGTCAAGATGGGCGAGAGCCGCACCTTGGCGAGAGTGAGGGGGATCAGAGCGAGAGCATGGAGAGGAAAGGGTGGACTCGACCGTGAACGAGGGAAGATTCCAAGGAGGACAGGGGGGGCAAGCAACAAGAGCCTCCCTAGAACAAGTAGAAGGAAGCATGAGCGGGTGAGTGGACGCAAAAGCTCTCCAGGACGATCTGCAGAGTCTTGGTTTCACTCCTAGTCTGGCCAAACCTGAGATGGGAAAGGAGGTTGGGAGACGAAGAGCCCGCTCATGAGAAAAAAGAGTGAAGTGAGTCAGAGTGACTCGTAGGGGAGGTAGAGAAGCCTCGGTGAGTAGTAGAGGGATAGGGGACGACGAGAGGCAGCCGGTGATGGCGCGACTGGCCGCTCGGTGAAGGCGTTCCAATTTGGTGATATTGGTAGCGCTTAGGAAAGGAAACCATCCGGGTGAAGCGTAAGTGAGAAGGGACCGAAGAAAAGATTTATGCAGAACAGAGAGGGACTCCTTAGAGGGGCCCCAAGAGGAAGCAGAGATACAGCGTAAGGCCTTGAGACGTGGGAAAAATTTGGCCTTCAGCGAAGATACATGCCTAGAAAAGGAAAGAGTGCGGTGGAAGGTGACCCCAAGAAAAGTTGGAGTGGGATTAAAACGGAGGCGGGATCCGAGTAGGAGGAGATTGGGCTGGAGGTTAGCCTGGTGGGGATCCACTGAAAAGAAGGAGGCCTCACATTTGCTCGGATTGAGAGGAAGACACCAGTACTCAGACCAGCGCTCCAATCGGAACAGAGCTCCTTGTGTGGCCTCCACCGCAGTGGGGACCGAGGGGGAGGAGGACCAAATGGCCAGATCGTCAGCGTAAAGAGAGCAGCTGACGGAAGAAGGCAGAGAAGCCGGAAGATCATTGATGAAGAGAGAGAAAAGTACAGGGCCAAGAACGGATCCTTGCGGAACACCTCGACGGACTCGAAAGGAACGGCTTTTGTGATTTTGAAAAACCACAGAAGCGCGCCTGTCAGAAAGGAAAGATTGAGTCCAACGAGCAAAGCAAGGAGGGAGGCCAGCCGAAATAAGTTTGTGGAAAAGGGCGGGGTGCCAGACGGAGTCAAAAGCTTTAGAGAAATCGATAGTAGACAGGATCGTCCGAGAGCCCGGCCTGGGTTTGTTAAACCCATCCGAAATGGACTGAGAAAGGTACAGAATTTGATCAAGTGTAGACCGTCCAGGGCGGAAACCGGCCTGGCGGGGAGAAAGAATGGAATTAGATTCCAGAAAAAAGAGAAGACGGGATAGTATGATGCGTTCAAAAAGCTTTGATACGCAGGAGGTGAGAGAGATAGGCCGGAAGGAAGCAGGAGAGTCGAGAGGTTTTCCCATCTTATGTATGGGAATAATAGAAGATGTCTTCCAGATGGAAGGAAAGGAATGTGAAGACCAAGAAAGATTGAAGATGTGAAGAAGAAAATCCATGCCAGAGCGAGGAATATGCTTTAGCATGGGATAAGCAACTTTGTCTGGGCCAGTGGCAGTGGATGAGGAGAGGTTGGAGGCAGCCGCAAGAAATTCAGCAGGAGAGAAGGGAGAGCAAAAGGACGAGTGAGACTCCACAGAGCACGTAGCTCGGCGGAGCTCAGTGGGGTAGCCTCTGGCTCTGCTGCGCAGGGCCTTTGGCTGAGACACGGAAAAGTGAGACCTCAGGTAAGCGGCATAAACCGAAGCCGATTCCCTGGGAGAGGAACAATTAGGAAAGTTAGGAGAGGAAGAAGACGAGGAAGGAGAGCCAGCAATAGAGCGAAGAAGAGAGTGCACAGATTTAGGATTAGATTTAGGAGAAAGAGAAGTGCAGGTCGTCTGCCATGCCTCAGCCTTGGCCTTGGCAATGACCGACGAGGCACGTCGAGAGGCGGAGATGTAAGCCTGGCGATCTTCATCACTTCTGTGAGCAGTAGCGAAAGCCTTGCGTCTTTCACCAACCGCTTCTTCCACCTCAGCAGACCACCAGGCTTTAGGAGGGCGTTTGATGCGGTCGAAAGGAATGGAGGATTTGGCCGCATTCATTGCCAGAGAGGTAAAGAGAGCAGCTGCAGAGGAAAGAGAAAGAGACGAGTATTCCTCTGCAGTAGGACAGTGAGAGTCAAAGTAGGAGGCAAAGTCATCCCAGCGAGCTTTCTGAAAATTGAAGGAAGGGGGGCGCTCGTTGGGGTGAAAGACCGGAGAAAGAGGGATAGATAGAAGAATTGGTAGGTGGTCAGAACCCAGGTCCTGAAGCACCTCCCAGGAGCAAGAAAAAGCAAGAGTAGAGGGAGCAAAGGAGATGTCAGGAGAGGAGCGACTGCCAGAGGAGCGATGGAGAAGGGTGGGTGTGTCAGGGTCATTGAGGGGGAGGAGGTCTGAGGAGATGACCCAGTCGAATACTTCCTCCCCACGGGGGTCGGAAGTACCTCTTGAGTCCCAAAGCGGGTGATGGCAATTGAAGTCCCCCAGAATGAAGAGATTTCTGGAGGAGGGAAGAATTGAGGGAGAGAAGGAATCGGTTCTGCCATCCGTTGGGGAGGAGCGAATAGGGGGGGCATACACATTAAGAAATGACACCGAGGAGGATTTGTTTAGAGAGATGTTGACCCCTACATAATCAGAGTAGGGATCGAGCGAAGAAAGAGAGGTGGTAGAAAGTTCAGAAAAGGATAGGCCCTGTCTGACGAAAATGACAACGCCGCCACTGGCATGCGAGGCATCAGAAGAGAGAATGCCAGACCGGGAGTGAGTACGATCAGAACGCAGAACAGAGAAACCAGGAATCCGGAAAGAGGAAGAGGAGTTAAGATTGGATTCCTGAATGCAGATAAGATCGACAGGATGGGATGAAAGAAAGTGAAGTAGTTCAGTGCTCCTGGCTCGAAGACCTCCAGCATTCCATTGAAGAACCCTGAGAGAGTCAGGGGGAGGAGAGGAGGCAGGAGGTGCAGAAGTATAGCCAGGAGCAAGGGACGGTGGTGGAAGGGCAGGGGAAGGAAATATAAGATGGGCAGATGGGGGATAAGAAGTTTGGAGACGAGGGTGGGGCAAAAGTGCAGCATTAGCAGAGGGGGGGCCAGATTCCACAGTGGAGGTATACGTGCCGGAGGAGTCCGAGGAGGGGGGAGTCACAGTGTTACGGCAAGGGGGGCAGCTCCAAGAGTGAGAGCTGCCAAGAGCTCTGAAGTTAGATAAAGAAAGTTGTGAGCACCTTAGATGGACCCATTTGGAGCAAGCGCAGCATTGCACTGACTTGCCCCGCCAGGTCACATTTCCAGCGCACACAGAGCAAGGAAAGATGGGGCCAGGGTTAGGATGAACGTTACCGCTCATCAGGAGAAGAAGAAGAATGAGGAGACGAAGGAGGGCAAGAGTAGGGCAGGAGAGAAGAAAAAGTGAGAACAGGCGACCGATTTTAAAGATGCTGTGTGCTGCCTTTCTGCGGTCGTTCAGGGGGCAGCATAGCGAAAAAATGAATGGGGAGTGCCCGGGGTAACTGGGACCCTCGGGAAGGCCAACAGCCATTTCGACCCAACCCAAACGGGGCCGGGGACCGCACCACCACGTTGAGGCGGCTGTTGATTGGTGCAGTTTTAAAGAGCTCAGTCATTAGGTTGTAAATTTATTTACTGTTTGGTGTTTTAGAGCCCGAAGTAACAGTGAGCACCAATCCGCTTCTCAGTCAGCTTGAAGATTTATTGCTGGATCACTACACAAGTAAGCCAGATTCTCGTTGCATTGTTTATGTGAAGACAAAGCCGATTGCCAAAGCGCTTCTCAATTTCTTGGGTGAAGTCAACAAGCTGTATGAACTTTGTTTGAATCCAAAACCGATGACCGGTTCCAGTTCGAAGGCTGAAGACTTTGGTGAGTATGTTTTGTTGTTCATAATAATGGCAATGGTGAGAGCAATAATGATGCTATGATAGTGGTGATGGCAATGGAGTAATGATGGTATTAAGTACGATGATGATAATGGCAATGTGAAGACAATGATAAGGGATGATAACATTAGGCGAAACATTCATATAGCGTACCATTCATTGCTTATGAAGTGATGATGTATAGATTAAGAATGTCCATAATCTTTTTATTTTGTCATATCAGACGAGGTGAAATGGAGACTCGCTTCGCGAGCCGCATGTGGCTTTGTGGAGCTTGAGTGTGGCTCTTTTGACTAATTGTGTTTTTATGTATAGTGATGTAGCTTAGGGCTGTCCAATCTGTGGTCCGTGACGTTAGATTTTGTGGTTGGTGGAAAAGTGAAAAATGCGTGATTTCATGCTTTAAAAATTATGATCTCAGAAAAAAGTAAACAACTAAACAAGAAAGATCTACACTCTTTATTTGAATGGAAAATGCGTCGTTTGTGCTTTGAAAGTTATGATCTCCGAGAAAAAAAGGAAAAGGTCTTTGTCACCATTTTGCATGACAATGTATCGACGTGTCATAACGCAGCATTGCGTTGTGGCTCTTTTCGTTTTGGCTTCTATTGTTTTTGGTTCTTTCGTGCAGCAACTGAGGCTACTTTTTGGTTATAGCATTAATAATATCTGTTTTAGGAATGACTAAAGCTGAACAGGACGATACATTAAAAGCTTTTCGATTGGGCGATTCCAAGCTTCTTGTTTCCACATCTGTCACAGAAGAGGGCTTGGACGTTAAAGAGTGTAACATTGTTATATCTTACAACTACTCAACAAATGAAATAGGAAAGCTTCAGCGTAAAGGTAGAATCTTATAACATGCAGCGACAGCACTAGTTGTTTACCTAGTTACGTTACATTTAGTTTTTCGTGGGATTGCAAATACTGTTTTTGTACACGTTTTTATCTGATGATTGATAAGTCCATGCCTCAATGCGGGAGCATTGCATTCCAGTTTCAAGAATTTTCGTTTTTGTAATTGAGTTATTATCAATATAGAGAATGGTTTTTCACTTTTCATTCTGTGCTTTAATCCCGATGAAGAGCAGAAAGCATGCTTTTGTTTGTGCTTATCATGTCACGCGAAAAACTTTTCGGTTTTGTCTAGAGCAACTTGTTGAATTGTCTCACTATCGGGGTAGTGCTTTTCGCAAAGATGTAGCTGCAGAGAAAATGCGGGCTTTATGCTGGCACTATTGTCGTTGTTAATGTCATCATGAAATTATTACATTCATGTATCAACTCTTACAGGTCGAGCCCGTGCAAAAGATAGCAGGTTTGTTATTCTAGCTTATCAAGACAGTGGTCACATCGAGAGAGAACGTTTGAATGACTTACGTGTGGAAATGGCTAATGAAGCTTTGGAAAACATGAGAAAAACGGACCCTCATGTCTTAAAATCACAAGTATTTTTTGTATTACGCATATCGCTTTTGTAAACATTATCGTGCCACACCGGAGTAGAATAGAAGTGAGGCTGATCACCCGGCATGCCATAAGAGTCGACCATTGGATACCAACCCACGTTTCAAACTGAGAATGAGGACTTCACGTGTTTAAAAACTGAGGTTAAAGGTAAACAATTGCATGCTTTCCCTAAAAAAAAGCTCCGAAATATCTCATGCGAAAGTTTGTAAAATAAATTACTTCCAGTAGCCGTAAGCTCTAACATCGGCAAGGGGTACGAAGAATCTCCGAGTTACTAGTAAACAATTGACTTGAATCACATTTGTAAGTTGTAATAGCAGAAAAACAAAAGTGTGTTAGCGGTTGAGAAAGAGACCCTGGATGTGCACTATCTGCAGGAAGCGAGATAGAGCGGCAAATGATCTCGATTTGTTGATGTCAAGGGAAGAAGAAATACGAGCTGTGGTGTTCTGGAAATAATGATGGAGTTGGAATACGAGTTAAAGAAGAACACTGCGAGAAAGTTGTAGAAGTTTGAGTATAGAATACGATATTAGTGACGACATTGTTGCTAGTTTTTGAGGAAAAAGTTGAGAAAGTGATATATGCGTAATAACCCTAGGCCAGTGGTCTTCAACCGGGGTTCCGCGGAACCCTAGGGTTCCGCCAGTACAGTCTAGGGGTTCCGCGACGTTACGAGTAAATTTTTACTGACTACCGTACTAGCTTTTTTTTTGAAAGATTTAAGAATTTTAAGTATTTTAAATTGTATCGAAATTTATCGTCACAAGGCAAGGCCACCTAATCTAGATAAAGCTTTTTAAGTTTTCTATTTTCGTACAGCCGATTTATGATGTCATAATACTTCGTCAAATTGTCAATTTCAAAAAATAAGTCTGCTTTGCTGGTAGGCTACTACTTTAAGTTAAAAATGTGGCCTGAAAACAGTAGGAGTTTAGATCACTGCAGTAGGGAGCAGCTGTCAGGTTTCAGCCTTCGTGAGAATAAACTTTTTAATATTTAGTCAGGCCTGATGAAGCAGACTAGTATATTTTCTTACGTAAAGGGAAATAGTAACAACAGCAAAAGTGTGGACTGTACTGAACAGTGTTGTTCTAATTTACAAGAGGCACCTCCATCCAAACGGACCAAATGTGATAAAACTGTTAAAGTTAGAAAATGGGACGAAACATATTTAAAATACGGATTCTTTTTGCCGGATGACCAAATTCTGAATGCAGCTCCTCAGCCCGAATGTCTGATTTGCTCTAACAGACTCTCTAATTCTGCCCTGGTTCCGGCTAAATTACAAAGGCATTTAGAAGCCAATCATCCAGCGTACGAGACAAAGACTATCTCTTACTTTAAACATATGAAAAGCAGCGTACGCAAGCAAAAAGATTCTTTCTTAGGAGCAGTTAAAACGGTTCAAGATTTGTTGTTAACTTCCTATCGACTGTCGCATCATATTCTTAAAACAAAAAAACCGTTTACTTTGGGCGAGGAAGTTATCAAACCAGCATTGCAAATTGTGGCAGAACAGCTCCTTGACAAGAAAACTGAAATCAAGTTTCAAAACATACCTCTTTCTGATACCACTGTAAGCAGAAGGGGGTTTCATATGGCTGAAGATTTGTTGGAACAACTTTTGTATAAAATCGGAAAAGTTCCTTGTTATGGACTGCAACTGGATGAATCAACGGATGTAGGTAGTAGAGCACAGCTGCTTGTGTTTATTAGATTTCCTGATGCTGATTCATATAATATTGTTGATGAATATTTGTGTTGCTTGGATTTGGAAGTGAAAACAACCGCTGAATAAGTGTTTAATAAACTCAACGAATTTATGACAGAAAAACAAATACCATGGGATAATTGTTCTCTAACTACAGATGGAGCAGCTGTGATGACTGGACGCTTCTCGGGAGTTGGTGCTCGTGTCAAGGCAGTTGCTAAAAACTGTGTATTAAAACATTGTATTATTCATCGTGAAGCTCTTGCTGTAAAACCGCTTAGCTCTGATAAGCAGAGGAAGACGGAACTAGAAAGTGTTTTGGATATAGTTGTGAAGACTGTTAATTACATAAAATGTGGAGGTAAAGGCAAATCTGCACGAGTTTTTCAAAAACTGTGTGAAGAAATGGATTCTGATAATGTCACTCTTCTGCTCCACACTGAGGTGCGGTGGCTTTCTCGTGGCAAAGTTTTGACTCGTCTGTTCAAATTAAGACGAGAAATATCAGTTTTTCTTGCAGAGAAAAATCATGAATATGCAACGAACTTCCTTGACCATGAATGGGTCTCCAAATTGGCATATCTGACTTCAATATTTGATGTATTATCCATTCTCAACACCAGTCTTCAAGGAAAAAATTCGGATATATTTTCCCAAGTTGGAAAAATTGATACATTTAAAAGAAAAATGGACTACTGGACTAATAAAGTTTCAAAAAATGATTTTTCTTCTTTTCGGTTTTTGAATGAATTTCTGAGCGAGGACTCCAAGACAGAGGATACATCTGAAATAAAAGAATTGGTGTTAGAACATTTGAAGCTATTACAGAAAAATTTCAGCCGGTATTTTCCTGAAGAAGAATCTGAGGCTTTTCGTTTGCTGAAGTAGGTAGTTAATCCTTTTATTTTCACTTCGCCACAGCAAGAAGAACTTCTGGATATTTGTAATGATATTCATTTGCAGGAAATCTTTGAGAAAAATGGAAATGAATATTTTTGGATTTTCCTGTACAAAGAGGAAACAGCAATTGCAAAGGAAGCATTAAAACTTCTGTGTCAGTTTCCCAATACCTATTTGTGTGAAACAGCATTTTCTGTTTTAACAACTATTAAGAACAAGCACAGAAGTTGTTTGAAGAGTGTGGATATGTGTATGAGGAATGCATTGAGCAACGAGCAGCCACGATTTAAGAAGATTGTAAAAGAAATTCAGCAACAACCGAGTCATTAAAATTTATTGCTTATTTACTTCTGTATTAACTATTTATTTGTTGAAGTGTCTGTTTAATAGCGAATGTTTGATTTTTAGATGGAATTTGTGCTTTTTAAATTTTTGTTAAGGGGGTTCCATTACAAACGCGAAAGTAAATCAGGGGTTCCACGATATCAAAAAGGTTGAAGAGCACTGCCCTAGGCGGCAAAACACACTACGAGAAAGATTAATTTTGTTATGGAATGGTATGTTTATGATATTTGCAAAAACCCTAATAGAATTGTTTTTGGCTTTGGGGACTTCAGCTGGATTTGATTTGTTTTGAGTAGAGATGGAATTGATTTTTTGCTCATTTGTAAAACAATAGAAAGAATTTAAATGTCATCAAAGCAATTTCTTGGGAATCGCGACATTAATTGATGGTAACAGACGTCAATAAAAGAAAGTTGTGCAGAACCACGAACTGATTGCAGAAGGAGAAGGGTTAAGAAGTAGGATTTCGAGAAGGAGTTAAGGAGATAGTAAATGTTGTAGCGGAGAATTTATGGAATGGCAAAAAAATGGGGTTTCATAAGTTGGTGATGAAGTTTGTGGAAAGAAGAACGGAAAGAATTCGAGATGGTGGATTGAGGAGATGAAAAGAAGCAGTAAGACAAAAAGCGGCACATAAAAAGATGTGCATCAATTAATCGAAGGAAAACAAGGTTAGATATAAGAATATGAAAGATCGAATCAAGGAAGTGGTTGCTAATTCTCTTGAGAACATATTAAAGGAATTCGATGAAAAAGTCGATAATATTTTAAAATTAATCAAATTCATGAAAAAAGATGGGAAAAACGTTAAAGGAGTAAGATGCACGAGAGGAAAAGATCGAGAGTTAGTTTTTAGTAAAAATGAAAGAAAAGAATAGGAAAAAATCATATGGAGGAGATCACGAATATAGCGAATGATTGGGATCGCATGGCGTAAGCTAATATGGTGAGGGATCCATTGAAACGGTTGCCCGGAAGAAATGGTGGTAGCAATTACGACTATGAAACCCGGAGAGGCAGCTGGATCCTCAAATGTTTGTGGAGATGATTAATGTTAGCGGAGAAATAAAGATTAGTGTGATGATAGAACTTTCTATCGATCGTAACCACTCAGAATTAGCAATATATATTACTAAAGAAACAACTGTTTGAGGACTTACACAAATTGAGAGAGGATTTTTCTCTTCTGAAGCTAGCCCTAATTTTGGACGCTAGTTTGTTTTTCACATCAAATAAAAATGGTATAATTCAGGTTGTGAAACTTCAAATGGAAGCTAATAAAATGAATGATGTTGACTCGCTACCACGAAATGGTGCTGAAAATTGCGGGGTATATCGCTTACTCTGTGTGGGATGCGATCGACTGATAACAACGTCTGAACATATTCGCCAAATAAATAAACAGGTTCAGTGTTTACAATAATTTGTCTGCCGATTTATGACGTTCCTTCTTAACCTCCAGTCATAGGAAAACCTATCCTATACAGTTAAGCATCTTGTGTTCAGGTGTTTCGAATTGTCACTGATACATAATTTTGTGCTCTGTTGGTGTACTGACCCACTGCGACTGATGGACTGTTCGATTTCGCCACCTCGCTTGACACATAAAAATGGAGGTATCCTCTTAAACGGCTTACTCAAGGACATAACAAATGAGCTTGCTGGTTTGTGCCGCTATCTCTTTCATGCTGATCGTTGAGAAGGGAATTCGTAAACACCATTTGAAAGTCTATGTTGTGACTTAATGACGAAAGAAACCAAAGTCTACTGACTGGTAAGCGGACTCTTCAGCCGCTACACTGCCGCGCAAGTTGTGAGTGCTACCACCTCAAAGCATCCTTAAGCCGCAAACTGTTTTTCGCTGGCACAACAACATTTCAATTCTGCGAGCGTGGAACTCGCCACTTTCAATCGCTGTAAAAGCACCTTGGTCTTGTACCGCCTTGGCTTATCTCTATCTATCTTTTTCCATGGAATAAGGTAGCGCATGAATCGGATATTCTGATCTTCATTGCAAACCATTTAGAACCAGGCATGAATACAAAATTGCTGACTATTAGCCTGCTAAACAAAGTTAATCAGAAACGAACTTAAGTTGTTTCATTTCGTGGAGACACTCGTTCGCACGCTAAATTATTGAGCGCTTGTTTCATCATAATAATCCAAACACAACTTGCTTCTGACTACGCTTGAATAAGCGAATGATAATGAGCTCACGGTTTTGATCTTGCAATAAATAGTCGATAATTTGCACAATATTAACTTGTTGTGCCCTTCGGTAAGAACTATAAGTAGATTTTTGCTGTCTGGTTGCGTTGTTTGTAATTGTAAATATCTACAGTTACCGCTTCGACGAATAAGTAAAATGTTTATTTCATTGTAGCATCACGTGATTGTCGATCGCGGTTTCAAGTCTCGCATCGATTTAAGGCCGTACAATTCTCCTGTCGAAGTTGCGCTTAATATCACAGTTACCGGTAAAATCTTCTGCAAGAATCCAACATGCAGGTATTTTGGATGTAAAGTTTGCAGGTATTGCGCTTGTAATTGGCTAAACGCTTTTTCATCTGCCACAAGCAAGACCGTGTTTGGGGGGAGGGTTCTAGGGAACTGTGAGTAAACCTCTATCTCTGAGCTATCTCAAATGTTTTCAGACCTTAACTTGTTTGTCTTTTATGGTAGCATTTAATCTGGTTAAAAAAATTTTTACATACGGCTTTACTTCTTTGCTGTGCATGCACAACGTAAAACGGCATTCCAGTGTCACGATACAAACCTAATTAAGATCGAGTTAGGGGAAAGCGGCATTCCACTTCGAGAGAGAGAAAGATCTAATGTTTTTAAATCAGGCTTTGTCCCCCTTAATGTAGGTGGCCGGATTCGCTCATGTTCCTCGAAAGCTCACACTCAGTACTGCGCCTTTGTTTCGTTGATGGCATATTCCTTTTTTGGTCCACTACGTTCAATCTGTTTTTCCACGTGATTTCTCCATACCATCTGTGATCGCCCACGCCCTCTTTTCTCTACCACTTTAAAATCTAAAGCTCTTCTTAGCACGTTATTATTATGTCTCCTCAAAAGCTGTCTGTACCATCGCACTCCATTCACTTTGGTTAGCCTATGCAAAATTTCTTCCAGACCAAGTAAATCCTAGAGGTTTTTGCAAATCCCTTCCTCAATTACCTCCACGAATTTTGCTTATTATTGCTTTTGCAGTATTCAAAATCACCATTTCATTCTTTCTCAGATGCCTTGTCTCACACGCCTTTAACATTGCCGACCTTACGCAATTGTAATAAATTCTTTTCTTTATTTTCAACGAAAGCCTCCATAAAACAACTCCCTCACATTCTCTTGAATTTTTTCCAACCAATTCTTGTTCTTGCTGTCACTTCTGCTCGTCTTCCACCATCGGCATTCAACCTGTTTTCAAGTAACTAAAACGCTTCTCTAATTCCATCTGATCATAATATGACATTTCTTTATGTGGTTCCACAATTCCTTTTACTCTCTCAGCACATCCTTCACCAACAAAATCTGTTATCAAAGGTAAAGGCATTCTATATTCCCGCATCTACCATTCACCAATTACCACACTTGTGCCCAGTTTTGAATCCCCATGCAGCACTTGGCAAATGGATCGACTTTGCTTTTGATTACTTCTCCTTTCAAACCGCTCATCATCACTGCGGTCTTCTTGAGATTAACCTTCAGCCCATTAATCTCAAATGCCCTTTTTATTTTAGAAACTTCTATCTCAAATTCTCCATGCTTTCACTCACAAAGACTAGTCATCTTCACACGAAATTTCATTCATCAAGCCATCTCTTGCATGTTCCGTCATTACATCCACTGCGCTTTCGAAACTCAGCGGCGGCAGCGTAGATCCTTGATGTGCACCATTATGCATCGAAAATTCTGCAGATAGCTCTCATCCTATTCTGACTGTCGTCTTTTCTCTAAAGAGAGGCTCACCACCGCTCTTACAACTACTTTTGGTAAACCATTTTGTCTCATTGCCCACTCCATCACTTTGTTGGATCCAGTAAAATGTTTGTTGAGTCGCCACAAACAGCGATTTTAAGCAGTCTTCCTACTAAAAGGGACGTATATCCCCGGCATTTTAACATGTTTTTGTTGTCGTTACCCGACCCCTTCTTGGTATGGGGTCATTGCGGAAGACCATGGAGCCCCAGAATTTGGGGAACTCCCCAAGGCCTGGACCAGAGGTCGTAGAGTGACAACATTTTGACATAGTACAATATATTTAAATGGAAATATCATTATCCCTTTAAATAACTAAATACACCATAATAACTGACGAAGGCAATAAAAATGCAAACAGTGTTTTGTTGCCTTCGTCTGTTGTTGTGCAGTATTTTGTAATGTAAAAGTGGATGAAGTTTGAGCAAGCTATATACAATGACGCTGTTTCGACCTATCAGGTCTTTTCAGTGCAGCTGTTGACCGACAAGGAGCTAAAGGCTTTAAATAAAGCATAGCATTGTATAGATGTGTGTGTGTGTGTGTGTGTGTTTACCCCTCCTCTTCCTTGGGATGGAGGTAGGGCATGAACCTATTCAGGTTCATGCCGTCAACCTAATTGATATTAGGCTAGGGGAAGATGGCAGCCCATTTCGAACCAGTCTTCAGTGACTGGTAGCCCCACCACCAACAAGGCGGACTGCCACTGGTGGGTACCCAAGAATCGTCTGACATGCTGGGTTAGCAGCTTCACAATTATAATCCGGTGAAGTACGGGTGGGGCCACCTGTCTGCCACATAAAGGTGGAGGCGTCCCGTTAAGTGCCTTGCCCAAGGACACAACAAGCAAGCTTGCCGGCTTGTTCTCCACACTATCCCTTTTTTATGCTGAGCGCCAAGCAGGGAAGCTGTGAATACCATTTTTTAAAGTCTTTTTGGTATGACTCGACTTAGGGAATGAACCCCAGGTCTACCGACTACAATGTGGACGCTCTAACCACTGCACCATCGCGCCGGTATTGTATTGTATTGTATAGATCGTCGATAAAATTTGATTTACTACAAACCGTACGACTTTCTTGGGACTTATATCAAATGCCATTTGATTGTCCTCAAAACACAGTTGCAACTCTTCTCATCTCTATATTTCTCTTGCATTTTACGCACTAACAAACAGTGCACTGTCGTTTTTCTGCCTGGAAAAAAACAAATTGTATTGCATCAGCATTTACTAACTTTTTGAATCCTTTTTTCCAGCAGTTTGTCAATGATCTTCATAACATGCTCGAACAACTTTACTTTGTATGCATTACATATTCCTACATCGCCTTTTCCTTATCACTTAGTTTTGTCTCATTTGTTTGCCATTCATTCGGCTTTCCTTTTCCATTTGACACATCTTGGCAAATTTTTATCATTATACTAATTCCTATTTCTCTTTGCACGTACTTCAAAGGATGCAGCTGCCTTTCCTAGTTTCATTGCCTTGTTGCAGTCATCATTTCTTACTGGAGTAACCTTTACAATGAGTTCCTCCACCATATTTGTTTTTGTTTAGTGATCCTAATCAATTATTCATGTTCTCACCCATTTGATTTTTTTTATATTTATTTTGCCTTTTGTACTAAAGCCAAACTTTGCGTCTTTTCCTCTGGTGCATCTTCCTCCAATTTTTCCCATCTTTTTTGATAAACTTTTGTAATTAAAAATGGTATTTATTTTTTTCTCAATTTTGTTAATTCTTTTTTAGCTTTTTTTTCCTCATAAAATTAGCAGCCATTTTCTTTGTTCGATTTTCTATTTCTTATATCTAGCCTTGTTTTCCTTTGATCGATTCACGAAATCTTTTAAATGCCACTCTCTTTTGTCTTATTACTTTCTTCACCGCATTCCATCGGCACGTATCTCCATGATTTTTTCTGCTTCTTTAGTGGTAAATAGAAATTGCAGATTGTTAGCCTCACCATCAACAAGGTGGACTTTCATTGGCAGGGATCTAACCGTCGATTGTAACGACATGCTAGCTTACGCAAATGTATTGTTTTAACGAGGGGCCAACGCGAAGAATTATCCTTGCTACGACACGCCAAAAAACCGTTTTCTCTACGTTTTTGTAATAGACACAAATCGTGCGAATTGAATAAGAACTGTTGTTGATGTTATGCAGGAAAGAGTGGGGACCATGCATGAACCACAAAGGATTGCCTGCTTATGTTCTTAAACTCACTAACGTTTTGATTGTGAACGAAAACGATGAGCGAATGACGATGAAGAAATGGAGTAAGGTTCCGTTCTATAAATTTATTCAACCACTGGAAGCCCCTCCTGCTTTGTCTGATTCTTCGTCTTCTGACAGCGAAGATGACTTGTATAATTTTTAATGTGCACTGTCGTTTTGCAATTTGATTACGTTATTCGATGGCATAGTCGAGTGTTGCATTGCGCACCTAAGACCAATGAAAGTACGAGGATTCTGACTCCCGAAACTTCTTCATGCCTTTTTTCCAATAGCGACTTTGCACTCATGACTTTGCACTTAAGGCTAACAGGCGAGGTAAACTGTTGAGAAAAATGCCCACTTTATTACTGCTGCCGTTTTGTTCGCAACATTAGCATAAAACGTTAGGACTAGCATTAGCATAAAACGTTAGAGCGTGACAAAGGACTAGAGCCGTCGCTAGAGGCAGTCATTTCAGGGGCAAATTTAGAAAGTGCTCCCAAAAATCATAATTCCTCCTGGAAAGTCTCAAAAAATATCTTCCGTCAAAATTAGTTCTCAGATTCAAGAGTATTTTCTAAATGAAGTTCATCAATGAAAATTTACCCCAATTTTCTCGAAAATGAGAACTGTAAAAGCGCAAGAAAGCTTTACAAATGGTGACATGTTGGACGTATCGCGCCCCAATAGTATAAAGCTGGGCCTTTATCTTCCCCGTAGAAACGTTAGTTTTATGGCTTGACATTTTGGAAATTGGCGAAATTACATTTGTTGTGTGCACACGTACTTGTACACTCGATTTATATTTTGCGTATCACGCACGTAAAACACTTCACTCAAACAAACTATTTGATTATCATATTTCCTGAAAATGTCGACTAGCCGTTAGATAATCAAGTTCAGATTCTCTCCAACTTTGTCGGTTTCAATCAAATGTGATTTATAAGGCTTGCGATTCTCTCCGCTCGAATAAATTTCTTAATATAATCGAGCTTTCGTTTTGTAACGAAGCAAACAGGCTATCAAGCTTTATAGTATGAAACAATGTGTTCTACTAATATGTAACGAATATCTTTAAATATCATGCAGTAATGGCAAAAATACCGTAATCAAATTATTTTCCATCATTGTTGTTGACATTTGAGGCACTTAGCAACAGACAATGATGATATTCATATATAGAGCAACTAGAGTGAATTTTAAATGTTTTTTACTGTGTCGTTGTAGCTTTAAGTAGTGAGTTAAATTTAATTTTGTTCGTAGTTTATGAGCGTTTGACACCTTTATTTGTTCTTGTCGTAAAGCGTTTACAATAATATAAGCATTGCATAGTTAATGTATAAAGTATAGTATAAGTTTTATTTTTGAGCGTAACTGTTGATTGTGCACACTATTTCGACCTATCAAGTCTCGTCAACTCAAAGTGAATCGATGACCTTTTCTGAGAATTCAACTTTGTATTGTTTTGACATCTTTTTCCGTTATAAACCGACGCGATGGCGTAGTGGTTAGAGCGTCCGCTTCGCAGTCGGTAGACTTGGGATTTATTCCCCTTGTCGAGTCATACCGAAAGACTTTAAAAAATGGTATCTATAGCTTTCCTGCTTGGCGCTCGGCATTTATGGGAGGCTGTGGAGAACAAGTCGGCAAGCTTGCTTGTTGTGTCCTTGGGCAAGGCACATCACTGGACGCCCCACCTTTATGTGGAAGACAGGTGACCCGGAAATAGCAACTCCCAAGCGAGTGCGGACTTACCGTCCAAAACATAGCGATACATCGTTTTCTCGTGAATGGAGGACAAGTATGGCAAATAGCAAAAAAATATTTTTTTTTGTTTTTGAAGCTTTTCTGAATTTTAGAATAAAAGCCTTTGATGCTTTTCACTAATTGTGTGTTTCGAATTATTTTTTGCTGTTCAGAAAGTTTATGTAAGCTCTATGGTGGTTTTGATGGTTACGATATGATTATAATAAAAAATTGTGCAGAGGGAATGATGAGATCTTTATAGTTATCCGATAATGGAACCGGAGTTTTATATTTTAACTCGTAAATAGGCCAATTATTTGTGTCGTTGATGTTATCTGTAATTTAGATCTGGTATCAGTGAATCACACATACTGGAATAATGCTTATGCATCACAATGGTTTTGTGTATGTAGCATTATTCCGGTCTGGTTCATTGCTGAAAAAGCTGTGGTACAGACTGGTGAGATAGTGCGTTGCTCACAGTGAATGCTTCAAAGTACCAGAGATTTTTGAATGAGCGGCAGTCAATTCTTCTAGGTGGGTTTTTCTTTGTAAGCACCAAAAATATTATTATTCACTTGCTTGATTATCAACTGTAATTTGATTTGTATGAACTGTATTTCTCCGTGCTTGCTTTAATTAAGCATTCTGTTTGAAATGAGGGTGTCAGCATAAAGCACTGGCGATTTTTTCTATGTTTGCAATAGGATTTTTGGTTGCGTATTAAGTCAGTTTAGTTTGTTATAATAACGTAGATTTTGAAGAAAAAATTTCCAGCTTCTGAATAGGGAAGCGAGATTTCAGAGCGATAACATGAGCAGTTGGTAAGAACGCCGCAGCCATCTTGCTGAAAGGAAAAGCGACAGCGCTGGCGGTGGGATTCACAAATTCCTACATCAGTTCTCTCTCTGGTAGCAGCAATTGGTGCCAGGGATCATCAAGTTTATCATAAAGTGTCAGAGAAATGCGATAGCGAGCCGTAAACAATTGAAGCACTTTCGTTGCATGTCAGACAACCGGCTGTATGGTGTCCGGTTTCCACAAGAACACTTTTTCCCGATTATTTATCAAAACGGCAACACTTAACATTTCGTTTTGATAGAAGTCATTCAAAGATTATTAAAAGTAACTTTAAAAATTAAAACATAGCACAGTGCAGAATGTAAAGCGACATGCCTGTAAACTTGTTTATGGCTGTGCTTCCTATAGACCAGCTTTATCAGCTAAGAGCTAATTTAACATATTTCAACGAGACTTTGAGCTTCAGTAACCGTCAGGGTCGCAGAACAAAACTGAGGATCGAAAAATATTTTCACTAGCTCAAAAATGCGCCCAACAATAAATATTAAGTTACACAAAGTAGAGCTCTTCTTTCCATAAATAATGTACAACCCACAAGAAAAGTAGTAATAAATCCAAACAAATTATTTGTAGTTTTTGTTACAAAATTACAGTACTGAACAATTGCATCATTTGAGCACTACATGAGAAACAACGACAAAATAATACTAATTATGAGTAAACACTGGTTAAGGTCGCGCGAAGCGATAGAACTTCTTTTCCTCCTTCCATTCTAGTCAAACACGCAGTCAAATGTCAATGTATACACCCCACAACTGCCAACAATCTGATCCCACATTGAGCTATTTTGGGGTAAAAATGTTTAGATCGAACTGCTGCTGTGCTGAGGTAAGAAATCAGGGATGATTTTTGCTATTTTCTTTTAAACTTTGGATGCTGCTGACTTCTTTAGAATTTATGTAGGTTTAGCGAATGCATCAAATATCAGTCGAAGCCAATTCATTCAACTCAGTTCATTCTCATAAAAAAAAAGCTAGGTTATATCGGTAGCATGATTTTGGTCAATCTCATTTAGAGTATTTACATACCAAAAAATTTCCTTTTCCAATATTTTTCTGGTCTCATAGACTTTTCTATGAAACACCACAAGTTCAGACAAACCATTTCAAAGTTTTTGGTCTTATAAATTATTAACAAAGTTTTTTCTTCTCACATTTTTTAAAGTTTCGAAAGACATTAGTCCTTTTTCCAAGCTTGACCCATTCAATCAAGACACCTGGATGAAGCACAATGTATGGGGTAACAAGCGAGGTCTAAAGTATTGGTTGAAACGTTTTCCGTAAATTGTCGAAATCAGGGAGCATCTTGACTTGACAACCTAATACTATTGTTTTTCTATGGTTCCTGGCTTTCTCATATGTTGAAAATTTATTTATTTTTCTGCATATAGAGCTATTTGCAAGTGTTTGAAAACTCGCAAAATCATACAAATTTCTCTCGGTCGAATGGCCCTTTCTATTTCAAAAAATACAGATCATCAGCTAATACGTAGCTACTGGTTCTCTCAGTAGCGTGGGCACCTGGGGCTTGGGGGTCAACCTCCCTTAAAAATTGATTGTATGCAATTTTTTAACTAAACAAATAGTGATATCGTGAATTTTTAACAGTTCTTTGTGTCACTTTGTCACTGCTTTGATGTCACCGAAAATAAGTTGACCGAGAGATGCTACGAGAAGAGGCCGATCAATAAGATTACCATTGCGTTTTGTGATTAATTGCGTAAAAGCGGAAATACACAATCGTTATTTATCCCTGTCCAATTCCACCATTTTGCCGTTCGCTTAGCCCATGGTTTTTCAACGGGGGCAATTTAATATCTTAGGGGGCGATTTTACAATCACAAATATTGTTGTAAATTGATTTCTGAACAGTTATATAAATTTTAATTTAAGGGTAATTGATGAAACGATCATCATGGAATTGCACATAGCCGCTAATGTCTCACAAACTTTTTGAAAACTTGGCAACGTCTTATTTGCCCTGATTTTACCGAAGGCGTTCTTAAAATAATCAGAATTTTTTCCGTTAAATTCAGCAAGTGCTTAAAAGCATAACCTACCGGTATCAAAATTGTGAAAGGGTGCCGAGATGATTGATATACATTTTTACGATTAAGCTATTAAATAGGCTATTAGACCCACTTCTTACGGCTTTTCCGTAACTGCAGGAGAATTTATAGGAGCTAACGCCTCCGGCTGCGCTCATGTTACTTGATCCTGGCCAGGGCCGTTGAGAGAACAGTCCGGGCCCGGTACCAACATTAATACCGGGCCCCTCTTTGACAAGTGTCTGGTAAACTGCAGTGGCCGGGTTTCATGCAATTACAAATGGATGAATGTTTGGTATAATTGCCTTGAAATCGCCTTTCTTTCTGCGCTTTTTCTCTTTTTTTAGTTCCACTGTGATACGAATAAGACATTGCTGTCTGACTACTTTACTATTTAAATAATTTAATCTCTATATGTGGGGTAAAAAATCAAGCACAGTTATAATATTATGTCTATGGAATAATTTAGGGCTAAAAGTAAGTCAAAAACCAAAATGTGAATATCATGCAATGTATCATTATCAGTCACCAGCAATTGGTAACTAAAATGCAATTTTCCTGTTTAATGGAGACACCAAAACACAACAGAATTGATGTAAAATGATTTTGTAAGATCTGACTTTACACAAATTGATTGATCCATATGGGATATATGAATTTAAAGATTAGGGGTTTGGTTTGGGGCTTAAAATAATGATACGTTTAGGAAGTTATCTGCTTTAAGAGTTACTGAAACCTATATGATATGTTTCTGGCCACGGGGCGAGGAAGTATTCTGGGGGACCCGAATTTCTTTATAAATGAGTATTTAAGCAAATTTTCTGTGGCCAAAATGAAGAAAACATTAATCATCACGTCACAAAAAACATTATATAGATTATGCATTTGTTAACAGGAAAATGGGAAACTTAGGCCTAATATATTGTTAACACTGCGCGCGACGTTTTCAAGTGCCCGGGTCCGAAATCAAAGGTATCCCTGGACCCCCTCATCGACGCTCTTGAAAATTCCATTAGGAAAAGGAGCACAAAAAATCTTATGTGCAGAAAACACATAAGCTTTTGGGCACTCTTCATACAAGACCCTGATAGGCGCAGCGGGCTTGACCGACTGAACCCACAGTCTCTATCCCGATGTTACTCATGGGGGGCCCTGCAGGTGATGCCGTCGTACACGGTATATTGTAAAGCAAGGATTTTTTCTTTTTTTAATATGCTGCCTGTTAAGGTATTTATGTCTATACTCTACAGCATTGTAATAAAATCCCAAGTTTAAGAAAAAATCAACATAAAATCATAACCATAACAATTTGTAAAACTGAATTTACAGAGAACAATACTTTGAAAATAACTCGGTCTGATGTGCACCTACTGAAATATGGTGATTGATTTTGGGGAAGCCATAGCCGCATTTGCCGCTATGCCGGAAACAAGACGAATAGCGCAGCCGAAGAACTAAATATCACAAATATAAATAGGAAAGGGGCAGCTCCACATCTCAAAATAGGCTTACCACTAAATAGTTTATTTCTGCAATGGTAAAAGCAACCACCATTTGGCCGCTACCATCAGTTTTGATTGTGTTTCAATCCTTTCTCCCTGACAAGCATAACGACAATTTGTGGCAAGATTCTTTGTGAGCATTACTAGTCATGATTAAGAGAATATGATGATCACAGTTTTGTGTGTATGAATTGTGAAAGTGCATAAAATTTATTAACTTTTGGCTACTGCTCACACCAGAGCCCGATGCGTGAAGCCGGCGCAGGCTGTTGAACCAAAATACTAAACCCCGACGTCACTGATGGAGGGCCCTGCCGGGTGACGCCGGCAAAGCCGGCTTGTCACTACTATAAAACCAAGTCACCCAGTAGCCCATGCAGTTAGTGTAATATTTTGAGAGCAGTTTGTTGCTAGAGAAGATCAAACTCTCGTACAAAAAGTAAAAGTTATTAAAATTTTACTACTGATGCGATACCAAAAAACTGAATTTTTTTTTTAATTCACAGAAGCAAAGCCGAAACCAAGTGACGTTGCTGAAAACTCTTTTAAAAGAGGGACATGCAAACTGAGTCTAGTCACACTTTAGGGAGACCTTTTGCCTTCCACAGTCTTTTAATGGAAAGCGTATTGCATTTACTAAATTGTTGTGCCACTGCTTTTTTCAAATTGATGTCATTTTCAAATATTTCATGAACAGATTAATTTCGCAACCATGTTGCCCACTATTTGTATGCACGATTGCTGGGCTATAGTTATTTTTAATAAATATATCAACAAAAAACAGGCTACAATAATTTGTCAAGACACTTTAAAGTTTTGCGGCAAATGCGGTGGAATAGTGAATGGCGATCCCTGCGATTAAATCATGGGATCCACCACCATAGCCCAGTATCGGATGTTTCTCAGGCTATTTGTTTACATTATGTCCTGTTTCGATTAAAAGGCTAATGCCCTTCTTACACGATCATTTTAAACGACGCGACTGTGTGGGGGTTTGAACGGCCGCTTCGCAGTCGACAGACCTTAATACCATTTCCTTATTCTATTTTCCACATACCAAGTTTCGATGCACTGCTGTGATTCCTTGACCTTATTTTTTGTTTATCCTACCCTACTACTACCAAGTCAAACGGCTACACTCGGGTATTGAACTAATTTCATTCATTGTTTTGTCACAGTGATTCTGAAAACGTTTACAAGTTTGACATCTGGTTAGACATTAAAGCTTTGATTTCCTGTATAAATGCCTTCTCCACAACATTTCTGCGAAATTTGTTCATGACAATGCACATGGAAATCCCTTTCCAGCTTCAAAGCAACAATAAAAAAGATATGCATTGTTGCCCATTACAATTTTGAACTTTGATTTTCACGGGCCCCCAGACTCTTACGGGCCCTGGTGCGGCGCACCGGATGCACCCCCCTCTCGTGGGGCCTGATCCTGGCACAAACCCCGCCATGCAAAGAAAAAACTAATCCGAAGAGAAACACTCGCGGTTAGTATAATAGCACGGGCCCCGTCAGTAATGTCGAGATTAAGAATATCAAATCAGCCAGTTTCCCGGCCTCAAACAACTGATACTATTTGTGTTCCGAAATTAAATCGATTAAAAAAACATAAGGGGGTTTCGCATAGCCACGATAATTCTCTCACAGTTTTTGAAGTTCCATTTTACGTCTTGCCTGTGCTGTTTCCAGCATAGACGTACTTAAAAACTGGGCTTGCTAGCAATTGAAGCAGCCAACGATTTCACAAACATTTATGCGTTCATTTTTTGAAGCACATAAGCAGAAGGGTGGACAGGGGGTCCAGGGGATACCTTTGGTACCGGGCCCGGATATTTTTAGGGGGCCCGGAAGTAATGTTGGTATAGTGTTGCCAGATTGTTGCTGATGCTTTTCCCCAACAAAGTCTCAAAATTTCCCCAATCGACATCGAATCTCCCAAAGAAGGGTCGTGGTCGAAATTACCTGAACCGCGAGGCATAACATCCGTAGAAGCAGCGATTACCAGGCGATGACCTTTTTTTACTTTTGGGAGATCAACCTCAAGCACAAATCCGAATTTATCTAAACCGTGGGACAAGACATCCGCAAGATCTGCGACGACCTCGTTTTTGAAGATCAAACTGAATCACTTGTTGACTTTGGTCTGCCTATCGATGAGAAATTTCCTCAGCAGGTCTAAATACCCATTTCAACCACTTTTGCAGCTGTTTTGGCAGTGGAAGTTCACCTTTTTCTTTCTGTCCCAACATACTTCCGACACCATCAATTGAATTTCTCCATCGGGCAACATTGTGTTGGTACCGGCCCGGGCTGTTCTCTCAACAACCCTGCGCATAGAACCATAAGTTCAAAATCGTGGCAAGGTAACAAATTGATAAATGTGTGTTTTCAGAAATGAGATATTAAATATTAGAACCACTATTTACGATTTTTTTGTAGTTGGGTACTATTGCTAGGGCTGTTGCTAAGGCGTGGCATAAACGCAGCCAAGGAAAAGCACATTAACCCAAAGTAATGCTCGCACATTTAACTTATTATAATTGCAGCGTCACCATCAGTAATGTCGAGATTAAGAATATGGGTAGCAATGAAAACTGTCAAGAAAAGTGAATTTGGCTATTTTTTCAAAATAGCCAGTGCTCATTCCAAAATGATTAGTACCGTGTTTTTAATTAGGAATCGAGTGGAAAAACATTAGGGACAGTTGCGCATAGCCGTCCTATTTCTCTCAAACATTTTGAAGTATCCAACAACGTCCTATTTGGCCTGTTTGCAGCATATACTTGGGGAGTATAAGGTTGTTCACAATATAAATAGCCAATAATTTTACAAACTTTTGTCCGTTAATTTTAGCGCTTGCATGGAAGCATGAATGTAAAGTTGTGGCTGACGTAAGGCGCCAAAGTGATTGCTGTGTAATTTTTGAAATAGGCCTAAGCTATTCAATATTTGACATATTACTTACGACTTTTTGTAATGTGTGCTTATTTGTAGGCCTATGATGTAACATCTCTGGATAAGCGTGTATTGCTTGGCCATGATATAATCGGCGCTAGGAAAGGTGTAAACTAAGCAGAAGTTGAGTACTTACAGTTAAGTTAATACTTTAGTTTAGAATATGATTTAAGATTATAAGCAGTGATGGGATTCAGGGGGTTCGCACGGGTTCGTGCGAAACCGTTCTTTTAGTGTCGTGATAATTAGCGAACCCGTTCTTGTTTTTTGTTATAGACCTTGGACGACCGCAGCAAATCGGCTTTCTAAAATGAGGGAACCTGTTGTTAGTGAGTTTGATACAAAAGAGAACCTGTTCTTAAAATTTTGATTCCCACCACTGATTATAAGCCATCAACTTGGCTTGTGTAGTAAAGATGCGGATAATTGATACAATTCCTGAAAGAAGCTGGAAAAATGGTCAATTTGTTTAACTTTGCTAAAGTTTATCAATATGTGTTCCAGGATAAGACCAGCAAGGCCTGCGATATGACTGTAGGCCAACAAAGTATTGTGACTTGCCATTGCATTATCAGACAAACAAACAAATTTTTTGATCAACCGCTATCTTAATACCGTAATGTATCATCCTTCTTAAACAAGCAGAATATACCCTATTAGCTTTGAAATAGCAGCGATAAAAAGCTCCACGCGTGGCTGCTACATGCTGCTTTTTTTTTGTTTTTCACTTTAATCGTAGCAGACACATTATGATATTATAGAGCGAGTTTATGAGTGTAAGAGAATAGAAAAAAAGCATGCTTACAATGCTTGCAAAAGAAATCGCTTGTTGCATCGTCAATCCAGCTTTAATTGTTGAAAATCTTATTTTATCGAAGCACCTTGTTAATAACTCCCAAAAAAAGTCTTGATTATGTTTCTTCGATGAGCTATTATTGAGAAAAGAGAAAAAACGAAAACAGGACAGTTACCTCCCGGTCACATATTCCTGAGTAATTATAATTAACAGCTTTTACCATAGTGTAATTCATATATAACCGGGAATATGTGACCGGGAGTACGTGTCCTAGAACCGTTTTCACTACATGGTGCTGGTCAGTCCCGTAGCACTCCAACTTCGGCCCCCCCCAAAGTAAGCGCAAGAGCCCCTGCGCACAGGTCATATCACTTTAGAGGTGTAAAATTGAAAAGCTGCATTAAGAAAATACACCACAATTTGTACATAAGTAAACAGGCTAATGTCAGAATAAAGCATGCCGATACCGAAGGTGCAAGTCATAAAAAATTCGGCACCGATGCCAGAGTTCAGTAGGACATTTATGCAGACACTGCGAAACGAAAGCAATGACACTGAAAAACATGAAAAAGTTATAAAAACACAGTATCATTTAAATAGTCTGGAACGAACCTTTTTGTTCGCAAATGCTGTTATGACATTGTCATAATCAAGAGATCGGGCGCAGTCATTTTCGATTGACAACATGGCTAATGAAGATAGTCTACTGTCTGTCATAGACGTTCTATTAAAAGTTTTGATCAGTTTCAATTTGCTGAAGCTTCTTTCAGCGCTGGCAACAGTCACGGGGCAAGTTAGTAAGATTCGAAGTGCGATGTACACATTCGGATACAATTCAAATAAATGAGTCTTTAGAAGATAGTTCAGAAAGTCTTGAGCCGTATTGAGATTGCGTTAGTTTTGTAAAATTAAAACAAACCGCTGTAGCTCAGCGCTCATTTCATCAGAATCAATGTCACCGAACTTTTTTTGGAACTCTTTACAGCAAGTAAGAAGAGCATTTTCTTGTTGCACAAGCAAAAGTTTGTCTCGTGTGTACAAAAACAAAAAGGCGGAAGAAACCTCACGTAACAAATTAAAGCGCTCCTTTATTGACATAATAGCTTGGTCTACTAATGAATAGAAAAAGTTGCTTTTAAATTTCAGTTCAGGAGTAGCTCGTTGTTCCTCTTCACCTTGGTAATCAAACAATCTTCTTTTCTTTCCACTTCTTGACGGAGGAAAAGAAGGATCAATATCCAATTCCTGTGCTATTTCAACAGCAGATGTTGCGGCACTGTCATAACCCGTTGTGCGATAGTTTTGCAAAAACTTTTCAGTTGCCTGGATTTCCGTTTCCATTGTATGAAGGGAGACTCCATACGATTGAAGAATCTTGCTTGCTTTATTGACTTGGAATAGAATATCATACCAAATAAACACCGACAAAAGAAAACTCCATTTTGATAAATGAGCTATCAACGATTGTGTTTCTGAGGCAGCTCTTCCATCTTTTCTTTCTATGGAAATGGCTTCCAAGTCTTTCAGTGCCAGCAACACCTCTTTTAAATTGTATCGAAGAGGTTTGATGCATTTAATTCTGCTTTCCCAACGAGTATCAGATTGTGACTTTATGGACAGCTCCACATGTTTCTTCAAAATTTCCCAACGCTGAGCAGAGGAAGAAAACAGCACATACAACCTTGTAAGTACTCCAAAAAATGTCAATGCTTCCGTCGATGAATTAGCACTGTCAACAACAACTAAGTTAAGGGTATGGTTTGCACAGGGCACGTAAACAGCTTTGGGATTGATGTCTAGCATTCTTGCTTGGACCCCAGAATGTTTTCCTTTCATGTTAGCACCATTATCATATGACTGACCTCGACAATCAGACAATTCGAGTTGCAGTTCGGTCGCTTTTTCTAAGAAAGCGTCCAACAAGCCTTTCCCAGTACTGTCACTTATTCTCAAGTAGCCAAAAAATGTTTCTTTAACAACAGCAACTTCTTCATTACATAGTACATAACGGAGAATGACAGACATTTGTTCATGATGTGACATATCTGGAGTGCAGTCCAAAATTATAGAAAAATATTTTGCCAATTTCAATTGCTGTAAATTTTCTTTTTCAACTTCTGTCACTAGCAATTCAATTAGTTCATTTTGTATGGTAGGACTCAAATAGTGATCGTTAGTGTTTTTATTCTTGATTCTGTCTTGAAGCTCTTTTAGGATCGGATCTCTTCTTGCCAAAAGCTCAAATATACCCAGAAAATTTCCATTGTGAGGAGATCCTAAGACTTCTTCAGATCCTCTAAAACCAAGATTCCTTTCCGATAGAAACAAGGCAATGTCGATAAGTCTCTCTAAAACATTTCTCCAAAAACGTCTTTCATTGAAAAAAATATTCATCTCGCGTTTGTCGATAGTGGATGAATTTCTTATCCCTTCAGCTAGCAACATCCATTGACTGCAGCATTCTTGGTGGGAAATGCCGTTTTCATGGTCTTTCAGTTTTTTCGAAAAACCCTCCCATGTATTTATACCACTACAAAAGGAGCTTAGTGTTGTTCCAAATAGCTTACAACAAAAGCAAAAAACTTGATCTGATTCCCCACAATAAACTAGCCACGACCGTGAAACACTTTCACCATTAGGTAACACACGTTTATAATGGTTGGAGGAAAAACGTCGCCTTGGAGTTGTGTTATTATATGGAAAATTCATTATTAGTTGATGTGGTCCACGCTTTACTATATCACATCGTTGAGCATCAGAAATACTTTCAGGCCATTTACATGGGTCATCAGGGATAGGGGTAAATTGAGATTCAGTTATTTTTGATATTGAAGGTTGCATATTGGCAGATAAATCACAACTTACATTTTCTGGAAATTCACAATCACTTTGATGCTGATCGTCATAGTCTTCTTTTTCTTGTACACTATAGTTTTCTTCATCCCTCTCGGTACTAGTGCCAGGTCTACTCTGCTCAGTAATCTTGAAAAAATCTGTCATCTTGGGCAATTTCGCTACAGCATCTCGAGCAGTGGCTGCTTCTTTTCTCTTTTGAGCACCACTTTTTGAACGTTTCATTCTATACAATGTCAATAAAATACTTTATCTGCACTCTGCAGTGTATATATATTGTCCCGGTATTTATAGCCAAACAGAATTCCAGACCATTCTATGATTGTTGCGTAACAACGACATTGTTACGTCAATCGAATATTCAAGATTCTACCAGAAAATCAATCGAAATATTCTAGATTCTGCGAGATAAAATGACGTTGTATTCACTTATGATGTCACAAGCCAATTTCTTCCTACAGTTTAAATCGGTTGTAAACAAGTCTGCTGAACTGAAAATAGTCACGTAGCCAAAAAGCAATTTCAGACTAACTTGGGCCCCCAAAGTTGGCCTGGGCCCCCCCAATTGGGGGGTTTGGGGGGCGGCTGCTACGTCTCTGGTGCTGGTAAGCATTGTGACGTCTTTTAAAATTATGATAAAACAGTGCTTTTTTGAAAGATTCAAGACAGAAGAAAAGCATAATGAAAAATATTTAAATGAATAATCGCTTGTTGCACCTTGATACAGCGCAAGATGGTAGAGAAATACCGTACTTTTAGCAAAAATAACGTTTCATGAAACAAAATTGAACTCAGTAGAACGTCGATTATCCGAATTAATTGGAATTAGAAGTAGTTCGAAAAAGCGATTTTTTGGATAATCGAAAAAATGCAGCCTTACAATAAAACAACGTATACACATACGGTGATTTACAGTACATTATGATCAGTAGGCTATAGCAGTCACTCATTTTTCTTGTTTTAAGATAGTAGCTCTTTTTGTCGCTGCCAAGTTTCTCATTCTTTTTAAAGCAAAAGCTGTATTGAACAACACTCACTCTTTCGTTCACACCACGCTATGGCAGTTTCAAATGCATCAAATGCTTCAACACCTGTACAAGGCCTTTTGTTAAATTAGTGCTTGCATAATTTACGTTTCAGAATCGACGTTCTACTGTAAAAAAAAACATTGTGGGTGGTTAGCTATAGTCACGACATACCTCCCAAGTTTATCGCAGGTGGCCACGTCTTATTTGCCCTGATTTTACCGTAAGCGTTCCTAAAGCAAACAGAACTTTTTCCATTCAGCAAGTGCTTAAAAGCATACGGTATCAAAGTTGTGAAAGGGTGCCGAGATGATTGATATGTATTTCACGATTAAGCTATTAAATAGCCTATTGGACCCACTTCTTACGGCTTTTCCGTAACTACAGGCGAATTTATAAGCTAACGCCTCCGGCTGTGCTCATGTTGCTTGGTCCTGGCACAAACTCAGCCATACAAAGAAAAAACTAATCCAAAGAGAAACACTCGCGGTTAAATTAGTATAATAGCAGGGGCCCCCGTCAGTAATGTCGAAGTTAAAGAATATCAAATCACCAAATTCCAAAGGGAATTGCTTGAACATTTAAATGATATGTAGCTTGACACCAATATTTTGTTGCAAAAGATAAAACAGGACCATCTTTATCACTCTTTTCGTAGGTGATCATCAAGTTTTTGCTTAGAGTAGGCTACATTTAAAAATTTTAAAGACTTGATTTTAGATGAATCTTTTTGACGATTTTGATAGATAATGCCCAGGAACCATGCTATCTAAGAAGAATAGCAAAAATATGCCAAAGGGTTTAGTTTTTCCAAAAATTGCAATTTTAAAAAATTTTAAGCACCATAATTTTTAGTGTTTTTGATTGGTACACATTTGAAAAATGTTTAGCGACAGCAGTTTTTGGTGAATGTTTTTGAAGATTTAGATAGATAATGCCAAAAAAACATGTTTGCAAGGAAAAGTAGTCAACATGTACTCCTACCAAAGATTTAACTTTGTCAAACAATTCCAAGGTTGTTAGGTCAAGTAGGATAATTGTTTCACTGAAAATGAAAAATACCTAATGTATGGCAACCAATTTTTTTCAGCCATTACAAACTTTTTTCTTGCCCTAACTGATTAGATTCATACATTTCTGGAAGGCAATTTTCCTAAGCTTTTAAACGACAGTACTTGTTGGTAGGCTACTTTAGTATAACCTTTTTGTATTTAACTTACCTATTTTTACTGTGCTTACCACTTTTTGGGGTGGAGTAAAATTTACATTACAGGCGTTAAATTTTGATTTTATTTTAAAACTAATGCTAAAGGTACATGTCATATATTATCGGAATCGCCTTGAAATAACCTTCAATTTGTTAAAAAATGTTGAAAATCGGTTGAGAAATGGGGTCAAAAATAAGTTTTTTAGTGAATTGATTTTGTAAAACTTTTGGTGATTTCTGTTGGCGAAAAATTGTTTTGATCGTACTAGAGAGCACCATAACATCATAGAGCGAGTTTAAGCAGGCAAGAGAAAAAGAGAAGAAGCATGCTTAGAAGGATTAAAATACCTAAAAATGTAATTGCTCGTTGCATCAGAAATTTACCTTTAATTGTTGTGAGTTATTTTTATCGAAAGCACCTTGTTAATATGCAGCCAATCAACCAATTTGTCAACCCGCCCTGCTAAGCAAAGCAATACGTCGTCGGTTGAAGCCTCAGTGCTTCTGCATGTGTTGGATTAGTTTTTCTTTTTTTAAGGATAACGTTAATGAGTGGGTTACTTTTGCTTGTGACGGGACGGGCCCTGCTGATGAGTCCAAAAGGACGAAACGCGTCCAGGGATGGTCTCGTCTAAATTGGTTGGGTGGTATACTCATTATTGTTTCCTGGCATATTCATTTTAATAAATTGTTAATGCCCCTTACGCCCGTATGCTGCTTTGCCAATTAGTTGCAAGGTTTACAATTTCCTTAATACAATTTCTTTGCTTAATAACTTTCAAATCTATAGTTTTTTTTCCCTACTTGAAAATAGTTGGCATGGATTTGCCCGTTTCACTGTAGGAGGCCCGGTTTACTGCGAAGTGAGATAGAGTGAAAATTCGTTGGCATGGATTTGCTCGACACGTCTATCAAAGGTCGCCCGGCTCCCACCTTGTGAATTGTCAACGCACTCGCCTCGAGCGTGATGGCATTGCAAAGACAAGGCGCTAGGCTATAAATGCAGCGTTTAATCTGCTTTTTCAGATCAGTGTGTAAACTGATCTCCTAATGGATATGCAGCCAATCAACCAATTTGTCAACCCGCCCTGCTAAGCAAAGCAATACGTCGTCGGTTGAAGCCTCAGTGCTTCTGCATGTGTTGGATTTGTTTTTCTTTTTTTAAGGATAACGTTAATGAGTGGGTTACTTTTGCTTGTGACGGGACGGGCCCTGCTGATGAGTCCAAAAGGACGAAACGCGTCCAGGGATGGTCTCGTCTAAATTGGTTGGGTGGTATACTCATTATTGTTTCCTGGCATATTCATTTTAATAAATTGTTAATGCCCCTTACGCCCGTATGCTGCTTTGCCAATTAGTTGCAAGGTTTACAATTTCCTTAATACAATTTCTTCGCTTAATAACTTTCAAATTTAATATCATTAATATCTATCAAAAAAGTTTGCAATCGCGTTTCTCCGATTAGTACTTTTTGAGAACATACATGGAATAAATTATGCAATCAAGCGTTGAGTGTGCCATTGTTTTAAACCCGCACAAAGCGGTTTTTATCTGTCAAGAAATTAACTTAAAAAATTATTTTTGATCATGACGTCATGATGATGCCCCGAACCCCCTTATGACACTCACTCGGAGGTGGTAATCAGTTGTGCAAAGTTGAATGTTTGTACGTCGAGTAGTTTCGGATGAGTTAAAGCGCATGGACGTACATACAAATGCACAGAAAGGTTGTTTTCGAAATATTAGTTTTAAGATATTTAGCAGCATGGCATTAATTTTAGGCATGGCCATAACCTAGAAAAACCTACACCATTACATATTCCAGATTCATGTACCACCTGTTTGACTGGGCCGAAATGAACAGCGATATTACTGGCTTTCAGCCCATACTTTTTCGTGACTCAGTACAAAATGCGGACCAAAGGCCTTTGGATCGGTTGAGAATCAAAATTCCTTTGAAAAGTCAGAAAGGAGAAAGTTTGTTTAGCCACCATCGGGTACGGTAGGTTCATGTAGTAGACAAAGGCCCCTCTTTCCGTTTGAGGCTGAATTGAGAGGATAGAGAATGACGTGGTGGGCTGTATGATCTTTTGCACCGCAGTCCACAACAGGATGATGATTTCAAGCCCCAGGGCGAAAATGTTTGTTTGTCGTTTGGTGACGTCCGAATGCTTTGTTGACAGCAACCTATTGCGATGCTTCGTTGGCTATTTGCAGGTTGCAAGAGATCAGCCAAGTCTAAGAGTTGCAGAAGAATAGAGGTTTTGGAGTTTGGACTCCAATTCGAAAATGCAGTAGGGAGAACAGCGATGTTCGGTGTACAGAAATTGATAAACAATGCAGTTGATTCATTAGAAAGGGTAGTGGAGTAACCTAGTTGTGGCGTTAGATTCTTACCGGACAGATGAGTTTTGGTGGTAACCTTGCAGTACACACACTGACGGAAGCGGTTCTACGGTAGATTGTGGTACTGCTAAGCACTGCAAAAGGACTATTTAACTGTAAACCTAGCCTACTCCTAATTGGTGCTATTTTAATTTTGATCTATGTCTTTTAACGAAAACTTAATGTCGCATGATCTAGATATTTGCACTTCTATCAGAAATTGGGGTTGAGGTTGCTGTCAAGTGCAGGCTTGGGAATACAATCTTTTCTCCTTTCACTCATGTAAAGCTTGATTAGGCTTTTGGTCATAGTCATTTATGCCTAGGAAGTCGACCATATGACGTTTTAAGTTGCCTTAAAAAACAGTGGTCAAAACTAAAAGAGCACACCCCTAATCAGCTGATAATGCAAATATTGGTAAGTCTAAGCTGCTAAGTAAGAAGTTAAAAGTTACAGAGACTGATTGATTTTGAGCAGTTGAGTCAGTAGTTGCACTACACTTGTCTATGCACTTAAGGTATACTTTTAAATTGGAAGCTTAGGATTACTTTGTTTGCCCATGAATTAAACCAATAATCAAGTAATGTTCTGGGTTTCATCAACTAGCATTGTGTAGACTGTATATTTATTGCTTTGCTGATTGAGCTACTGGCACTCCGTTGTAGACAGTGTGATACATAGTGTTCTCTGTTTGAAGACAAGTGTTTGCTTACAGAGATCTGTGTAATGCAATGTACCAAATGTTGAACTTATTGTTGAAAGACTATGAGTAGAGTTGTCAGAGAGTTATATTGTTTGTGTTGTGGTTAAGCAGTACCAGAGCTTATTTTTTTGCCCATGCACTGAGTTCAAATTATGGTTCATGCTGACTCCAATAACATATTGGTGAATTCTGACCTAAGCTTATTTTGCAGTCTACCATGCTCTCTGATGCTCTTGTATTCCAGGAATTAAAAGACTCTTAATCGTTTTTGGTGAGAATGCAAAATTTTACTGTGTTTAATCTGTACATAGTGAGTTGAATTAGTTCTTATTTGTTAGAGAAATTTCTCATTTCAATGCTTACTTTTAATTCAGACATAAGACATTTTGATATTGGTCAGTCTTGAAGTTAGTAGTTTTATGTTTTGCACCTAAATTGTTTTGCTGGATTAATGGCTCTGCTCAATATATATTTACCTCAAATTGAGATTAAAAATGCCAATTTTATGTGTGTATTAAGCACTTTGTATCAGCTTGCTTGATTGCAGTTTTATGTGGTGTGCAGAGCATTTTGGTTTGGTGTAGTACTTAAAGAAAATTTTGACTTGGATACTTCGAAACCATTTGAACTCAAACACTAAAACTGGTTGTATCAAATTTAGTTGTGCTGATGGCTCAAAATTAACAAGTCAAACAAGACTATGCTTAATTTTGAACGTTATCTTCACTGAGCAGCTTGAGCCTTGGCATTTTTTTGACCTTTTTTTATAAATAGTGAATATATGCTGTCATGTCATATATATATCGTGTAGTATCAAGTAATTATTTATTTCTTGACATAGGTATTTATAGACTATCGGAAAACGTGTGGTATTAAACAGTGTGGTTGTGGTTAATTTACCAGTGTTGTGTGTAGTAGTTGTAGTTGAATGATTTGTGGCAGGTTAAACAACTTGTTCTTTTAAATGTGCTTAATGGTTTAGTTGAATAGGCAACTTTGTGGAAGGTCAAGTACACCAACCCTTAAGCAGCCTTTAGGGCTAAAGCGATGTTGGTGGGATTCTTTTGTGACATTCAGGAGGTTGTAAGGTCGATTTGCAACAGAATTGATTTGGCGGTTTTGCTCTGATTTATTGTGTAAGTCATGGTAAGTACTTGTATAAATAATTCCTTTGTGTATGTCTCAAGTGAATTATGGACATTCATAGAAAGCTACCTCTTGTTGCAGTCTATTCAATGTTTCGTGAAAAGAAATAATAGAAAGTAAAAATCCTTTTTAATGTGGAGTACACATGGGTTAGGGCCGGTATTCCTGAGGTGGTAGAATAAACTGTGACTTCGTGGGTCTATAACTTGGTTGTGTTGCTATGTGCGTTGAAATGATTTTGTCTGTGAATGATTCCGCACCCTTCATATCAGAAACTTGTTGACATATTTCGTGCATTTCAAGTGTTTTTTTAAAGCGTTGCTGCTCTGTATTTGAGCAATAAAGTACTTGATATAGTCCTTAAACTCTGAGATAGCGTTGCAGTGATATATTGTTTTCTTCAAGCTGGTAGACATGATTACCAGAGATGAGTGAAATATTTTTAAGGTCCATGAAAACATATTTTTCGAAATTTTAATGTTATTTGCAATAAAATATACTACCAAGAGTTTATGCGTAATCTGCCTTTTCTCTTTGGCAAAGAAATTTCAGAAGAAAATATAAAAGTAATTCGTTGAGTTACGTTTAGCAAATGATACTAGCTTGTAGTGTAATATAGTAGTTCTGTCTACGCTTGTTGTTCAAAATAAAGCTTTAGACTAAAAGCGTGTAATGACTATGAGCTTGGTATTATAACTAAAATCATCTAACAGCAGATGGCAGGTTTTTGGTAAACTTATTGTAGTCATAAAAGTGACCATAACATCGTGACCTTCTACGTTTATTTTTTTTTAATTTTACGGAAAATGTGTCATGCGACTCAACGGGGTAAACATATGGTGTTTTGCGTGGACAATTAATGGATAGCACTGTTTTGTTCTAGTTGATTCATTTTATGCAATACTGATTGACATTTACCTAGATTTTTTTTCTGCTTTTTCTTCTTGCTTTTGAGTTAAACTCGTAATAGGACTTCGGCTACATCTTAACACCCACTTTCCATCGTATCGTCAAGGGCAGTTTCCAACTTTGTTTTAAAGGGAACCAAGTTTTTTACAAATTATTTTTTGTAAAATTCAGCAACTCAAAGGTATGCGTAGATACTAAAAAGACATGTAGTGAAATCTTTCTATGACGACAAAGAGTGGATGCTGTCCAATTTTTACGTTGTAGTATTAACCACTTTCCCAATTGGTATTACGCTATAGCAAGGGCTTAACCAGAACAGAAACGGGTGTGGGTAGTTTTCCTTCAATTTTTAATGCTTTGAAGTAAAATTTGACCAAAATTATGGTATTCTAATCCACGTTTGTAAAGATTTTTTACGTAAATGTCGCATTCTTCGTCGTACGAAACTACTTTTGACTGCAACTTAATTTTATACACATGAATTTAATAGTCTCAATCTAGTCTGTGATGGTTAAAAATTAAGTAAAAGTTAATAAATTTTTTTATTTATTGTTTTTAATTCTCCGGTCACGGGAAAACCTTTGCAGTTCTGCATAAAGCGCGGCTTGTACTCTCAAGCGTTTCGAAGTTGCCAGTTGCCTGCTGCTGGCACAGTACTTTTCTATCACTAGCATGCTATCTTGCAAGGAAAATTGGCGTCAAATGCTTTTCCCAAAAACACAGCGACGCAATGCCCATGCAGGCATTAAACTCGTAATTATGAGCCAGCGCTTCATCGCAATGACCTATCGTACGCTGCCGACAAAATTCAAAGTTTAAGTAGAAATTGAAAAGTGATAATGCCTCGGTTGAAAACATTTTGTTGTTTTACATTAATGCTGGACTGGTGCTACGGTATAGCAATTAGAGGGTCTGGTTCGCAGTCGGTGAACTTTGATGCGATCCTCATATCGGGTCACGTCAAAAACTTTAAAAACGGCACTGCTTCCTTTACTTCCTCTTTACTTTACTGCCTTCCTATTTACCTGTTCACCGCCTCCCAGCTCAGCTCTAAAAGAATAGTGAGGAGGAAAAGCCGGGTAGCTCGCTTAATGTGTCTTAGGGTAAGGCCAGGGGTAGGCCACCTGCGGCTCCGGGGCTGCATGCTGCTCTAATATACCAAAAAATCAAGAGCCTAATCATTTTTTTCCAAAAATTTTGAGTTCGCTAAACATTGAGTCACGACCCACACGTTTGGAGTCTCTGCTCTAGGGTTGTGAGATGATGCAAGAGCTTGGGAGAGTGAAGAATGTTATCGTTACCGTGTAATGGAATATGATATGAGGTCTGTCGTGGTTAGAGCGTTTGTTTCGCTGCCAGTGCTCTTGTGTTCGATTCCCTTGATGAGTTATTTGAAAAACTTTAGGAACGGTGTTCACAGCCTTCCTGATTACCACTTCGCTTAAAAGCCGGCATCATCGCTTGTTCTGCATGTGGGTAAAGCACTAAGCCGGATATTTCTATTTTTATTTGACAGACTAATGATAGGGCTGAGTGGTCTATTCGTCGGGGTAGCCCAGTCTGACGAAATACTTACTAACACAGCATGAGCTCCTAACCTTTTTGCAGAATTTCTGCTTTTTGAAGCATATTTGTTTGCGCATTACATTAGTTTAAAAAATTGTTAGATTGTGTTCTGCTTCTCTGAATTAGTGCGTTTTCCACTCCCTGATATACAGTACTGTAATCCACGCTGACGGAAAAGGTTGTGCCACCTAGGCTGCGTTCGCACATTGAGGTTTTCGCAACCAGAAATAAAACTTCTTACCGATATTTGCAGCAAATTTTTTGACGAGGTTTAGCTGTTTGATAATGAGTGCAAAGAAAGGATCGCTCTCTTGGTAATCAGCAGCCAATCAAACAGCTAAACCTCGTCTCAAAAACTGCTCTAAATATCGTTAAGAAGTTTTATTTCTGATTGCGAAAACCTCAATGTGCGAATGTGGTCACCGAATGTTTACACGTTTTATCCTTCTTGCTGTTGATTGTTATCTAGTACTCAAGGGCATATTAGTAAGGTTTGTGAGTTGTCGCAAAATACAATTAAATATGAGTACAAATGTGATGGCCAGTAAACTAGTAAACATTTTATTTCAAAACTTTTCGCTTTATATTGAAAGCTATTATATTTCTGATGGCCATTATATTTCTACTCAAATTAATAAAGAAAGCTGATTTTCATGTTCATAATTAAGTTTGTTTAAGCTTACTTGGCCAGTCAGTCTTCACAAACAATGCAATTGGATTTTGTCTTGAAAGCAATAACGTGGTTTCCTGATGGTCATTTTGACGTTCATAACTATCTCACCGTAGCCTTGTATCAAACCCTGAGCAGATTTATTTAGGAAAAGGGTGTGACCGAGGTCAAACTCCGCCATGTATAAACTATCGGGATTATTTACTGAATTGTTCCACTACACTTGGATCTTTTTTTGACTATTTCGCGTTCATTGGTGCTATGTATTACATTTTTACCTTTTATTTAGGATAGCGGCACTGGAACAAGGCTTAGGGCAATTGTTTTGAAGTTGCCGAGTTTTAACGTTGCACTTGAATCGCTTGCTGTTATCTTTGATAAATTCACAGCTTGTTAGATTCTGCCCAGCCGAGGAAATCGTCTGGAGTGCCTCTCAAAAGCCTGGCCTGCTCTGAGGCAAAGCATGGCTGAGTCTTCTCTTTATTTTGGATCAGTTTCAAGCCGCTCGCAACTAAGTCAAAATAACGCAAACGAGAAGTTAAACCACGCTTGGCCCCACTTTGGACCTGACAACTTGATCATCGTGGGGTTTGAATGCGCGGCGTTCCTTTGTTTTCACCATAAAATGATGAGCCCACTCTCTCTACCTTGTTGCCGACCATGATTTAATCTGTGCTGCTTTGAAATGCTTGGCTATAAGTTGACTGTATAAGGTTGTTTGCTTGGTGGTAATGAATGCTGCTTTTAGTAAGGTTATGTGTCTTCGTGGAGCGTGTGATGTTATTAGGTTTGATTCTGATTTATTCAAGCGTAAATTTTGTATCAAACTTCATTTGATTTTACCTGTCAGGGTTAACATAAACTTAACTTGACTAAATGTTCCAACAACCATTTAGCTTTGTAATGCACGTGTCTTTAAACAATTTACGCCTAACAGCCATGCTTGGCTGAAAATATGTGTCCAAAAATAGCACTGCTCGTTACGCATGACTAACTATCCAACTGTCTTTTATACACAGACATATCAAATTAAGTCTTCGTATTGCTGGGTGTTGGCATTTAACATTGGTTTTGGCTTTGTTACTACTCCACTCAATGCTCAACTTTGATGTTGAATTTGCAATACTTTTGCATCTCGGCATTGGTGGGTGGAAATATTTTTAGTGTCAAAATAGTTTTGAAGAGTTCTGTTTTGGCATTATAACAATATTGCTTTCCTTATATTTGCAAAATATACATATTGATTTGAAAATATTATCCATTTATAGTCATCATAAATTAAAGAATTATTGATTGAATTTTGTTATTTGCAATTTATATATGCCTGTGTAGTCGTAATCGGGGGGAGGGCTCTTCACTTTCACACTATGGGACATTGAATACTCTAACTGTGGAGTGTTGATTGATGATAGAGAGTTCACCAAGGTTGCGCTACCAAATAGAAATTTGATATGTGAGGTACGTTAGTTCACGTCATTTGCCACTTCGTGATGTGTATCGTATATTTGTGGTAGTAAAATTCTTCTCGCTTTGTTTATTTCTGGATAGTTGCCTGTATGAATTTGAACGTTACTTCCCATTCGTTGGGCAGCGAAACTCTTTCATGTTGGCAACCAAACTTTTCATGAAGCTGATCTCTTATAAAAAGGTCTTCCGTGACCTTAAATGTGTAAAATAGTCGTTTTTGTCATAAAGGCAATTTTCAAAAGAAGGGTTTTTGAACAGGTGTGGTTCTATCAAAAACAAATTTATTGAAAAGTGGGCCGTCAGCTGAAAAATGTTGGGAAGCACTGAATTAGACCAACGCTGCTCTTAGGCGGATTGCTTCGTGCTAACTATATCCGTAAGCTTTTACGTTAGGTTCATTTTTCCTTTCTCAAGGAAAGTCTTTTCAAGGTTACGCAAAGAATACGTTATGTTTAGGCTTGCTGCTTCTAAACCACCTGTACTGCCGGCACTGTGCATTTTCACTACTAGTAGTGCAACCAATCTGGGAAAATTGCTATAATGTGCTTTTACCGAGAACACAACAGGCCAGGTGTGGGAAGGAACGCACGGCCATTATGATCGTTGCCACCGGAAAACCGCTCCATTGCTAACCCAACTCGATGACGTTGCCAACTGCTGTATTTTTGCGGAAAATATCTTCCTCGTATGTCGCTCATCACTGTCGTCTGCCTGGACAAGTGGGTTGGAGCGCCATTTATGGTCGCAATGATTGTGCGTCCGAACCTCGCGGCAGATGCGTTGTTGCGCACGGGACCTGGAAAAGGCTCTTCACGCCAATTGAGTGGTTGCACTGCTTGGGGATAAACATGCATTGATTCACAGCGCTTGTAACTTCGAAGCCGGTCTGAACACAGCGATGTTTAAGCTCGGCATACTTGGCCAAAGATTTTGTCGTGACTGGAGATAAAAATGTATCACAAAACTAATAGAACGATATTCGTACATTTGCGTTAGAGTTAACCAACTTTTGGCTTGTTTGTGTTTTTTTGAAGTCAAATCTTGGTTACAAATTCTTCTGGTGTGGTTTTCATTACATATCTAAGTGCTTTTGTTTCGCTCTTCCAACAATGCTGTCAAAGGAGAATGGCACTTAACCCCTTCAAGTCTGTGTTTTTTGTTGTCATAGAATCCATTGAGGGCTGTACTTTTGTCTGTGGATATATTGCTTTCAAACGTTACTGAGTGGAGTAGAAATTATTTCCCTGCATTTAAGAAGATTTAGGCTTGGGATTCAAATTCCTACCTTGTCTTTGAAATGTTGTGCGTTTTAACTTTCTCCAGGTTTCTTCAGGGCTTTGGCGCCTTTACTAGGTTTCCACTGTAATGGTGACACATTGTATCATGAAATAGACTTGTTTTACAGCGAAGCAGAAAAATGTATTTGTTTTATCGGTTTAACTTGCATTTGGTATGATCTGTAATCTAAGTGATGTTGTTAAAGGGTAAAGGGAGTCAAGATAACGTCAAGGGTAAAGGGAGTCGAGCTAACGTCAAGGGTAAAGGGAGTCGAGCTAACGTCAAGGATAAAGCGAGTCTAGCTAACGTCAAGGATAAAGGGAGTCGAGCTAACGTCAAGGGTAAAGGGGGTCGAGCTAATGTCAAGGATAAAGGGAGTCGAGCTAGCGTCAAGGGTAAAGGGAGTCGAGCTAACGTCAAGGATAAAGGGAGTCGAGCTAACGTGTATTCACTGTGAAGTTAGACGCTGTTAGCGCAACGTCAAAACATTATTGCTGCAACGCCAGGCGGGAAATCGGCATAGACGCGTTTTTCAATGCTTATGCTGGCTTGCTGCGGAAAGATCATATATCACATTTTCCTCTCTGTCTGCGACATGGTTACTGTGATTATACGTAGTCATTTAGTAATACGCTATTAAGTTGTTGGTTCTACGTAACTCTATTTGTTTAAATATATTAATAGCATGTTTTAGAATTTGGACTACGCAGATCAAGATTAGATCGAATTAAAACTGTTAGTTTTATTACAAGAAATGTATGTTTTGATTTGCCAGAGTTATGGTTACGTAATAGTTGCAGCTGTTAAAGTGTTGCAACCATATGTAACCGTTGTGAAAAAGATCTTAGGTAGCCCCTGAATTAGCATTTAATTAAGAGGGGTGTGACATGTTACAGGTTCGTTTTTACGCACTTTCAGCAACTGAGCTGACAGCTGTTGGGACCTTCGTTATTATGACTTCAGCGAAAGTTGCGCTTCAAACCCACAAACTGCCACGAAATAAATGAAACTGCACACCCTTCAATTGCACTTTGTTTGTTTGCCTGAGCATAGGCGCGGAATTCGCTGACGGTGTAATTTAGTTACACAGCTCAGATTGACTCAAGGCTGTGTCCTGAGAGACTTTTACATGTTGTATTGACATCATGGTGATAGGTGTCGTTAGGAATAAAGAAACCTTGTTTGTCAAGACCGATCTCAATGCTTTTTTGATAGGCGTAGACAAAAAGTTGAAGAGACTTCAAACACTTACCTTGTTGTCATGCTACACTGCTGTTATTAAGAGTTATTTAGGTGTGTCATTGAAGGTCTGTCTCTGTGACATTGGTTGTTAGCTCTTCATTGGAAGTGCTATTTTGATTGGTAAACCCACTATAGACCAGTAGCAGATCGAGAAACGTTTGTTGGGGCGGGTCAATTACTTTACACATTGTGTTTAAGTTCTGTAACGGTACAATATATTATATTTTCTCTCCGAATCAAAGGCGAAGACCGTTTTTGGTGATCAACACGATCGAAGTCAAAATTCTCGCATTATATTTGAAGCTAAGATCTTTTTTTGGAATTCCAATGATGGAAATAACATGTTTTTTGTTCTGAAAATCTACTGATAAGCATACGCAAGCATGAGTTGGAACGGCCAGTGGGGTTGCATTTCCTTCATTTTCCCCTGGATTTGCCTCCGCTATAGACTATTAATTTTCCCTGTAATCTTGTTTTAGTTCTTTCAATTTTCAAAAGCTGTTAGTGTGCTTCTTGATATTGTAGTAACGCATTTGTTAATAAGTTGAGCTCATCAAAGTTTTATATTTTTTTTGAATAGAGTGATTAATTTTAAGACTAATCACAAAGGTAGTAAAAGTAGCAATATATTGCATTTGATTTTAGTCTGCTCTTGGTAGGACATTTTAAACGTTTCTTTAAATCGAAGGATTTTATGCTTTAACGATGCTGTAATTTGCGTTTTTGCGGCATCATGTAGCCATTGTCATGCCCAGGCAGCGGCAAGGCTTTTATTCGTTGCCTGATACACTGACAATTTTTGGTAGAGCATCGCCCCGTTGTGTTGTTTTACGCTTGTTGCTTTGGTTTGTTCGTGCGACGAACTTTAGGCCTTGTACGTTATGCCAGCAGTTGTAGGCTATTGGCTGCAGCGAGCAACGAGTCCATTATCACGGCAACAACCAGTTCAGATTTTCGAAATACTGTACCTCTAGTTAGGTTTACGCGCTGGCAATTATTCACTTGTATGCTGTCGGAAATGTTGATGTTTTAATAGTGATGCAACGTATATTGTAAATCGATCGACATGCGTTCACCAACGAACCATTTAGGAAAATCAGTTTGTAATTTATGCAATTGATTTGTTGGACTGCTTGTTGGTCGGTAAGAGTAGCTTAGAGCAGTCAAGTCAGCAGCTAGATTTGCAATATATTTCGAAATTGTACAGTTTGAATACGTTACTGGCACATGTGGCACAACAAGGTCATATTTAATAGTTAATATTGAAGAGGAGTTGCCTATTATATTTCAAAACTTGCGACATTTTCCACATGTAAAAGAAGTGTTACTGTGTATCCTTTTCCTCATTTTCTCTTCTCAAATTCGACCTTTACTATAAGTGCATGTTGTGTTGTAGGTCTGCTTTAGCTTGAGTGATTGCTATTGTGGTTTTGCTGCGGAAATGTCGTTCTGGGAAAGGCACGAAGCTGGATATCAGTTACAGACTTGATCGCCAAGATAGAGAATGAGCGAGCAAAGGCGCTATTATGTACATTTACCACATGGTGTAAAATTAGAACTTCAGCTACAGGTAGGCAGTCTTTTGTTTGATTTTATTGTGATTCATAACGGCGTTCAATATGAAGTACAGTGCTACGTTGATCTATATCATGTTGCTCATCTTTGTAGACTAGGTTTTGCCATTTGGATAGGATCCAGTTACCTTTTAGTACATGTATCTTGAATGATATCTACTCTCGTTGGCTTTTTCCCTTTTTTTATGTCTTGTACACTTGCTGACGTAAAGATAGTCTTTGGATCGCTGCAAGTGGATAACTTTTGATTGTAAACGCCAATTACTAGTGCCTGTTCAAGATGCTGCTATTTTTCAGCGCATTTGTTTTGCTAAAGCTTTTTTGCTTTCTCATACTTCCGAATGCAATTTTGTTGACCCTGAATGCATGCAGCTCAATCTGCTCAACGGTGAATGGCAGTTGCTCTGTACATTACCTGTACCGTCTCGGTGGTTGCGGCACCCATTCCGCAATCAAACGACTGTAGTTCGAATCATATTTTGGACAAACAGCTCGTCACTTGTACTCAGGGTGCAATTAACGCGGGTACACACCAGAGCAGTGTTTCTCAATCTATAGCCCATAGCTAATCAGTGAGCCACAGCACATAGTGCTGGTGGAGCGCTGCTTATTTTGTTTTAACAAATAAGGAGAACACCACCGAAATTGCAGAAATATCACTTAATTGGGCCGATGACCTCTGTTTAGTTAATGGGCCACATGTCTGAAGAGGTTGAGAAAGACGCTGCACTAGACAACCGTGTCCAAAGAAAAACTCTGCGGGCCCAGGACAATGGCATCCTTAACGTTCCCATTCTCAAAACTCGGACTCGAGAACGGGACTATCTTTACCACCATTAAATACGATGCTTTTTGGTACTATCTGATACATTGAATGCAGCTGCATAATTCAGCATTTCACTATTTGCAGCCGAAATGTCTTGGGAAGGACCTTATCGATCACGTGATCAAACACTACAAACTGCAAGAAACTGAATTCTTTGGAATATGCTACAAAAGTACAAGGTTGGTTTAAGCACACGGAAGAGGTTTGATCATGCAGAGTCGGCGCTGTATTGGCAGCCGCTCGAAAATGTTGGAAATGTTGCGTAAAGTTGGTAAGCGACTCCTTGTAGAACAAGTGAAAAGTGTGTTTGTGGCTGGTGCAGCAGTTTAAACGGTGGTTTGGAGACTTGTCTCACTTCTTCCTTGGTATATGGCTTGATCTGGAGCAAGCTCAGTTGCCTATAAACGTTGACAATACATCTTCATGGTTGCTCCGTGTTGATCGACGGTTGCATAGCTCACTGGGTTAGGTCGCTTTCTTGAAATCGAGAGATTGTGTTCAATGCACGCGCGGCTTTTGCGATGTTATTTTAGAAGTGCATTGTGCTCGGTGGTATTGATGAATTTGATGGGGATTTGGTGAACTCCAGCATAGTGTACTATGTAAAACTCAAGGTATCCAGCGACATAAAAGAATATAACTTACGCATCTTTGCAGCGGTCATTACACATGGCTTCAGGAGAACAAACGAATGCTGGATCAAGATAGTTTTAAAAAGTTTACTGCGACAGTAGACTTTTACTTTGCTGTAAAGTAAGTTTTTCCGATTACTTTTTGCGCCCATGATATAATTGATTAAAATCGGGAGTAGAACCTATGTCCAGAAAGTTGTTCGACAATAGAAACGAAACGTTTTCAACCAAAAATACTGAAAATCTGTCGTCAGTTTATTTGAAGCGATTAAAATCCATTTCCAATCGATTTTACGCTTTAATCAACTGTTATTTGTTGTGCTCGGCATGTTTTTTGTTATAGTGCGAAGAAACTTTTTGGCTGGAGTTGTTACTTTCTTCGGCTGGCTCACCAGCGTTTTCGGCTTTAGACTTTGTGCTGGAAGTATTGTTTGCAAATCAAAACTATTACACCTGCACCATGGTAGATCTGTACTATTACACCTTCACCGTGGTAGCTGCAGTAGTTACTACCATACTGTATTCCTTGATGCCAAAATATTTTAATCATGAAATCAGCGTCATATTTTGTTCTCCAGATTTCACTTATTGCTGAGCGCCAAGCATGAGATCTCTGAATCAAATTTTTAATGCTTTCGGCATGACGCAACGAAGGAATTGAATGCACTGTTACCCAGTGGCCGGCAAACTTTCGTCACGATAGCCTGCACATACCTCCTTCTACTTCTCCTAGGGAGGCTCTTCTTGGTTGCCCTCTCTTTCCTTCTTGGAATCTGCCTTTCTTCACTGTGGAGTCCACCCTTTCCTCTCGATGCTCCCGCTCCAATCCCCCTCTCTCTCGCCAAGGTGCTGCTCTCGCCCACCTATCTGACTCTCGTTCTGTCCTCGTCACTCTGTCCTCTCCTCCGTCTTTCCTTTTTTACCTGAAACTTTGTGACAGATCTGGCAGGAACTGTCTTCTCTCTCCTGTTCTATCAGACTACAATGGGTCCCCAGACACTCGTTTCTCCTGGGAACGACGCGGCTTGATGAGCTGGCCAGACGGGGAGTGTTACTTGCACCCTCTGCGATCCCTTGTAGTCTCTCTCCTCTCATCTCTCGTATCCACTCTCGTCTTTTCTTTGACTGGAGGGGTAACTGTCTCATCAAAATTCTTTGACACACAGATTCCCTCGATTTCCACCAAGGATTTTGTGCTCCCTCGTCATGCTCGCTGTGTTTTCTGTCGTCTACGCTGCAACAGACACAGCCTTCTGTTAAGTTCTTATCTCTCTAGGATTGGCAGAATCGAGAATCCTTCCCGCAGCGTTTGTGGACACTCGTCCCAGGACACCTCTCCTATCATTCTGCACTGTCCAGCTCCTATTATTCTGCACTGTCCACTCATTGCGCCGCTCACTCTTTGGCGACTCTCTGTCTCTCCACGACCTCTGGTCCAGACCCCGGGAAGTTGCCCGGCTTCTGGGGCTCCATAGTCTTCCGCCATGCCCCCATGCCCCCATGCCACGGAAGGGGACGGGTAAACAACAACAACATAGCCTGCACTTTTTTCAGTTATAACTGAAGGCTTATACGGCATTGCCAAAAGCTGAATTGTTGTGTTCACTCACACAAACAAAAGATTAGAAGACATTACACGGCACAATAAAACCAAAAGACACTTAAAAAATAATTATCTGATGTTTTGCGGCTGCTGCAGCTGCTTTTGTTTTATTCATATGACCAGCGCAAGACTTTTGCTTTTGTGTTCACACAGCCCATGGTATGAGGTGTTGTATGATTCATTAACTCGTATTTCGCGGTCGATAGTTCGCCGTTCACCTTCAGAAGTCACAGAGGTGGTGAAGGTGGATGCAAAACCGAGATAAATTCCTGAATGACAAAGTTCGGTCATACATCACTACTGACGACCATACTCAGCTTGATATTCGAATTCACGATCCGCGCCAGAGAATTTAGGCTCTGTTGCTCATATCTATGAGCGTTTGTGTTTTAAGCTAGTATAAATAGTTTGTTTTTCGAAACCATTGGTCACCAAACTATTTTCCGCTAGGTTAGAACTACTGGCACGCCACATGTCGCTCAAAGAAACCGAAATACGAATATTGCTTATACTGTAATCTATAAGCTTCATGTAAAACAATCATGAAAATTTTACCTGTCGGACCGAAAGAAATCTACCGATAATTTTTTGTATCTGCCCGCGATTCTTTTGAAATCTCAAACCCCATTGTTGTAGTACCATTGTTTCTTCAGTTCTCTTTTGTTCGTCTCAATACCGAAGGACTAAGCATCTTAGCAGCTAGCGATAACGGTTACTAAATCTCATAGACACGTAAACGGAAATTAAACCAGTTTCTTGCAAATGAAGCTAGTTTATTGGAAGTACAGTGACAAAATTGCTTACAGGCATTCCGCTTTAAATTTGATATAGTGCTATGTTTTAATTTTTAGGTTTCGTTGTAATCTTTATATGACTACCGGTACTAAGAAAAAAGATGCTGAGAGTCGACTGTTTAATAAAAAATATTTAGAAAAGTACGTTTTTGTGGAAACCGACAATCATATCGCCAGTTGCTGGAGATCGAACGAAAGTGTTGCACTCGTTGCATATATATGCTACTAAATTCGTTTGTATCCGGCCTGCTGTCGTCAGTCCCACTATTACCTGGCTCTTGGTAAAAAAAAAGTTTGGTGACTTTTGGTCAAAATATAGAGGTTGCTAGGTAGCAATTTTCAAGGCGATCTCTTGTTAAGGGAGATCTGCCTGCAGCATTACACTGAGGTAAAATAGGAAATTTTGCTCAAAAATGATCACCAACATCATGCGGTACTATGCAGTGATCTATTGCATCATGCCAGCAACCCGCGACCGGTTTCAGCCCCACTGGATCCTCCAGGGGGATGTGAAAAATGCTGAAAAAGAACAAATTTGCCATTGGGTGCAAAAAAAGTGCAATACAAAACAATATGATACAGCAATACTAATTTCATGGGGGTCTCATTTTAGAACACACACAAATGACATGGACAACAAGTCACATTCTTTTAAGCCCAATACGGGTGTGGAATCATTGATTGCTAAGACCTTGTGTCTGTAAATGAAACCCCATGATATGGGTATTGCTGTATCATATCTTCCTTTTTGCACCCAATGGCAAATATGTTTTTTTTCAGCATTTTTATTATTGAGTGTTTTTTACACCCGCCTGATAGGACCCAGTGGAGTTGAGACCGGTCGCGGGTTGTTGACATGATGTAATAGATCGCTGTATGGTACTGCATGATGCTGGTGATCATTTGTGAGCAAAATTTCCTATTTTATCTTAGTGGCTCCTGATCTAAACAAAATGTTTTTAGATTCTACGTTGGAAGCGTGGATTGTCTCAGACATTGTCTCACTGTGGAGCTTTTTTATCTTCAACTCAGATCTCTTGTTTTTGAGGTAATTAAGGTGGTTTGAGTGAGACGAATTGTTTAGGTTTCGATCTTGTTACCAGTCATCTTAGGACAATGGCCACTACTAATGGAGGGAAATGCCGCCAAATGCAGTACATAGCGATTATACTCTCAATAAAAAACCTTTACTTGTGTGGTTGTTGTTTACTCTTTTTCTTGGACCGAGTCATGATGTGATACGGAACAACAATTATTCAGCCTCACACCATTAGCCTATCAAATGCAGGCTAGGAGGAAGCGGCAGGTTATGTTGAACCAGTCTCAAAGAACAAATTTATTGCTGTGTGGTGCTCTCCCACCACCAAGTTGGGTAGACTGCTGCTTGTGGATGCACTAATTCGGGTTTAGTTAGCTAATTACTTGCTCACCAAAATTAGCGCATCCACCAGCGGCAGTCTACTCAACTTGGTGGTGGTAGAGCAACCGCAGGATACCTAAACATGGTCGTAAGCAGGTGTTATTGGGGGAGAGAGAACAAATGTATGTGGGGGGGTTCTTCGAAATGTTCAGTACCGGTATCTTGGTGAGACAATTCACTAGTATTTTGTCTCGGGTTTGCATACAACAGAAGCAAAAAAGAAATTTGTTGAAATTGAATTGTCAGAATAGTTAAACGTAGTTTTAAATGCATTGGTTGCGTCTGCTACTGCTATTGCTATGCAGGTTATGTTACCAAAAATTAGATTTAGTATTTTGCCCATTTCACTCCGTGTCGGTTTAATATACACCCTGTTGTTTTGCGCTGTGGCAGCAGCTTACTGTGATGTATTAATCCATTTTAATGCTCCGAAGTTAATTAAATTGTATTTTGTCGATAAAACATTGAGTGTATGCGTACGCGGCAATTTTTGTTCTCTTTGCACTACGCAATCTCCCCAATTGGCTCAATTGAGGATCTTTCGTGCAGCACCTACGGCCAGGCGACTCAGAATACTTCTTATCCCGATTTATTCTGTTCTTCTTCGCACTCTACGACACACTCGTCGGCGGCTCTTGTTTCTACGTAAGGTTTCTCGTCAGACTGTGGAAAGTTGACCCGCTTCTCGGGCTACAAGGTATTTTGCCATGCCCACAATCTCAGAAAGGCGTCGGGTTACAGCAATAACAACAATAACAAGTCACTTTATAAAATTCGATTGTCTGGCAATTAGCAATGGTCTTGTTTTAATACCAGCCGGTATCGTGAAACTGCAGTTGATTCTTTTTATGTCACAGGACTATCTTGAAGTGCAAGGAGACATCGCGTTTCGTTTAGCTGCCTACGTACTTCAGGTAAAAGTTTTTTTTCTTTAATATGAGCAAGACTGGAGCTATGAACAATAATTTTGGGCAATGCCCTTGTCTTCACCCGTATGGCTGTCTCTCCCACAAGACCAACATGTTTGGCTACTCCAATATAGCATTAAAATTTTAACATAAATTGCGATTTTATGTGGTGCATTTTCGGGCAAGTTTTATTCCCTGGCCTGGGCATGGGAGTGCTATGGCCAGGCGGAGAAAAAGTGGTCTTTGTTGGATTCCCGTAATTGAAAAATGTCGATTTTGAAATTCTGTTTCTTGATGATGTCCATGCGGTGGCGCTGCAGATCTTTTAGTTACATGAGTTCAAAAGTTGATATTTTGCAATCTTGCTTAACCGTTGCACTTTTCCAGATGGTGCATGGAGATTACGAAAGGTAAGGTATTGATCATAATAAGCCGCATCGGTGCAATGGTAATTGTTTGTAACTTCGAAACGCAAGGTCTAAAGTTCAAAACTTCTTATAAGCACCATTGATATTCGTCAGGCAGGGCGTTTAGAACTAAGTTCTGCGTTACCCTAGGGCCTAGCCAAACATCTTGAAAGCGAGTGCGCAGTGGATGGCGTACCGTCTATGAACCCGTCGAAATCTGCACACACGTGAGATAAACGACGTAAAATTGGTTTTAAGGTATGTTTGATGCGAGCGTATCAATTTCACAGGGTTCTGTTTTGAGTAAAATTATTCTGTTAAAAGCAAGGTGTTTATGCATATGCATGACTAAGGTGTAGTATTTTGAGAAGGTGCTGATCCTCCACTCTATAAGCAGCGAGTTCGTAGAGATTCGAACCTGTGCTGTGGAAAAGATCCTAGACAGCAATGTCTCCGGATTATTTTAATAGAAAAGTGATGTTCAAGCGAAAGCATAATGCAACACAAGCTGTTGTGACTATTGTAAAGAGTTTCTGTCACTGGACGACAACAAGCAAACCTTTAGCCGTCGCTCTGCTCAATTAAGCCGAAGTTAGCTTGTTTTTCATGATAGCATTTTTCATTTTCATTCTTAACGATTCAGCAATCTCTTTCAACGTTCCACATTTTTTTATACCCTTGCCATCGTCATCTAACGCTTTTTTGGTCTTTTTTTCAACCGTTTAACAACCAATTCACACATTTATATTATACATTCAATCCTCATCAGTTTTTCTCAGAACACGATCCACTGATCCCAAAATCAAAATCGAAAGCAATTTTTGTCACTGGTTGATAAAGATAATTATATACATGAAGGTCTGTGAGAAGGCCAGTAACAATAAGAAGCAATCATCCTATTCCTGTTGCTCGTAGATACACCAAAGTTATGCCGAAAGAATTTTTTTAGACACTTTCAAAGTTAAAGCGTACAGCGATGCTACAGCGATTTAGAATTGTAACGCAGCTCGCGGGGCAGGCAGTTATTTCGCAGTGATTTGTAGATTTCAACCTACGGCACTCTCTTGATGGTGGTGGTGCCAATTTTACGATCGGTTAAAAACAGACCACCGCTTCGAGAATTTGATCAACTTAACTTTTTTCTGGATTGGCTTGCGGTGTGAATGTTTGATTAAATGAGTAATGCGCCAGCGTGCTTCTGTCGCAAAGCCGAGGAAATGCAAACTATTTGTTGAACTCAGTTTCAACGTAAATGCATGGCCTTGTTTTTATCTTTAAATGTAATTCCTCCGAATGATACAAGTTTCTTTCGTCAAACTGTGCTGTCGCGGGCCAGTTTACGCCAGTACAATCACTTTTCAATATCTTGTTGCAGAGACGACTTAGCCTCGAACAATTTACGTCGTTTACCAGTTTTGTCAGATCGATTATTAAAAAAACATCCATTTCAACACTGGTATGCGGTTCGTAGCTTTTCAATGTGGGTTTTTATTGTGTGGGATTCGCATTATGGTAAAACTGCTCGTCGGCGCTTTTGCTGTGATGCTTGCTTTGCATAGAGGCCAGACCTTGGCAACACTGTTCTAATGTATAACTTGTAGCGTTATTTTAATTACGTGTATCGATCAACCTTTTTCTCCTAGTATCTATTTATTGCTGCAGAAATAAAGAAAATACTGACATCAGTATTTACGTTGTTGTAAAAGATACGTTGATTTTACTTATTTTTTACTAAGCCCGCATGGAATCAATAAAGTTAAGCATATTTGGTTTCAAAAGTTTGTGCACGTTATGGTGACGGTGTGGTCACTAAACTGTGCTACTGCTGAAATCGCTCTTTTTGTGAATACTGATACAATTTTTGCTTTTTAGTGAAAAATGTATTTTGAAGTTGTATAAAGAACTGAAAGGCTGGAGCAAAGGCAAATGTATTTTACGGTAAGCTCAGTTTTTACAAATTTTTGCAGAGAGGTCCGTTTTTTACAATGTAGTTTCGTTCTTGTTAACGAAAATGGTTGGATTCACCTGATTTTCACAATTTCGAAAACGGCGTTATGTCTTGTCGATCTGTAATGCCATCTTTCTTCTCTAATCCAATCTTTCTAATCTCTTTTTCCACCTGTTTTCTCCCCGTCATTTTCGGTCGCCCTCTTCTTTGTAGCATTTCAAAGAATTTTTTTAATTATTTAAACTTTGCTGAAATCGGATGCAGTTGCAGAGTGGTTTTTAATCTTGTTTGTTTAATGACTCTCTTATGTAAACACTTATAGTCACACATATAAGCAATAAGGTAAATCTTCAAAACCCCCTAAAAAGTCATGTGAAATTTTTTTGTTGGCAACCATTTTTGTGGACGTCAAACAATGCTTACCCTTGAAGTCCTGTAACAGGGGTAATTTGGAGAACGAAATATGAATCCCTGCAAAGATAGTCGTGATTAATGTGATTTCTGTGCTCGAAGTCATTAATATAATTTCTGTGCTAAAGTCTTTGTAGTTGAAAATCTTAGATAACAACATAATAGTTTGATTTTAAATTTTTTAGCTACATTACCTTGGTTGAGACGTTGCCAGGTTATGGCATGCATTACTACAAAGTAAAGGTATGTGCGATTTTGAATTTCTTAGGCGGCCTGCAATAGCTGAGTGCCTAAGGCCTTGTAGTCAGACGATTCGTCTCGCTGTATACACCCTACATGGTAGTACTGTGTCGTACAACTGTAAAAGTAAAAAATAGTCTTTTTTTTTGCGTGGTGCGTAATTACGTTGTGACGCTGTGACGCGACCGACGCCGACGTATCGTCAGCTGGTTTAGACACGGACAGACATATAAGTTGATAGGCTTCAGCAGAAGTTAGCACGCTTAAATATTAATTTGCGAAACCCGTAGCCAGCTGTGCTGGGAAGATCGCTTCTGCAAGAGTTAAGGTTTCAACACAACAGTCAAATGATTTTGAATTCTGACAGTGTAGTAGTTCTCAGTAAATGATTTTAAAAAAAGTTAGTTTGCGAAAATCTTTTTGGTAAGCGCTCTTGATTACCGTAATTAATGAGAGCTTCGCAAAAACGGTTTTTAAGCGATTTAACATTACTGAGTTGATTATCGAAGGGTTGCAGCGGAGAGCATGATTAAGTGATGCTTAATGCCTATATTTCAATGACTATTGTTCGACTGTGGAGATGAATGTGATTGAATGGCAACTTATTCAGATAGAATTAGATGCATTCTATTTAAATAAGTTGCCACCTGATCAGCCGCTTGGCGAAACAGCTGTAGTGGTTTTATTTTTATTACTTTATTTTATCCTAACGTGTAGTCTTTAAAATTATATATACCTGTATATTGAAAGCGCTGATTGGCGTGATTCCAGGTTCAAAACCTGCGCCATCGGATAGGAAAAGTGACAGGAAATGAAGTGGCAAAGAGGTATTCAGTTGTGGTAGAAATACATCTCATCAACAGTGTATGTCTGGTCGAGTCGAAAGAACGACGCTGGCGAATTTCAATGTAAGCTTAAGCTGTAAACGCACTGAATTGAAGTAGTCGGCGTCAAAGCTTTCTTTCTTTCTGCCTGCACACAGTTCTGTTAGCCAACTTTATGCAAATGAAATCATGTGAGATGTTTGTGAGTAGTTGAGGCCAAAGTCTGGCCTTCACTTGCTTTCGCCACGATGTACGTTTAAGCTTTTTATTTTTTTCGAATTTTCAAAACTTGCGAACTGAGGTTGAGAATATTTCATGAAAATCGAAATACTCGAATCGTTTGTAAAATGTACAAGTCAAAGTCGTGTTTAGTTACACAGCGCTGCACTGATCCACATTAGTCATTGGTACAATATTCTGAGTTGTCTTTTAAATGTTATAGCAATGCACGATTGCATTATCGACTAAAACAGTTTTAAAATGTTCAGCTCAGCTTTGCTATCTTGTCAGAAGCATGTTGTTGTTGTTGCTTACTCGACCCCTTCCGAGGGATGGGGGCATGACGTAAGACTATGGAGCCCCAGAAGCCAGGCAACTCCCCAGGGTCTGGACCAGAGGTCGTAGAGAGACAGAGAGTCGTCAAAGAGTGAGCGGCGCAATGAGTCCGTTGCTGGACATTGCAGAATGAGATGAGAGGTGTCCCAGGACGAGTGTCCACAGGCGCATGTCGTAAAAAGCGTTGGGTACCTATCGATGGCGGTCCATCTTGTTGGTGGCACAACTAGCAGTCTGCAGTTGTGTAGCATCGTTTATTCGTAATATATTGGCACTTTCCCTACCCTGATTTTGATTAGGTTGGCTATGTGAATCTGAATATCTGTTTCATGCCTTGCTTCAATTACAAGTAAGTGGAAGGGTAAAAACAACAGCAACAGCGGAATATAAAAGCGAACACTGTTTTGCTGGACGTTTAATTTATATTTGACGTAATTTGAGTCTTCTTGCAACAGTTACAATCAATATTTTGGGTTTTTCGTTTCTTAGTTCATAATTCTACATAAAAACGTATTCCATTAAGTTGTAGTCGTTTATAAAGACGTCTTTTTGCTGTTTAAACTGTTGCATATTTGCTGCAAATTAGCAATAGCATGCATGCCCATGTAAGCAACGAAGTGGAAAGTAAAGCATTTCGTTGAGAACGACACACCTGTTGTGTCATGTTAGTTTTTTTCTGACTGTGAAAATAAAGCCTGAAGTTTAATTACGATTTAATTGTTTTCTTCGAAAGACGTTTTACTGTAATTTCTCTGCTCGAAGGTAATTGCTCTAGGTTAAATGAAATGTACTACCAGTTATGTACAAGGTATAGTCCGTGCTTTTACAATGTTTCGATCAAGAAATTGTATCAAGCTGCAAATTGTGTCTTGTAGATTTGAGAAAAGCTGTTTTGCCAGAAACTTTTTGATATGTTTTCATTAGGAGCGAGATCAGTGAAATGAAAAGAGTTTGAGTGAATATTTTTTCAAACTTTTCATATAGTCCTGTAACATTCCTCCGATAAATTAGAATTGGTGAATTGTTATAGTTGGTCATTAGAAGGCATTGTAAAATAGAACGATTGATTGGATGAGTAGAAAGCAGTGATTGTAACTTTATAACTTTGAAAGTGGGTTTTGGCGTGACTAACTATTTTGTGTGGAAGATAAAATAGCTGTTAGGTGTATGTGGTTAAGGTTTTGCCATTGTATCGATTGCTGATAAGCTATGCATGGCTGAGATTGAAGCTTCTCTGTTGGTGATTATTAGTCTCTACTATCTACAAGCAAAATCGCCCGAATAAGTCATTCGTAAAAGTTGACGTGATGAGCCCTTATTGAAAGTGACATTAACTATATATGTTCAATAGTTACGAATAGGAAGTTGTTGTTGCTTCGGCATTTCCTGTATTGGATTAGGCATGCGCTGATGCGATATCTGTAATTTGCGCAGTCGATTCAGTGGCTTGTTACTGTGACCTCACTGAGATATCGTTTTTATTGAGTTTAAAAGACTTGCTTGCAAGCTAAATATCGTAAAAGTTTATTACAGTGGGCTTCTTATTGTAATTTAGTGTGCCTTTGTGCTAGTAGTAGGCTGTGGTAACGATAAGTCTACGAATATTGCGATATGCGCTCTATACAGCCTCAAACGAATATTCTTTAATGATGTAACGGCAGTTTATTGCATTGATTTGCGTTCATGTTTGGTTGAACTGCAGTCAGCTTCAAAATGCATGTTAATAGCAGACGCTAGTTTAAACTTCAGCTAGCTTGAAAACTACAGCAGGCTACAAAACACCTGATTCCTCGTAAAAGTGAAGATCTTCCCGCACCTTGGTCGATGCTAACCTCTATTTCATGAGCAGTTGGCCACAAAACTGCTGAGCTTTGGATGCCACAGCAAAATACTGGTCTTGTGACGACTCTGCCAATTTACTGTCCTTCTCGTAATCTTCATTATGTTGAACGCCAGATAGGGATGCTGAGAACACCATTTTTTAATAGTTTTGGGTATGACCCGGTCGAGGAATTGAATCGCAGTCTACCACGCTTAAAGCAGACGTTTTAACCACTCTTCCGACGGTCGTATCAGATTCAGGATGATCGACTGTTAAAAACTGGTTAAAAAAAGTTGCATTCTACAATATAGTGAAGTAGAGACGTTGGACATGTGATGCTTTAGCACAAGCCAGCTTTTAATGTAAGCATTTTTGTTTTTCAGACCAAAGACGGAAGACCATTGTGGTTAGGCTTAAGCTTAAAAGGTATCTTTCAATTTGAATTGAATAACAGAAATAGACCAACGAAGGTAGGTATTGTTCAAATAAATTTTGATTTAAATTTACTTTCGTCAACAAAGTGTGTTAGTTTTGACCAGTCATTGAGCAATACATTACACATTAGCCTAACATGGAGGGTAAAAAACCGGCCTTTGTGGATGTATAGGTTGCAGGTTTACAGGTGATTTAACTAGCACTGACGTTCCAAACTGAGGTTTATGAAGGTGCATTAAGGAGTCTCTAATTCGAAATCTGATAAAGTTAACACATTAAACCGTAAGGATAGTGATATGCTTATCAAAGGCCATGGCTTTGTCCAAATTTTAACGTAGTTGTGACCCAAAGTTTGTATCTACTGGAATTTTTGTTATTAAAGACTTGTGGGCCTCTCTCTGTCATCTTCTACACTGATGAGACCTGATAGGTCGGAACAGTGTTACGGTCTGCAATGTTCTCAAAGTGCGGGGCTGGCCTCCAGCATAAAAGCTTGGAAAGTCTAAAACTTCTAGTTTGTGTTCTTGTCTCGTTAATTGACTGGTATGCAGGTTAAAGGTTGGACGTTTGACTTATCTCGTTGCAGTGTGTTTCTATTTTAAGGAAAGGTATGGGTAGCCCCACTCAAGGTGTTTCTTTTGAAAAAGAGCATTTTTTGTTCTAAGTTGTGTGATCTCATCTCAGAAATAGAGGCTGGAAACTTCGTTAGATTGCTACCACCTCCAGCATTTCGTATTGCAATAGCTTTTAAGCTTGACAAATTTAGTATCATTTTTGTTTGCTCTGCTACAATGTAAGCGTTGATAGATAAACGACAAAAAAGCCAGCAGCGGATAGCTTTTAAAGCCTAGTAAAGCGAAGCAACTGTTGGAAAGATCGATTCGAGACCGCTTACCGAAGTGCAGCGTTTTCAAATTCAATCAAAATCAATTTTTACTCTCGTTGTGGGTTTACGTCAATACATCTATGGCTGTCAGTGTCTGAATTCGCTATCCCCAAAACGCGGCCCAATCACTAAAATTAAACAGTTGAATAAACCACTGCCTAGTGAAGCGTTGTTGTTGTTGTTGGTTTACCCCTCCTCTTCCTTGGGATGGAGGTATGGCGCGAACAGCAATTCAGGTTCACGCCATCAATCTAATTGAATTAGGCCAGGGTAAAAGTGGCAGCCCATTTCGAACCAGTCGTGGATGTGAATTGTCGACTGGTAGCTCCACCACCAACAAGGCGGACTGTCATTGGTGGGTACCCAAAAAATCGCCTCTTACGACATGCTGGGTGAGCAGCTTCACTATTCTAACCCGGTGAAGCACGGGGACTAGTGAAGTGTCGCAGAATTTGTTAGTAGCGTGACGCGATGAAGCGAGTGCGCGGGTTAAGCGCTCAGAGCGTTGCTTTGCATGCGTCACGGCAAAGTAAAACAGGCTTAGGTTGCGGGTTCAAACTGTGGCTTACGCCGACCTTGAAGTAGGGAGCGACCGGGATAAGAAGCCAGGGCTTAGTTAACGCGTCTCCCTGACCTTGCCGAGGTTCACAAAAAACTCCAAAATTAAACCATATTACGTGTTTGATGAAGTTGGTCAATTTTTCTGATTGTGGGCTTACTGATCAGACAGTAAAACTGATGTTTCAGAACGTGAATACAGTATTCACCATACAATAAAACTGGGCAATAGGATGTTAGCATAAATTTTTCAACGTTGCCTTTAACGTGATTTAAAGATCTCTAGCCCCGGTCTTCTTGTGACAGGGCTTCGGCCGAAGTCGGACCGGGGCTAAAAAATTCCGTTCCTGGCTGGTCCTTGGTCAGTACCTGCCTCAAAGAAATGTGTGGATGACAACTGACTCTTGAACAGTAAGGTCACTTCTCATTTTCCCAAACTCTATGTGCCTGTTGTGTTCGATTAGTTGTTGAGTTCTCATCATTTCATTTCACTGTAAATGAGTCCGTAGCTATTGTCAAAACTAAGAGTGTCTGACACAACAGAACTTATGCTTTGCTATTGCATGAGTTTTATTGAGGTCAAGTAAGGTCAACCTAAATAATATGCTTAGAATTAGGAAATTTAGAATGTAAAGCCGATTTTGAACATGCTAAGATGCTTTTTTATTCTTTCCCGTATGCGCCACAACATACAAGAGCTTCGTTATTTTAGTGCTAACAAAAACAACTACAAACGTTTTAGCTGCGTGTACCCGCTCAAGAAGGAGCTAGACGGAAATATGTTGAACAAAAATTCTAGAGTCACTGGTAAAATTGGCATTGCTTTTGACTCCACGTATAGATCTGTTTCGAAAACCCGGAAATGTTGCATGGCAGACTATCATTTGTTCTAAACGTGAAATGTACTATGCGTTGATGAGAACTGTTTTGTTACTAACCAATCATGTACCAAGTAGTTTAACGTAAACCATAATTAAAATTCGACTAACATGACCAAGGGCATCAGTGAAATGGTTTCAAATAGTCAATGCCACATAACGAGAAGCGTGATGATATTTGTGTTGTAGTATACTTTGCTCTGTTGTCAATGATTTTTGGAAGCTAAAGTTCTTCCTACAAAATGTAGTTCTACCATAAGCTCTACAAGCAATTGAAATTATTACAAAGTGTTTTTTGTCAACAACGCTAAACCCATGTAGACATTAAATCGTCGTTAGGGACTTACAATACTCTCTGCCGTTAGCTCAACAAAAAATGTTTGTATGGTGTTGTACAAGTGATCGTGGTATTAGCCGTTATGAAAACCGCTACAGTTTTTGTGAGATTACGCTTTTCGAGTCAGTAGACATTCAGTTGTTCCTTGAACCCGACAATTTGACCAAACGCCGACTGTTTTCCTTTTCTTAATACCTTCGGCCAAGCGGTAAGCTTTTTGGCCAATTACTAATAACATGTATTGTCTAATGTCTGTAATGTTTGTACTTCAAGCTTATAATTCGTACTATGAGGCTATATTATTTTAATCATTTTGGTCTCATTATGACATCATGGTTACGATACAACTTTATGCTGTTGACGCAATTAAAGTTATGAATAGCGATTTTAATAGAGCATTTCTATTTGTAACTGTCGCAGTACGTAAGTGCTACATTGACATCATTACCGTATTTGTAAAGTGATGTCAGTAAGATTTCGCCAACAGGAGAAAACTACTAGATCGTTTTCCGGCTCAATACCGGAAAATATGCATTTTTCATTCATTTATGGTTTTATACATCTTATAGAAGAGAGCCCCCTTCCACACCATTTAAATAGTTCCTGGTCTGACAAATACATATAAAAGAAAGAACAAGATAGGTTCAATTTAAGCGCAAGCTGCCTCCAAAATCGATTTCAATAATGCAATTGGTCAACACTGACTTTGTAGTTGGTTGATATAAACTGCCGTACATACATTACTGATGGCAATGCGTCTTGTTGTTGGTGGTGGGGTTACCAATCTGCTTTCATGGCCTGTTCAAAGTGAACTGCGGCTTTCAACCAGCCTGATCTTGGTCAGAGTTTCGGTGTAGACCGTAATACAACCGTTTTCAAGCCGTGCCTCCATCAAAATCAAAATAATGGGTAAACACAGTCATGGATTCATTGGGGTTTTGACCATATTTGACAAAATTCTACAGAACGTTCTGTTAGGTTTTGTGGTTATGGCTTGCTGTTCAAAATAGAATCGTTTCATCGCTATAACTTTTACGACGGTTTTGTTTGTTCCACGAAGACTATAAAGTCAGGTAACAGAATGCCATGCATACACGACATTCAGATGCGTAAGCATGTGATATCAAAGGCTTAATTGATAGATTTCTGTGGTGCGTGACTTCGAATTGTAAAAAGCAACGGGTTGGCTGAATGCTTGCCTTTGAATCGCAAATTTTAATAACTGCAGTCTTATGGATTCGATTCTGGATGCTTTTCCTTCTTTCTGCTTTTCCCTATTTGGGGTCATCACAGCGCGAAAATATTCTCCATTTCACCCGCTTCGTCCCCCCCCCCCCTAGCTCCAACCCTTTCCATGTCTTCTCTCGCCAAATCTATCCACCTTCTCCTTGGCCTTCCTCTTTTCCTTTTACCTGGCACCGCCATCTCCATCATCTACTGCCGCATATTCGTGCTTCATCGGATTAAAATAGGCAAGCTGTTCACCGAGCAGATCGTAAGAGGCGGCTTTTGGCATTCACCAGTGGCAATCTGCTTTGTTGGTGGTGGGACCACCAGTTTGCAGTTTCTTTTTACGACTAGTATAAAATGTACCACCGCTTGTCCATAGCGTGATCTTGATTAGGTTTGTATTACGGACTGAAATACAATCGTTTCGTGCCGTGCTTCCATTTTAAGGGAGAGGAAGGGTAAACACAGCAATAATGCTGTAGCGCATGGTTCCACGCTCAAATATATTATGAGGAGATATTATGCACTTTACCAGCGATACTACGAACAAACGCAACTCGTTCCGTGTATGGTCGTTCAAGTTTACAGGTGACCGGCGGATAAAGGTTTTAATTGATTTGCAGAAATATCACTGGCAGCAGATCGAAAATATTTTCCATCGCGAAAAGAAGTTTTGCATTGAAGCAACAGACCAGTTGCAGCGTCGCTCCAGTGCGGATGCGAAATCCCTCTTTGCCGTTGAACCGCGTATTAAGTCGAGAGGCGAAGTGAAGGTCTATTCTTGGTATGGTAATACTGCTTTGATCAAGACAATCTGGCAGATGTCGGTCTCCCAGCATAAGTACTTCTTGGACAATCAGCGGAAGGTGAATACGTGTTTATGACGTTGCTTTTCATCAAGTTGTGTTATCATAGAGGATTTTCGGGACCCCACTTACCAATACTAGTATAAAGAAAATGTTATAGCTACTAATATACGGTACTATTATATGGTTTTACTTTTACTGGTACTGCCTTGTAGAAAGTGTATTCTCCCACAAAAGACATAGACATTACATTAAATAGTCAGACAGTAAACGTTGGCCCGTTTATTCTTTTAAGTAGCTTGTGTAGCTCTTTAATGCTGTTGTTTTATCCATTAGTAGGTAATATTAGACGTTGTTTTGTCACTTGATATACCGCTGGAATTGTAATTTCACAAACATGCTTTATTTACATAGGTTGAATCCTAAACATGATCTTAGTTGTAAGTAATCTCCTAGTACAGACTCGGGAAATTGACATTGAACATTCTTAGAAGCAATTTCTTCGGCTTGTTTGCTGTGTACAAACTAAAAATCCTCGCGCCTGCAGTGCTGGCGAATGAGAAGAACATTCTATTTTAGCAGTTAAAGCTTTTCCTGTACATGTAATTAAGAGAACTACAAGTGTCTTCACAGATCAGTAAGTCTCTTTCCTGTTCGAAAAGTAAGTTTAAGGTATATTTGGTTGCAATACGCGACTGCTATATCATACCTTCGAGGTAGTGACTTAGATATCTGTAAGAAGTTGCGTTGTGCTTTGGGAAACGATATATTCGGTAATCTGTGGCAAGCAGTTGTTTAGTAATACATTTTAATGGGCTTAAGGTAGACCTTTACGACTTAAAAAGAGTAAAAAGCTACAATTTTGTAACTTACCAGCGGGCCACATGCTTTTGTTGATCTTCAAAAAAGAGGTCCTCGATCAAGAACTTGCAAAAAATTGCCAAATTAGATGTTGAACTCAAGGAAAAGATTTTCACTCCAAACATCAGCATCTTGGTCACACAATGGTTGTGTTTCGACTGTGAAATGCCCTCAAATCGTCTGGTGAGCGACATCTGAGGCTTATTCGGATCGTATGCTGAGCAGTCCTGGCTCTGAGTAACAGATGCTCTGGCTTTCCCCGTGAACTAAGTAAACTACGTAATTTTTATGACCTGATGGACAACTTGTATTTTTTTTTTTCAGACATACCGTAAAGATTTTTCAAGTTTATCTGCCTTGGCTAACGATTTGACAAACAACAACAACACATTGATAAAAACGAGCCCAAAAATGGCAGTTATCAAAGAATCAGGAAAGAATAATAAAGGTGAACTTTTACTTTGTATATGCGAAATAAATTTTTGTTTTTTTACTTTATAACAACTTTTTGCAGGTAAACAAGAATCTGAAACGGTTACAAAAGCTAAGAAAGAAATGATTGACGCTCTCAAACTACGTCGTACCGAACTTGAAGACAAGTTGTACGATAAAGTACAAGAACTGAAGAAAATCTCTCTCCAACAAGCAGTAAGCGGTGCTCTATACAGTGACAATGTGGGGGGGGGGGAATCTGTGGGGAGGTCAGTAGATTGATTGAAAAAAAACTTCTCTAAACTGATTTCTAAAGGAGGTAAAGGAAAGTGATTTAGTTCAATGAGAGAAAAAATTTGCACATTACAATGCAAAATGTTTGTAAAATGGAGGTTGTTGTCCGGGAAACGACCATGACAAAAAGAAAACCGCTGTAGCTGGAAAATCGCTGTTAACTTCTTATTGTGAAAAGAACGTTTTTGAAAAATTTAGAAGGGAATAAAAATCATTAGAGCAAACGTACACTTTTGTTTTCATTGCTATAATGCTAATTTATTGTAGGATATAATTGGTAAAATTCCTCCTGAATATATACGTTACATGGATTTAAACGAAGTAGCCCCAAAGATCAAGAAAAGAGTCGGGGCTGAGTTTAAAGTGAAGTTGAGAAATAAGGAAGGATCATCAACTGTAAGCACAACACTGATATTACATTGGTTAAGTTGGTTATTTTTTATCCTTCGTTCATTTACGGATCAATTTCACGGTGATTCATAAGCAACTTTTGCTCAGACCCGCTTTGGCGTTACCAGTGCCGCCGGCACAATGCATTTTTACTACAGGGAGTAAAGAGTGTGTGACGTTTGGCGAAGTGCCTGTCCCAAAGACAGCATAGCTGATGCCGCTATTTAGGTGACAGTTGAATATGCAATACGATCACTAGGAGTCCTACTGCTCTGTTAGTTAAACTTTGGCATTGACGCTGATGTCCTGTTGGTTTCTCAACCGGGCAATGGTGACATTTACGTTTACTTTTTGTTCCAACCAAACAACACCAAGACACGGAAAAAAAGATTCAAAAATTGTTTAATATGTCGGAAGAGGTGACTACAATGGATCTAAGAGATCATACATTTGGGTAAAATAGTTTTCTAAACACTACCTTGCTTTGAATCAAGGGAAAGAAGCAGTTCAAGCTAATTTCCATCGTGTCTGTGTTCAGTCGCTACCCTAACCCTGCTTTTGTATGTGAATACACCGCCATCTACCCTTTGTTAGTAAGTCTGTGCTTAAATTCGTCATCCAGCAGTTATTTAATTTGATTTTAGGATCGGAAATTTCCGTCATCTATTACAGTTTCGTCGTCTGCTTCATCTGGTTTCGGTTCTTTGGTTGTTGATCCGGCTGAAGAGTTGGCCCAGTTGGAACAGGAGTTTGAGGTTTTAACTTTGATTGCAAACGCAGCAAAGAAGCTAGCTATTGATTCATCGTCAAAGGGAAGAGTCAAGAAACAAAGACTAAAATCTTTCAATAAAACCTTCGATAAATTACAAGTACGTGAACTGTATTTAGACCAAGAAAATGTTTAGGTTTTGTCAGAGGCTAAATATTGCTTGGCCCAAAATTTTGAGGTACTGACAGAAGTACAGATAAGTATAAACCACGTGCATAATGTGTCGTTATGTCATGCGAGTGACTAGCTGTTGTGACGAAAGTGATCGGTCTAAAAAAAAGTGAGATAGTGCTAAGGTGTGCTAAATCTCTACCCAAGCAAGATATCATGCTTGATGTAGCCATTAATGAGATATTAAAGCTTAAGCTATGCTTGTTTATGCCCCATATGTTCTATCTTTGTGGCATAATATATGCTGTAGGTAGTACTACAAACTGTGCAGTGGATTTAAGTGCGAGATGTTCTTTGTTGGTATTTTTTCAAGAATTATAAGTGATTGATGATGCACGAAACCGTTTTAAAAATTGACTTCAGGTGGGATTCGCGGCCTCTACTCTCACTAGCCATCTTAGGATGTGAGCCCACCGCGATTCGTCTGGTTTTCGCTGTAATAAGTAAGGAAAACAGACTTGGTACGTGTAATTGAGTATTGCCGGTAATCAAGTCTTATTACTGATTGCCCGGGGCCCTCTCCTCAAGCTTCTATGTACGAACTTCAAGCCTGTTATTAACGACTGCTCGTAATTAAAAAGTGTGAAGTCACGTCTCTAAGCGTACCAAATTACAATTGTCTTAATGGGAATATATTGCGTAGTCCAATAGGTCAAGCATTTTACTGCTAGAAAATTTTCTACGTTGGTACTGACATGGCACAGCTAGGATTGCTCAACTGAGTTTGTATTTTCAAGTCTGTATTTTTGCTGCTGTTTTACAGGTTTTCCTAATTTTGTTTTCCAAGGAGACATGTTTATTTTATGGGTCCAAGTACGCTGGCTTTTTATTTTCAGGCGCCTTCTATTTTTCGTATCTTTTGTACTCCAAATACTTTCACATGTTTGAACCCGTTTTACTGCAAGAACTATTGAGAACCAACAACCATAGGATAATTTCTCTTATATGTCCTGATCTCCAGCTACATCGATCCTGGCTGGCTTAATTTTAAGCCACTAGTCTCACACTCATTTGTTGATCAACATCTTGTTTTAAGGCTGTCGAAGACCGCATAAATGCATTAAAGCAAAAGATAGGCCAACAGCCGTCAGTACGGGCGTCAAGACTGATAACTGAAGACGTAGAATTTCTTTTTGAAGACGGCAAATTTCTGAATGCTGGAACAGAGTCGGAACGTAGCTCACTCTCGGAAGGTAGTCAGCGCAATAATGTTGATTTACATACGCAAGCTATCAGTTCGGTCCTCATTTTGCCGCATGTAGCGATTTTGATAGAGGCACCTTGGACATAACCAGTGTTGAGTTCTGTTCCTGGTTTTGGGTGTATGTATCCCTTAGTAGTGCTGGATGCTGTGACTGTCGACATAGGTTTTCTGTCGAAAAGCGAAATTTACTCTTGGGAATTTTGCTCTCAAGATGTGTGAAAGCTCGTATTTGCATCTCAAAGAAAGTGATAAGCGCAGTTGTAAATTTGTCGCTTTGTATTCTAGGAATAGTTCTTGGCGACGACACTTCGACTAGTAGTAATGATATGCTGTCCAATGCGAGCATAAACCAGTTACAATCGGATCCAAATGAAAGAAACAAAAAGCTTACCTCATCATCAGACGTAGACATTTCAAAGACCGTGGAGAAAAGGTAGGTAGCACTGCGGTATTTGCGGTGAAGTCCATGGCATACTTATGAAACGGTTGTATTCCTGTCCATACCGCGAACCAGATCAAGAACTAGCTAGAGAAATTTGCAACCAGTTAGGAGTAAAAATTGCAGCGTGTAGCCACCACTATCAACAGGTGTACTGCTATAGGCAAGTAGCCAAAAGTCTTTTACGACATGTTGATAAAAGTTTCACCCATTTGATGCGGCGAAGTAGTCGAACAGTGGCTTGTTTACGCTTCAAGGTAATTCCATTTTTGCCTGCGATTTGCTTATATTTGAGCTTTACTTTTTTGTTGCTGTTACGCTCAATGTTTCCAATTAAATTTTTTAAAGGTCCCTTACACCGCCTCCTTCATTTGAGAGTATCACTTTCAGGGAATCTGGCACGTTAAAACGAGAGGATGACAAGAATTTCTTGGTACCCTCTCCTCAATCTTCTTCCGGAATATCTGTGGATTCGAGTTCAACATCTCATAAAATGCCTTCGCCTCGAAACTGGCTCCGAAGGAAAATAGGAATTCAAAGGTAATCTAGGTTCACGTCTTTTTTTCCAGCTTTGCAGTGGTTACACGTGCTGGTTCAAGAAGTATTTACCACTATCCACTCGCTTCCTAACCAGACTTTTAAGTATGCATACCTTTCCTGATAAATGCCAATGGTGTTTTTATAGAGGATGGAATTCTGAAACGATACCGCTACACCACGGCGGCCACAACCCACCGCTTTTTGTCTTTTTTTCACTCGGCAGGCGCAAGCTTTACATGCTTTTTTGTATCATTGCATTGACTTTGCTTTCACCCAACGTTTTTTTTTTTGTGAAAAAATTGAACTACAAACACTGCAACGTACCTTTCTGGAAATCTTTAATTGTCGTGTACGTTTGGTTGTCTACCATTAACCACCCGCTCACGCGCCAGTGTTTGATTTTCGAGCGAGCATTCTGACAAATACCAGAGTCGAAAAAAGAATTATTCCACTCCGGTATTTGTCACAAAAAGTGTTTGCTTCAGATATCAAAGCACTCTTGGAGCGACTTGATTGTGTAATTGTTTAAAACCGCAGGCCGCAGTCATTTCGAGTGATGGAATAATGAGACGTAAGCAGCGTATGTGGTCTGCGGTTGGTCTTTTTGCATCACACTAGCATGGTGCTAGTCTGCGAGAAGTTTTGCTTTTCATTTGTAGGCAAGCATTGATTTTGTGAACGTGCGTGTTTCCCTTAATTAGTGCAAAAGTAGCAATGGTAAGAGTGCTCGACAGTCAACGATCTGCTGCTGCTACTGCATCAGCTACCTTGACCCTTTTCATCTAAAACTGAAAATTGATCTTAGGTTGAAGCCGAGTAGTGGTTGGAAGGAATCCTCGCTCGACAGCATCGCCACATCGTCAACTGCAAGCAGACGCAGTGAAGATATACAGTCGTTGGATTACGAATTGTCAGGCAAAAATGAGGTAAGTGGCTATACATACCACTGCATGTGATTACTCAAAAACTCGTACCATTGTACGTAGAATATTACCTTCGCACCTGCTTCAAAGCTGTCAAAACTGCACGTCACTACAATCACGGCAGCCAATCAGAGAAGCCAATGTTAAGTGCTTTTTGCTAAGTCGCGGCAACGTGGCCATTTGGACTTCTTCTTCAAAGCTGATGAAAGCCTTAACGTATTTAACTAGCGTTGCAGAATGCCTAGCAGTCCTGACCTTTCAGCGAAGACTGTCATGCGCTGTGTATAGCAATGTTTCAGAATGCTTGCTGTCCCGGGAGCACGTTCAATGAAGACGAGCCGGATCACGCAGTCGCGGAAAAAGAATTGATCGATCGGTTAGCGGAGCAGAACAGGAATTACAACAATTTAAAGCCTTCCGATGTCATTACAACCACACCAACCTTGCTTCCAAAACCCGGTGTAAGAATGTGCTTACTATTTGTCTAATGTTGAATCGAAGGGCCTTTGCATTTATAAGCGATGTATTAAGGCTCGTTGCTTTGATATGAGGTTCAAGTGTTTTTGCGTGTTGGCGCATGTTTCATGGTAACAGAACATGCAAGGATGCTTCTGATTTTGCTTCAACTTCATGTTTACAAAAACGAACATTAAAGCCTACTTTAAAAAAATCTGAATTTACTCTGAAATTTTCACTTGGAGAATTGCAGTTATTAATTCCGTACCTGGGCCACACTTAATGAAGAGAGGCTCAGGGAGGCGGTTGATGGGTTCTGAAATAAATCAATCTTTCAGATATCTGATGGTCGTTTTTGAAAGCTTTTTATTTATTTACTTCTTTTCTTTGCCCAGAAAGTTACTTCTAATACCGGCACGTCTCTGTCTCAAGAATTAGCTGCTAAATACCATGTGCTATTTTTTGAATTATTTTTAGGTTTTTGAAATCTCGAGTTCGCCTGAAACCAACGTCAAGATCACTGTTACAAGTGACGCACAATCCGAAACTTTACGAAGCAGCCCGAATATTTCCGAACCGGAACATTTCTATCATTTACAACCGGTTCGCTTTCGAAAGCGAAGTTCAAGTTATACTGATTCGAGCGTATCGCCATCCAGTGACGATCAGTATGATAATTCAAGATCGAAAAGTGGCACCCTTAAGGCAGTATATCAGCCACAGGAAATTACTCCATCCCCTGTTAATACGTACAATGTCCAGCAATCGTCTATGACCTCTGCAAACTTACTTCTCGGCTCTACTGGGGCAATGACCAAAAGTAAAAGCTCGCAAGAGCTCCATCCTTTTTCTGTTGAAAATCACGTGACATCAAGCTCGAAAGGTCACATCCAATCAACCAGTTACCTTCTTCCCGCTTCTCTGCCTGTCTCGTCTCAGCAGTTTCTGTCTGCCAGGCAATTTTGGCAGGCCCAGGGTCCTCCTGGCCACGAAAAGGCCACCTCTAGTTCACATCCCCACCACACTGCCAGCCAGACGGTCCAAAACAATTTCGAAGTTCCGAGTCCGCCAGTCGGCATAATCACCTCCCATTCATCACCTTACCCCCTGCACTCTCAATATCCTACGCAGGCTTCATATCTACATCCTAATCCTACCCCCACACTTACAAGCACCCAGCGAGATATGCTAAACAACGAAGTATACCAAGATATCAACCTGATGGGTTGGGCCCCTTCTCTTAATGAATACAGCAGCCGTGCTAGTGTATGCGAAAGTGGAAGTGTCTTGTCAAAAAAAGAGGTTTGCATTTCCCATTTTTATGATAATGCATCATAATTATATCATTTTTTATCATAGCGCTCCTGTTTGGTAGATCATAACGGTTGGTATCATCTTGTTTAATTGATCACCATATCAAGTGGAAGGCATTAGTCTACCTTAGCTTGGTTTTTATAATTATTTTGTTTAGTTTTGTGTCACGGGAATGTGATGACGTTTGTTTGTAGCATTTGTATTTATGCCAGCTTTTAGAGTTCCCTATGCTGCAGGTTTAATGCATTTTTACTACATTAATTGAGGAAATTGCAGTAATGTACTCTCTCGTAGCCGCAACACTGCAGAGACCACCCAAAAGTGGAACAGCCTTTCGGTTGCTAGTCTGTGCCTTATGATACAGTGCTAATTTGCTCACAATCATAATTGACAATTTTCCGAGATTGCGTATTTTTTTTAAGTATTTTGCAAAATCTAGCAACTTTTCGGTTTGCCGATCTCTGCTTGTTTAAAGTAATTTTTGAACGGTTTGCTATGTGAAATAGAGTATACAAAAACACTTTTACCTACGTGTGTGATACTTTCCTGCTTTGTTTTGTAACGTTTTCGAATGTTTTTATTGTCTAAAACAAATCAGAATAATAAGTTTTTGCTTGCTGTAGGACATTCGCAAAGTACTTGAAGATCATCTTGCCAATAACCCTGGCTCTTACCGTTCGCCTCAGCTGGAAAAACATCCCTCCAGATTACGAAGAATGAGAGAGCAGTTCATAGCTTTGCAAGAAAAAAGAGCCTTCCTCAATCGTGCGGTAATTTTGTCTCATCTTTACTTGAAATTGTCATGTCATGAATGACCATACCTAGAGTATAAATGCATTGGCGCTAAAAAAGGAAAATATTGGTTGGCATGGGGAGAGGTTACGATAGGCTTCGACCTATATAGGGAAGCTAACAGGGCTTACGAACTTGCAATATTAATGTAGGATATGCGCCTTGCTTGTTGCGATAATCATAGTTGACACACGCTACCACAAGTGTATTCCAATGTGTTTTTTGTTGTTGATAATACCTGGTTTTCAAACTGCTCTTTATTTTGTTTACGCTGATGGGACCCTTAAGGCCGAAACAGTGTGGGGTCTTTTTTCATTGTTATTTTTATTTTCCAGCAATCATCGACTCTTGATAAAACCTGGGCTGACTACCAAAAACAAGCAGTGTATTCCCATTCTAATGAACGCTTAAATACAACGTCCGACTCGTAAGTTGCTACTCACTTGTGCTGAATGCTACTGCATTTGTTTCCGCGCTGTGCTGAGCTAGAACAGTGTTCTTTGCAGTGCTCCTCAGTGTTTTCTTCTGCGACGCAAAATCGTTTAAATAACCAGTTTGTGGCTGTTACTGCGTCCCAAGCAAAGTATATAAATAATATGCACATTGCTTGTACTTGTGGAAAACTTTTTTTTAAGATTCACTTTTGGCAGTGATTGTTTTACACAAGCTTGTAGAGAAACTAATTTGAAGATTTTTTGCTTGGAAAGATCAACTTTTGCTTGAACATACCCCCCTTTGCCCCTGTACTCGCGATCCATGATTTTACATGAGAGTCAATATTTCTCTAAATCTTTTCTCTCTTTCCTAAACGTTTGCGCTCCTTCTATTCTCTCCTTTTTGGGATAGTAGAACCGACTCCTTTTATCACAAATCTTTCCCTCTGAGAAACTTTTACTGTCATTACCCTTTGTTAGACTCCAGAGGTACTTTACACCCTCGTGCGGATGAAGTATTCGATTGAGTAATCTTCTTTCCTTCAATGATCTTGACGTCCCTGCTTTTTTTATCGCTGCCCTTTTGGAATTTTTTTGCTCCCTCTTTTCTTGCCTTCTCCAGCGAGGAGCATTATGTCTTGGGTCCTTATTGCCTCCCAGTTCCCCTCACGTTCTCCACTCTTCTGCCCAAATGAGCGCCCTCCTTTGAATTTTTAAAAAGATCGTTGGGACGATTTGGCTCTTTACATCTACTCTCACTTTCTTTCTGCAAAAGAATACTCCTCTTTCTTTTTTTTCCGCTGTGGCACTAAATGCGACCAAACCTTTTATTTTTTACGGCCCATCAAACTCCAATCTCCAGCTTGGTAGTCTTCTGAAGTAGAAGAAGCGGTAAGGGAAAGACCCAAAGCTTTTGGTTCCACTCAGAGAAGTAATGAAGAGGTGGAGGCTTATGTTTCATTGCCTAGCAATGCTTCTTCCTTCATCACCAAGGCTATGGCTTGGCATAAAGCTTGCCCGTCTTTTAAATCACCCTACTCCATTCTGGAATTTCTTGCTGGCTGTGCTTCTTATTCCTCTTCTAATTTTTCAAATGCTTTTCTCCCAGATAGTCGGCATCGGTTCATGCCAACCAACTAAAGTCTCACTTTTACTGTCTCAGCCACAGGCGCTATGTTATGCTGCATTTAGGCTTCCTGCTCGGAGGAGTCTCATTCCTATTTCTGCTGACGCGATCCGTGAACTTTTGGCGACTGCCGTCAACCTCTCCTTTTCTACTGCCATTGGTCAGGACAGCCACCTACCTCATGCTGAAGCATCTCTCGTTTCGACATTGATCTTCTTCACATCTTCAATCTTTCGTGGTCTTTGCTTTCCTTTTTATTTATTTCTTTGAAATCTACCTCTATTGTTCCCATCCACGAGATGGAAAACCCCTGGATTTACCTGCTTGAGTTATCTCTTTTCCTCAATGAAAATGAAGCGGCAGACTTGTTGGAGCTGCCAAAAACAGCGAAGAGCTCGGAGAATGGCGCATGCTTCAGCGAGTCTTGGCCTCGGCGGTCTTGGCAAATAACGAGCTCTGATCAAACCGTTGATATAAAGAGTGCTAAATTCTGAACGTACGTCTTCGCTTTACGAAATGCTTGAAGTAGAACGTTTGTCACTGCTAAACTTTGTTTAGCAGTGTTGGTGCTACAACTACTGACGGTCGAAGGACTCCGAAATTGACATCACAAATCACGCCTAACCAAGCTGGCAGGCATCAAGTGGTACAACCACCAACTACAGGTGATCTTATGCGGTTGATAGAGTAGTCTGCTGGCGGTTGATGTAGAGTTTGCGGGGATATATTTTCTTCTGTTTGTAGCTGGCAGTTTATTCCAGCCTGATAAAGCCGTGAGATGGCGGTGCTGTTTGCAAAGGCATTTTTCTGCTATTCTCTCTGCTTGATTACAATAGTTGTGGTAGCAGTGCATTGTTCTGACAGCACCGGCAACTCTATAGCGAGTCTCTACACATGCTTTTTCATGCATAACCGCGGAGGTTGTTCTGTAGCCCGAAGAAAAAATGTGTTCTTTACAGCTTTAAAGATTCTACTGTGCAGCGAATAATTTGCATTAGCGATCCCCTTGCTGTTGTGAAATTCCGAATACTTATTAATGTTGCATGGTGCTAATTGTTGTAATGTGGCTGTATTGTGAGGATGATGATTCCATCTTACGTGTTTGCTATGCAACAATGTGTATCTAGCTAGGCATGCTGTTATCCGGCCTTGCTAAGGGGAAGCGTAGGGGGCGGCCGTCAATCAATAACCTCGTCTGATTGTGGGTGCGCTTGATCGAAACGAACCCCTGCCCCTGCGACGATACAGGGCACTTCTCTTTCGCGTGGTTTTGTTCAGTAAAACTAAACAATCCGATTCATATCGCAAACCCAATTAACATCAGGCCAGGGAAAGTGCCACTACATTACAAACCAGTCACTAGCAAGACCGATTGCCAAGCTTTTTTTATGGTGCAGTTCACACAAACAACGTATCTGTAATACAGAGCTTAATTATGTAGAATTATGTATTGCTAGAAGCTTTTTATATCGTAGTTATACAATTCATATAACTTGTGCAAACGAGGCTTGCCGAGTGCTGTAGCAGGCTGCGATTTTAGGATCGGTCTTATGGTTGCATATACTCTAAGAATGCTTCAACTTCGGTTGTGTCTCATCTAGTAGATCTAAAGTTTTGATACTGAACAAGTTAAAACGTTTGTAAAATATCAAATTTTAAGTCTAGTTCATACTATTAGTACCGTCAGTTATTGTTATGTACGGATCACTTATAATTAAGTACTAACTTGTTAATTACGCAGCTAATCACGGTGCATTGCAAGCCAACTGCTTTAACAATGAACAAGCGAGCTACTATACTAACAAAAAGCAACATCCCAACCCCACCGTTCAACAACTGGGTAACAGCGTTCAACATGCGAATAACGGCATGCAAGTTTCGGGACACACTGCTAACCATATTAATCGCGCTGGTTGGCACGGAAGCAACGAATTTGACGCTAAACAACGAATACTGCTCCAGCATTACTTGCACCACGATCGTGTGAATGATCCCCTCGATCACGTAAGAATGCGTCACGTGCATGCCTCGGCCAATCAGAAGCATGATCTAATACGTCATCATCGGAATCCTGCTGAAATGACCACTGACCGAATTTTGATAGCGCCATCTGGTAACCGAGTAGTCAAGCCGCAATCCCATTTCTGGATGGCACGAACAAGTGAGCAACCAAATGAAAAAGGTGTTGCAGGAAACTGGAAGTTACAACAGCTGAGGTAGTATTTCGTTGTTTGTTTATTCTTTAATTAAATCTCCAAACACTTGCAGAAAACAATGACACTTAATTTGGTTCCAATTCGCTATATCTTATGAAGATCAGGCCTTAATATCCATGTACATATTGTACTCTTGATCTTTCTCTTTCAATATTATGATTTTCTATTTTTATTTACTGTCGTTGCATGTAGCTAACCACTTAGAAACTTTTCATTTTTCGAAATTTAACATATTGGCGATTAGCTGAAAGTTAATGGTTTGGGCTGCTTGAGTGAGTGCTGGCGAAAACATTTTTGCTTAGAGTTGTTCTTCTGCAACCAAAAGGTTGTCAAGGTTTCAACTTTACTCAGCATTGGGCCACTAATAAAACGGCTTTTTTTCTTTAACCTTTTTGAAACAAAGCAAATGTGCCTTGGTTCGTTGATGACACATAACTGAAAAGAACTGTTTTGCCGAAAGCTTTTTGTGATGCTTTCATCAGTAGTGATATGGCGTCAAATAGGAAAATTTGGAGTGATCGCTCTCTAGCTCATCTCGTTTGTGGATTCATCGCCGCCGATGAGATCAACTTAAAATGCTTTTAGCGCGGCGTCTTTTTTCAAAACTACATTGAAATCTCAAGCTTTTGTCAAGTTCTTGCTAAAACAAACCAGAAACGAGTCGATTTCTGTTCCTTGTAGACTGTTCTGCATCTAGATCTGATTTCTATTTTCTTGAGCTCCGTGACGCTAGTTTTTGTGGCAGCCAGTGTGACGTCATTTTTATTTGGTAACAATATTGGTTGCTATAAATAAAATTTGACAACGAACCAAGGCACATTGCAATAAATAAAATATTCAAACGTGTCGGTCCCCAAAATGCCCAAATATCAGCAACTCGTCTTTTTGCTTCGGTGCCAATTACTTACATACCGTGTTGCCTTTACAGTGACTGGTTAGAATTCAAGTGGTATCATTCCGTTATAGGGGTTTCCTCTGAACTTTTCCAAATCCAAACTAGCTAACTTCTGTAAGGACAAATGTTTCACCTAAATACGATACTAAGTTAATCTAGTAGTAATGTTGAAGCATTAGCGTAGATGGATGCAGAACATGCTTAGTACTGCGAAGGGAATTTTTCTTGCTAGATGCATGAATCTTACTCTTAACATTATATTAATCCAATATTAACATCATGTAAGTCCTATCTTATCTTCTTCGTGTACTGTGGGTGAAGTGATAAACCGCACTCACTACCTTGAATTCAATACAGGCTTTACCAAAAACGGTGATTGATAAGCTTTATCACTGTACTGATGGAATGGAAAGATGAGGACTTGTTGAGTATTCTAATGACTGGTAATTAACTTCCTTAATTCTTTCAACGTTGACATTGCATGAGCACTTAGAAGATACTTTCTATTCTTTTATATACTATGAAGTAAAAACTTTGTAGAAGTTGCTTGAAGCTAACTTGATGAGGCTTCGATGCCCGAAAGTACGTTGTACTTCTAACTAACTGGTAACTCTTGAAGCATGCCTCGGTGAAGATTTTTTATTAACTATTTATTTCTAAGAATTGATTTTCTTCAGTTGTGATTCTACTGAGCTTCCTAAAGAGGATGCTTACTTTTCGGAAAGCTCCATGGCTTCAGTGGCTCCTCGCGGCGGCATCTCGGACTCGGTTTCAGCTCGTTTCTTAAAACGCCTTGATCTTCGCTGCGGCACTTCTTCCGCTGTTAAAAGTGCTCCAACAACTCCTAACAATAGAAATCGTCCGTTTTTTATCGACTCCGGAGATGCGGAACCACCCCGACTTGATGATGTAGATTTGTACAGAACACCGAAGGCCTTGCTTCAAAATCCAAGAGAATTATCTTTTTCACGATCGCACAGTAGAAACTCTTATGATGGTAGCGATGAAAATTCAGATTTGAATTGCTCATTATACGAATCTGTTCATTCAAGGTCTTCTACCCCAAGTTTTTATGTGGAACCGAATGCCTCTCTTGGACCTGAAATTCCCTCTACGAGGCTGCCAATCCGTCGTGACGGAAGCCCATTTCTGTTCAAGTCTCACACACTTAAATTATCTCACCCCAACGCTAGGCCCCAGTCAGGATATGGCCTCCACTTTATGGATTCTTCCCATATGACGTCATACAGTGTCCACGTTCCGAAATCTAGCAGCTCGTCCATGGTGCCGGATTCTTCTGGGGGAACTCTTCCGAGGGCCACAAATCCCCAGAGAAAACAGAATCCAGTTGAAAAGATTCCCGTATCCAATGTTCTACTTCTTGGTGAGCCTAGGAAAGCTCCAAAGAAAAACATGGATTTTAGAAGGTATGCTGACAGCTAGTTTGTAATCTCTTGGGTTTATGTTCTTAGTTGTAATTGCCTGGCCAAAAATGGCTTTAAGCGTTTTCGATGCTCTACCAAATCAGCAATTTACGTTACGAGGCTAGTAACAAAACCAACTGCTGTAGCATGCATGTAGCCGCTTTGGCACGAGCCAGATTTTAGTAAAGTATTGAGAAACGGCTGCTTTGTCACCAGGGTTTGGACTCTAAAAGCGTTTCATTTTGGTGTTTTTCCCTGTTTTGCTTCAGTTTAAATAAATTTTTTTTGCCGAAAACTGACCCATAAAACTTCTTTTTGAGCCCACTGCTACTGAGTAATAACTGATATTACATTTAACTGCATGCGATAGGCATTCTCTGATTGCAAACTGCACTTCCGTATCAATTGCTTGTTCACCGTTGCCTACTACAAGTAAGCTTAAGCTGGTAAGCCCGCAAGAGCAAGGAAACTCGATCACCAGAGCCCGTCACACCAGGTATAAGGTGTATCTTTGTTTATGCAACTTGTGCAGTACAAGTTTGCCAGTTCTTTCGGTGATCACGAGAACACGTCAATTCTGAACTATGTTAGTAGTTTGTTGAACGTTTCCAAGCTTTTTATTGGCCTTTTCGGGGAAAGTCTTTCGAAAGACGATATTTCGTAAAGGTCTCCGATGAAAAGCTCTGGAAATGAAGCTATTTTAGTTCATTCGTTCTGCATAATGTGTACCACCTATTTTTCTGAATTGTTCTTATGCTGTTGTTAATGCTTCTTGTTACGATCCAATTTAAAATAAGACTTTAGAAAATTGAATTTGTTCATTTTTAAGGCCAACATCAAAAATCATGTGTCCCGCATAATTAACATCCAACTCTATTCCCTTTTCGAGTAATAGTGAAGACTTCAAAAACAGTATTTAGAGCTTTCCTGCTTGACTTTTAGCGCGAATGGCACTTAGCGGAGAAAAAGCCTGCAAGTTGGCTTGTTGTACCCTTGGGAATGGCACTTAACGAGATATTTCCATTTTATGGGGCAGATAGTGGGGTGAAGCAATATACACTTCGCGGTGGTCCAATCTGACTAAAGACTTGCAAACAGAACATCATCGCATACGCATGAATGAACAACTCTTCGTTACTGCTTTAACAAATGCTGTTGGGAGAAAGTCAACCAGTTGATTCAATGTTTTTTACTCTGACAGTACCGGCGGGCACCCCTGTCTGCCGACGCCGGCTAGTTTTATGTAAAATATTTTTTACCTTGGTGTTCTTGCTTGGTTGTTGCAAATTGTAAGCCGTAGTGTTTAACGCGGTTTAGCATTTCCTGAATAAACCATACCACCAAAATAGCAAACAAGTATTTTTATTGACCTTTGAATTTGTTTTAAAACTTCAACAGAAGTAGAAAGATTTAAGTCAAGGTACTTGTAAACACTTTTATTGAAATATTTTTTTGCTTTATTTCTAAAAGCATCTGCAGCCTAATAAACAATTGTCTTCATAGGCTAAACTAAAACAAGTGTTTTTTCTTTCTTGGTGATAGCTATTATTTTTGTAACATTGGCTAACTTCTTTTCGAAGTTGCGAACGCTGACTCTTTCCAACCGTATTCTGTATATGAGGGAAAAATCGTCACAACCTTTTTTATTTTGCCCTGCCTGGACTTCTTACAATGCCTGCATTATGCAGGCATCCTTTTTGTAAATTCCTGTTACAGTAATGCAAGTGAGTCATGTTGTGGGGCACAGTTTTCTAAATGAGTTTCATTAATCATTCCACCTGCATGAGATTGTTGTTGTTGATTACCCGACCCCTTCCGAGGGATGGGGGCATGGCGGGAGACCATGGAGCCCCAGAAGCCGGGAAACTCCCCAAGGTCTGGACCAGAGGTTGTAGAGAGACAGAGAGTCGCCAAAGAGTGAGCGGCGCAATGAGTCCGTTGCTGGACAGTGCAGAATGATATGAGAGATGTCCTGGGACGAGTGTCCACAAACCCTGCAGGAAGGATTCTCGATTCTGCCAATCCTAGAGAGATAAGAACTTAACAGAAGGCTGTGTCCGTTGCAGCGTAGACGAGAGAAAACACAGCGAGCCTGACGAGCACAAGTTACTGGTGGAAATCGATGGAACATGTGTGTCAAAGAATTTTGATGAGACAGTGCGCCTCAAGTCCGAGAAAAGAGAAGAGTGGATTCGAGAGATAAGAGGAGAGAGACTACAAGGGGTTGCAGAGGGGGCAAGTAGCGCTCCCCGTCTGGCCAGCTCATCAGCCGCGTTGTTCCCCGGGAGAAACGAGTGTCTGGAGACCCATTGTAGTCTGATAGAACCGGAGGAGACCGATTTTGAAGAAGCTGTAAGCTGCCCTTCTGCGGTCGTTTAGGGGGCAGCATAGCGAAAAAATGAAGGGGTGTGCCCGGGGTAACTGGGACTCTCGGGAAGTCCAACAGCCATTTCGACCCAACCCAAACGGTGTCGGGGATCGCACCACCACGTTGAGACGGCTGTTGATTGGTGCAGTTGAGTCGGGTCGTTGGAGTGGATTCTCCCGTCACAAAAGGTGAGGGCGCTCTTGGCAGCAAAGTGTTGCTTTGAGGTGACTTAGTCTGTGGATCGCAGTGGATTCTGCGAGCCTCATTTTGCAGCAAAAGTCCGAGTGTCTCCATTAGGTTCACCATCTGTCATGAACATGCTTGTGCCGCTTGTCCGACGCATGTTTGCTATTGCATATAGAGAAAACGAGTTGATGTTATATTGCAAATGAAGGGCTTTGGTTTGGGGGACGGGACAGGCCCTGCTGAGGAGTCGAAAAGGACGAAACGCGTCTAGGGATGGTCTCGTCAAATTGGGTTGGGTACATTGTTTGCAATACACTCTAAATTGTTTTCAATATAATGTTTGTGATTTATGTCGGTGTGAATCTTCAAACCATTAAACTAACCTTGCATACGTAAGCAAATTGAGTTTCGACCGCCGGCAGACATTTTTTGTTTGCCAGTGAGAAGGTGATATTTGAGAGAGAATTGGTGAGTTGAGAACAAGTAAATCAATTTTTACTGTTGATGATAGCACGCCTGTTCAGTTTGCGCTCGATAAATTTTATCGAACATAAAATAAACAGGCGCACTATCTCATCAAAATTTTTCTACACCTGAAATCTCGTCAGTATCTACTGAAAAACTTGCGTTTTCTCGTCACGCTCGCTGTGGCCTCGCTCGTCTTCGCTGCAACGGATGCAGCCCTCTTTTAATTATTTCTGCAGAATTGGCAGAATGGAGAATCTTTCGTACAGCACATAAGGTTTTTCGATTCACCACATTTATTATCTCATTCTTAACTGTCCTGTTATGGACTTTTTTACCCTGTTCGCTCTTTGGCGACTCCCTTTGTATTTACGACCTTGGTCCAGACCTTGGGGAGTTTTCCAGCTTTTGGGATTAGATGGTTTTTCTTGATGTCCTCATCCGTAGGAGGGGGTCGGATTGCAATAACAACCCTAAAAGAACGAAAACTTTGGGAATCTGCGAAATAACTTCGATTTTCTGGTCAGTAGGTCCAATGCTATTCTATTCGCTGCAAGCGGTGGTGTAAACTCGAAGCACGAGCTTAATAGCGAACGACAGTTGCGCTCAGCTCGTTACACCACGCTCTGACAAAAAATGGACAAACTATCAATAATAGCTGTAGCAAAGTTCCTCATTGAAATTTTCAAGGAACGCTGAGTTCCTTGCAAGGTTTTTTGAGGCTCCTTTGATTTAAAATAATTTATATCAACAAAAGAAGCCAACTCAGAAATAAGGTTATAGTATTTATTACATTTGCTATTAACTATACGTTTTAGTGATTTCATAAGGTGGCTTGCAGTCTTTTCATGTAGTCGTATTAGATACAAATTGGCTATTGGCTATTGAAGAGTACACAGTGGTTATAGTACTGCTGACATATGATGTAGCTAAACGCTTGAACAAATTTTAGCTGAAGTCCTACGTATTCACTGTTTGTGCATGATCGTTGATCATTTATGTAAATGCTTTTCGTTGTCATCTTTTGGCGTATGGTTAATAACTTCTTGCACAAAAGTTATCAATTATTGCTAAATCGTGAGACAGATTGTAACTTCAATTTGTTTTTAATTACACTATGTGACTACATTTTGAAGCTTTTTGAAAACGGTTTAACTTTGCGCGCGTGTAAGGGCCACATTTGGGAAAAGGTTTTGAGTAGATTTCAACAAAATGAAAGAAAATGGATGGGCTTCAAAAAAGTTATCAAATGAAAGTGTTTTCCTGGAGGTGAAATAGCGGACTTTCTGCTCCTAAAGCATGAGTAATAACAACATCACTCTCAAACGAAAAAAACGGAAAGTATGAACATTGCGGAGGAGTATTTCTTCAAGTAGACTGTGTGCTTGTGCGCGCGCGCGCGTGTGTGTCAAATCAAGATTTTTAGATTTTTAAGCATTAAAAAACAAACTATCGTTGTTTTTCTGATTCTTTCATTTCAACCAATATTTTAATTTCAGATCTCGGTCTGAGGCATGGAACGCCCAACAATTTCATTCATTATCGTGCGATGTGCCGGGTCATTGCGGTATGAATGGTAAACCGGGATCCGGCCGGTACACCCCTGTTCAGGAAGACCATCGTGCCAATTTAACAAACTCTCTTCGTCGTGGTTACAAGCATTCCGCTTCTGCTGATGACATACTACAATCAAACCTAGAAAATAACCAAGCTGGAACCCTCGTGTGAAGTACTGTATTATACATCGAACTACGTTTGATTTGATGACGATGGCTTTCAAAGCTTAGTGAAAATCGAACTTAGGGCGATACTTACACACTTGACTTGCAATACGTTTAACCTAGATTTTGGTTTGGTATACACAGTGGCGTATGCAGACATTTGTTTAGGGGGTGGAGGACGCAAAACTGACTTTTTTTTGCAAATTTCACTGGACAATTGAAGTTTGTAACCCAAGATGTCCCCAGTGTTCATGCAAAACCGCGGTTAAGACTTTTTTTGGTGATGAATGTTTTCATCGCTATGTCAGGCGATGTGTTTGTTACCGCTACAAGCATAATCACTGAAAATGACCTTTAGTGTTTTCCTGAGGGTGGGCACGCACAAAAAAACCCCTCCGTATGCCACTGGGTATGCAGTACAAGTTGCTACACAGCTTAAACGCCTAGCAAGACTTTTGTTATGTGTCAACTGTTCTCAATTGTCATTTTCTTCATCTACATCAGGCTTGAGCAGGCGTAAGCTAAGCAACAGTGAAGATAGAGAGATTTGTCTTATCGCAACCTTCACCTGCGTTATGATAACCAATTTATGAATCAGAACAGTCTATTCTGAAGCTGCTATAGCAGCATGGATTTAGCAGCATGCAGCTTTTCCTAGCATGGATTTTTTCATAGTCCTGGAGTATTGGCTCATGATTTTTTTATTGCTGTGTAATCTTGCCTTCTGTGATGGCGTTATCACAAAAGGTGTGTTTTGTTATTGCTTAAAACTTTTTTACTTGTGGTTTGTTGTTTGTACATGTTATTAGAACCACAAACGAAACAAATATTTTATTAATTTAAAATGATCATTGTGGGGTGCAATATCGAAAATTATAAAGCGTTTGATTTCCAATCGTGCCTTAGAAAAGGCAAAGTTTTGTTTTTTGATTGTGGTAGTATGTATGCATTAAAGGTTACAATAAGAGTACTTTTTTCTGCTTGCTGTGTCCCCATCACTAATATTCGAAGGTAGCCTATCTTAGTACAGTAGTTCAGTTATGTGTTTGCATCAGGATATAAGTGCAGTGATACATTTCTTCTCTTAAAAAATTTGATTTCATTGTGATTGATTAGCTTGCATTCATAGCAAATATTTTGCCGTGAGCAGAGTTTAATAAGTGATTTGAGCTAAGGGAAAAGATAAAATAATTAAAAAAATATTCTTCAAAACTAGTCGAAATAGACGTTTTGGAAAGGGAAACTTTCTTCCATGGTTTCGTGAACCAAGCAGTCTCTTATCAGAAGTATTTTTTAAACATAGTAAACCCAAAAACCGAACATTAAAATTTTCTTTTTCGTGAAGAAAACAGTAAGTAATGTGGTCCAGTGTGTTGTTTGCCGTCTATGGCGGCGATGTTTTTGTCCCGCGTAAAGGAACTGCGTGGCATGTCAGAAACTTCGGTTTATAAAGTTTAGAAAAGTAAAAGCAGATATATACTGAATGCCGTCTCCGCGGTCTGTCCCGCTCAAGCAGTAATTTCGACGTTTAAAATGTGTTCGTAGCGGTATTTGCTGTATCTAGCACGGATCTTGTTAAGACTTATAGCTTCGGAGCATTCTCCTTTATTAGTAGCCAAGCCAGATTTTAAAATATTGACTTCTGAATGTTCTTAAATAAGCTTTTTAAGTTCTTAAATAGACCAGGAATCAGCAACACACTGCCCGCGAACCGACCTATATTGCTCGTCGCTTGATTTTTTGTTGATCTGTCATTGAATTGTGGATAGTTTGCATAATATGTTCATTTATAAGGACGTGCGTATTTACATTGCGTGGTGTTGTCAAAATTGAAAAAAGTTTTTTTTTCTTGGCTGCATCGTGAATTTACACTTTGAAACGTTTGAGCTCAACAAAAAAGTAATCGTCTTTCATCACTGGAATTGTTTGTCAGTAGACCAGGAAAAGGTAGTGCGAGCAATGGTTCGAAATGGACTGCCACCTTTCCCCTAGCCTAATTCAATTAGGTTGACTGCGTGAACCTGGATTGGCGTTCACGCCGCACCTCCATCCCAAGGAAGAGGAGGAGTAAACCAGCCGACTAATGTGTGCATCATATTCTGGCTGTAATCCAGCCCGCCGAGATCTTGCAGCGGCGGCCGCTGAAAGGTACCGACCCCTGTTTGAAGTTAGTATTACAAGCCTATCCGCTTAACTGAGACTGGCATCATGTACGAGTAAATCTGCTATGTGGCGTAACCTCACTAATTACAGCTTTTGAAACAGTTGGGGTATTTGTTTTATGCGGTTTATCAAAATTGTGCTCTTTCAACTCGTTTATACTTCGCTGGTAGATAGTAGTTTGGTTTTTATCTGTTTGTGGTGCATTCTTGTTTTCATGTTTAAGCGGTCGCTGTGATTGTGAAGTAACATTCAATAAACGAATTAAATAATTTTAAATTTTGTTAAAACGCTTGTAAGGGTAAGTATTACTTTCTGAAAGCGAGCTGAACCAAGCTTTTCCGTTGTTTTCTTATTGTAGTTATCGGCTTGTATATCGCGAAGTGACAAAACATGATTAAATGCTCATTTTACTCTTTGTACACTGGTCTGTAAACGTGAACTCCCAAACTAAAGAGGTTGGAATTACTAGGTAAAACCGTGTTTTTATATCGCTACCGCATTGAGGCAGCGATTTTATCGAATTAAGCTCATTCAGTACACAACATATCATACTAAACAATGACGTTAAGTGCGCATTGCACTTAAATTGCTTTCGCGATGGGGCGTATAAACGGTTTTTTTACGACCTAAGTTTCATGCTTTTCAAAATCTCATTGACCTGAACAGTGGTAGTGGATAGAGCATCTGCTTCGCAGTCGCTGGATATGCGTTCGATTCCCTCGGCAAGTCATATTAAAAGACAAAAACTGGTAGTTCCAACTTGCCTGCTTGACGCCCAGCACTGGAGTGGTGGTGTTGATAAAAACGCAGCATGTCCGCCTGATGTGCCCTTGGGCAAGGCGCTTAGCTGGATATCTCTATCTTCATTTGGTAGACAGGCATTGGGACCAAGCAATCTAGCGGTAGGTAGTAACGCGATGCTTTAAACAATTATATCAGTATTGTGACAGGTTTCTGCTTTTGTAAAGCCTATGAACTAAGCGTTACATGTAGAAATATACTTTTAAACAAACAACCTGCGCTTTTATGTTACTTAATTTTGATTGTTTTGACTGCTGTAAATAGATAGATTTGACCTACTTAATGAAATAAAACCCCTTTTGTCCGCTTAAGGTGGTGCTTGACGAAAAACTTTTAATCACATTTCAATGCTGGAAGTAGCCGTACTAGGTTTAGTGCCGAGCACAAAGATAACGATTTCTTTAGAGCGTTGCACAAAGAGCATCTGAAAAAAGAAACCTTAAAAACTTAAATAATTTTTTGAAAGGTTGGTCTCCAAAAGATTGAAAAACCGTAGTTTTCTTCAACAATGCTTTTTAAACAGTAATGCATTCTAATTCTCTACAGAGACGCAGTACCATTCTATTGAAAAGGACATTTTGAACTTAAGAGAGCTGTGTTCCATGATTGACATTTCAAAATGCTTCCGTTTTTAGAGGAAATAAAATTTGTTTGGCTTAAACCGGGGGTGTTAAACTCATTCAGTGCTGCGGGCCACATTAACATACCTGAATTTTATACGGGCCAGACTCTCACTGAAAAAAATTTGAGCAGGCAACACAGTATATCATTGGTCCCGGAACTTTTTGTCTACTGGCGCAGGAAACCAGTTGATGAAATTTCGCGGCACACTAACCACGGCATTATTTGGAGATCACTACTTCTCCGGGAAACGATCTTCGGAAATCGTGTGATGTAGTCCGAAATAGTGCTGATCTCCAAAAAAAGGTCATTACTTCGAGGCTATTTTCAAGTTATTTCAACTTAAAAGGTTTTTTTTAGAAAACAATTTTTCGAAGACCAAATTTGGAGGCCAGGCATTCACACTATGCCATATAATCCTTACGAGGGCCACAAAATATTATGTCGCGAGCTACATTAGGCCTACGGGCCACCAGTTTGACCCCCCTGGTTTAAACTGCTTGCTCTGCTTTAGTTTTTGAAATCTAAAATTTGTTTCTAAAGAAAAAACGTGGCTTCAGGGAGATGAAGTTTCCAAATAAGGATCTAAATATAAATAGATTATGTGATGCTTTTTTCAAAATTTCGACTTCTTGCACAGTTTGTGATGCCAATCTGGCTAGTGCCGTATTTATGGAAAAGTAAAGAGCGAAAGCCCCCAAACACGACAGTAGCAATAAAATGCAGTTTATCAAAGAACATTTTCAAAAGAGGTTAATTTCCCAAAAAAGTGCTTTTCAAGTTTGTTTCGTGGACAATATGACCAAAACAATTGCTTTTGAAAAGTTGATCAGAAAGATCTTTAAGTTGAAAAAAGGGCATAATCGTTAATGTGAATACGTGACCTTCAGGAAAATTTCGAACTGTTGATCGCAAATTTACATGTATGTCACGCTTGATAATACGAGCGTAATATCAAGTTGAGTTAATACCTAACCCCCTTCTGAAAGATAATTTTTAAATTGGCCATTGAATCTCACGTATTTTTGGCCCCCCTTCAACCTTTTTTTTAATCTTTTTGACGTATTTTTCCTATGTGAAAAGTGAGCAAAAAAAGCAGACGTTCTAAAACGACTGATTGTTCTTGACTTCAGGAAAAGGTTTATATTGCCTAATATGACGCATTTTGGCCAAATGTCAGCCCCTTCCTCTGGCATGGTGCTCTATGAACGCTAATTTTCAAACCTTCCCCATGGTCAAAAATGCAATTTTGCTTTCACAATTGCATAAAAAAAGGAAACATATTGTCACCTGATTATTGTTTGCACTTATTCTTTACTTGCACATTTAAAGGAAATGAGGTTGTGCGACCCCATATTTCACCATGAAAACAAGCCAGAAACGTCAGCTTAATTCGCAGCTACTAGTTAACTTTTGAAAAAATAAAGGTCTTTACCTACATTTTACACAATATCTGCTTATTTTTGACAAAATTGCGGGACATCGAAAAAGTCTTTGTTGAATTTTAACTAGTGAATGCCTTTCTCCTTTCACAAGTTCTAGGTAGGCTGGTTTCTCTTCCAAGGCAATGCCGATAAACCCCTTTCAAATGTTTTGAAATAACCTGTCCATGTGTTTGCAATCCTTGATTCGCATTTACAAGAACAATTTTTTTTCTTAAAAGTACCATCTTAAGTGCTGCCATACTTCTATTTTAGCTGTACCGGTAGAGCGGTAGGCCACTATTTTAGCCATGTACCGGGTACCGGTAACTCGGCATTTTTAACATACCACCTACCCACCTCTGCACCCGTCGATGTGGTCTAGTCTGATTGAAGACATGCAAATAGAGCACGAGTCCTGTCCAACTTAAAATCTTTTTCTTAACTAGCTACGTGTGTACACAATCGATTGCAAGCAGTCTAATTAGAATCGACGTCGACAATGCTATTGAACGCAAGTGCTATTTTGAACAACAAAAAAGAAATATTGTTTCATTTCAAGTTCTTTTTAGTGAAGAAAAAGTTGCTAGGCTATGTCAAAACTAATTTCTCGTCGTCATCTTGACCATAGTTAAACCTAAGTTCAATTCCCTTATAGACGTTACAATAGCGTTCAGTTATTGATTGCGTAAGCATCATGATATTTCGTTTTTGGGCTTTAGTTCCTTTCATACTAAATAACCGCGAAGCCGTGTAGCAGTCCAGCAGATATGTCGAGGCCTGGCTTTCTGCAAATAAATTAACACTTAATACTGATAAAACCCTATATGTTGCGTTTAGAACTCCAAATAGTCTTCCTCCGCCTGCTGCGTTGTCAATTCAATTCAAAAACAAGCATTTAAAACGAGTAAACAGTTGCAAGTTTTTGGGTTTAACCATCAATGAACATCTTTCATGGAAGCCACATATGCAGTGGTTGCTGCAAAAACTCAGATGTAGCTACCATGTAATAAACAAAGTAAAAGAGTATCTTGATAAAAGTTCATTGCTAACTTTATATCACTCTCTTATTAATAGCTATGTGCAATATTGTGCAATATCCTGGTGCCATGGCAACGTATCTATGATTCAAAAGTTGCAAAAAGTTTCAACCAAAGCAATTAATTTGATTAATACTAAGAAGCAAAAAAACAGTAAAGTTTTTCAACAACACAATCTGCTAACAATACAACAGTCTAAACAACTTGAAATTGCCAAATTTATGCACAAATATTGTAATAAATCTCTTCCTCCTGCTTTTTCAAACATCTTTGATTCTAACTTTCTTAGCGAGAAAGCCACTCTTCGTACACGATCCAAGTCCAAACTGTGCCCTCAATATTGCAGAATAAAACTCACACAACAAACACTGAAATTTAGAGGCCCAATGTTATGGAATAAATTACCTGTAGCACTCAAAGATATTAAATCACTTCCCAAGTTCATCAAATGCTTTAAAGAATATATTATAAATCAGTAGATTAATATTTATGTTTTAAAACTGGTAACCTATTTCTTTTGATTGCTTAAAGATATAATTGTAAAACGAGCTTGCAAAGTGGGATAAAAAGTGAAAGAATAGATATTTGCTGTTTTTCTTTCTTTTTCAGAATCTGCCAATCACTTTCGAACTACTAATTAAAAAAGAGCTAATGATTATCTTTTACTCCATCTCCAACTTCAGGCGACAATTGCTCCTCGAAATATTTTCGGATGAAGAAGAAGAATAAGGAAAATTTACCTGCGATATAGGTCCATGAAACTTCAGTCTATTCATTAGAATAAATGATTGATTTTTATTTGAGTAAAAAAGACAGGGACACTTCCAATGGTTTACTTAAATTATCCACAATCACATGATTACAATTAGGTCATAAAAGTTTAAACGCAATGTTATAGTGCTACTATTTATCTGCAAATTGCATAGTCCTGGGCAGTAAGACTATAACTGCATCCGGCAACAGGGTCCTGCCTAGAGTGTAATGGAGCTAACTCTTTAACTGTCGTTGCTCCCAGGTCACCCTTGGGCAAGGTGTAGTACGTACCTGCTAGCCCCCTCGTTAGGGTAACAACAGTTTGGCACTAAGAGGAATGTATTTTAGCGATTGGGTTTTTTACATAGGGTAAAATTTTGTTTGTTTGGCTGACTGCTTTTTTAGTTTCTTTTTTGTTGTGTTTTTTTTTTTATTTCAATTTTTTGCTTGATGTTTTTGTCAGGTGCGGTGACCATGCCCCTTTCTACAATCTTTTTAATGTAACCTTAAAAAATTTGGGTCCAGTATGTTTAACGTCAATTCGTTTTGTCACCTGCATTCCTTTTTCTCTCGTTATTTTTATCTTATCGTTGAGTTTTTTTGTGTTGAGAAAACAAAAGCGAAATAAATTGCCAACTACTACTACTACTACTACTACTATATATTTGCGCGATTCACGTTCTTTTTCTTTTGTAACTGAAACGTTTTTTTAATGAAATTTCTTCATTGTCCTCCAGTAGAATAGTGTTAATAAACCCAGAATTGTTTCTGCTTTGGGATTTTAAACGTTCCGCTTCTTTGGTATTTGGCTGCTTATTCAGACAAATCGATACTTTTAGCCGGCACCACAGAAAATCATAGCAAAATTTCTTTCCCAAAAACACAGCGACAAATCAATATCGCTTAAAGAACATAACCATTTGATCGCAGTTGATAAAAAATAGTTAGTAAACTAAAGGTTCTACCTGAAATTGCTGATAGATACAAGATTATGCGTGTCATACAGTAGTGCTGCATACATCGCGCCGTCGCTACGGGGGGCCGTGCTCCCCTGACGGCTGCTTGTGCCCCCTATTTTGGGTCACTCCAAATTCTTTGTTTTGTTTGGAGCACCGCGTAATGATAAGACAGCAAACAATAGTATGAGGAAACTTAGATTTCTGATGCAAAATAACGTTCAATTTAACATAATTCTCGTTTTACCCTGTCGATTCTTTCCACAGTTGTGGCGCAATCAATTGCTCTAACACAATAATTGTGACACAACAAACCGACTAATCAGCAGTTCTTTTCATTTTCTTTATTCATTAAGAATTTTTATTTACGCGTATGAGCTCATGCTCTGTTTGCAGGTCTCGTTAGACTGGGCCACCACGACGGGTAGACTGCGTGGCCCCGCCACTTGTCGGCCACATGAAGATGGAGGCATCCCTTTAAGTGCTTGCTCAAAGACACAACAAGAAAGCTTGCCGGCTTGTTCTCCACCCTATTCCTATGTGCTAAGCGCCAAGCAGGGAAGCTGTGAATACAATTTTTTAAAGTCTTTTGTTATGACTCGACTTGGGAAATGAACCCCAGGTCTACCGACTGCGAAGCTGGCGCTCTAACCACTACGCCAAATCAAAGATGAAATATTGCGCGAAATGAGTTTAAAAGAGTGATTGCAAAGTTCTGGTTCGAATAATAGTTCTGAAAGTTTGTATGGGGGAACAAGCTCGCAACTTCGATAGGTATTGTTTGGCAAAGGCATTTAATGCTATATCTGATGCCTCCATATCTACGGTAGCAGACAGATGATGGGGCCAAGCAGTCTGCCTATTGCGGTGCCCAGTCAAACAAAGGGCTAGCAAACAACACTCAATAGTTTATATAAACGTGGCGAAAATAAAGCATTTAGCTTATACGAAGAGATTAAAACATCGCTTTTGCGCTTAAATTTAATTGGCTTTTCGCGTTTCTTTACCAAATTTTGCATAATGCAATATTTTACATGTAAATACTGTTAGCAAATTCCGTTAGCGTAATGTGAAAAATCATTATTTGCAAGAATATTTTTGTAATGTTATGTGTAGTGTAAATTCGTATCGTGTCCAGGAAGTGAGGATTGTCACAAAAGGTGCGTCATGTACTTGACTAACATTACCTATATTACCAGTATAATGCATTTTTGATACCAGTAGTTCGGTGGTTTAAGTTTCAAACATCATTTCACATCCCAAGTTAACACCATTAAACCCATCAAGTATGGCAAAAATCTCAAGTTACATTATATTATAAATTTATCTAATCAACACACGATCAGTCATATCTATATTTAGATCATGAAGGTTTGCATCGTATGCAATTCAAAACATTCTATACCCTATAATGCCATTCTATAAACAAAAATACAGAATTTTTAAAATTGCACAAAATTTGCAGCCGTACAAAATCAGGTTAAATATGCAAAATTCAGTCTTTTAGTCCCCCTGACTTTCGGCTTGTGCCCAACCACTTCGTTTGCTCTGGCGACGACACTGTGCACACAGTAAATAGTCATTATGCACTCTTGGTTGAAACAGATTACCTCATTGAGAACAAAATTCGCTTCAACCTTTTTTAGAAAACTTGTCTTCGTAGACTCACGGTCACAAACTTCGATTCATTGGCAGCGAAAAAGCATTTTAGAAAGCAATTACGTATATCAAACGTAGTAATTTTCTTACATAATCACTTCTACTTTGCAAAATGCAGTTGTTCTTAGAATATTTAGCTCAAAAGAAGGTCAGTTGTTAGAAGATGATTTTGATGATATGCTTGTGGTTTTTGGATACGATAAAATATACCGGTGAGATTTTAACTATATGGTGTGAAAACAAATCGTCAACTGCCCTTTCAATGCGCAAGCTAAATATATAGCGAAGGCACTTGGGACAATGAAGTGACAGGAAACTTGTGTGAGTGGCAAATGTGACGTCATGATATCAATAAGCCAACTCCTGGAAAGCAAAGAAGTAGCCCATTTGAAAGCGCATCGTTAACAAAGCTCTTTATTTCAAAATATAGAATCAGTTTTATATGAATGAGGTATTATCAGCTGTATGATATCGCCTATCAGTAAGCTTATTCAAATAGACGTAATCATTCTTACTTACGCATAATTAGCTGATATTGTCCTATTGGAACAAAATCTATATTTAAGTGAACTGCGCGACTGATTGTACACTTTTAAAATTCTTTATACGACTGCTACTTAAGACCACGTTACTTCTACCACAACTGCAATTTGTCTGTGGAGGGAATTTACTACTCCCAAAACCAGTCTAAAATTGTTCATTTTTGCCTAAAAGAGCTAAGTTTTATATGCATTCAGCGCTTTATTTTCTTTAATCTCTTCTACATTGAAAAATCAAATTACTCCATCGGTTTTTGGAGTCGTCAAACTGCCCTTGAATAACTGAAAAAAGCTGTTGAATCGTTTATTGATAAATTTTTGCTTTGAGAAAGTGAAAAGGGACAGATTCGACGACCACATTAGGTCCTTTTCAGATTTCAGTAGGGCCTTTCAGGACATATGATCTTCTGCTGGTTGTTATGTTTGAATTTTTCTTTTGGTCGTTATTTATGCTCTTGTAGATGTTTAAGCTAAAAGGAACGGCTATTAAATTTGCCGTCGTTGCTACAGCCATAGCTAGTACCAAAATTTTTTTATTTTTATGCAGATTCAAATCCTCTCAGTTTGGATGGCGACAAAGTAACCCTGAACGATTCGGCTATGTCTCATTCAAACTCTTCTTTGGGTTTGAAACCAATAGGATCCTTTAATGAAATTAGAAGCTCAGGAAAAAAGTTTTTGTTTGACATCTATGAACTCCCTTTAATAGAGAACCGATTGACAGAAAATTTGCTACCAAACTGGTGTATGAATGGACGATGTCTGATATCACCGCGCACCTATTATCACGTAAGTGTAATAACACAAAAATCACCAAAGAAACAATGAGGAATATTAAATTCACCACAAAATTTATTTTGCCCTGTTTTTGACTGAGCTCCTAAGCGTCCTCTAGAAAGGGTATAGCTGGTTTTTATTGAATTTCTCGAACTGCCTTTTCAAGACACTAGCGCTGAGTACACTGGCCGCTCGCCAATTGCAAGATATAATTAATGCTTTAAAGATACCGCAGTAATGGCATAAATATTAGTAGCATTTTTTCAATTTCTTTACAGACAATTTTTTGTAGAATAAATCCAATGCAGTGGAGTAATTAAATTTAAGTCAGTTAAACTGTTAAATGCAACGCCAAGACGTTTCGACTCAGATAACACAAAATTTAAAACAACGATAAACTATTCGAAGATTTTCTTTAACAGCGAATCGTGTGGTGCTTAATTCAGCGGTGTTGCCAACTCCAATTGTAACTACGTTACGTTGTAAAAACGCAAGTTTTAATATCATAATAAAGAAGTTACTTATAAATAGTTAAGTCTTCGTGAGTTTGCGGTGCCCTCGGGAAAGGTGAAGAACATAATTTAGGAACAGCATATACAAACAAACGAGGTGAAATTGTTTAACAAAAAGTTATGCATGAGCTTAATTTCGGAAAGTATTTTTGAAATTTATTTTTGAATCTCTGGTTCTTATCAAACTCTTGGGTCCTCCAATCTTAACCTTGCTTGAAAAGATTTGCTTTCCGTCCCTCGAGCGTTTGACCGGCTACGCCCCTGCATGAGTGTTAGAGCGGCCAAGATCTATGTAAGAAAAGTCAAGTACATTTAAGAGATTCTGGAGCTATGTTCGCCTTTTCCCTAAAAATACCAGCTTAGTATTAGGCCTGACGTTATTTTTACTTTCTCATGACTTTTACGTTCTACTTCTACTCGAGGTGGTCGTGGGGCATTTTGCTTCCTGTCTGCATTGATTGGCAGTACATATGCATCTCGGCCAGTTGCGCTGTGGTGTAAACTGTCGGTAGCCAGCTGATGTTTTCGAAAAAATGTAATTGCATTAATTGGTTTATAAAAGTATCATTCTTGAAATCAAAAAGTGTTCCTTATTAAAGAGAGAATTCATAAGAAGTCTATACAAATAAAGATGTTCTTGCGAATGTTTCTGAAATCCCTAAAAACGTGTGTCACGTGTACTGTATAGTGACGTTACTGATGGTAGCGAAAAACATGCTGGTTAGATAAGGTACACTTTCGTTTAAAGTGGAAGGCAAGTCTTTCACGCTTGATAGCAACTCATAGTCTTGCATTAGGGGCTGACTTAAAAAAGTAATATTCTTTTTCTCAATTCAGCCTGTTGCTCACAGCTTTTCCCTTATCGGGATTACTGATGACAATGGAAGCGGTCAAGTTTGGCTTCTTGACCACAAACAACGACCATACTATCGCATTATTACGCTCATAAATGAAAAACCAGCCGCGGTTGCTGGTTTGTATGGATTTCACGATGGAAGCTTCGCCGTTATGCTATTTGTAAGTAGCCGTTTCGCTGAATTAATTAAAATGGTTGTTTACGGATCAGCTATCAAGTTAAATGTTGGACACCTGAGAGAAACTAATTCAAATGAGTTTGCAATACCTGTTTCCACAGTATGTGGCAGCTTGGCTCTTCAGTTTCAAAATGGCCTTTAAAGGTCATCAAAAAAAGCTCACTTTTTAATCAAGATAGTTTAGAAGAGGGAAAGCAGGGCCGTTGAGAGGGGAGCAAGGGGGTACAGAGTACCCAGGCCCGGGCTCCTTTAGGGGACCAGCGATGTTGTCAAACGCAACGCGGATTGATTTTGGTTGTCACGGGTTTAGTATTGGTTTTGGTATTTAGCCTGCTCAGGAAATTTTCCATCGATATGGTGATCGAAATCAGCAAGTGATTGAGTTTGATCTCCAAAAAAACAAAGGTCATCGCCAGGTAATCGCTACGTTTATGGATGTTTTGCCTTGTGATGCCGGCAATGTCAGCCACCATCCTTCCTTAGAAAAATTGCCCAAGTTTTTCACAATATTCAAACTTTACCAGATCCATGTTAAAGGGATCCCGGAATTAATGTTGGTACCGGGCCCGGACTGTTCTCTCAACGGCCCTGAGGAAAAGATAAAAGAAATATCCTCAAAATGTCTACAAATCATTCTTTGCTCCTATTTAGCATCTGATGCGTACAATTCTTTCAAGCCAATTTCAAATCTGTATTCCATTTTTGCTTTTCTGTTTGACTTCTTAAATACAATAGTAGCTCGTCGACCAAATGACTTGCAAAGAATTTAGACCGTCTTCTGCAAATTGATCACGTCGTTTGTTTCCAAGATTTAATTCGAAAGCTAAGAGAAACTTGCGTTTTAGGTTGATTCTAGCAACCTGTTGCAGCGCGAAATGTGGCTGCGGTTCTATCGCTTAGATCACAGCATCGAGTGGTCGGTGTTACTCAACTCGCCTATCTCCGTACCAGTAAGTAATATTTAGATTTGTTGGCAAGTTTACTTTTGATCATGAGTTTTCACGAGTTATGATTTGAAGGGGGAAGGTCTGATAAGTAGAGCCTGTGTCCAAGTCGACCCACTACCTTTGCCTCGGATATCTATGTTGTCAAAATACAACTATTTCTTTATCATTGATCGCTAACGAGTGCTTGATGTTAAGTTGTAGTTAAATTATATGTGATCAGAACAAATCATTTGGATGCATAGCTACCTCCGGTAGAGTGGCAGTACATATTCAGTACAGTACACATTCAGTACAATACAGTACATATTCAGTACAGTACATATTCAGTGGCAGTACATTTTCATTTTAGCACTACAGTTTTAAAGTAAAAAATTTTTGCAAAAATGCTGCAATTTTAGAAAAAGGCATCATGTTTTATCTTTGGTTGCGAAAGATTTGCTATTCGCACCGGTATTATGACATCGTAGATCGAGTTTTAAACATGCTAGAGAAAAAGAGTAAAAGCATGCTTAAAAAGCTTAAAATATTAAAATAAAGAATTGCTCGTTGCATTTTCCAATAAGCATAAATTGTTTCAGAATTGCTTTTATCGAAAGCACGTTATCTATATTTCCCGAAAATGCATTTAATCGTGTTTCTACAATGAGTAGTTTTTGAGAAAATACAGGGTATTCCAAAAGTCTTGGGCACATTTCAAGTCCTCATTTTTGCTGATCTATGAACGATAGTTGAATGAAGTTGTTGTCGTTTTAATGCTAAATTCATTGAATTTTTTTTGTTATGCTGATAATTTTTTCATATATTTTCATGTAGCTTAAATAACTAAAATAACCTAGATCTACCAATGGCTTTCACTCAACCAGAAAAAAGCGTTTTGTGTCCTTGAACTGCGACTTCTTTTTGTGGGTTTCGTGAAAGCACTGGTCTATGCCCCTTTCCCTTCCAAAAGATGTAGCGGATCTCAAGGCCGAATAATGGAAGTTGTTGCAACTTGCAACCATAGACAACACAATGCTGGAACGCATTTTAGCAGGAATTTGACTATCGGCTTGATGTGTGGCGTATGACTAACGGTGTTCACATTGAACATCTTTGAACATTCTATAAAAAACTTGAGACTGCAAGCTTTTAGAATATATCAGATGCATTGTTATTTCCTTAATATTTTTTGACATATTCAACGTCAAAATGTGCCCAAGACTTTTGGAACACCCTGTACAGCTGACATATTGCCAAAAATATGAAATTGAAATTAGATCCCAAAGGTATGAAATTTTTTGTAAGATGATAGGTTGGGTGCTAGCTTTCGTTTGAGCGCAAAATGTTTTTACTTTGTCAAAAAATGTAAATTAAAAATATATCTTTGATTATGACGTCATCAAACGTCACAAATACCTTTATGACTCTCACCCCGACATGGTGATCAATCGTGCCAAGTTTGATGTTTGCACCCCTAGTAGTTTCAGAGGAGTTAAAGCGTACGTACGTACGTACGTACGTACAGACAGAATTGCGCTTTATGTATTAGTTAGATTTGATTAACGATATATGTGGCTATGACTTCAAATTTTTATTTATAATCTGACTTGCTGTGATAGTGTGAGGCCTGAACCTATATTACTATTTCCAGGTTTTAGTTGTATTTCATTACTAAGTTCTAATACTTGATATTATAGATGCTTTGACACGGCCTTGGTGTAAGCCGAAAACGTTCAGCTTACAGTGTATGCAAATAAATTATCAAAAATAAAAAGAGGTTTTGATGGGCTCCTATGAGCGATACTCCCTGAGTAAAAAGTTAAATATCATTTGCAGTCATTGTGCTTGTAACAGTAACACCTATTCTGGTTTAAGAACTGGCTTAAATGTCTGAGGCCTTGGAAAGCATTATTTTTTGTATGTTATTTGTATTTATGTTTGATGAATCCCTTAGCGTTTACTGATGAAAATAAAATTTTACTCAACTTTACCTGAGTGATTGTTAGCGTATTAAATTATATGAGATACAAGATAATGTAATAATACAAGCTGGAACAATATGAATTACAAGTATGATCTTTTTAGATTATAAAATTTAATTGATGTGCTCTTTGAAAATCTTGTTATGTAGCTGCAGCGTATCTAATAGACGTGCAAAAACGCAAAAAGTTCATAATTTCTGGAGGAGTGACAAAGGTTTTCAAATTTCAAGCAAAAATTACCTTAAAAGTGGTTACAGAAAGCACTAGAATCGCTTATATTTGAGGGTAAGTTTGCAAATTTTTTGGCACATACCACCGGACTTTTTAAGAATAATCGTACCTTCAGCACGCACAAAGCGAATATATGCCGACAGGACATTTTAACGCCTTCCTGAAAATCATTTCATCGTCGTAAAAAGAGGAACAAAAGGTCCCTCGCCACCAGCTAATTTTCAAATAAGGTCAAAGCTTATCAACATAAAAAGAGGTACAGAACGTGAGGTTAATTTGTTTTTATTCCACCCGCTCAAAATTCTTCGGTACGCCAGTGTTTAAGGTTCTAATCTTGCTGAGCTGTTTACACCCTCAATCTTATTTGCTAGGAGCTTCAAATGGAAGGGGCGTAAACCCTTAAAATGTTTAGAATTTGTATGTTTCATTCACAATATTCAACTTTAAGGCGGTTTGAAAGACTTATCTTTCTTAGATTTCTCTCACGAAACTAAATATAATTTAAAATGATTATTTTTGCGGTTGGTAAACGTGGGTTTGAATCGGTCATCAAGTCGCATAAACGAGTTCGAGGAAAGTTTAGAATAGTGTTCAAAAGTTTTCTGCTGAACATATAGCGGTACAGGTAGGCCAAATAAAAGAAAGGGAATTAAATAATTTGGGTCTTCAAGTTTGTAGAATAAAACCTGTCTGTATGATATCGCAGCTTATTTAAAATCCGCCTGCTTTCTAATAACATATTTTAACATAATTTTTTATTTTCTTTTAAATTTTGTGATATAGCAAAATAAATACAAAAATTTTTGATCTCAACTACGCCGATATTACTGAGTAATATTGCGCTATTAAGTCTTGCTTTGCCATTGAAAAGTTACCGATTTTAAGCTTTGGGTTGTTCATTAATGCGTTCTCAAAAAGTTAGTTAGCAGCACTCTCCTCCATCTAACTTATATTTTTATCCTCCAGGCTTTCAAGATAGCAACAGTGGTGCAAAACATAAAACAAATGCCCCGTCCCGCCTTGAAGTTTCTAAGTTTCAACACTTCGCTTGAATTGCTTTGAATTAAAATTCCCCCAGCAGAAAAATTCTGCCCGAAGTCACAACAACGCATATCGTGCTGGCAGTACAGATAACTCATAAAAGGATCTAGACATTAAAGGATTTATGCCATCTCTAAACGAAACTTGATGATATATATATAACTATCAGTTGCTTGCAGGATAGAACAATTGGTGATTTTCGTCTTACATATGGCGTTGGTTACTTTCTGGCTTATTTCAGTGTTTTTGGTATTAGCAACTTTGCAAACAATACTAATGGTGAGCAAGTTACATTTGTCAGTGACAATGGTGTCGTCAAATCTACATCTTTCACCATTCCAGGCCAAGAATTTGTGACATCAGGTAATCAAATATCAAAAGCAATTGAAAAGTGAAAATAGACTAAATCTATAATAGTAATGTCAGTGAATTTAAAAACAGATTTAAAAAAGTGTTTCCAAGAACTTTTTTATAACGTACTTAGCAGTGGTGGTATTGGGAAATTGAACCACCATGAAGTTGTTCAGCTTTTTTAAACCACTTTGGTTTTTTAGTCCCATGATAATCTTGAACCTCAACTGAGTACAATCGGTTTCAGATTCCATTGTTTTCGATACCAATTTTTGAAAGCCAAACACGATATCTGTTTACCACTTTCAAAATGTTTGCTTTTACTTGATATGATATTTAAACACGCAGCAACCGAGTGCAAAGTAAAGTGGAAAAATGAGCTAAACCAAAATTAAAGGTACTTCCTCTTTGGCGAGATGTTGTCTCTGATTACTATGGCACTAAGCTTTGTCCTTAACATGGTGAAGTGAGTTAGGACGTTGCTATCAAGACGACGATGATCACTTGGTTGCGTCTTTAAATCTCTTTTACAATAATTTTTTTAGTTCGGAGAATTTTATTTAGCAATAGATTTACCTCTTGCAGTATTAAGCACTAAAAACTTCGAACACCGAACCAGATTCAGACAATTGTTTTTTGTTTAGTGCAAGTATCGCTGTCTCGTAGGTTTGGAGAACAAAGGTGCAATTCAAAGTGGCTGTCTTCAGAGTTATTTAAAATACCGATACTCAAACTTTGAAACTTCAAGCTGATGGTCTGCAAACTTTTTGGTGCCTCTTTGATGATACTTAAAATTTTTGAGAAAATATTTACGCGGTTTTCTATCAAAGGGGGGGGGGGGGCCAGCATAATATTCTTCCAACGCACAAAGGCTTGTTAATTTCGCTTCAAGGTGTTTACGAAAAACTTTTGTATTTTCAATATTTTAACTCTATGATATAGATTTTATTGACTAATTAGCCGGACACAAACGACTGGATCAGAATCGTATGTACCGTTTTTAAGCAACCAAAGCAAACGCCAAAACTTCTTAAAAGTAGGCTATGTTATTTTTGGTAAAGAAACGCAAACAGATTTGATGCTTGCGTCAAAGGCAACTTTGCCAATTTCTTTGATATGTCGCAGCATTTATTGATTAAGCATGTGATGAAATAAAACAATATATGATCTCTAGAGCGTAACTGTAGACACTGTATTCTGTTTCGATCAATCAGTACTCATTAATGCAGTTGTCGAAACAGTATGCACTCATTGCAGTTTTGCTCCAAAGTAAATCGCTGGCTTCTTGTATGAATTCATGATATCATCTGTTTGAAGGTGACGTATGGGGTTGCTCTCACTCGCTGGCCCAACTGGCAGCATTTCATTCTCGTGAAGAGCAATTCGCTGTCGTCTGCAACGCCGACTCTTTTCCGGAGGGAATATCAGACGGAGATTCGGAAACAGGATCTATTATATTCAAGTAGTGGTTTCACTTTGAGTGTGATTGCATTTTTACTTTTGGACCTATGCAGCACTTCTGCAATGCCCCACTGGAAAATGTTCTTGATGCCATTAGGTCCATTTTCATATTTATCTTTTCGCATGATTGAACTTTTTTCAAAAAGTTCTTTTTCGTTATGGCCCTTCCTACTGTACTGCTTGTAGGAATAAGCGATAACGCAATGTTTGTAAAGCTCGAGATTCCGGTCAGTAATTTACAGTGTGTATTCTAACTTTTGTATGTCAGCAAAACACAGAAATTCTTAGATCTTGCTCGATAATCCTGATTGACCTGCATCCAAAATATTGACCCTCCTCAGTAGCACAGCGAGGGTTTTAGACACCCTGAGCGAAAGTAATAAATGGCGCCTTATTTGCGATCAAGCAAATCATAAATCAAAAATTAACTGCCATCTTCCAGTGGTTGTCCTGGGTAGACAGTGCAACACATTCACTCCTTTTTACGCCAGTGGCTCACCCTGCGGTGGAAACGTCATTGAGTTTTAGATATCAGTTGAATCTTGTAAGTTTAAGGGCTGGCTGAGGTAAAAGAAACGCGTTACTGATTATATTCACAGGGCAAATGTGGACGGGCACGGTTCAACCAGCGCTCAACTCGGACAAATTGCCGAATCAAACAATGGCTTCAAGTTGATTTTCAACGCTGAAAATCAATGCAGCGCTGCCGCGTGGTAAGTGATGAGATCACATAGGCTGTTTTAGAATGACAAGTTGCGAGACTTCAAAAGTGTCTTGTCCATTCATATTTCGACAACAAAATACAGAGCAACGCAACAAAAAACGATGTTTAGGAAATACTGCGGTTTTCTGTCTTTAGCAACGTTGTGTGTAAAAGGAAAACTTAAATTCATTGCTCACGAAATTCAAACATCTTTTATTTTGAGAATTATTTTTATAAATCCAAACTCTGAAGAAAAATTTGTGATTGTTACGGTATTGTCAAAGAGCTATTGTATTCAAAAGCGGGTCTAAACATCTGATATTTTTCGCATTATCGCGCAAAGGTTTTCCGTGACCTTCTTCTTTGTCTTTCGGCTTATTCCCGATTAGGGGTCGCCACAGCAGATATCTGCATTTTTATAACATGGCATTTGTTTTACGGTCGGATGCCCTTCCTGCCACCAAACCTCTATTCGGAGGGAAAACTGGGCCACCTGTCTTCCACATAAAGGCGGGGGCGTCCCGTTAAGTGCCTTGCCCAAGGACACAACAAGCGAACTTGCGGCTTGTTCTCCACAACCTCCCCTAAATGCCGAGCGCCAAGCAGGGAAGCTGTGGATACCATTTTTTAAAGTCTTTTGGTATGACTCGACAATGGGAATGAACCCCAGGTCTACCGACTGCGAAGCGGACGCTCTAAAGACCGAAGGGTGGAAATATCAAATCAACAACGAGAATTTCAATCGTGTTTGCTTTGCAGTGAGTGTTGTCCTGCTTATGGTGTTGGCTTCAGTACAATTTACAATGACAGAAATAAGCTGACAGGCCTACGTGATATTGATGAGATAAAATGGCTGACTGATAGCGATGGAAAATACGAAAGAGATGCCGTAATGGCTAGAATGCACATCGGTAAGCCAGTTATTAACTGATTGGAAATCTCTCACGGAAGGCAATTTATTCCAAAGTGATGAGCGTACCAATACATTATAAATGAGTTAAAATAGTTTTTCTCCAATTCGGGTTGGTGGCTGTTTTTAGGGACTGTATGTACTTTGTTCCTTGACTTTTTACCGAAAATTGAACGCATAGCTGGTGTTGTGCAATGATTTAACTGAAGTTGAAAATATAATTATAAAACAACAATCCAAATAAATTCCCATAGGTTATGGATATGTGCGCCAAAAATAAGCCTAAAATTGACAGATTACAGGCTGGTTTCCATTAGGCGTAGATTGCTGGCGTAGCGCGAAAAATTCTTCGTTTCTCTATTTAGTTTTATGCGCGGAGCGCCCTACGCCCAAATTAATCAAAGAAACAATAAAATTTTCCACGCTACGTCTACTGATGGGACTACAAAAAGACAGCACTTTCAACCCAGCAGTCGGCCTCCATATTAAGGCCGGTTTCCATCAGGCAGAGATTGCAGGCGTAACGTGAAAAAACAAAAAAATTTCCACGCTACGCCTGCAATCTACGCCTAATGGAAACCAGCCTTAATTCAGCTGCGTGTGCGAAGCCACAGCAAAGACAATGGTTTTGACGTCGCTTTATTCAACATTAAATCAGAATTCAATATAAATTAGCGATCGTGGATAAAATGCGCTTCATTTAAATTTGCCAATAGAAGCTACATCTGTTGCTGAAGCTACATGCAAAGAATAATTCAATTTAGTTTCCATCTCAATTAAATTTCAAGCTGCATTTAAAATAAGCTTATATTCAAGAGCTAATTTTTTGTGCTCTTGTCGCGAAGTGATTTCATCGCAAAATGAAAAAATTGAAAACAGCTCAATGAACTGACTCTAGATATATCGAAATGACAGGCGTTTAGAGCAAACGCGTAAAATACAAATTGGAAGGGCGCTTTCTGTAAAAAAATCTCGCTGATGCAAGTTGGATTTCAAGGAGTTATTGAATTTCAAATCACAAGTAAATGTTGACCCCACCAACGTTTGCACGTTGACAACGTGACAGGAGTCATAAACTTTTTTGGTGGTGAGAGCTGCTTCAAGTATTTCGAATAATACAAAGGGCAACAATTTGATACAACCCTTCTAAAAAAACAAAGTGGCTTGGTTTACCATAAACTTAGTAATAACAATGATACTAGCATTTTGAGTTTGTTGGTGGTTGTTGCTATTTTTAGAGCAGACCTGTGCGCAACTGATATGGTTCTGGAGGGCCACCAGGTGCCCACGGGGACCCCCTGTTCTGTAACCGTCACCTAAGCGCTGTTTCAATTTTTCTACTGAATAACATGACCTATTCGCTATCACTCTCAATTCACTGCAATCATTATGATGTTGAATTTGTTGGGTTTGTACTGTATTTGTTTGAGAAGAATGTAATTGATCTTTGCTTTACTCTATTTCAACTACCGTACCACAACTTGATTGTTTGGTATGAGCTCGTGTTCTGTCGCAAAACTCAAGTCAGATTGAATAATTAATCAATCTCGACTGATAAACTGCTTGTTTCCATCATCAATCCGCAAAAAAAACTGTCTCTTATGAAGGAATACCGTTAGGTAACTGTCAATATGTTGTTGTACTGCTTAATACATTACGGCTACCACTTCAGCAGCTGAAACCACTGCCCAAAAGTTAACAGCTTTTTCAGCTGTATGGAGGGTGGTAACAGATTGACCACGTCTAAACTCAAAGGTTTCTTCAAAGTGTCTACGTGGTAGGATGATGATATTTTGATTGATTCGATTGCCCGTGAGAAGTATGATTAGGCCGAGGTTTTACGTAGTTGAGACACTTCAAAATGAAACCCAATTGTTCAAGCGCTAAACAAGAAAAAACAAAATAGTTTTTATCTTTCTGCGGTCTTCATATTTTTAGCTCTTTTCTTTTGAGGTGCCAATCTGTACAAGACAAGAGAACGGTTCCTAGTGGGATGGCATGATACACTCAATAATGAATATCTGTTGGGTATCATCAATAAGTTTGGAGTTTTTGTAAAAGTGAGTTAACCTATGAACATATTGTATTGTACGCTTTTTGGGGAATGCTTTTAAATCACTTAGTAATCTCTGTGTTTGTTTAAAAATGTTGTTCTGCGGGATCATGTTTTATTTCTGGATTATTGCTCAGCAAAATCATGTTTATGATTTCTTGTTCTACCACTCTCTTGTTTTGTCAGCTAAAGTAGTCAGCAAGTCAATAGTTTTGAGTGGGAGCAAAGTGGAACAAAAGTGACTGGAGACAGGAACGAAGAAAGAAGAGAAACAGTAGTATAAACATTCAACATGAAACTGGAGACTTGCATTTTCGTTAAGTAGTGGGTGAAGTTTAAAACAAGATATTTCAGATCTCTTTATTAAAGAGTGTTTTCTCTGAAGCCCTGTGGAGGTGTCCGGTTTTGAAGAGATGATAATTAAGAATTGCTCCTGATTATTTACCTGCAATATAAAAATTAGGACTGTCCACGTTGTAAGATAAATATGATGTTGCTGCTATTTAGGACCCAGTCAGTGTGTCCGGCGTTTCTTTCTCGTCCAATTCTACTCCAGTTTGCGATAGTAATTGTATCTATTGGGGAAATCGGGACAACTCATTTCAAACTCTATATAATGGTCATGTGAGCTGGATATTTGCACCTTCGCAATCGAAGTCCGTTTACCTTTACAAAGGTATTACGATTATCAAAATATTTAATCGTTAATGAGGCACTTGTATACATGCAATAGAAATATGATCGGAGAAAATAAAGGGGAAAAAGCGTATTAAGAACAGAGAAGGGATTCGATTAATTTCAAGCTACTAAAGCTTTACATATTTTTAAGGGATAGTTACTTTTAGAACTGCCCACCGCAAAGTAATTTGTAATATAGCATTGAATAATACATATTTTCCTCTCTTGCTCTGTACATGTGGGTTGAAGAAAGAGTCCTCCATAAACATAATCTCTTTTCCTTCTAAAATTGATGGCGTTCTACTAACGCTCCAGTTGTAAACCAAACTTTTGTTGCTTCAGTTTCCATTGAAGGTGTTGAGACACGAGGCTGGAGTTTATGGAGCTCATGGTCTCGTTGTAGCCGCAGTTGTGGTACTGGTTATAAGACCAGGGTTCGATCTTGTTTGGAGAATGAATGCAATGTCGGCAGTAAAAACGAAACGAAATCATGCAATGAAGAAAAATGCAAAAGTAAGCACGAAGCGGTTTGCAATGAAACAAACGAAAATAACAATTTTCAAAAGATTGCAAAGCACTTTTTTCTGAATATTTAACGCGTTTCCCGCGTATAGCAAGAGCTGTATTACGGTATTGCTCTGTTGGGTCATATGTGGGCTAATACGCAGGGAAGGTGTTAATCATTATAGGCACTGGCAAGGAGTGATTTTGATATCGGTATTGTTGTCATAGGTCTGAATTTACGGAATAGTCCTAATATCTGCCAGTATTAGTTAGGTCGAAATCTTTGGAGCTGGGAAATCTTGGTACATGGAGCGTGATGTATACCTAATCCAAACTCTCCTTCCTAGGCTAATCACACCTTGGACTTAAACGCAAAGAAGGGATTGCCTGTACATGCTTTATTCGTTAAAAATGGATATTTAATCACAAATCTTACGGGGGAACACGCTTTAAGCCTCCCATTTCTTGAAGTAATTTTCATGATCCAGGTAGTAGGATTGAAAACATTACTTCAAGGAATTGGTGACAAAAAATGTGTTTATACTGTTCAAAAACATCATAATAGTTAAATCTAAGAATTATATTTAACTACCACTTGGTTTGTTGTTGAACAGCAAAATTGGATTTAGTGAATTGAGTGCTACTAAGTGGTACACTGATGTCTATCATCGATTTATTGAGTTATAAAGGCAATCTACAATCTACTGATGTCTATCAGTAACGATCTTTGAACTTGATTATAGAGCGTCAAACCGTAACATACTGTAGACCTACTAGTATTGGTTTTTCTGGAAATCTTAAACTAATGGAAGCAGAAATTCAAAGAGGAGAGCTTTTTCTTTCAAGACTAAATTAGTCAAATCGTGGAAAAAGTCTTTACCTTGCAATAGTTTTGTTTTTACAACGGTTTGTCTGAATAAGTCTTGGAAACAGAGGTTTTCAAACTTAAGATTCTAAGGTGTTAAAAAGTGGTAGGCCTACTTCTTTAAAAATTCTAGTTATTAGCATATCTGGAATTCATGCCCATGGTTTTCTTATGTAATAAGTGCTAATTTCTTTTGCTTATTCTAATCTATGTAATGCCAGTTGTGTTACGATGATGTTACGGAAAATTTTGTATTCCATACAGTTCCTATAACCTGCTATTTCAACTTCACTGAAAAGCAAATGTTAAAAGGAGATCTGTTTGTTAATGGTTTGCGTATGTTTGGTTACACTTCTGAATCAGCTCAAGAGAAATGCATTGCCCTAAGAGGTCAGTGTATTGCTATTGGTAAATAGGGTGGTAACCCCTCAATTGTTTGCAACTTCTAACTTGTTAAAATTCTCCTCCAACCACCTGTAAAGATCTTTGACAGAACATCCTTTAGCCTTTCCTTCAGTTCTTACGCCTTCTTTCCACCAAAAATTCCTACTATGAGTCCCACATTTCTTTCCTGTTGTTATTAACAACAAAAAATTTTTGGTTCACACCCAGTTCTGGAGTCACCAGTAGTGCTGGCACAGTGGATTCCAACCACATGGAGTGCCTTTAAGCAATAGAAAATGTTAGTGCAGTAATTTATCTAATGAAGCAATAACGTAGTGATCGTGAGGTTTGTGCTCATAGCCATCGCTTCCGTAAATTATCTAATGTTTGTAGCACTTTATTGTTTCTTCTGCAGATGTTTGCCGAGGCCTAACTGAAACATTATCTGGTGGTGTCTCTTTTTATTTTCTAAAAACTAGCACCCGGCTAATGGCGGAACAAAACAGCACATCGGCTACAATGAAGTGTAGTGGTAAGGAAAATTTGGCAGTTTACAAGCCCCAATTAGTATGTTATAAAAGCTTCTTAAATATTACTGAGAAATGATGAGTTCGTAATTTTTTTAAATTATGATTTGATTTAACTTCATTTCTTCATACCTATGAGCTCATTATCTGCTTTCATGTCTTTGGTTAGACTGGGCTACCATGACATGTAGACTGATGGGCTCACAACCTGTGTGTCATTTAAGCATGGAAGAATCCCGTTAAGTTTTTCTCAAGGATATAAAATACGAAGTTTCCGGCTTTTTCTCTTCGCTCTTCCTTTTGCGCTCAGCACCAAGCAGAGAAGCTAGGAATTCCAGTTTTGAAGTCTTTGGTATGACTCGACAAAGGAACTGCATCCAAGTTTACAAAACGGACGCTTCAACCACTGGAAGAAATACTGTTTGACGCTCAGCACGAAAGAAATAGTGTTGAGGAAAAGCCAGTGGATTGCTTGGAATGAAATACTCCAGCTTTATGTGGGAGACAAGTAGTGGGACCGAACAGTCTAATCACAGACATGCAAACAGAGTACGAGCTTATGGGCATGGATGAATGATAAAACTTTAAAAGAATTCTTTGAGAAAAAATGTGTTTTTGGATTTGTTTCTGCAAAAATTTTGGAGTGCCGAGAGATATTTTGATCAAAATTTATAGACTTTGCTTAGTGTTATAAGCTGATTGATTTTTTGCATTTCCTGGTCCCAAGCTCATCATGACATGCTAAGTTTTACAGTAAGCTCTTTGTAAAACACAGTAGCATGGCATAGGTGGTGACCACCCTGTGCGGAAGCATATAATGACCCTATTTCTGAATAAGCAAATACTAAATGTCGGTGTTAGAATCCTGTTTTCATACACAACCAAAATTTTGTCTCTCTCCGTCAAAAATAGCCGCCTTGTTTAAGTTACCGCCTTTGCGGATCGCTTGCACCGCACACCCCTTGTTACGTCAGTGGTAGGACATGAATGTTAAATATGTTAAATTCAACTTTATCAACTGCAAATTCGCATTATTGAATGTGGAGCTTCAACTTTTGATTTAGGTTTTCAACTTAATTGCTTGTATATTTTTTTGAGAATAGATTTTAATTTGGTATGAATAGTGAAAGAAAAATTGTCAGCGATCATTATTGCACCTTCGATTATGTTGCATAGAGAAAAAAAGGGCTAATTTATAGAGAAGTTTTTTGTCTACCTTCACTTCAGTTTCAGAATCATCTCTATTTTTTTATCATCCCTTTTATAGAAACTCCTGGCTGGTCACGATGGAGCACGTGGTTTTCTTGTAGTGCTCCTTGTGGAAGCGGAACCCAAGTGCGGAAAAGGTTTTGTGATGGAGACATTCCAGGCTCTATAGTTTGTAAAGGACACAAACTTGAAGATCAACAAACATGCAACACAGGAAAATGCCCTACGTGGTCAGAGTGGGGGCAATGGTCATTGTGTTCGACCTCTTGCAACAAGGGTAGTTCTTTTTTTGAAATTCTTGCTTTTGAATTTTTGCTATAAAAATGATTGATGTTCAAATAGGCCTAATGGCTGTTACACTTTTAATATTGAATTTAGTCAAAACTTTTTGCGCAGTATGTTAACAGACCATGTATGTTAACAGACAGTCATAGTCTAGTAAAAGGCATTACTTAATGACATATGTCGTAAAGGCGACATTTGAAATCTTACCATCCTTCTTGTTAATAGTGTAACTAACCTCCGCCTGTCATTTTAATTTTTCAAAGTGAGCTCTCGTTTCTCTCAGTTGATCTTTATGCAATGCTTCCACTCAGAGTTGGGCATCTTATTGTTACTCTTGGATGCACAACGCAATAAAGCGTTAGATTCTTTAAAAATTGAAGCGCATCTTTTGCAAACTTTTTAAGTGATTAAAACGTAGCGCTACTTCCGCAAGCAGATATTTCGTGTAATAAGATCGTAATGCAAGAGGCACCAGTGTGTTCTTTTTATCCGCTAAAGCGCAGCGCAAGATGCTCAACTCTCTGGTATGCGGAAGAATAAATTAAACCACATTATCATATCAGCAATATCTTCATCATCGATTGCATTCTTTTGAAAGCAAAACTTTTTAGCTATGAACACACTACAGCAAATAATCATCTAAATTGCAGCAAAGCTAAAGGAATATTTTTGTTATCTATCAAAAATACCTGCTGATCAATTGCAAGTTTATTTTGGCACTAATTGTTACCTATAATCATTGGAAAACGCTTAAGATTTTGTGTGGTGATCAGAATTGATCTTTGGTTTCAAAATGTCAGACCCAGCAACTGATTCACGGTTGCTGAAAGTGGGATGATGGTATTGTTTCTCAAAGTCACTTCAACCCATGCCCGGCGATAACATAATGGCAGTAATGTTTTTTTAACTGCTTCTCCTTTTATTTTATCAGTTTCTAATTGGCATTCGATATAGGGATGACCAGCATCTATACTTTTGAATAAACAAAGAAACCAATAGATTGGCTATTTTTAAAAACGCTTTTAAAATTAAAACACATACAAGCGAAATATAAATAAGCGCAAGTGGATTTTTTTCTTTGTTGTGTGTATTGCAATTACTGCATAAGTACATCATTATTCTTTTTCTTCTCTCCTTCTTTCTTCAAGGGTAGATTAAAAAAATGGCCTAAATTATCTCTAGTCTGTACCTCCACGTCGACAGGAAATATTCAAAGAAGCGTCGCAAGGTCCCAATTGTGGAAGTTGTGCAATTTGCGCCCTGCGGTGCACCTTTCGGAACTAATTGCCCACCTCTGTTTCCACTTGGCTGATTGTTTTAGCGCGCTGGCCGACCACATATTCTTTCACATACTGCCAAGACGAATAAGGAAGTCTTGTCATAATAATGATTATTTGGTATATGGCATTATATTATGGACATAATCAAGAGTAAAATTTGATTTAAATTTTTCAGGTTTTTATAACAGAACGCGTATCTGTCTTGGGAATTACCCCGATCAGTGTTCTTCTCTTCTTGGTCCTCATGATGAAGTAGGGAGTTGTTCTCTTGGAGTCTGTCCGTCCTGGTCCTTGTGGTCTCCCTGGTCTATGTGCTCCACCAGCTGCGGAAATGGCATACAGGTAAGACTGAGTATAAATTTCTACAACGATGATCTACTGCGTTCTAGTCATTGCCACTTAACCTGGTTTTATGTGGACTTTGCCCCGTTTGTCGTCTTGACAACCAAAGTAAGCATAAATTTGATTGATGGAAATTTAGTCATAAGGAATGATCTTCCAGATAATGCTGGAAAAGAGATTATTATGGGCAAAGAAAATAAGTCTTTAAGTTGGATACTTCACCACGTTTCAAGCGTTGCGGTACTAATTAAAAGGCTATGTGTCAATTTAAGAGACAATAACGGTATTGTAAACACAAAGCCACACCGAGTTATAGCCTTCAAGCCATAAAAATTGAGGTTTGCAAAAGGCTTGTTGTTTCTACACTGCTTCAGTCTTTGTGTTATCATTTATCATCACAGATTTCCTGCTTAGCACCCTTCAATTTGCTTATAGGTGCATTGTGAGAATGAAACAGCGGTGACAAAGCGTCTAAATTCGGCATGATATTTTAACAGTGCAAAAATTTTTTAGGAATTGAAAAGTTGCTAGTTTAATGCTGGCATCGTTCTGCTTTATTGTGCCTTTAGGAAAAAAACTTTGAGGCCATTTATCCTGATTAGGTTTAGTGTTTGCCATAGAAATGCACTGTGCCACAATACTGGCGAAAGCGGGCGCAACCTCATTTGTTTGATGCATTACAGTAAAGATTTAACCAACGTTTAAATAACATGGTAGTTTTTGCTACAACTTAACAATTGCTAATCTGGCTCTGTTTTTTGTTACTAGGGGGTGTGGAATTTTTTTGAACAACGACCCAAATGGTCGCTTATTGATAGCGGTCATTACGGTTTTAAAGTCGGCTCTTCATGTTGCAGGCACGTACGAGAAATTGTGTTGGAGATTTCAGTTGCCCAGAAGAAAATGGGATTGGCGGAACCGAAAATCGAAGCTGTTATTTGGGGAAATGTGCTTATCTTGGGGACTGGTTGGAATGGGGAGCATGTAGCGCCTCATGCGGCGATGGATTCCAAAAGAGAATGCGACTATGTCTTGGCAATTTTTCATGTCCCAAAGATCAGGCATTGACGTCAAACAAAAGCTGCAATTTAGGACTGTGCTCCCATTGGCTGGAATGGGTCACGTGGAGTGAGTGCTCAGCCAGCTGTGACCATGGTTTGCAGACCCGCACAAGAGATTGTTTTGGAGATTTTCCTCTGCAATGTTTTGAATCAGGAACAGACCAAGAAACTAGGACTTGTTCTCTTGGCGAATGTGGCGTTTGGAGTGACTGGTTCCCATGGGGTCCGTGCAGCCAAACCTGCGGTAACTTTGACTAATTTTTGGTATTGTAGCCCAAAGTCTATGGCAAATATGGCTAATATGGCAAATATATATATATAAGTCTTAGCTGTAAATTGGTATAATTGAGGAAAGGAAAACTAAGCTAATATAGAGAAGTTTTCTGAAAAAATTTATGGATTTACTCATTTTAAAAGTGATTATTTTCCACGGTCTCTCTAAAGTCTAAACGAAGCCGCCGTAATGGAAATTTCACTTTTGTCGTAGCAGTGTTCATGGAAGTGAAAGAGTTATACTTAAGTTATTAAATCCTTAAGTCCGTCAAGATATGTTTGTTTTACTTTTTTTTTATCGATAGCAGGAGTGTTTTACTTCAATCATGTGCTATGCCCAGAACATTAAAATGATTTTGGAAAAGTTTATATGCCCAAAAGTTTTTCTAATGCAAATATCAATTGTGAAGTTTGATTGTTTCAAGCTTTCCTTTAACTTGATGGCATGCATTTGCTTTACAATGTTGGTAATTTGATGTGTTGATGTGAAGTTCTAAATTGCGTTTTTACCCCAAGGAAGAAAAGAAGTAATTATTTAATAAATGCGCAATAAAGAGCTTTTGACAAACAAGTTTTTTTCAAAGTTGTTTTGACGCTACGAATATTATGTACTGCTGATGTCAAATTGATTTAGGTAACGGGTTATGGTCGCGTACACGAAAATGTGAAGGTGATTTTCCTGAAACATGTGTGGGGTCGGAGGTTGAATCTACGTCATGTGACGTCAGTGATTGCATTAATGAGTGTACGCCTAACCCTTGCAATAACGAAGGCATCTGCAGAGGCAACAACCATCTTGCTCGACTGTATCATTGCGTTTGTGCTCCGGGATGGATGGGAAAGCACTGCGATCAAGGTAAGTCATGATTTTATCGTTGAGGGTTTGTAGGGACTGTGTTAGATGTACCCCCAGCATCTAAAATATGCCAGCTTAGAACTATAGCGACTACTTTGAAATCTTTGATTAGTTTAGCTGGGCTGCAGTGCAGTTTTTACCATCCGTATAAACTATGGTAGCTTTTGCCTGTCAGTATTTGAATTGGTAGAGTATCGCAAGTTTTATATTTGTTTCATACCGTAAGATAGAAAAAAAGTTGTTTTATTCCAAACCCGATCTATGCTTCCTGAAGTAAAGTTGAAAAAATTTCCAAGATTAAACAATATTGCTAAGCTACCAGGCCAGCAAAACAGCTTTGCTGGAAAAATTAAAACTGAAAAGCACCGATGTTTTCACAGTCTTCGTGCTCCTCGTCTGCAACAATGCGATTATAAGGTAGTGGTAAGTCGCAACATTCAAAGCATTAGATATTAAGCAAAGCTTTGACTAAGTTCGTCAAAATGTCGGGGTTCCCTAATTTAAAATTGTAAAGGTGAAGCTATATTTAAAAGAAACAGCCTTAATACAAGCTGGCTCTGCTATAAAGCCGTAGAACTTTTCCCATGCTGAAGGACATCTAAAAACCAATCAAGAAGTAGTCTTTTAAACTAACACAATTTTACTTTTCAGTCACGCCAGACTTAATTTGTGGTCCAGACAACATTGTGCTGACGTTCGATCGTAAAATTGTCGAAAGTGAAAATTTAATTGCTGATGACGCAAGTCATGTGAGTCTTGCATCACGTGACTCTATTGCCTGCACCGCTCTCTTTGACCATTACAACTTAACGGAATATTACCTTGTGGTAGCTCCCGCTCCTATTGACTCTTCTTGCGGATCCTACTTTGAAGTGAGTTTATTGTCGCTCAATAGTTCCTGCAACAAATTTATAAGTGACGTTACCAAATCGGAATTGCAGTTAAATTGGGCAGGTGCGCCGCTTATGGCAATAATGATTAAATGGTTGTGAATTTCAAGCCTTTTTTTCGAAGCGTTTTTCGCAAGTATTTCTTAAACTTAAACTTTCTGCACAGGTACTATCAAATCCATAGAAGTAAATTAAACGCTGGTAATCAAAAACTTGGAATCAATTGCAAAATGATAACAAACAGACATCATAAAGCTAAGCTCGACCCTTATGATGCTTGCATCATTTCCACTGGTTATAGTTATTGTTGCACCGTTGAACTAGGCACTCAGTGGTGCAGTGCCGTCACAAAGGAATGAAACTGCTTCCGACCGTGGACTAGTTGGCTCGGTTCTTGACTTTAGGAAGCAGTGAGGTTCTAGATTCTAGATGAGTTCTAGCTGTGGTCATTAGCAGTCAGCTAGTTATAGCTGTAACTAGCAGCTAGATTTTGGCTGTGCATGCTACTTAGGATTCTCGATAAAGCTCATATTCATGATTGCTTGGTGGTAGTTAAATAACCAAAAGCTAAGAAGATGTAAAAAATCGTAAATAAAAATTTCGCGTATTATCATTCGCCCCTCTTCTTTGATTCGTCCTTGCAAAAGTTTCATTCAGTTTAGAGTGAACCATTCACCCGGCTAAGAAACACTTGTGTAGAAGGAGCAGGAGACTTCAGCATTTAAAATCCAACATTAATTACCTACAATAGCAATTTTAAACTGTTACAAAAAGAAATTTAGATTTTATTTTTATGTACGATTTGACATTGCCAAAGGATTGGAAGGGTGAATTGATGGAGAGCGTTCCTCTCGCAAAAGCTGTCCGCTGTGGCCACAGCACCAAAAGTAGATTTGTTTCCAGCTATTTTTTCGACAAGCGTATGCCGAAGAATTGTTGGTTTTTTATTTTGCCGAGAAGTGAAAGCTGATTTGAGTCCATGTCCAAAATCATTCTACAGGCTTACTGCAAAGCAAAGATTATTTCATTTTTTGTTTGTCTGTTATTTACCCTCCTAAACTACTGGACGTGCAAGAGTGAAACTGGGCACGGCTGATCACCACCCCAAAATGAACGTCATGCGGGGTTCGTGACGGTACGATTACGTCACATTTGAACATAATTTTTTAAATTCACATTTCTTACCAGTGGAAAGGGGGTTTTCTTTGAACGAAAGCCTGCACCCGACTAACCAACTTTAACCAATTTCACCATTTCAGGAATAAGATGACGTCATAGTTAAAGATTAAACATAAAATCTGCTTTTTTGATTTCCTTTAAAAGTACTGACCGTAGAAACGCGCTTGAACCTTTTTTCGGGTGATATTAATTAGATGCTTCCGATAGAAATAATTCTCCGGCAATCAAAGCTTTATCGACCACGCTGGAAGCGATTGAGCGATTAAGCATTTTTGTTCAACATGCTTTTTTTCCTTTTTTTTTCAACACTTCACAAAAAGCTTTGTTTCGTCATCATGTTAAGGGACGACATATCATTGTGTGATATCACTCTAAGAGAAAAAGCAGCAAGCAGCAGCTGTACCTATTGTCCACTGTCATTTTGAAAGCAAACGTAAATAATGAGGCCAATTACTGCTATGCTGCTGGTTGAAGTCTGTGTTTTAAGTAATGCAATGTCACAAAAATTATGGTAACTGAACTGTAGGTGGACTCAACGTTAGAATACTTTTGTAGTACAATCATGTCGCGCCCCTTAGAACTCTAAATCCCTGAAAATGGGGTGTTAAACTGGCTGCCCAAGGGCCAAGCCCCGCTTGCCATGTCCCGCTTTGTGGCCAATGTCACCCCAATTTTGTGATGACCAAAGTAGAAAAATTAAATATTCCAGTACAGCAAAGCACAACCGTAAGGCAAATGCTACATACTTTTTGAGCATCGCGCCCATGTAATTTTCTACTACGCAACGCACTTGACTAACTAAATTGACTATCTACTAAATGTCAAACACGTTTTTAGAAAGAAATTTTGGTACTTACGTATTAACGGGAGGACCTTTAAAAACACGACTCAAAAATTGAAGTAAATTATTTATTGAAACGGTTAAAACAATAAAATAACCTTCAAAATAACCTTCCAGTGTACACTGCCCCGTACATTTACATACCGGGCCTGCCCCTTCAGTGTACACTGCCTTTCTTTTAAATAAAATAACATTAAAAATCAAAGGTCCTCCCGATAATACGTAAGGACCGAAATTTTTTACTTAACGATTCCATTGCGCAGCGTAAGTGTTTCATAAATAAAGAAAGCTTTCGCGGTAACTTGGCTTGCTTCTAGTGCTTTCCAACAGTTTGTTGTTAAAAGGAAAGGAGGAAATTTAGGCGAACATCTCGCTAGTAAAAAAAGATAGAAATTGCCTCAGTTGTACAAACTTTACAGCGCCACAGAATAGTGTGCGATATTATTTAAAATTTGCTTGAAAATTTTGCATCATATCATTACTTAAATTTTACAAAATAATCTGGCCCGCTGAGAATCTAGATATGTCATATGGCCTGCTCACAGCACTAAATGAGTTTGACACCCCTGCCCCAAGACATTTTTGTCACCTCTACTTTTACTACCGTAGCAAAGTGGAACAAAATGCCAAGTTTTAATGTGAAATCTTGCAGCATTTAGAAAAAAATTATCCTCTTTTTTAGCACAAAAAGCTGCTCAGTGGATTATTCACTTACGTTCTTAAGAAACTTACTTAAGAAACATACGTGCACCCACAGGCTTTAAGTTTATAACTAGGCCTGCAATTGCAAAAAAAATTGTAAGCGGGGCCGATTTTAGACGATAAAAGGCCCTAGGCTATTCTATTTGTGAAGCCCTTCTTCATTTTCAAACTCGGAATTTCTCTCTAAAGAACTTAACATGTCATTGCAAAATGTCAAAGATATATGTAAAGGTAGTATATATGCAATGATGCATTGCATTTCATTGCATAGACGTCAAAATCAACACTGTGAAAAACTTGCGTTAATTTAGTATTTTTAAAATATTATGGAATTAACTGAAATTTTTAACATATGAAATAGTGAGATTTAAGCCCTTCATCGTATCATTGCCTCTCGCACATGAATTAGCGTTTTGCAGCAAGTTTCAAAGCCGAGACTGCTTCGATGGCGTAATGGTTCGAGCATCTGTCTTGATTGCAATATGTGTTGGTTCAATCCTCGATCAGGTAATACAAAAGACTTTTTAAAAATGTTTTCACAGCTTGCCTGCTTGATGTTTAGCATTAAAAAAATAAAGCGGCAATTTCGCTTGTTTTGTTCTTGGGAAAAGCACTCAACGGGAATCCTCCACCTTTATATGGCAGACAGGTGATGATCAAGTTTACTAACGATGACATACTGTAAGCGTGCTAAAGTTGCGTAGTGCTAACGCACATACACAGCATAGCATCTAGCACATACGAAACAGCTTCAAAGCTCACAATAAGCTTAAAAATTTAAGACTGCTTGCTGTTCAGAAAGAATACGGAGCAGATGCTCCATGCATCCACGCAGAGTTACCAGATTTTAAATGCTAAAAATAGCAAATCTGTAACAACAGTAGCCAAAGTTTAATGCATGTTGTTAACAACAACCTATCTCTCGACAGTGGGCTTTGATGATTTAATTCACTGTCAGGATATAATTTTTAAAGCAGGATCTATTAAATCTGTCGACAGCCCAATATACAACCAAAACTGGTTTCAGTAGCCTAATGCTTTTACAAACGACCACTTCATCATACTCTTTTGCAAATACAAACTCGAACGTTTTCGTCTAGCTTTCTTCAAGAGTTTTCACTGGAATAGCAGCCTAACAATGCGGCGAAGAATTTATAGTATGAAGCGGTTTCTGATTGGATGATAGAAAATGCGTCCTGATTGCTAGACCAAATCATAACGTTTCGAAAAGTCCGAATTATAGATGAGCTAATTTCTAAGTATAAACAAATTTCTTTTGACGACAAAGTTCAGGTTTTGAAATAAGTTGGTTGTTGTTACGAATAAGGAAATTTGCCTTGTGAGAGTAGTTTTCATTTATGTGTATGGTGCTGTATTATTTGTTCGCTCGGCTACTGATCGAGAAAAAAAGACTCGCAATTGGATTTGCTGTAAGTACGCCTTTATTACGTCACAATCGTGTATGACATAATAAAATTCCATATTGATCTAGTGATTCTAGCTTCTTCGAAGAATTTCGTTAGCCGATTACGTAACCAATTACATAACTTATTGGGCTTTTTTTTTTCTTTTTTCACGTGATGTCGTTATAGAGTTTTCTGGATTGTTTTTTCGACTTATATATAACGCGACGGGATTTTTAGAGAGTAGAGTAGTAGAAAAGTGCATAGTGGGGAGAGAGAGATTGATTGACAGAGTAAAGAAGGGATATTGTTTTGTTTTGATAATTCATTCTGGATTCTGTTGACGTGGCAAATATTGATCAGTTATTGGTGGAATTAGTTTTGGCGGTTTTCTGATTGTGTAGTGAAGTGATTAATTCTGAGATCGTTAAGCGAAGAAGCTTGAAGTCGTGAAGTATCATTTCTGGGAATACATTATTCTGTTCTGAATGTGGTTTAAGGTGTTTTTAGTGGAAGCCAATCTTTTCCAAGTTTTATTAAGTTGCAGTCAGACCTAATTATCCGAACGATTATCATACGTCGCCTCAATTTTAAAAGAAATTTTAGATTGAGATTGAACCAAAAATTCTGTTATTTTTAAAACGCGACAGTTATAAAATAGAGAGATGAAAGTGCGATCTTCCATTAGCCAATATTGAAAATTCCTTGTCATCGTAGTGAATTGCGCAGTCTTTATTTTCCAAGAGATGTTTTCCGATAGCAGGAAAACCGCTTTGTACAGTATAAATTCTTTGCCGCATTGTTAGGCTGCCATTCTTGCGAGAACTCTTTAAAAAAGCTAGACGAAAACTTTCGAGTTTTATTTGCAAAAGAGTATCATGAAATGATTGTTTATAAAAGCATTACTGAAGTTTTGTACCACCCATAACATGTTTAAAACTGGTTTTTAATAAAAATTAAAAACTAAAACCGTTCAGCCAGTAAAAGTGATTTCGTATACAAGATAAACATCGTCAGATACATCTAAACATAAAACAAGCATTGTTAAAAATCTAATGTAGCTGTAACGAGAATGGATGGGTGGATCAGTGCATGAATTTGAGAATAAGTTTCTCGGTGTAGTCTATGACTAGACATTGAAATATAATTTCAAAAATGCGGGTTCAATTACTGCCGCCGATGCATCTTGTAGTCATATTAGAGTCTCTCCTCAAAAGGGGTTGCCGTCTTTGGAACCAAAGGAAATGTAAGGACCCATAGTCAATAATTTATGGAGTGTTCTAGAGCTATAAGATGTATAAAACCCGTTTTTAATTAAAGCACATTGTGCGTAGGATCGGGTTGTATCAACCAGAAATTATCAGCACTGACAGATTTTTAGTGCCAGCAAAGCTTCTGTTTCCTTCAGGTAGTTAATAAATCAATCACTTTTTTTTTGAATAACTGTAACTGACTAACTATAAGATCAAAATCCAAGAAACTCGCATTGTACGCCAACTCTAAGTATGCAAAACAACATCCTCTATCTGTAAAAGCAAGTATGCGCTTGTTTACATTGCAGAACTTTGAGCACAAACACACACATAAAGTTTGTAGATGCATGTAATCCCATGCATCTCGGGCTTAGTTATATCGCGTTCATTTTCAACCAACTATAATTCATTTACTAACAATTAATTGACTCCCTTCTCATTAGTAGCCAAATTAACAAAGTTCAAAGTGGCTCAAAAAGTCACAAACAGTGAAATTGAAAATTAAACGAAGCTGAGCTTCTAATAGCAGCCCATTCACTACTCGTAGTCCAGTCTGGCAACTCTACATACACGAAACATACAAACTAAACTAGTAAAAGTGGTGAAGTTATTTACAAATTTTTTTGCATTATATTTTTGTACTTGGGCTTCAGTACGAAGCACATAATCATTACAAATACACAGGAATTCTTATAATAAAATTATACACTTTATAGTTTTTTAAATTTAAAATTCAAAAAAGAATGAAAAATGAATGATAGTTCAAAATTGAATGTCAAAGCCCCTATAGATTTTGAGGCCATAGGCTTCAGCCTGCCAAGCCTATAGGTAAATCCAGCTTGTTTGTAAGTGGTAGGCTATTACTTCATAGCTTGATTCCTGCTAATATCTCGATCATTTCAAGCATCTTTTCACAACTTAGAATTTAAGCTCCCATGTACTTGGTAAAACAAACGGACAAAAGTTTGTGAAATTAATTGCTATTTGTAAGTAAGCACTATCTTTATGTATTTGTTGGAAACCTACACGTTGAACATAGTTTATGAAATCCAAAATTTGAGGGAAAATCAATAGAAAAAGTAGGTTAGTAAGCTTTCACTACTGTGTGAAATCATGGTGCCCAAATATACAGTTGTATCGGAGGAAAATTTTTTCTTGTAAATAGGTTATTTGGCCAACCCGGTGATTGGATGCAAGACCTTTTGTGGAAAATACAGAACCTTTGCTTTTTTCCGGGACCAAGGCACGTAGGTGGCGCCAAAGAACTTGGTGTCACAAATATCATTATGAGTGGGTTTACACGAAGTCGTGGAATAAGCCTACCACCAAATAAATCACTTCTGCAATCATAAAATAAAAACTATTGCGGTGCTTGCACCCAATTTGACTTTCATCCTTATTGAATCGAACAGATAGTTATTTCACAAACTCTCAATTATTTTACAAATTCTATCTATTGAATAACTAACTGATAGCTATGCCGAGCGATAAGGGCGGATACTTATAAATGAATAAACCGTAGCGCAGAGCAAACTACAACTAAATTTGCAGAATGTTCAAAACTGAACAAAACAATGGTGCTGTTGATAATTTTCAGGTGTCTCCCGAATCATACGTCATTAGAAATCATGTGAAATGGGAGATCAGTGACGTGAACATTCGATCTACTGTCATCCTCATTGACTTTGCTTGTGTTTATCTAAAAAACGTCACAATATCTTCAGATGTATCGTCATCCGGTACATTAAAGATTGATTCATTCCACAGGTTGTCAGATCTAGAAGTTTATTTGTACTCTCAGTCAAACAGAATCTATTGTCGTCTTTATGTGCCTTTTTTAATTTCTATTCTCAGGAAAATATTTGGGTTCATACATGAAACGTTTTATGTTCAGAGCTGTTTCAAAGTCGTCAGCCTTCTGGCACAGTGCACTTCCAACATTTCTAGCCCAAGCAGTGCAATCAAGAAAATTTGCCACAAAGTGCCTTTGCCACGGCATTACGCATCACCAAATTTTCCACTTTTTATATGAAAGTTTACTCCATGTTACTTGTTATTGCCCCATCGAGCTATTGTTGCCGACACTGCTATACTTGAATTTTATTTTTAGGGAAGTAAAGTTAATTACAAGCGACGGGACTTTCGATGTTGATATATCTTTGTTTCGGGATTCCCTATACCAGCAAATCATCACACCAAAAATCTCTGACTTTTTCGTGAGTTTGGCTGAAGGCGAAGTGGTTTTTGTGTCGGTTGACTTAAAGTCAAAAAATTTTCTTTCTTCCGATGATGCAGTCATTGTTATGGATACATGCTTTGTGACTTCACACATTAACAACAAAGAACCACTGATGTATTTAATACAAGACAGGTTTGGATCTTAGCAGCTATTCAGCTTTGTTTCTCTGATTACAAAAACTTTTTGAAGATATGCGTTCAGCTATATTTTAAAAAAAAGCAATATTGAGACCTATTTTTTCTTATGCTTAACTGCAAATCAAATGAAAGCTTTTCTTTTCAACTGTTGCTTTGGCGTGTTTTGCTTTAATTTTACGAATTTACAGCAGTGAAACCATATTTCACAGAATTCGCAACCAACAGCTTTATCAGTTTTGAGACCAAAACACTGCCCCTATTAATTGGGTTATTTTGAATTGAGATAATAAACCTATTTTGTTGTAAATAGATGCCCATCGAGTCCGTTTGTAGCAATCCTCTCAAACGGAGCGGCTCGGTCAGGTCGGTTTAGCGTTCGGATATTCGGATGGACAGGCCGAGAAACAAGGGCTGAAAACGTGTTCATTCACTGTGCGGTGAGCATAGCGTCGAATGTTTTTTTGAAGGCCAGCTTCAATTCGTGGTTTTTACAAGCTTTGGACTACGCCAGAGTGATTTTTCATTTAATATGACAAAAAAGATGATAACTAGATGAACTTATTTTTAACAAAAATGTTCAGAGAGCTCTTCCTAAGAGGCCGAGTGCAAACTAACGTCTGCTTGCAACCCGCCGCGATGACGCAGCGGCTCGAGCGTCCGCTTGTAGTTGGTAGACCTGGGTTCAATTTCCTTGTCGGTTCATTTCAAAGACTTTAATACTGTTATTTACAGATTTCCTGCTCGGCGCTCAACAATAGGTGTGACGTAGAGGGTAAAAATGTAACTGAGTTTGCTTGGTTGTGACTAAAGAGAGTGCAATGAGTCTTAATGGCCTGCGAACGTAGCTACTTTTTGCATCAAAACAACAACCCCCAGTGAAAAACAATTAGAAATCATTCGATCTATTGTTCCATCATGTAGCTCGACTTTCTAGTTGCCGATTCTTTTTTTGTTTTATCAATGATTTACATTGGCCAGTTGTTTGTGTTACATGACAATAATTATGATAACGCATGAGAAATTATGTATTTGCTCTAATGGAAACCAATTCTAAACTGCGTAAAGCTTGTATTTTTTTGAGGTCTTTGAAAGTGCAAGTGTTAATCACTTTGACTTTACATTGGCACCTATAGTTACTTAACTCAGCCGAAAACATTTTCATTTTTGCTTCTGCCTTGTTTTGCTACCGATTTTATACACCGTTTTCTTTTCGTAAACTCTTTTATGTAAGCTGTAATTCAATTCAATCAAAGAGGGAGCTCGCGGGCCTCTACGGCCTTCCGCAATGCATTCGACAAAAAAAGGGGCTGGTTAGTACCCCAAAATTTTCTACTAACATTTTACTGTATGTGCTACTGATTTACTAGCACAAGTCAACCAATACGTGGTACAGGTCAGCGTATGCAGCAATGAAAAAAACACTTGCACTCCACGATGTGGGTCGGAGAGGAAGAAACGAAGTGTTGAGCAGAAAAAGAAAAGAAATATTTCGCAAAATGCTTGGAATTTATTGCGAGAAATGAGAAGGAAGAAAAAGGTTTGCATATTATTTCAGTCATTTTTGGTCAACATCATTTTGATCCTCCGGACTCGCAGGACAGGGGTAGAGACGGTAAGCTTAGGACAATTGACGAAAAGAAAGTTATCGCAAAGTACCTTTCCCAAAGGCAGTGCAACGCAGTCATGCTGGTGACATTTAAGGGAATGATCATTTGAAAATTGCTCTTTAATCAATTCCACCACGCGTTTTAAAACGGTAGGAAGGAATGATTTATACATTTTTTAATCCTGGTAACTTTAAAGACTTGGAACAACTTTTCCATTTCATTCGTTTCAAATTCTCTTCTTCCTACTACTTTAAAACCAATTTTAAAAAACCCCTTTGTTTAGAGGAAGCGAAAAACCATATCGGCAATTTTACTTAAGTCCTATTAATGCTAGGCTTTCATCAATGAACTTCTCCGACGAAATAATCTTTTAAGATTTCATTTTGTGATCAAAGAAAAGTAAAATAGAAATTCATGTTTTGAAACAGGTATTTTCAAACAAAATTATTCTTTGATCATCCAACGTCCAGCTAGAATAGTACTTAAATCAATAAAAGCTCATCTTGAAACATAAGAGTAGGTTTAAACTAATGTAACACACGTTTTTGTTCTAAAACCCTTCCCTGTTAGGTACATAAAAGATGAAATGCAGTAAGCAAAGCTTTTTAAACATTAAGAAATGAACTGAACCCCGTTCTTTGTTGCTTCGACCTTTGTCTAAGTAATGTTGAAATATTTTTAGAATCCCCAACTTGGTCCCAATACTTATCAGATGTCTTCACTTTCATCCAACGGCCACCCTTACACCAGCATTGTGCAAGTTGTCCCTCCTCAAAGAAACGGGAAAGCGACTCTTGATCTTTCTCAATCCTACTCAAAGTTTGATCCCAAAAATCTAGTATCTGCTGGTCCGCTCGAAATTGTTTTGAAAACAAGTAAGGAAACTTTAAATGTAGATTAAAATTGACGTGCATTGGCGTGAGATGGCTTTGATGAAAGCATTTTTTCCAAAGACTTTTGTGACAAACTGATTGATGGCGGTGGCATTAGTTAGAAGACTTAAATCAAGTTTTAGTAAAGCCAGTCAAAAGTGGAAAAGTAATCATTCACGCGACAGGAAAAGTAGTTCTGTAATTTATTTCCGGATGAAAAAAGGAGAAAGAATAAGTTAAATATTTTTAAACCAAATTAGTGACGTTCGACGGTGCAATAGTTCATCACGGTGAAGCGCAGGTTTTCAGTTGTAAAATTGTGAATTCGATACCCCCCCCCTGATTTCCGATTTATTGGGATCGTGAAGCTGACTGCAATTTCTTCAGCTTGGTTGCACTGCTTATGATCGTGCACATGATGCCAGCACTACCGAAAACTGCGAAGCGGTTTTCAAAAAAAGTTGAGATTTGGTATTGCGAAGATCATAAGGGACTGAAGAATGAAATATGAAACTCAGCAGCTTAATAATTAATCAAACCTTTTGTTTTGCTTTTTCAAAGTTTATGGATATTTAAGTGCACTCACACATTACTATTTCGGTACAGATATCAGACCGGTCAGGGATGTGAGCAGCAGTCTAGCACCCCGTGTTGGAACTTGGACTAGCCCACTACATAGTGCCACGTCATCATGGATAATTTTATTAATACTATTTTGTTTTGCATTGGTGTTTATTTTGCGACCACTATTCAAACATGTAAAATTTACGTAATTTTCAACTGCCAATTTATATACCCATAATGGGTGCGAAATTTCTCGAGTACCTCGCTCGAGAAAGCTGTTTTGTCTGCTTTTGATTTTGTTTATTATATTGGTCTACACTGCAAGCGATTTTGTTTTTCATCCAGTCTCTCTTCTGTTTGTTCACCTGCATCTTAAAAATTTAAACGCAAACATATTCATTGTTAATACAGTGAAACCATGTCACTATACAACTGAATGAATCTAATTTTGATATAATTATAAGTAAATCATTAATATTAGTATATTTGCATTTTTAAATTGTTTATTAAAAGCGTTTGAAACAGCGACTATGAACGACGTAGAAAAGATTGTGGCAAGTAACAACAGACACTACAAATGGTACACCCGTAATCACTTGTAGAAAGGATATGTAAGTAGGTCTGTAATCTTAAACATGCACGCTAAACCAACTTTATCCGCTGCCAATATTTGATTGACGCGTGTACTTCATCCAATTACTATATTCAATTTGGAAATGTTTCAAACCTAAAAGTAAAATAAGTTAGTGATAATAAACAACTAATTTCGAAGGAAGATATTTTCCCACTGACAAGCAAAACCTAAAATTTAACTTCTAGCATACAAGCGAATCGCTTTAAGTCACAAACTGTCGCCTTAGTCTAGTGCAGAGGTGGGCAAACTTTAGTCGGAGGGCCACATTGACCATTCAAGTGTTGGCCGAGGGCCAGTGCTTAAAATCTTACAATAGCTGTATGCGATGCAAGTGCTTGCAATAGCTTAAAATCTTGCTATAACCTATAGCAATGTCGAATTACATGGCTTTGAAAATGATGGTGTCCAAAAAAAAAAGGTCATCACCCTCTTACTTGGACGGAAAATGCGTCAATTCAAACTAAAAATTGCGTAGCGGCTTTCTGACGTTAGTGGCTCTTAAATGCAGCAAGTGTGGCTACTCCTATTATAATAAATTAGATTTATGGAAGTTATATTTATGGATTTATGGAAGGTACTGGCACAAAATGCTCTGGCCTGCCGTAGTTTGCCCATCCCTGGTCAAGTGCCAAGTGACCCACCAAATATTGAGATAAGTCACACTTTCACGTTTTGTAACTGCAGCAATTCTAACTATAACTTCAATCAACACCACAATGAAATTTTGTGTGGTTTGGCTTTAACTCGTTTTTGCTGAGTCAGTACACCAAGTAAATATTCAGTCTACGTTTAATCTAGGCCTGAACAGGCCGGGTATCAAACCCTCCCTCTCAACATCAAATTCAAGATCTAAATAGCAAGACTCCTTTTTCTGCAAAAGTAGTGGTCCCTACCATTTTTATCTCCGTAGCGGGCCTGAACTCCAGTTGTATTTTATAGCTTGCAGTATATCTGTATGCCTCTGAGATTTTTGTTGATGGTGCATAGGCCTTCAAGTATGTATGATTAGGCGGTGATTTGGAATTAACTTTGAGGGGAAAGGGGGCGGTAAACTCAATTCAAAGTGGTCATTAGGCGCCAGAAGGACGTTAATTTCCAAAAACAATATTTTACTGTTTTTGGGACAGCAAAACTTGAATTTTTCCTTTCTCTAATAGCGGTAGACGTTGTTATTACAATAGCATTCACCTGCAATAAGCCCTTGCATTCCCGCATTGTAATCCAATGCCACGCTGTTGTAAGTATAGTTTGCTCTGTTGTCTTGGTACTCTCCGAATTTTCCCGGTCCTCCTACTAAAGCTCCATGCAGGGTTTGCGGATTAGGAGCATCTCGACGGAAAGCATCCCACCCGCAAGCACCAGCCAGACTGCAAGAGCTGCAAAGCGAAATGCAAAATTACATAGTTCAATTGTAGACTACCATAAGCGATTAATAATAGCGATCATGATTGAAATAAGGATTTTATTTTGTTTTTATTGAAGAAAAATCGTTGGGTTTAATTTTGGTTACGTGACCAGAATAAATTCTAAAGGAGGCAATATAATATTACAAATTTACCTCATTTTCACCAAATGAAACCTGGAAAGACAAAATACATACAAGAATCACATAAATTTACTTTCTCTATCTTGATATTTTTTTATTTGAAATCAAACCTGATAATACCTAGCTCTATGGTGAGGTTGCCTTGGAAAGTTCCTTCCATAACCAATCACAAAACTCTGCCCTGTTTTTCCAAGTATGTAGTCAGCTTGACTTTCACCAAATTGCCTGAAAAAAATGCGTAGAGCACTGTCACAACAGTAATGGCCCATTACTGAATTTATTGACTGCAGCAGTTTAGAAATTGTGTCCGAGGATGGATCGGTGCTCTTGTAGCCTTGCCCTAACGGTGTCCACAATCTTTAATCGGCTGGTTTACTTGCTGGTTGGCCGATGCTAATTTACCTCTATTTTAAGCACTTTGACCGATGATTTGTCTGGCAAACAAGCAAGCCAATCGGGCGGTTAATTACAAAATTGCATAAAAATTATATTTTTTCAATGTTAGGGTCAGTAAAATATACAAACAATTTCTTGAAGAGAAACTATCAGCCACTTATAACTAAAAATAACGTATAATAAACGAAAGAATGCTATAGAGTATAGACCTTCACACAATTAAATATATGGAAACAAAACTACTTAGAACACTCTTGCACCATCTTTCGACCTGAGTGCATGATCGTTTTAGTTTGTGCGTGGTCACAGCTTAAGTTTTTGACATATAATCACAAAACTCAACCTGAACCAACCGCTGAACGGCGCCAGGAAGCTCTACTTGTTTTCATTTCAGGTTGGAGGATTCGTTTTTTAAAAGCAGAGACACAAAACCGTAATTGTGTCTCAAATTCTTCGTTTTTCTAACGGATGTTTACTTCCACACTTTGCTTTCATCCCAAAAAGGAGTAACAAGGTCCAATTAACTCAACTGTGCCAAAGTGGAATAGACACACCAACAACAACTTACCTGTAAACCAGTTTTAAGTTGTTATCCAATATCGGAAGAGTTGAAGCAACAGTGCAGAGGAAAGCAGCGTTGCAAGCATACCTGGTTGTTCCCCACTCACTCTTAAATAGCAAACCACCAGGGGTGTATGGAACACCACCACCTGAACAATGGTGACGATTAACTTACGCAGCTTTGTGTTGGAATCACTTACCTAGTAGGTTTCTACAATACGGTGTTATGGTGAGGAAAAATTATTGAGTCGGTTTATTTTCAATGACTGGCAAATAGCAGGAGCACCTCACTCATGTAGGCTAACTTGAAGATCGTTTTTTTGGCATTCGCTCTCGCCACAAACAACAGAGAAAGTTTTAAGCTTTTCAAAAAAAACTACCATGTTAATCTGTGGAGGTTAAGTTGAAACTCTGAAGCAAAGGTCTTGCTTGGAGGCGCTGCTTCACAGTTGTCACTCTAGCAACTGTGCTCTGCACTTTGATTTTCACAATTTTTCTGGCTTAAATTGTAGGTGATCACCATGAAAAAAGTCATTTTAATTTTTTGGGGTCCGCTGTTGTGTAGTCTATTACCACCATTCATAAGGAATTAAAACAAAGTTTAAAAATTCACGTTTATCTTAAAAAAATTAGAAGGTTAAAAATATCCAGTTCTTTCATAAGTAAGCCAATGGTAAGTTGAATTTCTTCCACTTTTGTCATAAGCAATAGTTGATTCTATATCTGAGATTTCACCTGGTTTGTTGTAATCGCAAAACTGTTTGACTGGAGACAAATACTGCTCCGCTGAATTGACATTGCCTGAACGATGAGCATTTCTGGCCAGAAGAAACTGTACAGCAACAGTTTTCGAATCCCACGACAACTCTCCTTGAGGTTTTGTTAGATTAAACTGTTCGTACAGTCTTTCAGCCGTAGCTAGATAACGATAGTTACCAGTCGCTTCGAACAGCCAAAGAGCTCCCCATACTAATTCGTCATGGTAACTGGAACAATTTATTACAAATTTTCTTCAACAAGAATTAAACACTAATTTATTTCATCTACACTATGATGTAAATTTACTTTATGCTGTAGGTTTTAAATAAGAAAAAATAACGTTTTCTGTACCAGTTTGGCTTGAATCACAAATTATATGATATTCTTATTAGTTGTAAATTTATTAAAGTTGAAGAAAAATGAAACTGCTTTTGCCCTTTCAAAGATTATCTTGTCCTGTTATTTGGCGTGAGAGAAAAAGCAAACAAAGCGTACTAGCTACTTGAGAAAGCTTTGTTCTTTGAATCAACTTTAGATCCCAAACACAAGTCTTGGTAAAAAGGACTACAGCACTGCAGGTCTAAATAAATTATTTCTTAATTTTTTATTGCAAATTACATTTGAAAAAGAGAAAAAGGCTGGTTTTCTTTTTTCATTAGATGGATATAGCCAATTTTATTCCAGCCTAAACTTACGAGCTTGAAGGGTAGTGATCCATTGCTTGTCTTATTGAGAAGGAATACTGGCCCTTGTATGTACTAGCGAAACTGTAAAGTTGGCTTGCGTGCATCAAGAGTTTGCGGACGTAGGGATCACCTTCAAATTAAACGTAATGAAATATGACTGAAACTACTGCAAAAAAGAAGTTATTGGGATCAAAGAGAAAGTTTGTGGACTTATCACAAGCTTGCTTGCACTATATTTGCAGTTAATACCATGTTTGCTTTATTGAAGGAAGCTTGTGACGTATTAGGGTCCATGCAAAACTCTGAAAGCATACCAGTAAACATTTTTGCCCAAGAAGTTAGCAGCAACAAATCCAGATCCCATGACACATTAAGTGGTTTTGAAAAGTGCCACAACAAAATCGAAAAATGCATCCCGAAGTTTCAAACATGTCAAACAAAGCTTTCAACAACCTCAGATTGAAGAAAACTTTTTCGGAGTTTCAACTTCTTAAACAATGTTTCCCTGGAAGGACGCTTTCAGCATCTACATACTTGCATTGCTTCCTGTGGCCATCCATACTTTAGCGGTAGCAGCCAAAGCAGCAGCCGTTTCTGCTGCCAGATCTGAACCAGGGTTTCTCGTTGTTATAGAATAGCACGGACGTGGAACACGATTCATGTCTTGTGGTCGCTCCCAGTATCGGTTTTCAACAGCAGAATTTCCAACCTAGTTGCCGGCAATATGGTAGATAAGTGGACCAATCAGAGCAAAGTAATGTGTTTGCTACGTGATTGGAATACAGCAGCTCATAAAACAAATAAAACAACCTTCTTAACGAGGCGAAGTTTTAGTTCCACAGTATTGGATTCACAGAAAAGACATTGCAAATGTAAAAATTTCTCAATGTGACTTCAGTTTTGTACGCACCGGCAATTTTATCGGCACCTCCAAAGTTACTTTGAACACAAATTAGATGCAATTGTGAAAGCTTTACAGCCTGGGAGAGAGCAAGAACACTTTGCATCTTTCCAGCTTTACTTTCATTTTGCGTTCGATAAGTTAGCTCTCATCATTTTTTTCAGGTAGTTTCAGATTAGCTATGAAAGAAACCAGGCAATGGATCTAGTACTTACTTGCCCAACTAGCTCATTCCGTGATGTGTGAGCCTTCATGAAGTAATCAGCTCCCCATTTTAAAGCTTGCTTCAAAAACCTCGTCTGCCATGCAGCATCGTATGCATCTTTGAATTCCAAAAAGCCCCAAGCCAACATTGTCATTGACGCTGCTGTAGGAAAGCCGAACTTAACAAATCCCCCAGCTGAAATAAAATATTACAAGTTTCTAATCAAGCACTGAGAGCTTTTTTAAAAACAGATTGAAAACCGTCATCATTTTCGCAGTTGGATAACTATAATCTACCTTTATCTACATTGGTCCAGTAATCACACAGAATTTAAGGCAGTGATCCCGCTTTATAGTGATGTGAACGCAGAAGAATTGATGCTCAGCATAGTTTAGAAGTTCAAGGTCATATATTCATCCTAGTACTATTTTAAACTGTCTGATTCGAGTTGTTTGTTTTGATTTTTATATGTTTATCTTTAGTTCTTTCAAGACCTTTTTGATATCTCCATTGAATATAGCGCCATTTTTACAGAAATGGGCTATTGCTGCCTATAAGCAGATGAGTGGTGAAAAAGAAGAGGGAGAGACTAGAGGTACATGCTCCTCTCCAAAATTCTCATGCTATAACGCTTTAAAATTCAAAATTGGAAGTTGGAAAAAACTTAACTCTTAAAAACTTTATTATTCTGTTTTGTTGTTTTGAAGAAATATTTAGACAATGAAACAACCGCACGCTTTTTGTTGTTTAGTTCAAATCAAAAATTCCGGTTGTTGTACTAAATTGTCATGTTTCGTACAAACGTAATATCCTCCAGCGAGACTTCCTCTAGCGCGACCACAATCAGAACCATCTTTTAAATGCGAACTTCTTCGCCAAAACACCCTGCTGTTTGTTCCAATGTCGCCTGATCGCTGAGCTTCGTAAAACAGCAAAGAGTTGTGCAAGACCTAAAAGAATTGTCTGCGTTATAAATTATTGTGTTTAATCTTTTTTGAATTATGAATAACAATCCCCTTGCGATTTCCTTGATAATTCTCAATCCATTGCAAAGCAAAAGGCTACAATTCCAACCAAAAACTTGACAAGAGGAAAGTGATTTACAATAATTTCACGGAAAACATGAGTAAAATGACGTAGAATAATTTTACGATAACGCAAAGGCCGTAAAAAGTTCAAGCAAAAAGCCTTTTTCAAGTAGTGTAGGCGCCGCTTATTATGACCATGGATAATATGACCAGCCGCTTATTATGACCAATTTGGTACGGTCCGGAATTTCTCCATTTAAAATCCTCCGTTTAATATGACCAAATTTTGGATAATATGACCAACATTTTCTCCATCTCTCTTGTTACAGTACAGTATTTTTTCCCGCCACGCACTTATAACTTCACCTTTTCAACATACTGTTACATGCTGTACTTGGTTTTAACGTCACTTGTACTGTTACAATACTGTACTTTGTTTTCCTGCCAACGTCACTCTGTTACTTCGGTTGAACTATGAATTTGACGGTATTTGGACTTCTTGTGGCTTAAGGCCTCGATTCAGGAGCTGCTATGGCGACTTCGGTTTTTATAACCATTCGGATATTATGACCAAAATGGTCTGGTCCCAAGGTGGTCATATCAAGCGGCGTCTACTGTACTGGCGGCAATAAGTACGCAGTCAACTATGAAAGCGAGTCAATTACAGAATGTCAAAAAAGCCTTTTCACAAGCGTTTCGACGAATTTAATTATTACGAAAATTGTCGTATTGAATGAAAAACTTTTTGTAACTTTAAACACTCTAACTTTTGAAATCATAAAAGTTCATTTTAGTCGTTTTCGATCAAACGTGATACCACTACTGATGAGAGCGTTACGAAAAGCTATTGCCGAAGTTGTTTCTGAAGTGGTTTGGAGGAAGATAAAGCCTCATTATTGCGTTCAAAAATATGAGTCAAAGTTTGCGTTTTTGTGAGCAAAATATTGTAAAATTTTATTCCTTACTAACAACAGTCATGTAGCACGTCGCTGCTACAAATACTAATAACAAGTTCTTTGAACATTCTTGCTCAATTACTTCTTGAATCGTTTTACCATTGTAGTCAATAATTTACTACAGGTATACAGCGTGATTGCGTAAGAAATTGCCCATGTATAGAAATTTCTTTTTTGCTTCTCTCTCTAAGCCATAAAGTCAATAGATTGTAAATGTTTTGCAGTCAAAGACACACACACTGACAGAAAGAACTACGATTTATAGTATAGATGAATACTATTACGCCATTACAGTATAAATGAATACTATTACGCCAAAGTACTTGCCAAATTATAATCATAATCATTTCTTGGAATAAACAAAGGTCGCTGTAAAGGAGCCGAACCCGGAGGCCTTGTAGGTAGGGTAGCTTTTTGAAATGCGGTTGTAGTTGCTACAGTAGTTGTTTCCTCTGTTGAAAATAAATAAAAAAATAAAGTAACTTGATCGGTAAGCTTACCAACTCTAGTCATGTGGCAATGTGAGTCGACATACAGTAGTAACAGAGAAAATGTCCGACTTGGGAGCTGATTATTTTGGCATTCACAGATTGCGTCACATGCGGCGTGTAAGAAAACTACGACAGATATGTCACTAAACAGCAAAAGCGGCTGCAAGTTTTATGAATGAATATGGGGTGGAACCGGTGACAAATATGCTGCGAAATTAAAATCGTTGTGTGAAAAAGTTCACATATACGCGTAGACCAGCTAATTTATTTACTAGTATGGGAAGATCAAAAAATTATCTTTGAAATGTACAGTTTTTTAGCAACTTGAACGTTTCTTCAAAAAATAACTAAAAATATTTTCCACGAAGCTTAATACCTTGCTATGTCTCTTTAAACAATTTTGGAAGATTTTACAAAATATTTTGCCAAAATATCTACACAGAGTACAGTTTTGCCCCCGAAATCTCCCAAGGCAGTAAATAACTGTTATCTCTTACTGCATAACCATTAGCTATTGAGAACATGCCATATGTCTATGTTTTGATGTGGCTATCCTCGCTGCAGTTATATATTTTACTATTGGCATAGGAACTCTTACCTTCAAAACAATTTAGTGATTTTGCGTTTTTGAACCGCACAATTCTCTTCTTTCCTGCTGGTCTTACCCCGGTGTAAGGGTTTACGCACCAGCACCTGCCTAAGTACTTCCAACATTGAACAACTCGAAATAAGTTATTATCTCCATCTGAACATTGAGGAATATAGCAAGTTTTTAGGCTTTGCTTGTTTTGGATACATCGTTGTTTTTTGAATGCTTGAGCACGTTGACATGAAATTGCTGAAAATACAAAATTGGAAAAAGATATTAATTTCAAAGTGTTGAAGATTATTTTTGGAAAAAAAGATATAGAGGCTCTTTTTAGTCAAAAAAGACTTGTTTAGATAGCTTGTTTTTTATTAATTTAGCATCCGAAAAAACCTGGTTTTTTCCGCAAGGCAATTGCTTCATGCGGTCTTAAGTTTTCAAGAGACTTCAGAATGAACTTGAAATGTTGGAAAATGCTTTTTGAGTTGTACCAACTTAGTAAAATAAAGCTCTCTCCCAGCGTGTCGTAGAAGTCAATATTTGCGCAGCTACCAATGACAGTTTTCTTTGCTCCTGATGTTTCTACCTGGCTGGTTTGCCGTCAGTTTTTAATATACATGTATGATATTATATGAATGGTAGAAATAGCTGCCACTTTCTTTAACCTGATGTTCATTTTTCTATTTGCAAAACTGGAGTTTCTAGTTGATGTCTGGCGGTCATAATTTATTATTTTGACGTAGTTCCTTTTTCACAAAGAAGAGGAGAGTAATTATGGTCATCATCAAGCTGAAGTTTTAACACTATCATAAGCTTTTCTTACTGAATACAGGTGTGGTTGTAGTGGTTGGTCCGGCACTGATCGTTGACATGGCAGTGGTTGCTTTTGGCGTGGTAGTAGCTCGAGGAGATCGGGTTCTGACCCACCAGAATCTTCCAGCGTTAGGCCCAGGAGTAAACGGGGTTGTGGGAGCAGTGGATTCGGTCGGTGCAGGTGTGACAATGTTAATTGGAAGCATCTCGAAATTGCTAGGAAGAGTGTACTAATAAAGGAAAATGACCAAACAATAATACAGTAAAGTATAACACGAGAAGTAAACATATAAAAATGTTTATGTGTGAAATCAACGATTCACATAAGAGCGTAACTTAACATAAAGCAAACCGGTTCGACCTATTCGGTTTTATCCTTGCAGTTAGTAAACGACAATTGGGTAAAGGCCTTAAAATAATGCCCAACCTAGAACTTTACCGTTGTGGTCCTAAACTGGGTGCACTATCTACTGATACTAGAGGACCTAATTCAGGTTTCATAAGTGTAAAGCAAGTGCACGTGTCAACAAGCTCCCACAAGTGTGAAGAGATTGTGGCGGGTGTCAGCAAGCGCACTGATATTTCAGCAATATGTTTGACGTTGCGCGCTTGCTGACACCCGCCACCCATTACGAGTGATTTGGCTTTGCAGAATGTTGACAAAACTTCCACGGTTGTGTCATTGGTTTATTTTCCAAAAATTCTCGGATGTGCTATACTTCAAAGTTAATTGCTGCACTGATAAATAAGATGGATAAAAAAATTAGCCCGGTCAATAAATTTTGTTTGAGATATGGCGATGGTTAAAGTTTTCAGAAAGAACATAGCTTCCAAGTAGTTTTCTTACCATCTAATCACACCCTTCCCTACATGCAGACTCTATTAGAGGAGAATTCTAGAAATGTTCAAAATAAAAAAATGCAAATATTTGTTCTACAGCGAATTTTTCAAAGATGGTACCAAATCCTTTTTTAGCAGATCTTTTTTTGTTTCATATTATTTAAGATACCCTAAATATTTCCTCCTAAATTCTGTGGGTTCATTAGACCTTTTGCACAATGTCTTTCCACTCAGCAACTTAGCCCAAATCTCTATTGTCACTAAGTGGGAAAATCATGCAAAAAAAGATATTTATGCGTAAGCAAAGATTTGCAGAAGATGTTCAGTGGTAAAGCTAAAGAAGCAAGCATGACATTTAAAATCAACTATCAAACGTTGACTGTTGAATTCATTGTTGATATATAGAACAATGGTTAGTGTTAGTAACTTGGTCGGGTGGGTTGAAGTGCTCTTTGTGGTGTCGATAATTGTTATTCCAAACCTTATCGCAGCTGAGTTGCTGTGTCCATGGAAAATGGTTTTTACGTTCTTGGCTTTACTGTTTGGAGTAAAAACACACTGTGCCAGCAGTATCATGAACTCCAAACCAAGTCTGAATACAGAAATGTTTTGAAATAACCGACTAAAAGATTTTACAAAATGGGAGGATAAAAATGTAACTCATAAGATGTACTTGAGTTGTCACACATTTTTCTTACGTTGTCAATATCATAAACCTTCATCTCATGTTCATTGTTATTATGAGGTTCAGGTACATATACTTTATCAATGAATACAATAGTAGGTCGAGGTCCGAAGTATTCATCGTAGTTGAAGTCTCCGACTTTTTCAAAGTTTATCAAATATCTAAACAAAGCAATGATCTCACTGTAATCTTTTGTGGCAACGACAAATGACAGTTTGCGTCAAACTTTCTTTCTATCTGAAGTATATTGGGAGCAGATCAATCTATCCCACGAATAACTGAACGTTATTAGCAATCTTGGAGTCAGGATTAAATTACAAAAATCAGGTGATCTGCTATGGGGAATCTTTATGGGTATAAAAGTTTACGACAGCATGTTTTTGTATTTCACTAGTTTTGTACTACCATTTTTTTCAAAATAATTATACACAGCACATTAACACACAATTACTTAGCTGCGTTCACAATATTTGAAGGCTTTAGCTACAGGTTCCATTGTGGATATTTGGATCAAGTAAATTTACCTTTGGTCCATAACCATTCCTGGATATTGGCGCTTGTTCCAATATATTTGCTTTAAGTAAAGGATTCTTCTATCTGTACTTGTTTTAAAATTTACTCCTTGCCACGCCTGCAATAGAAAGAAAACTAAATAAAGCTTCATAGCTGGTGGCAGCAATTTGCCATGACTGTGCTTGAGAGCAGGATTGCTTATTGGCCGTGACAACTAGAGTATAGAGCAGGGGTCGGAACCTTTTTGGCTAAGGGAGCCACGAACGCTACATATTTTCAATTGTATTTTCGTGAGAGCCAGATAACGCAACTTCTGAATTTACTAAAAACTAACGTGTACTTTTTTCTGTGTTTACTCAAAACCTACAATGTCTGAATTTACAGTTAATGCGACTTGTGATGCTACATGTTGTTGCTGGTGGCCTTGAAGTCTTGTAGATACTTGATTAGGTTTAGTTTCATAGAGACGTTGACGCTTACATCCGATAAACAAGATCGTAGGTTTGCCTTGATATTTTTGAAGTGTGAGAATGACTGCTCACATGCATACGTGGAGCCAAATATGGCCAATCTAGCAATACACACTCTGCAGTGTGTGATATGTGACAGGAAGCTTGTTTCAAGTTTTGACAATCAACTGGTCTACAGGCTGGAGTTTTATATTTTTTTCCACTTGTGTTTGATCGCGAGCTCTGCTTGCTGTCATGCAAGTATTTCCTAATGTTCATTTAGTGACTTGAACTTGTTTACCAATACATCTGAAACCTTCAGGTCAGCAACTTCTAACTCAAAATTTCTGATGGAAACACCAGTGATATAACTCAAGTCGACTTCGTTCACAGCACACTCCTGTGGTTGATTGATGAACTAAAAAAGACTAGTGCGCTCACGAAATTCTTCAAAGCGCACTTTGAATGACTGCAGGAGATTAGATGTGAAGCCAACTGGCTGTTGGAGATCAAAATATTGAGTGGGATTACTTGCAGTGAATGCATCTTTAAATTTTTTCAATCTTTCAAAATGTAACAGAAGATTTGCTTCAAGATTCAAATCCAGCTTGTTTGCAAATGCAAATAAAGTTTGTTGAAGGGATAAGATTGTATTTCCAATGCCTTGCATTTTCATATTGAACTGATTTAGATGTTCAGTCATGTCCACAAGAGAGTAAAACTTCCGGAGCCAGTGAGGATTGGTTAGCTCGGGATGCTCAACGTTTTTTTATTTCAAGAAAAGTCCGTATTTCACTTAAGCATGCTGCAAAACGGCTGAGCACCTTCCCTCTTGACAACCAACGCACATTGCTGTGCAAAAGCAGACCGGGATAATTATTCGCAACTTCATCCGTCAGTGTTTTAAACTGGCGATCATTTAAAGCTCGGACAACAATTAAATTGATCACAGAAGTGACCACATCCACCACTTTACCAAACTGTTTGCCACACAATTGAGCGCAAAGCGCTTCTTGATGCAGAATACAATGAAAACTTATGATAAGTCTATTTTCATGTTCACAAAGAAGCGCTACAAACCTTTGTTTTTGCGATCATACAGGGAGCTCCGTCAGTGCATACTGAAACAAGCTGATCCTTTGGCAGATTTTTTTCTTCATCGAACTCAATGAAAGACCTAAATAAATCTTCCCCTCTTGTTGTTCCTTCCATTGGCAGAACAGCAAGACTTTCCTCGCGCAGTGTGTCACCGACAACATAACTTGTGTAAATATTGTTACAATATTTGGCAACATTTAATGCTTTAAATCTAGTTTTTGCGTAGCCAATCTGTGATTCGAACCCGCGTTGTGTCGTCGTTATGTTTGTTTCTCTCGAGGTATCGTCTTTTATTGATTAGTCGTTGGATTGGCGAGGTTGACCCTCGAGCGACGCAGTAGTAACTGCCTTGTTAACACACCTTTACACTATTCTCAAGTAGACACGTTGCAAGAAGGATTACGTTGTTTGTAAAACCTGCACGTTTGAGTAGAAGTCAAAGGACTATCAAAGAAAGCTCGTAGATCCCAACGTAGAGAAAAGTTGGTTGAGCTGTTCCTTTGTCGATTTGTTATTGTGTTGGAGCTGTAGGAAAGAAGAAAGTACTTGGGAGTCAAAATAGTTTGAAACCGCTACGCCGCTACAACGCTAACTACGCTAAACTGCTACACAACTAACAACGCCAACGTCGCCGAAGCCAATCCATCTGTTTTTTTTTTCATATCTCCTTATCATTTTCATTGTTTCCATTTTTCAATTTTGCGTATTACCAATAAAAATTTATCAAAGAATTTATTCAAGAAAGTCAGACAATAACAGCGTGACGAGAGGAAAAGCGCGTTTCATCTATTTACAACTTCAGCTTCACTGCAATCTGTCTCTGGTTCGGAGACTACCCCAAGGGTCTCTGCTCCACGAACCCGTTACAACTTGCAATTACACTGAACTGGGATAAATGGCTTACGTATGTAGACTCATCCAAAGCGAGAGAAAATAATACCGCTGCATTAATGTCCTTTAATTGTGTTTCCTCCACTTAATTTGCCATCGTGATGGTGCGATCGTAAACTGTTCTTGGTGACAGAGGCATATCTTTAATTCTTTTGATTATTTTATCTTTATTTGAAAAGTCCTCAAAATCTCATTAGCCACATCAAGCATTTGGCATACTGGCCATCCGTGAATGGTTTTCCGTTCTTCACTATTGCTAAAGAAGCAGCGAAGCTAGCCGAATTGCAGTCATCTTCCTGGGTCCATGCACGAAGTTGCTGCTGACTCGCTTTCACTTCGCGTAGTAGTTCCAGGCATGCCTTCTTCCTGCTGTCCCCCTCTGGATATTTAGATGCAAATGTTGCATGGCATGTGTCAAATGCCGCTTTACATTCGACCGTTTCATCAACGAAATTTGAGCACTGCACATAGACACATCGCAGAACCTGTTTTCTCCACAAAGACAAACTTTTTTGTCTATTCATGCTTAAATGTACGATACTCATCGTCTTTCTTTAAGGCATCTCTGTAGTGCTCTAAAAATTAGCTTTGCTAGTCTAAAAACATATCAAATATTTACAAATATTTGATTCCTCAGTATTGCTAAGTAAGTAACTCTCTCAATAACAATTCGATTTACAAAAAGTACACCAGTTAACTTCGCTCCGTTACAGAACGAAACTTCTAGTAAGTTTCAATTGAAAAATCTTGGTAAACAAGTTTAAACGACCAAAATAACTTACGTAATAAAAATTATAGATTATTTTGATTCATCGTAACAATTGTCGAATTTAACGAATAAACAAAAACAAATGTCAGTTTTAGTGTTGCCAGATTGGCAGTTTTCCGCCAAATTAAGCTAATTTTTTGGATAATTTGGCTATAAAAGAGTTTGAGATCTGGCAACAATCAGATTAGATTTATCTGGGAGCCAGATGCCGTCACCAAGAGAGCCACATCTGGCTCGCGAGCCATAGGTTCCCGGCTCCTGGTATAGAGCATGATCGTGTAAAAAGATTAGAAATGTCAACTTTTTCTTGAGCGTTTGGCAAAATCTGTAGTAGTTGAATTTAAAAATGTGCGTTTTGAGTAAAACAAAGCCAAAATTCAAGCCATACCTTCACCTTCCCTCGACCCTGTTTTTTGGAGAACATCTTTTGGGCCAGATAAGGACCTTCCTCAGAGCGACTCAAATTTCATTTGTAAGAATTTGGATCTCATGACACGGAACCAAAAATTTGCTTAAACTAAAAATTAGGTGGGATCTAAACTTAAATCCTCTAGTCTTCTCTTTGCCCTTGCACCGAGCTAAGCTACTGTAAACCAAAATTGGCTGAATATCATACTGTAAAAATACGAAAAATGCTCTACTTAAATCTAGCAAGCAGGTTTTCTTACAATACTTAACTTACTTCTATTTCCGCTATTGGCATTTCGTAAACCAATGCAAACCACCAGCCATTCAATTCCACTTGAACAGGTATTTTGAAATGACCAATGTATCCAGCATGAGTTACGTTCTGCCAACCATCTCCTTCAATCTGCACCCAAAGTTAGTGAGCATTTCCCTTATTTTTTGCGAGCAGAAAAGAATTTTGCAATAAAGCATGCTGTGGTTGTACAAACAACAGCTGTTCAAGTCCGCTTTTGTGTTGCTACTATTTCTGCTAGCAATGCATGTAAGTTTTAAAAAGGAATATTTTAGAAAACTCACAACTGGAACGAGCAGGGGAGGATGGGGCTTCAGACTAAAGCTTGTTACTTAGTTTCAATAAAGTGTATTGGGCCATACGCAGCGAGATCCATCATTAAAGTGATTTTTTTAGTTTCAAAAATTATTTTCTTTTGAGATGGCTCAATTTTATGAGCTCTTCAAAACCTTAATAATTTTGCTAAAAAATGTCACCAAAATTCAGCCTTCTTCTCTTTGCAGAAACCCAATTAGACCTGTGACGTTATCATTCGCCAACACAGTTTTGTTGGAAAGCACAAAAAGTATTTTTTTCAAAGCTTTCTATACTCTTGACACACAAAGATTATTCAAAGACCTCTCTTTCAATGGGTTCCATGCTAACAGCATGGCTCGTTGGGCTGTGCGTGAGACTTGTTATCAAATGGCTATGACTCGAGCGCTTAGAGCATTATAACGCAGCTTCATCACCGAGAGGGATTTGGTGATTGCTTTCCATCTCACATTTCGTGATTGAACCCTTTTACTAAAGATGGGTCTTAAGCATGGCCTTGCGTTTAAATGATCAATTAAAAATATCAGGAACTTACAAAAAATACCGGTCGCGTCAATCCTTGTGAGACAGGTATCACACAACAAATTCCAAATACCAGTATGTTCACAATTCGAATCATATTCCACTTGAATTTGAACCGCTATCTTACGAACAGTAAATATGCATCATTGACTGAAAAAACGAAAATAAATGTTTAACATTAAGGCGATCACGGACTCTGAAAATCTTTTAAAACCCCCAGGTTGGGACTAGCCCGTCACCTTAATTAGTAGAAGAACAACCGGAGTACTTCTAAGATACTCCGAAGAACAATATAATAAATTGCAGCGTCGACACGGCAGCTAAAATCTGTAAGAGGTCACTTTGCAATTGCATAGTAGTGAGTTTCATGCCTGTGTGGTGCCTTCAGTAAAAACAACTTTTGAAGAAGTAAGCAGCTCCGAAGTTGGTACAAATACAAACTATTTTTTGCTTAACCTACGAATGAATCGTAAAGATACGTACATAGTTCTTCGGAGTAGCTTAGAAGTACTCCGGTTGTTCTTCCACTAACTAAGGTGACGGGCTGGTCCCAACCTGGGGGTTTTAAAAATCTTCAGAGTCCGTGATTACCTTAAAGTTAAACATTTATTTTCGTTTTTTCTTCAATGTGTTGTACCATTAACAATCATAAAGTATTGATAGAATTGGTACAAGTAAATTATTTATGGAGGTTATTTTAACATCAATCCTTTTGCTAAGTGTTTAAAATTCTCGTTGTACCCTCTTGCCATTAAAGCATGATAGGATTGCAAGCCTACAAGTTTATCTATTCGTGAACATAATTAAAAGAAAGGGGAAATTTTCTACCCACAGGCAAAAATTTTCGCCACTTAAAGTGTTATCTGTTGATGATGTTGCTTTTTGCAGGACCAGAAGATGATTGTCTTTTTTGCTGCGCTTTTTTTGTCAATTTTCAAATGACGCTATTGGTTTTTGCCTGAGCAATTCACTAATTTTTATTGGTGCGATTGTGGGGCTTGTGTTCTTTCGATTCTACTTAAACTTTAGATTTTATTTGTCATTATAAAAAAACCAAAGTATTAAATAAGTTATTTGAATGAAATCAATCATATGTCGCCGTCAAAGACATTTTGTGAAACTCAACAAAAAAATTCGTGAAAAACCAAAAGTTCTATGTCATGATTTATTTGCAATTGCTTAGAATGTGTGAAATTTCTGGAAAAATTTGGCATAACCCGAACACTTTTTGTGGTTACGCCCCTGGCAACTGTTTAATGTCATTTTCAATGTTAAGTTTCATTGCGGCATTCATAACCACATTACAACTTTTACAGCACATGATAATCAACTTTGCTACAGTAATTGAGTAGCATAGGATAAGAATTAATAATAAGATAATTGGGTTTGAAGTAAAATTTAGGTAGAGGTTCACTAAAGCGATAATTCATTCGAAGAGATTTGTGACAGCAAAAAGTTTGGAAACCACTAGATTAAAATATATGTTCTACAGTCTACCCAAAAAAAGAGATTTTGATTGTAGTAAGATATTTTCAAGTGCTTTACTTTCTGCTTTCTCAAACCACTATCAACAACATAATATAGATCCTCGCAACCTCAAACTTCCTCATATGCCGCTGATTAGTCTAAACTGCCGTTTAACTTTTTGTATTGCTTGGTAATTGACAACAGAACATATTTCGAGCTTGGGAAAACTTTTGCCCTAGGCAATTATAACTGGACAAACAAGATTTTTTTCTATAGGCTTCTTTTGTTTGAATAAATTTGTTTAAAACAAAAATCATTGTTGTAACGTTTATTTTTAAGATACCTTTCTAACGTTTTAAGCTTAAAGACATAATCATATTACAACTAAATATCAATTATAGGTATCTAATTATGCTACATGTATTACAGGAGCATAATAAGCAGGCTAAGGCAATTTAAACTCTAAAGAGATGTTCTGAACGTTAATACCTTTCCATGCGCATTGAGATGCCAAAACCAACCTTGATGGTACAGGGTTTCAAACTGAGAAAAAAGACCGTTGATACTTCTATTTTTAATTCGACAAAATTAAGACAAGTAGTAAGTGTAGAAATTTTTCTTAAATTGATGCTTTGGATACGGCTTAAAGTATAGTCCTACCCACTAGTGATTTAGCCGTGGAAGAAGAAAAGGTGGCGGGGAATGCGAGAGACATCGCTTTCACCATATCAAAATTTAATCTTAAAACGATAGTAGTTATCAACAACATCAACTAAACAGAAAGTTCAACTCTCCGCCCTATGCGTCGCCTCGTCACTTTTTCAGCTCAATATACTACGGATCACGTGAGACATCTTGTGATAAAAATTTTGTCGTTTTCATCGCTTGTGATCTAATGATATCAGCATTCTTGACGACGTGGTCAGGATAGAACATCGTTATTAAATCATTTTGATTGAATGACCCTATGTTACACTTCAATTACCTACAGAGAAAATTACTTTATAACTGTCGCTGTTAATTAAGGCCTCCTTTGGTCAAAGTTGACCATCGATTAATTGGCATCCTTTGCAAGAAGAAAAAGAATATGCAAAGATTTAAGTAGTGGTTGTGCAGGAGCATCGCACGTGTAACTGTGGAGCTCTATTTGGGAAAGAAATTGTTCGCCCCACAAAACTCATTGAAAATTTACTGCGATTGCATTTGTGACTTCATGTTGGGTGGCGGGGCAGTTAAAGCACAAGCGACGTGTTTCAGCTGTAAGCTTGAGCCACCTGGCCTCAAGGGCCCACGATGTGTTCGAGCACATTTGTTTGGCTCTCCATAGGATTCAATCGCGAGCCACCTCGATCTTAGAACTCAACATCTACCTTCACACTTGTTAATTCTCCTTCCATTACGTCTCAAAAATCCAGCAGAGAATGACCAATTGGGCGCCTGCTCTCTGATCAAGTTCTCCGCGTAATTTGTCTTTTCATATGCGACCTCCGCGGAGGAGCAGCAGTTTGGGCGTTCACTCCACAGTAGGTAAATCCGGATTTAATTCCTTTGTTAAATCACATTAAAGTCTTAAAAATCGATATGCAACGCTATCCTGCTGGACGCTCGGCTCGAAAGAATTTGTGCGGAGAAAAATCCGGACAATTTGCTTGGGGTGTCCTTTGGTCAGGCGACCATCCGTACCTTTATCTTTGCTAACTTGTAGCTTGCAAAGCGAACAACAAAAAAAAGCGCTCATCGTTATTGCTTGAGGGAGAATTGGAATGGAGAGACATTTGTTTAAAGAAGCGGCAGGGGTAACTCAGTTTCTTCTTTGAAATTTCCTATCGCTTTCACTTCATTATTTTTTGTTTTTTATCTCGTTTGGAGTTTCCAAATAAAACCTCGCAAGGGACTCGATAAAAGTTGGAGACATCTAGTGGCTATGCACATTCGCCAATAATGCTTTTTTTCCTGATTCATTGCGTTTCAAGAAATCGATTGCACATGAACCAAAGGCGGAGCCAGAAACTTCAAATAAGTGATTTTATTATGGAAGAAGCGCACCAAGTTGTGAAAATTGCTTGTGCAGAAAAAACATAAGCTTTTTGTTACTGTTTACACAATTGCCCGATTGGTGAAGCCGGCTTGGCCGGCTGATCCGACATTCTCAATCCCAAGGGGAGTGGTAGGGGCCCTGCCGGCGATGCCAACATAAACTATAAAGCTAGAATTTCTTCTTTTGCCTATATGCTGCCTAATAATGTATCTATTCTATAAAGCAATGTAGTAAAATTCTATGTTTAAGAAAATATAAAAATAAAACCGTTGACCGAACAATTTGTAAAACTGAATTTAGAGAGAATATTTTGTCGGAAAACAACTTGACATGATGGGTGTCTACTACAATATGGTGAATGACTTGGGGAACACATAGCCGCTTTTCTAGCTATGCTGGTAGCAAGACAAATAAAGCAGCCAAAGAACGTGATGTCACAAATGGAAATATAAAAGGGGCCGCACCAAATGATAAAATAGACTTACCACTCATACGTTATTACTGCAATTGTGAAAACAACCACAGTTTGGTAAAAAGGTTCACACCGACATAAACCACAAACATTATATTGTAAACAATTTAGTGTGTATTGCAAACAATGTACCCAACCCAATTTGACGAGACCATTCCTGGACGCGTTTCGTCCTCTTGGACTCCTCAGCAGGGCCTGTCCCGTCCCCCAAACCAAACCCTTCATTTGCAATAACATAAACTCGTTTTCTCCATATGCAGAAGCAAACATGCGTCGGACAAGCGATGCAAGCATGTTCATGGCAGATGGTGAACCTAATGGAGACACTCGGGCTTTTGCTGCAAAATGAGGCTCGCAGAATCCACTGCGATCCACAGACTAAGTCACCTCAAAGCAACACCTTGCTGCCAAGAGCGCCCTCACCTTTTGTTACGGGAGAATCCACTCCAACGACCCCACGCAGGTGGAATGATTAATTAGATAACGTTATGCAAGGTTAGTTGGTGGTAGGAAGGTTCACACCGACATAAACCACAAACATTATATTGAAAACAATTTAGTGTGTATTGCAAACAATGTACCCAACCCAATTTGACGAGACCATCCCTGGACGCGTTTCGTCCTCTTGGACTCCTCAGCAGGGCCTGTCCCGTCCCCCAAACCAAACCCTTCATTTGCAATAACATAAACTCGTTTTCTCCATATGCAGAAGCAAACATGCGTCGGACAAGCGATGCAAGCATGTTCATGGCAGATGGTGAACCTAATGGAGACACTCGGGCTTTTGCTGCAAAATGAGGCTCGCAGAATCCACTGCGATCCACAGACTAAGTCACCTCAAAGCAACACCTTGCTGCCAAGAGCGCCCTCACCTTTTGTTACGGGAGAATCCACTCCAACGACCCCACGCAGGTGGAATGATTAATTAGATAACGTTATGCAAGGTTAGTTGGTGGTAGGAAGGTTCACACCGACATAAACCACAAACATTATATTGAAAACAATTTAGTGTGTATTGCAAACAATGTACCCAACCCAATTTGACGAGACCATCCCAGGACGCGTTTCGTCCTCTTGGACTCCTCAGCAGGGCCTGTCCCGTCCCCCAAACCAAACCCTTCATTTGCAATAACATAAACTCGTTTTCTCCATATGCAGAAGCAAACATGCGTCGGACAAGCGATGCAAGCATGTTCATGGCAGATGGTGAACCTAGCTTGCATCATGAACATCTGCCATGAACATGCTTGCATCGCTTGTCCGACGCATGTTTGCTTCTGCATATGGAGAAAACGAGTTTATGTTATTGCAAATGAAGGGTTTGGTTTGGGGGACGGGACAGGCCCTGCTGAGGAGTCCAAGAGGACAAAATGCGTCCAGGGATGGTCTCGTCAAATTGGGTTGGGTACATTGTTTGCAATACACACTAAATTGTTTACAATATAATGTTTGTGGTTTATGTCGGTGTGAACCTTCCTACCACCAACTAACCTTGCATAACGTTATCTAATTAACCACAGTTTGGTGGCCACCATCAATTTCGACTCTGCTTCAGTTTCCACCCCCTTACATTTTTTAAAAGTATAAATGATAGTTCATGACAACATTCTTTCTTTATGAGCGTTACCAACCTTGATTCATAGAACAAGATATTCACCGTTAGGTATACAGGAATTATGGAACTGCTTAAAAAAACACTAACTTTCCGTTACAGATCAAACAAGACCCAATGGGAGAAGCCGCCGCAGCCAGGTGAACTGAAACGTCTGACCCCGGCGTTACTGATGGGAACGCTGCGGCCGACGCCGGCAGAGCCGGCTAGTTTCATATATCAGTGCATTTGTGTGTGCGGCTATCATTCATCATCATTGTGCCGTGTGTCTACGCAGGGTTAAATGCTTTTCCTCAAAAGTTGCTGTACCAGCATTTGTCTCACTACTTAATAACATAGCAAATAAATATTCTCGAAATACACAAGAAGCATATTTTTAAAAAGTTGCGTCTAGCAGACGTCTGGAAATCTTTTGCGGTGAATATAAATTGAAGTCTTACTGAATTGTTGTCGTAACCAGAAAATAGCATTCACACACGCATGGACCTGATTTTTCACAAACTTTGGGTATTCTAAAAGAGAAAGATTAATCACTATTGGGTTATTTTGAACTACGTTTTTTAATTTTTTTGATAAATATTGCATTTTAAGTTACATACAATTGATCTAGCTGCAACTTACAAACATGTACAAGCTTCATTTCTCAAAAATAGCTAAATATAGCAATCATATAGGAGAATTCGGGAGTCAAGTTTCTTGTCACCCCCTTAGCTACGCCAATGTTGCAATCAATTTTCCAATTATTCACTATATCTAAACACAGTACAAACCACCGGAAATGACCTGAATCACGGCTATAACAAACTGAGCAATGATTCACAGTTATTGTAAATTCACTTGCAACCCTATTATGCTCCTAGGCCGACTAAAAGAATGAGATAATAATAAAAACATTAGAATGAATGCAACGACTGGATTAAAGAAAAATAAAAAAATTGTGGAGGTCATTTATAATAGCTGACTTTGGCACGTGAATCACGTTAGTGAGAAATGCACTGAGCTTGAATTTAACTGCTTGAGTTACTCTTTTATTTCAAAACACTGGGTTTAGAGAGAGCAGGTTGATACGAGTAAGCATGAAATGAGAGGTAAAGTTGTTGTATTGTAGAACAAAGCGTGTTTGAGAAAGAGTTGAGAGAGAAATGGTTAACCGCAAAAAAAGCATAAAACTATTTCCTTTTGCGTTGTGTTTTTGATACGAATCTGCGCAAATTGATCTCCGCTAGTTATGAGTCGGAGCAGGATGGTATTTAGGAAATGGGTTCTCAGTAGGAAAGTTGAATCCACAGAAGTTTTGAAACCTATACAAAGTTTAAGGACGCTTAATGCAAGAGCGTGCAAAACTCTAACATATTGAAGTTTATTCGTATTTCGAAAAGAAGTCGCACCTTGTTTTCTTCTCTAATTAAATGTTTGCTGGGAGCACGTGGCAACCACTCTCTCATAAAGCATTGACCACAAAACTCACAAAAAGTAACGGTTTTGTGATATTTTTTTCGACGATCTCAACCAAACGGCACGTAAAATTATTTCCCACAAGTATCTATCAAACCCCAAAATACCAGAGCCGGTTGTAAATACTATTACTTTATCGAACAAAATGATAAATACAAGAGTACTAAAATAAACCGAAGGCTTTTCCAGAGACTTTTTCAAATTAACAACTGTAACATCTGAAAATAGCTAAAAGATTATTGCAAACATAAAGATTAGATGTTGATATGAAAAATTGCTATGAGAATATTTGCGATAGTGGAGAGAAAGCTTTAGTCTTTTCTTTTTAAATTTACTATTGTATTGTCTAATCACTGGGCGTACTAACGTGAAACTTGGTACTGTTGATCCGCTCCGGAGTAAATGTCATAGGAGGCTAAAGACGTTGTGATGACCCCGTAATATGTTTTATCTACCGCATCTCTTGAAAGAGGAAAACTATTTTATTCAAATGAAAGCCAGGATCTGATTCATGAACATGAATAGGGGATAACATGACGTCATATTAACGTTAGATTGCATATTTTTTTCTTAATTATTCTTAAAAAGTACTGACCGCAGAAACTTGTTTGAAAGCTTTTACGGGAGATATTAAAACTTTACTACCAACAAAAATATTACAACAATTTAAGCGGTATTGGCGACGCAACAAGCGATTTTTTTTAACCATACCTTTTTTACGTATTTTCTTGAATGCTGCATCTATTGCTTTGTTTCGTCATAATGCGTAAAGACATCAAAATGCTATCAGCGAAAGGACGACAGAGTTTTTAAAGCCCATTACTATTAAAGCAGAGCGGTATTACCAGAGCTAGAGCTCGGCCAAAATCTTCGATACTGAGATCGAGACGAGGCATTGACGTTGCGAGACCGAAACAAGACCGAGACTTTTAACAAAAAGTCCAGACGAGACCGAACTTGAATGTGCCGAGACCAAGACGAGACATGAGACTTCTGAAACTAAACGTGTACAAAATATTGCAAATATTTTTAACACTAAATTTTGGGAATTGCGATGAATTTCCGAACACGTTGCAATATACCGGACTATGAGCTATTTATTTAATAAGGAACAAGCTATTTAATAAGGAACAAGTGCAAGCTTGCTTCTTGCCACCTTTATCTCCATTTATCTACACATGCATGAAAATAATTCAATACCGCGACACACGCGTTAAGCTGTTCTTTTCAGTATAAGTTAATATCAGTGAGAGTTTTACGGTAAAGCAAAACTGTCGAAAATTTGGCTCATTTTATTCAATTTTGAAACGAACATTTCAAGGTGCCGAGACAAGACCGAGACTTTGAAAAATAGGGTCTGGAGGCGGACACATGTCTCGAGGCCTGCAGATCTGGGTACTACTGTGGTTCAAAAGAAAGGCGACCAATTCAGGCAGTATTTGAAGAAAACAAGCCATGAAGAGCTAATGGTGATTTCATGGCAAAAAAATATAATTTGTAAAGGAGCAGAAACAGAATATGTTCAAGGCTGTAAATTTTATCAATCAGTTGTTAAACATCTCTTGTAGTGTTAGGCCAAGATTAATTTTTGTGGAGGTGCATTTTGATCTAAGAACAATTGGCCTAAAAAGAGTTAATTGAAAAAGAGCGCATCTAATAAGAAAATTTTTGATATTCCAAACAGCAAATTTGGCGTCCTAAAAGATCAATAAAATGGCTTTGACTGCAATTTATAACTAATTATTGACCAATGAATCGAAGATTTCTGTTTTTTGACAATAATACTTTAAGAAGAGATTAATGAAATCCAAAGTTTGAATGGAAATTAAAAGAAAACCATAAGCCATATAAGGAGAAACAGTTTTGCAATTTTGCTTGAGACCAGTATATCAAGCTACCGAATTTGGAAGTAAAAATTAAAAAGAAGTTGTGACTCCTTTTGCCTTTTTATTAAGCCTATGGAAGAAGCAGGACACGCAGTCGTAAGAAACTTGAAAAAGTTTACGGGTAAATCAAATGAAAACAACAACCCTGTGTGAAGTCACATCGTGTTTGATCGAAACGTTTTTTCCATTTTAATTTAAGTTAAATTCATTAGCTTCACATAGTTCAGAGTAAAATGCTTGTTAGGAGGCAAGATTCCTTTTGCCCCATTCGGTGTGCCTATGCAGGAAACAAAACTAGGACTGGTGCTTTCATAGGGTCAGTTAGACAACCGCTAAAGGCACTGCTTTCATTAAAAGCAAAATCAGATTTAGTACAAAACGCTTTAGTAACCTGTGTCTCTGTTTCGGTGACGAAAGGAAATCACTTAACTTTACCAATGACAAACGTATGAGATTGGGTAAAGTCAGTAATTTAATTTCCCCACGTTTACGGTTGAGGTAGTGGGGCATAAAATAGTCTTTTGTCACTGGCCACGCGGTTGGTGGTGTGCTGCATCCAAAAACTGAATAAGCCTTTACACAAATCATGCCTATTGTTTTTAAAGTGGGTTCTGTGAGAGATCTTCCGAGTCTCGGCAAGCTGTCTTTTTTTTATGGTAGTAAAAAAATTGCTCTCAATAATGTAAACGTATTTCGTTTTTGTTTGTGTCATGAACAAGATTTTGAAAGCTCCTCAAAAAGCTGATTATTCTCTCAAGGCTCCATGACATCTTTAACTGTGAGAAGCGCTATTCAAGCCTTTTGACAGTTCGACAGTACAATGTTGAAATCTAAAGAGTTGGGCGATTTAAGGTTGATAAAGTTACTTTTTTTGCTTGTACAGAATGATAATACAAGTGTAGAAACAAAATTTCTCTTTCGCAGGGTTATTGTTAACGAAGTTATATACAGGGTGGGCCATAAGTTTCCATACATAGGCAAAATAAACATTTTATGTTGAAAAACCATTTTTATTTATATAATGTGCTCTATATGATTCCCATTGTTTTCAAAGCACATATTAACCCGTGTTTCCCACTGTTGATGAACACGCATCAGCACATTTGAAGGTATGCTTCTAATGGCGTCGGTGATTCGCTCTTTTAGGTGATTTATGTCTTGTATCTTTAACTGATGCACCATAAACTTCAAATGCCCCCAAAGATAGAAATCAAGAGGGGAGAGATTTGGAGATCTTGGAGGCCACTCTACAGGACCACGCCGACCAATCTAAGCATCCGGAAACTGCTGATCCAAAAACCGACGCACTTGAGGTGGAGCTCCATCTTGCTGGTGGAGCTCCATCTTGCTGGAAGTAAACTGGGTAGTCACCTTCCTCGTTTAGCAGGGAAGGGAGAATTTCTTCTTGCAACATATTAAGATACTTTCCTGCATTAAGGTTTTCACTGAACAAAAAGTGGTCCAATAATTCTGTCTCCCCATATCCCGGCCCACACCATCAATTTGCCGGCACCTTGCATCTTCGTCGGACTCAGCCATTTAGGATTCTCATTACTCCAATAACGTAGATTTTGCCGATTAACCTCTCCATTGACGTAAAAATTTGCTTCATCAGTAAACAAAATCTTAGTAGAAAAGTTTGGATCCTCGTTCACATTACTTAATGCCCATTCACAGAACTTCATGCGTCTATCCGGGTCATCTTCACTCAAATGGTGTGCCATATGCAATTTGTATGGATGCCATTTGTTTGCTTTTAAAATGCGCCTGATACTCGACCTGCTGACATCACTTTCTGCAGACAACCGTCGCGTGCTTTTTCTGGGACTCTGTACAAGCGCTGTAAGTATCGTAGCTGTTGTGTTTTCATCGGTGGCCGTACGTCTTGGACCACTTCTTGGTTGATCTGCAACATTTCCAGTTTTCTTAAACTTGCTAATAAGTTTAGCCACAGTGTCATGTGTGATGTTCGTTCCATGTTTTCTGTTGAAGTTCAGTGCAACCATGCGACTGCTTCCCGATCCAGCCATCAGTATAATTTCAATTCGTTGCTCTTTCGTCAAACGCATCTTCTAGGGTATGTGGAAAACAAAAAAAATACACTATGTATGTATTATAACAAAAACAAATACATTATATATCTGGAAAACAAAAAAAAATACAATATGTATGGAAACTTATGGCCCACCCTGTAGTTACAATAAGTTACTTTTCCTGATTTTAGGTCATTTTTTAATTGTTTGGTCAATTTCTATTTTCATATGATTTTTGGAATAATTCTCCTAGATATTTTTTACTTGAATCCAGAAAAAATGATTGTTTAACATGTCTTATGCTTTCAAAGAAAAATTTCAATGCTGTCTAAGCTACTAGCTAAAGAACGAAATTTCTTGTCACAAAACATAACAAAATCATTGTGGGTGCATTATAGTTTAAGCGCTAGTTAAACAAACTTTGGACATTTTTTAATGGATTTGCTCTATTTTTTTCTTTTGTTTATTGAATCAAATCAATGAAGCTACTTTTTAAAAAGTAAACTCACGTTTTTAAGTTTTTTAGGCTATAAAAAATTCGCCCTACTGATGAGAAAGTAATATTTTTGTTTATACAAAAGGTTTTTGAATTTATTTTTAGCAAACTAGGACTGGTCTAGCTAAGAGCTTGTGATGGAAGTTTATTTTGGCTATCGTCATCATTGCATTCTTTTCTGTTCATAGTATTGATTGAGAAATAAATTGGCACAAACCCTGATAAAATCGATTTTTTTTCTCTGTTGATTAATTTTTTTCAATTAGATATTCTTTGTTTTTAAATAATGACTGCATCTAAATCCCAAATCTGTTTATCTGCTAATCAGTATCGCAAGGGAAAAGCAGAGAGGGAGAAAGAGAGAAACAGAGGGAGAAAGAGAGAGACAGAGGGAGAAAGAAAGAAAAAATTGGCTAAACAATGTGAGGCTATGTTACAATTTTTGGTAGCAATCAGCATGACAATGGAGTGCAGAAAGCTAATGATAGTCAAATCATTTTTGATTTGAACGATAAAATGATAAAAACGATACGATGAAAGAGCAAGAATGTACAGAAATGGTCCAGCAGCTTCAAACATAAACAAGAACAAATAGTATTGAATAAAAAGCGATGATAAGCAAGCCATTAATTAAGTGTCGGATCTCGTCTCCAGTGAAAAGACGTCGATAATGCAGAATAGATCCATAGTTAAGCAGGAAAGCGTTTTGGAGTGAGATGTTACCCCACAGAATCAGCCCAACAGTTAAAATAATCGAAAAAAGAAATGAAGAATTGAGTAAAAAACCCCTGCTGACTGAAGTAATGACTTTATCAATGCCTGTCGAGAAAGAGAGCCATATGGGAAATGGGTGCGATCAAGGGTGTCAGCTTGCGACGCCTTTGCAGTCTCAAAACAAAGTGCCGGCGCGTCGCGCTCCCCATTTGAGAATCTCCGCCTTCAGATGATGCCTAATTTCGCACGTGCAATTCTTGTTATTCCCCCTCTAGATAAAAGCCCTTGGTTTATAACAGCACGCAAATATAGCCAATAACCCCAAGGTAAATTTTTGCCTTCTGAGTAGCTCTGCAATGAAAACTTTATTTTGGCAATAAACTTACAACAAAATGAGAAACAATCTTTCGGTCGATCTGAGTCTATGATTGATGCAGACCTATAATTAAAAAAGGTAGGACGTTACTATGAATAGACCTAAACATTTTAAAATCCCAATTCGGTCGACTAACTAAACGCAAAAAAACAACAGTTCTTGGCTCCGTGAGCAAACTAAAGAAAAGAAGTTCCTAAAGTTGATGCAGTGATAAAGGATCAGCTACTACGGCGTACATTTTTCCATCGCATACAGCACTGACAAACAACAAAACGAAAAAGACCATATTGGTATATCTACTTACTTTAAAGCACGAAACGGTCTTCGTCAACCTAGCACACAAAAAATGTTATTTTAAACTGTGATGGAATATATTTTTCAAAAGTGGTTGTCAATATTTCGGTCAAATGGCGCGCTATCATATGTGCGAAACTGCAACAAGAAGCTTTAAAGATGATGTGAAAATGTTACAACCTACAAGTTGTTTTCAGTGAAAAGAAATACGCCGATAAAACTGATCGCAGCCATCTTTCTAAGCAGTGAAAATTTGCCGTCTTTTTAGTGTTAATTTCTATTTCGAAAATGTTTAGTTTTTTCAATATTTGTTTAAATTTGTTATTTTTGACGACTATTGATCAATGTTTAGGAGGTAAGTAAATATAAAAAGGTAAGAATTTTTACGTAACCTGTTACCTCTATTTAACTATATTCATTAACTTATAAAAAATGGAAGAACGAGTGCTAGAGTCTCTCCTCCACAGCTGATTTTAATCGTTTTCTCCTCGATTAGTAGCCTTGTTGTTGGCCATGAAGGCCGATTTTCTGCAACCTTACCATTTCCTCCTCACCCAGTACCCCCACGCACAATGCCCTCTGGTTAGAATCGTTGCTAACTTTATCTTACGTTGTGATGCCAACACCTGTTACTTTCTCAGGCTATTGAAGCCCATTGAATTTTCTTGAAATCATGTCTGAGTAAAGCTCAGTTCTGCAATCCTCACTTCACAATGCTCCAGTCGCTGACCGCCAAGCAGATCTTTAAATACCATGGTTACGCAAAATTAAAATTTTGATTGTATCTTTACAGTTGAGGCGACGTAATGTAGCGCTGAAACAATTGGTCTGACTGCAACTTTACTGAGACCTTGATAACTCAATACCAAATATCTAACCTACCAGCTGTAGAACCACACCACTTCAAAACAACAAGAATGATATTCACAAACAGAATTGACCTCAACTTCATTACCAACTCCAGGAACTATGTGTTTCATTTCGACTTTACGGCTTCAAAAGACGACCATCTATACGACGAACTACCAAACGCAGATACACAATAGTACTACCTAATTATTTCTCTCTCTCTCTCTCTTTCTCTCCGAAGATTTTCCATCATATATTTACTAAGCAAAAAACATTCTATGTGTTCGAGAAGGTTCTAGTACAAACCGCAGCGGAAATTACTGCGATCTTATAAGTACGAATTTGCGAAAATTTTTGCTACGCCAATATTATATCACAATCACTATCTTTTGGAAAAAAAATGTGGTAAACAAGTTGTGCTAAATATAAGCAAAAGCGATATAACATCAAAATAACAGTTTGAGAGTTGCTGAAAATTTAAATGTATAATAAGGGAATAAGGCTAGTAAGGGTCCACAAGGGAATTAGTCTACCGACTGCAAAGCGGATGCTGAAACCACCACACCATTTCTCTGGCCATTTGTTCATGCGAGTAACCTTATGACCTGCTTTGTTGTCTTTAGTCAGACTGCTTGGCCTCATTACCTGTAATGTCACACAAAGGTGCAGTAATGCCTTGTAGTGGGCGCAACGTTCCCATGGGCGCAACAAGCAAATTTCCATTTTTTTTCTACCCCAACCTTTTCGTGCTGAGAATCAAGCACAAAAGTTGTAAATAAACAAAGTTGACTCAACATTAAACTCATCCATCTAGTTAACTGTTCACAGTGTCCTAAATACAGCATTCTAATTCTATGAGCAAGTCACTGCTGAAAATATTTTCGAATGTAAAGAAAATGTTATCACAAGTGCCCCGTAGTAGGTAAATTTTTATTCCTACCACCACAAATATATGTAACATGGTGAACTCTCTTTTGATAAGTTTTTGGTCATCCAATTTGTTTCCTCACAAAAAGTATTCAAAATGGATAACAAAAAGTTTCTCTCCCTATTTCCTGAAGAAAAGATGAAGAAATCTCTATAGAGAGATTTAATATTTTTATAATAATCTCTATAAAAAGTTTTTTTTTTTATCAGATAATTATCTTTCTTCTGCTTACTTTAACTCGATATAAAACTAAATACCTAAAGAGATCTACCTGCATTTAATTATTTTGATATTATTATATTTTAGAAAGGTGGTCCTCATGGTGGTCATGGGGAAGGTGTAGCGCCACATGTGGATCAGGAGTGCAAGTTAGGAGACGAATTTGTTTCAATGATGGTAAATCGTGCAAAGGGGCTTCAATCATTGCGAAACGTTGCCAACTATTTTCATGTCCTTGTGAGTATCGTCTTTCAACCTTGGTTGTATTCCACAAAGTGGGCGTTGAGCTCATTTTTCAAAACAAGCAAACTCTTATTTTTTAAAGTTCTGCAACTGCCAGGCTTAACTTATGTTGGCTTCAAACAAATTTCCCATCATATTAAAATTGGAAGTAAAAATGAAAAGGTAAAACTCCTTGTGAAACGATTTAAAGCATTGCTTCTAACTAATTAGTTATTTAGCTTGACGCTTGAATCATCAAACACTCTCGGCACCAACACCGAGATCACTCTCTCATTAAAACGTTACTTTAATATATTTATTCAGCCTGTTCCAGATAGGCCCACCAAATTTAAAACACTTCTTGTTTTACATTAAGCTACCTTAACCGCATTTTGCCCTTTAATAATGCGATGTTCCGTGGTCATCGTTCTTTTGTGCCTTGCTATCGAAATTTTTTTATCACAAAATTTATTTTTGCTATAAAGCTTTGGAGGAAATATAGGGGGCTGAAGGTCCAAAGACTGTTTTCAGTGCCCCCAGATTATTGTCTGCCCTTTATAGGGAAAAGTACGCACTTTCAAATAAGTGATTGCCAAAAGAAATTCACTTTATTTTGCTGCTGAAAGTAGCAAAAAATCTCTTTCTTAAAAGATTTAACCTTCAAAAAATTTGCTTTTAACGTTGTTTTGACACAAAAATGCCTTTAGCCCTCAGAAATTTAAACACTATGAAAACAATCACTTTCGAAGAGGTTATTTCAAAAAAGAACTTCATCGTTGTGTTACAAAAATTCTGCTCTTTATCTTTCATAGAAAACAAAATATTTTCCCATAAAAACGGCGTTCACAAGAATTATAACCATCATCTTAAGCTACGGGTTTCAGCGTATTTGGGTAAACCTCGATTCCACTTCAGCGGACAATTCGTTGCGGATACCACAACAGCAAATAATATCCGATGTCAATACGACACAAAAAACTTTTGTCCTGTTTGCAACAAGGATTCAGTAAACTACTACAATTATCAAGTAAGTAGTCTTTTTCTGATATTCAAGGATGTTGCTTGTGCCATTGGACCACCATTACTCCATTATTCGGAGGGCATCTCTTTTTCTGGAAAGGAAAAATGATTGTTCTTTAAAAGCAAATCAAAATGCCCAAATTTCCTCTTTTTTTGTATTTGTAACAAATTTTAAATCAAACTCTGCAAACTAATTGCATAATAGACTAGCTGCTATCTAAAAACAATTGTAAAATTCACATCATGAATTTTTTGTTTTCAGAAGCAGGTTGAAAACTATTAATCAACCCCTAGACGTTGACTTCAGAAGATAGATAATGCCTTTTTAGTCACCGCCCTAATTTTGACCTCGACCTCTTTTTTTTTAGGTGTTAAGAATATGGGGTCCTTATTATGTGAGAACAAATTTAGAGAAACAACTTGATTGCTGCATCGAACAGAACTACTTTCTTCGGACCTTCTTCCCCTCAATCACCTTGACACCCCCACTCTTCTCCTTGGCTTCTCTGGCAGTCGCTTCTCTGCTGACATCTCCTTTGCTCCCTTTTCTCTGGCCCTCTCTTGCACCTGGAAGCTGGCTCAGGACTTGGGTTCTGATCATCTCCTTGTTCTTCCAACTGTCCCCCTTTCTCCACTCTTTCGTTTCCACGAAGTCCCCCTTCCTACAATTTTCAGAAGGTTCGCTGTGACGACTTTGTCTTTGACTTCGATTCTCATTGTCTTTCTGCAGAGGAATACTCCTCTCTTCCTCTTTCTTCGGCTCCAAAATCTCTTTACTTCTTTACACTAAATACGGCCAAATTTTCTATTTCTTTCGGCCGCGTCTAACGCAACCTCCAGCTTGGTTGACTCCTAAGGTAGAAGATGCAATAAGCAAAAGACGTAAGGCTTTTGCTGCCGCTTATATGAGTAATAAAGATCGTCAGGCTAATATATCTGCCTTCCGACATGTCTTGTCTGTCATCCCCAAAGCCAAAGCTGATGCATGGCATGCGACAAGCTTGTCTCTTTCATCTAAATTGGATCCCAAATTTAGTCTATTTTCTCTTTCAATCTATCTCTGGCACTTCTTCCTCATCAGCTTCCTCTCCAAACTTCCCCAATTGCTTTTTTTCCCAGGGAGTCTGCATCACTCTATGCCGACTATCCGAGATGTCACTTTTCCGTTTCCCAGGTAAAACCTTGCGTAGCAGATTAATAGGCTACATGTCCGAGCTCAGAGGGGACTCGTGCCCTGAGGAGTCCTTTTTCTCTTTTTGCTCTCCCTTTTCCCACTGAATTTCTCGAGGCTACCACAAACCTTTCTTTGCCCACCGCCACTGGCCCAGACAAAGTTGCCTATGCCATGTTAAAGCACCTCCCTCGCACTGGCATAAATTTTATTCTTCACCGTTTCAATCTCTCTTGGTCTTTAAATTTCTTTCTTTCCATCTGGAAAACATTTTCTATTATTCCTGTCCAAGAGATGGGAAAGCTTCTCAACTCTCCTGCTTCCTTCCGGCTTATCTCTCTCTTCTCCTGCGTCTTAAACCTTTTTAACTCATTATTCTATCTTGCCTACTCTTTTTTCTAGAGTCTAACTCCATTCGCTCTCTCCACCAGGCCGGTTTCTGTCCTAGACGGTCTACCCTCGATCAAAAACTTTACTTTTCTCAGTTTATTTCGAATGGGTTTGACAAACTCAGGCCAGGCTCTCGGATGATTTTTGCTACCATTGACTTCTCCAATGCTTTCGAATATGTCTGGCATCCCGATCTTTTTTATGAACTTTTTCGGCTGGCCTCCCTTCTTTCTTTGCTCGTTGGACTCAATCTTTCCTTTACGGTAGGCGCGCATGCGTGGTTTTTCAAAATTACAAAAGTCGCTCTTTTCGAGTCCGTCGAGGTGTTCCGAAAAGATCCGTTCTTGGCTCTGTACTTCTCTCTATTTTCATCCATGATCTTTCTGCTTTGCTATCTAATTCCGTTAGCTGTTATCTTAACGCTGGCTACCTGGCCATTTAGTCTTTTTCCCTCTTGGTCACTGCTGCTGTGGAAGCCACGCAAAGAGCTATGACTCCACTGGATTAATGGTCTGAGTACTGGTGTCTTCCTCTCAATCTGAGCAAATGTGAAACCTTTCTTCTCAGTCGATCTTCATTACGCTAATCTCCAACCCACCTTTTTTATTCCACTTCTCCCTTCGCTTCAATCCCACTCCAACTTTCCTTGGTCACCTTCAACTGCACTCTTTCTTTTTCTAAACGTGTATTGTCACTGAAGGCCAAATTCTTCCCTTGTCTGAAGCCCTTACGCTATATCTTTGCTTCTTCATGGGACGCCTCTAAGGAATCCCTCTTTCTATTATACAATGCTTTTTTGGCATCTTTCCACTTATTCTTCATCCGGATGATTTCCTTTTCTCAGTGTCATTAACTTTACCAAATTGGAACGCCTTCACCAAGCGGCTAGCTGCGCCATCACGGGCCGCCTCTCACTCTTCCCTATTCCACCTATCCTCACTGCCGCGCTTCTACCTCCCCTACCAGTTACCCTGACTCATTTTGCCCTGTTATCTTGTGAGCACGCCCCTCGTCTCCCAAGCTGCTTTTCTATTTCAGCTGTGGCCAGACTTGAAGTAAAGCCAAGACTTTCGAGATCCTCTTGGAGAGATTTTGCGTCCACTCATCTTGTTATGCTTTTTCCTACCTTTCCTAGGGAAATTTTCTTGCCCTCTCTTTCCTTCATAAAATTTACTTTCCTTGACAGTGGAGCTGACTCTTTCCTCTCCATCCTCCAGCTCTGATCTCACTCTTTTTCGCCAACGTGCGCCTCTTGCTCACCTTGACTCTCTACCATCTCACCATCTGGTGATCTGGACTAATGGCTCTGTTCCTTTTCCTTTTGGGAAAGGCGGCTTTGGCGTCCTTGCCAGCTGCTCACTTTTGGGATGATGCCATCTTTTCCTTTTCAGCAGACCCAGTTTTTTCAAGTTTTTTGCTGAAGTTTGGGCCCTTATACAAGTTCTCAGTTGGTCTCGGCAACACCAACAAGCCTGCCACTTTTTTCTCCTTCCCTCAAAGTCTCGCTTTTTCCTCAACCCACTGTCCACTCCTCCACCTTTTCTTTAACCTCAGACCCTCTGGCACATCTTGCATGGACTATCCTCGCTCTCCTTCATTACTATTAGACTCCAATAAGTCCCCGGACACTCATTTCTTCCGGAAAACGACACATCTGATAAGTTGGAAAAGCGTGGAGGACTACTCATGCCTTCTGCAATCTCTTGTAGTCCCTCTCCTTTTACATCTCGTATCCACTTATCTCTTTTATTGGACTGGAGGCGCACTGTCTCAGCTAAATTCTTCGACAAATAGGTTTCCTCGGTTTCCTCTGAAAAACTTGTGCTTCCTCGTCATGCTCACTGTGCTCTCTCTCCTTTTCGCTGCAATGGACACAACCTTCTGCTAAACTCTTATCTCTCTACAATTGATAGAGTCGAGAATCGCTCATGCAGCGTCTGTGGTCATTCGACCAAGGACCCTCTTACCCCATTCTGCACTGTGCCGCTACGGACTCTTTGCGCCACACGGTCTTTGGCGACTCTTTATCTCTTTACGATTTCTGGTCCAGATCTTGCAAAGTTGTCCGGATTCTGGGCTCCATCGTCTTACGCCATGCCCTATCCCTCGAAAGAAGTCAGATAGCAACAACAGCAATAGAACTATAGCTCCATTCACGAAAAGTGATGAACAGATATCATCTGAATTGCACGGTTTGCGGTTTTGTTTTTCTGCACCAACCTTGCATGTCGAATAATTTTCATCGGACACCAAGGCCTTTACTAGTAATTATGTTTTATAGTAACCTGTGTAATGATGTAATGACGGATGTCATGGCTTTACTTCGGAAACCGTTGGCCTTTTTTATGTAGGCTACGCTTCAGGGCTGGGCTTCAGGGTATATCAGACACAAGAATGCAACTGTGATGTTATCATAGACCTATAGGCTAAAGCACGGTGGCTATTCTGAAGTCGATATGTTTATTATGGAAGAACAGAGAAAATGGAAAAATGTTTATTTTTAGACGGATAAAAATGTTTTATACTCTGATTCTAAAATAAGAGGTACGATGCATACCCATTCGTATTTTCTATATTTATTGATTTTGAGCCAGCTTCCTTATATTTTTTATTCATAACGTCATTTCTTTTTTTAATTTCGCAATAGAACAAACATAAAGCTATTCGAAACTTGTTTTCGCAATCCTGTGGGCAGAAACTTTTGCAACAACCGGCTTCAAAAACATCAATTCCCACTGATAAAATATTTTGTTAACCTATGGTTTTATCCCTTTCCAGGTAGACGCCGGAATTTTGTTGAATGATGATTCAGTAATGGTGTACTTTGGCCCGTAAGCTAACGTCTAAAAAGGGTTACAAAGCATTTCCAGAAAACATTGGGCACTGTAAACTAGAGTGTTAAACTAATTAAAATGCATGTTTGTTGGCAGCACCTCAGGCAGAGGTTGGAACGTCAGACAAAAAGCAAGTTGTTGCTATTCCAATGCACCAGTGGGGCCGTCGTAGGTCCGAAACTTACGCTAAGGGATCAACATACCATTCCAATGGCGGATACGAGTAGCTGCTGTTTCAAAGTACATCAATTTCATGTGATGGGCACTTTTTAGAAATCTTTGCTCATGTTGAGTATAGCCAGTCCTCGCTCAACAACGATCTCGTTTAACGATGTCTCATAATTACTATGGCCTCTTAAATAAAATGTTAAAAAAGGTTCAAAAATACTCTTTTACTGCATACGAATCAGAGCGCCAACGAAGTAGGCGAGTTGTGAGTGTGTGCGTATGTTCGCGCCTACATAGTGTGCAAAACACAGGCGCTCGCTCAGTTGTAATTGTAACAAGCTGCTAGCGTGTCTATGAAATTTTGCGCTTGAAGGTTTAATGATTTCTATTTTACACTACAGTACAAATCTTTATCCCTTCATGATGACTGGAAAACAAAATTATTCAAATTCGCCAACTGGATTCGGTCCTATTTAGGGCACATTTAAGGGACTTTAGAGCACAAATGTTGGTACAATAGAGAGCACACTGATTTCTAAAATAAACCTACCATCTAATATAGTCTATAGCACGGGTGGCCAACCGGTGTTGTACAAAGAGCCAAAATCGGTAGAAACCACGACAGAAAGAGCCGTTACACGACTTTTACTTGCCGCACATTCCGTTCGCGCAGGGGATTTTGACGATCACTTTACAAAAAAGCTTGGTTTTTTGTTGGAGAAGTTTTATTGATTTCTATTTAACGATACACTTCATCCCTTCATGATGACGGAAAACGAAAGAATACAAATTCGCCTACTGGATCCGGTCCTAAAAAGCAGAGGAAAGCCATCGATTTAGATATGAAAATGAAAGTCATTAACGGGTACGAGGGGAGGTAAGAAAGTCGAAGCTAATGCTGACAGCCATGGCTTCTCTCAATCAACTATCTCTACAATTATCAAGAAAAAAGTAGCACCAAAGAAATGAGTAAATTATCGACAGGGTACAGCACATTGTTAACTAGGCAGCAAAAAGCATTGGTGCATGAGGTGGAGAAAATGCTTTCGGTATGGATTGATGACAATATCGAAAAAATATCCCTGTAACTCTTGTTTTGATTTAGAGCAAGGTGCTGAGCATCTTCGACATCCTTAAGACCCGTGAGAGTGAAGGATGCACTAAAACTTTCACGGCAACCAAAGGATGGTTTCAAAAATTTCAAACTCAATTCAGTTTGCAGCATTATAAAGTTTATCAGAAAGCTGGGAGTGCAGACGAAGACGTAGCCAAATTATTTGTTGAAGAATTGGACAAGATAACCGAAGAAGGAGGTTATCTTCCAGAACAAATTTTCAATGTAGACGAGACGGGCTTATTCTGGAAAAAAATTCCAGAAAGAAATACTTTCACAAAAAAGCTAAAACCTGTCTGGTTTTAAGACATTTAAAGACACATTGGCATTGCTTTTAGATGCAAATGTTGCAGGATATAAGCTTAAGCCATTTCTCATCTATCGGTGTCTAAATCCACGTGCTTTTAGAAATGTAAACAAACACGCATTGCCAGTTTTTTATCGCGCAAATTTAAAGGCCTGGATGACTCAAGCTCTATTTGAAGAATGGTTTTTAATTGCTTTGTGCCTGAAGCCAGATAATATTGCATTGAAAATGGCATCCCATGTAAAACCTTGCTTCTCTTTGACAATGCTCAGGGCCACCCCCACAGATTGGAGACCTACATCCATTTGTGAAAGTTGTTTATCTCCCAAAAGATACGACATCAATCCTTTAGCCTATGGATGAGGGAGCTATTGCTAATTTGAAGGCACTCTATTTGCGTATTACTTTTTCTAACGCCGTATTGGCTACAGAGAACGACGCGACAGATCTTCAGCAAGTCTGGAAAGATTGCAACATCTTGCATTGTATCAAGAATATTGAAGAAGCTTGGTAGCAAGTTACAGTGAAGTATATGTAAGGTATTTGGAAAAAAATGCCTTAAAAGATTTGTGTACAATTTTGAAAGGTTTGATGTGGCCGAAAACGCGGAGTAATAAATAAGAAAATTGTTAAGCTTGCAAACGTGTTGCAATTGGAAGTAGAGCATGATGATATGCAAGAATTAGTGGATTATGTTGAAGGGGAGTTGAGTAATGAAGATTTAGTAGAGTTAGGAGAACAGCGAAAATTAGAGAAGTTAAAAAATGAAAGTAAAGAAACAACGAAGTACGAAAGAAGTTTACTGCAAAGGACTTAGGAAGTACGTTTGCAAAGATAAATGAAAGTGCGTTAGAATTAGAAGCCATGGAAGCTAATGTAGAACGCTTCACAAGATTTTAGCGAAACATAAAGAAATCACTTCGATGTTATCAGATCTTCAATGAGAAAAAGAAACAAAAGTCTATTTTAAGTTTTTTCAGCAAAAGTTCAGCTAATTTTACCACGTCAGCCTCATACTCATCTACCTGGACCCTCTCGTGAGTGTGAAAAAGAAGTCGACGACCATGATGTTTTAGATGAAACTCCAGAAAGCGAAATTATTGAATGATAGATTCTGTATGTTTTTTCTATTTTTCAATATTACAAATGCTATTACCTATTGAATAAACATGTACTGTATTGGTTTGTTCTGTATCTCTTGTCACTGTAGGTTAATAAAAAAATATCAAGATTGTGTTTTTATTTTTTGCTACCATAAATATAATTAATTTAATATATGTAAACGTACAATGTACATTAATAAAATTATACGAGGGTAAATCAAAAAGTTCTGAGACAAATTGAAAAAAAAACTTTATTTATTCAAGTTGCAAAATTATTTTTCAACAGAAGATCCACCTAACTCAATACACTTTTGCAAGCGATGTTTCCATCGAGAAATTCCTTCTTGATAGAATTCTGCAGCTGGTCTAGTCAACCAGATCACAACCTCCCTCTTTGCTTTGTTTATGGATTGAGATCTTGTTCCTTTCAAATGTTTCTTCAGTTCTGGAAATAGGAAGAAGTCACAAGGAGCTAAATCAGGACTGTAAGGGAGGGTGTGAAAGGATTTCCCAGCGAAACTCTCGTAAAATTGTCGTTACAGTCTTGGCCATGTGTACTGGAGCATTGTCATGATGGAACAAAATTTGACGATGGAGCTTTCCTTGTCGCTTCTTGGCCAATGCAGTCTTTAACTTTTTCGTAATAACTTGCAGTGATAGTTTTCTGTCCTTCAAGAAAATCTAACAATTTGTTGTTAAGTCATTAGTGGTACAATTAGACGTTATTTTGTTGCGATATTTTTACTTAGATTACATTTATGTCATTTGTCTTAGAACTTTTTGATTTACCCTCGTATATGCTTGTACATGAATGTCTCGTAATAGGTCCTCGTTAGCGACGAAATCGCTAAACGACAGGGTCTTCGGAACGATGCTCCGTCGTTAAACGAGAACTGGCTGTGATTCATCAACTAATATAAGATAGCTGAGTTTTTACAAAAACTGTTTTTGCAAAGGATCCTATCACTCATCAGTACAGTCATACGGTTCCATTTTACAACAATTTGGGTGGAAATCATTTCTACTTTCGGAATACATCCGTCACATCAGTGTGTCTTGATAATGGAAGGCCTTGCACTACTCAGCATGAGATGGTCGCAAGACGACTAGAACGTAAGTTGCTATCAAGTAGGTTACTTGCTCTGTTTTTCTCTTCTGTGTTTAGTCTGTTTTTCAGTGGTCTCGTAGCTAATAGAAGTCTCGTGGAAGTCTGTTTGTTGGGTATCTCAAAAAATTGACTTTTCTCGTTGCAGAGGTTTGGCTGATCAGATACCTGAAGCAAAAAGTACCCTCAACTTGCAGGGTTCACGCAAACGTAAAAACATTTGGCTAAAGATTGTTATTTACTTCTTTTTTCGGCATAGTAGCCCAACTCGCAAATGCACTGACTTGCAGTCGCAAAAGGGTGAATATATGCCAACTTCTCTTTCGAGTAAGAAAGCGTTTTGGGCAAAACACTGTTCTTGGGCACCAACAGGTCGATAGCAAGTCTAAACTCAAGTTGCCCTGTATCATAGGCCAGGAACCCCATTTCGAAAGCTGGTAATCAATTGTGTACATATCCATCAGCAGTGCACATTGGAAATAATTGCCCAGGCGGTGCGGTCGATTGCTAATCATAAATGTATTAATATGACAGTATTTAGCATCGCTACAACATGTAGATATTGGCTGTTGGCCTTTCCGATTAAGGCTCTCATGATCAATATAAAAAAAAATATGTTGGCTTAACTCATTTCCGACATTGCACTCAGATCCTCATCATGCAAGATTGGTGGATTTGGATGTTGATTGGCAAGTAGCATCTACAATTTACGGATTAGAAATCCATATTCCAGGAATTTTTCGGAGTAAAATGATCTCTTGCGGAGTTACGAAGATGGTTTACAGAACAAAACGGTGAGTGGAAAATTTATAATTGTGGCATTTGGACCCGAATCTACGTTACACCTGTATATACTTAGATCAGTTGTGCCCATCATTACCCGGCTTTGCTGACGTCGCGGCGGTGCTATCAGTAGATTATGTTGAGTTAAATATATCAGTTCACCGGCTGAGAAGACTTCAGCCAAATAATAGACCTATTTCATGACTTGGTGCAAACCTCATAAAGAATTTCTGACGCCAAGTTCCTTGGCTGTATCTATGCGCCTTGGTTCCGCAATAGAGCAAAAAGGCTCTATACTTCCTCCCCAAATGTCTGGCATCCAATGACTCGGTCAGCTTAATAATTCGTTTGCAAGAAATACTGTTCCATAGATACGATAGTATATTTGATGACTATAATTCGGCACATTGGTGTAGGCCTACTGAACGATTTTTTCTGTTGACTTTTGCTCAAACTTTGGATTTCATAAACTACCCCCGCAACACCGATCTATCTACTCTTAAATGAAGGTTGAGCTGTCTTTGAATGACTGTTAGCAACGATTTCTCAAGCTTTTGTACGTTTGTTAGACTAATTGCACAAGGCCATAAATAAAAGTTTTGCAAACGATGGGCTATACAGCATCTTCGGAAAAAGGCCTCAAACAAAGATCCTTGTTAATTCTAATATACTTGCGTACCTTCTATATTCGACTTTTGCCTTTACTAGAAACCTCATTTCTGTGATAAAAAAATTTCTTAATATATATTGCAAAGTTATTTTTAGAAATCAATCTATTAGCTTGCAGTGCACCATATTGAATGGAATTAGAGTGTCCCTAAAATGATTCCAGAATCGCTGGTTTTTGTTGAATTGATGTTTCTGTACCCTTGACAAGAGCAATTTTGATGCTTTGGTCTACAAGTAAAGATTATTTTGTGACCGGGACACGAACTCAAACAGACGACCCTCAGTTAGCAACTAATTTGAATTTCATTGGAATTTATTTCACTTTGTAGAATTTCTGATACAACAGAAGCTGGAATTTTTAAAAGCAGATTGAAAGAGGTTGAGTGGATGGATAAAAAAATAGCAAAGAACTTTAAGAACACTACAACATTATCCATTAGTTTTGCGTTGGACAAATTGTAAGTGCAATAGAATATCCAGCAATGCCTATTCTTTTCAAAACGTGTATACTTTTGAATCATAATGCTATCTTTCTTACTTTTTAGAAGAAACAAAATGTTCGCTACACTAAGCTCCAAAACCTTTATGCATTTTAAGAAGGCATACCCCACTCTCCCTATGAAATTGGTGAAACACTTTTACGTCGAATCATCTCCCCCTCAAAAGACGTATTCTAAATTTGGCCAGGTCTTCATCGGTTTTTTGTAGCTCATTCTTACATTTGCTTCTCTTGAAAAAAGACTCGCTGCAGAAGATATTTTTCCAAACCTAAGAAACACAGCACCTTATCGTACAAGCTTTGAGTTTGTTATGCGGAAAACCCTTTTTTTTTGCTGCGCTAGAGAGCTGTTTTTACAATTTTTACAGCCAAGAGTTACATCCATGTGGTCGCGTTAGCGGAACAATCGGAATGACTTCTAACGATGATCCAGTAAATGCTTATGGAGGTAGAACGATGAATGTTTACAGCAAAGCAATTAGCGTCAACAGCGAGGTTCCCTTCTATGTTAATTATAATTTCAAAGTAAGAAATGCAGTAACTGCAATGCTTCAGGGTTGGCTAGCACTTTTGCTTAGACTTTGCATTTTTTAGATTAGTTTAGATAGTAGTTTTATCTTTGTGATTATAGCAAGCTAGCGTACTTTATTACATGGATATAGTAATAGTCTGTTTTCAGGTCCACTATTCTTGTAGCAGCCATACACTGTAGATCTGGGATGTGCTAGCTTTTGTGTTATAGGCAGGCTTCTTTTACTCAATCGGGTGATACCGTGAGCCAGGTGCGGACCCTTTTTGTGGTTAACCTCAAAAATACAAAGTTTTTAAACTAATGACCCTTTCATTTGTCGGAAATCAACTTTAAAATGGTGGGCTTTTTAATCTAAAGAGTTTTCGTGGTTTGAGAAATATATCTGTGGACACGGGCCACAGTTTACATCTTTCTGCGGACCGCATAATTTCACCGCTTTGACCGAATTTTGCACACATCTAAGGTTGCGTAAATGGATCTCAACTAAGACAAGCTGTGCAATCATGCAACGGCATAACCGTTAAACTTCCTTCCCAAAGGCAAAGCAATACAAAAATTCAGCGTGCATACCACCATTGCTGCTCATGACGGTCAACTAAACTGCCTACATCAGGATTACAAAGTAATGCATGCTTTTTTGGTTATCACATTACGAAGCCAATGAACTATATGTATTAAAATAATAACAACAGTTGAACAAGAAAAAAGAAACTGAGTAAAACAAAAAGACGTTAGGGCTTGCAAAATGTTGATAATTGTGAAAATGGTGATTTCATGCTAAGCACGGTCTCGACTTCTTTAATCTCCAGACTGCATCAATAGCATGATGTCGAATGGCATTGGTGCCTCAATCAAACGATCGCAAGTTCATTTCCCACGTCGGTGTTGTGCTGCTGTAGCTTTGGACATGTACTTGAGATTGACATTTCATGCATTTAGTACTAGCTTATTAGCAGAGCGGTGTGATTGACTGTGCACCGTCTTGTTGGTGAAGTTATTGGATGCCATTGATTGAAACCGTTCGCTTCCAGTGCACATTTGAGATTCAAAATTCGGTTTGCACTGACTTTACAAAGACTGCTGACTCTAATTCCACGATCTCTTAAACTCTCAGTTTATTATGTGTTGTTGTTACCCAACCCCTTCCGAGGTATGGGGGCATGGCGAAAGACCAGGGAGCCTCAAAAGCCGTGCAACTTTCCTAGGTCTGAACCAAAGCTCATATTTGGAAAAGGAGTGGCCAAAGAGCAAGCGGCGCAAAACTGTGTCGCTGAACAGAATGGGATGAGAAGTGCCTTGAGCCGGATGGCTACAGGCGCTGCATGAAGAATTTTCAACTCTGCCAATTCTAGAAAGAAAAAGTTTCACAAGAGGCTATGGCCGTTGCCATGTGGACGAGAGAAAACAAAGAAAACTTGACGATAAAGCAACAGTTTCGCAATGGATGCTGTGAAAACCTGTCTGCCGAAGAATTTTGATAAGGCAGCCTCCAGACTGAAAGAAGAGATTGGTCGATACGAGAAGCAAGAGCAAAAGGAATACATGGGACTGTAGATAGCTGAAGCAGTGCACCTCGTCTGGCTAAACACATCGGCGGTGTCATTAACCAAAATAAATAAGTGACCAGGGATCCACCAATTGTACATTTCCTGGCTATGATTTTACACAGTAGTGTAAACCTACTAACCGAAGTTTTTTATTGATTTTTTCGCAAAATTTGGATTTCATAAACAACCCACTTAATACCGACCTTATTAGTCTCAAATGAAGACTGTGCCTGACTTACGAATAGTAAATGATTTAACAAACTTATGCGTTCATTTGACTAAGCGCACAGGGGCATAAACTCAAAGTTGTGAAATGACGTTGAAGAGATTGATGCTTTTACAGAAATTGAGCAAAAAAGTAATAGGTTTATCACAAACAATTTTTTCGTAATTGCAGGCTAAGTTACAAACTTAAAGCCGCTGGGTGCACGTGTGTTCCTTAGTTCTGGTAAATACGCAGCAAGGGAAGCGCGAAGTGACCCAGAGCTCAGATTTTAGCATCTCCATTTGCTAGGTTATTTTGATAAGTTCGGTTATAGTTTTAATGAATTTAGTGGAAAATCCACTAATTTTCAGTTATTATAATTTTCGTGCTGGCCATTGCATTGTTAAAAAAACAGGTTTAAACCGGTCAGTAGGTTAGTGCAGTACTGTATCATTCTTCATTACACTTTAACACGCAGTATATCATTAATAGGTTTTACTATTCACCTTCACTTTCAAAATGACAGTGGAAAACAAGTGGCGTACAGCTGCTGCCTGCAGCTGTTTTCACTCAAGTGGTGCCAAACACCATTGTGGAATCAGTGAATATTATGACAAAACAATGATTTTTTTGAAGTGCTCAAGAAAAAAAATGACAAAAGCACCCCTAATAAAATGCCTAAATGCCAAATCCTCTACTTTCTCACCGATAAAGCTGTAATTGGTATAAAGTTTTTTTTTGGAAACATCTTGTTGATATCTTCTAAAGGAGTTTTCAAACGCATTCCTATGATCATTATTTTTTGAGAAAATGAAAAACTTCACCATCAATGGTTATCTACGACGCCATCTTACTTTTCAAAAGGGTAAAATCTGTTGAAATGGGTAAGTCGGTGCTTTAACCATAAAAACAAGTTTTCCTCCATCGAGAAATGCGATTGTAGAAATATTTTTCTTCGATTGTAACATTATCATGACGTCATGAGCTCCCTTATGACACTTTCCGTGAGAGGTGATCAATCGTGTAAAATTTCAGTTTCGTAGGAGTTACAACAGACAGACAGGAAAACAGACAAATTTGCGCTTTATAGTGTAGGTGGAGTAAATTTTGCTAATCAACTTTTTTAGATCATTACAATGGACCTCAGTAATGGAATGCCTTCGAATAAAGATGGAAGTTTTGTTTCATCAGATGCACATTTAAACCATTTGGGTTTGGGATTGGTTTTGCATTCGGCGGACATTTTACAATCTACAAATCTACTGCATTGCGACAATCTTTCAATTTACAAACTAACAGAATATGGAGACCTTGATCACATTTTTAAGTCTGATGCTTGGTGAGTTTATATTGGCTAATCAAGTTCATAGCTGCCAATGCTGAGAATTTATTCTGAGATCTTGAGAATTCTCAAGACCACTAGAAAGTTTTTTTTGCGAAATGTGTTGGGATTTTTAGAAGGGGTTTGGGAATTTGGGTAGAATCTTTGGCGAATGCACTTGATTTTGGTGTGAAAAACCGCAATTTCTGAACAATTGAAAAACTTTGGGCAAGGAAGTTTTTTCGTTGAGATCAACACCCCCTTGAGGTTATTTTCAACATTGTTGGGGAATCGATTGTGTGGCAGAACTCGATCATACGACGAGCCAAATTACTTCAGAATCTACAATTTTTTACTCAAAAATTACTGTATTTTCGGATTTACTGGACTCTTTTTTGACATTTTTGACCATTTTAAATCGGCAGCTACATTTGAATTGTTGGAAAGTTAATTGCTGTTTGTCTAGCATTGGTAGCCCCAAAGTCTTTAATTTAGATTTAGCTCAGCCATGTGTTTCGTGATTCTCGTTCAGCAATATATCAATGTCCAATTCAAAGGTGATCAGTAACAAAGTAATTCTACTTTAGTAGGTTTTTCAGTAACAAACCACTTATCAAAGTGGTTTCATTTTTTATAACTTCTACTTTTTCTAGAGTAGATAAGTAGGAAGTAATACTATTTGAGCAGTCATAACTTTTACTAAGGTAGATGACAAAGATTTGATGCCAATTTAACTTGAATGCAGATGCTAGCCTAAAAAACAACTTTAAATGCAAGATTTTATTTTCTGCAAATCCATTAATTAAGTGGGACATTTTTGGTTTGAATTTTGCAAACCAGTTGGAGGCCTACTAGCGTCCCAATTAGGCAAAGTGCGGTGAGCTATGAGTGAGCCTTGTTGTCATATCTTTTAATTTGAAATGTTTTTAGAGGCGAAAGCGAATTAGAATATTCTCTAGTGTTATATTTTTGAACGGTGTAGCCGGTTATCTTTTTGGGCTTACATTGGTTCGTTTACACACCAGCTACTGCTCATGTCAAGGAAGTAGCCAAGGAGGGTAAAGGAGAATTGCCTTCCAGCAGATTTGTAAAATTTTTTTATCTGTGTTTTTTCGGGCCCTAGAAAAGATTGTCGTGCAAGCTTGACTTTAGCAAATATCTTTAAAATTTGCTTATGTCACAAATTCTTTCCAAAAGAAATATAAAAACCGTTATGTCAGAAATGTGATTTAAAAAGTGAAAGTTTTGTCTATCGATATTCAAAGATTTTCAGCTGACCATGCCGTTGGCTTTAGTTTTTATACGCTGAATTTTAAATGTAATGAAAATCTAAGTTTTTGTTTACAAATTAAGAAGATTATTCTCATCGAATCGCCGCACATTTCAACGACTTTTAATCATTAACAATAGCTCTATTAACAGCAACAATCAAACAGACCTACCAAGAAAAGTAGTAATCATTGGAGCAATTAGGCCAATGTGTCTGAACTGTGTTGTACCATTTAGGTCTGTATCAGTGGATCTGAATGTATTTTGCATCTAGCACTCTTTGAAGTAAAATATCAATTTTCTCTCGCTTTTCTATTATAATTCGTGTCATCCGAAACAGGATGCAAATGCGTCAACCCAAAATAATAAAAGTTTCTCAAGCAAGCAAAAGTTCTTCACTTTGCATTTTATAAGTGTTTTTCAAACCAAAGTTATCAAACTATATTAAATTAAGGTCTTTCTAGGGCCTTTTAAAAACAATGTCACTTTATAGCATAAGCTCTCTCTGTACACCGTCTTTTACGGTGTTGCATTCCGTTCCGGGTGACCCGAATTACAATGGAAAGGCGAGAGAAAATTGCTTTTGCCTGCACCATACACATCGATATTTTTTTGGTTGATTTGTATTTGTATTTGTATTTGTTCATATTTATCCTCCATTCACGAGAAAGTGAATTGTATCGCTATATTTTGGACGGGACGTCCGCACTCGCTTGGGAGTTGCCATTTTTTTGAGGTGTCTGGACCACCTGTCTTCCACATAAAGACGGAGGCGTCCCGTTAAGTGCCTTGCCCAAGAACACAACAAGCGAACTTGCCGGCTTGTTCTCCACAACCTCCCATAAATGCCGAGCGCCAAGCAGGGAAGCTGTGGATACCATTTTTTAAAGTCTTTTGGTATGACTCGACAAGGGGAATGAACCCCTAGTCTACCGACTGCGAAGCGGACGCTCTAACCACTACACCACCGCGCCGGTAAGGTAAATTGATAAGGTAAATTGAGCTTCAAGTTGACCGAGAGGTTTACATCTTTAGAAATCTTTTCTCACACCCTATGTAGTGCGTACATAACTAATTGAGGACCAATGATTTTGAGAGATACAGGACAAAACTGCCAAAAATGAAACCACTTTCTTCTTTAATCACTTCAGCAGCTTAACTCTCCATCACTACCTTTTTTACTTTTACTTCAGCAAAAAAAGGAATCAATGATTTTTGCTTTACTTGCGTATTTTTCTGGGTAAATAACGATACTTTTACTCAAGTAAATTTTTATGCTACTTTTACCATTTTAAAGGACTAAAAAGTAACTGAGATGTTGACAAATCAATAGAAAACATCATGTTATTTGCTGCCTTCCCATGAAAGCACTGTTTGCGGTAGAAGCGCTTTATTGATATCTCCAAAGAGGCTCCGAACACAAAAAATGTTTATCCGCAAAAGATTTTTCAGCAAGCGGAGGATAGTAATATTCGAATCTATTTTTATCTAATTGTTAACTCCGATATTGCTTGTTTGCAGTTTATGTTCAACCAGCGAATGTTATAGATGTAAACCAAATTTTTTTAATTACCAAAGCATTGTTAGTTATCAAGTACCGTAATGAGCAGAGTGAGAGTTAAACGTTTATCATGCTCTTTGATTTTGCTACAAATTAAGAACAAAAATGGTTACAAAAGTTTTAAGAAATATCCTGAGTTTCCAGAAAAGTGTAATTCTAGCCATTTTTGCTAAACTTGAGATGTCCTAATAGGTACGAGCGATTTGGGGGAGTGATAGAAGTTGACCTTCAAAAACTCAGCTCTTCGATATTTGATCTGATGAAGAATCGTCGTGTGGCTTTGCTAAACTTAACTTCTTGCTTTAACTGCTCCAGCTGTGCCAATACCTTTACCCACCACAACATAGCATCAGAGGAGAATAAATACTGCCAAGTCCTTTTTGTTGAAGATGAATACGGCATTAATTTCAAGGTAAGCAGATATACTTGATTTACTGTAGTTACCTATTTTTCTTTCTAAATCCTGAAAATTGACATACGTTGCTGTCAATGCATGATTTGATTGACAAGTCAGTACTTTTGTGATCCCATGGCAGCTTCGGCCTCCAGCAGGCAATGATAACCTTCAAGATAATTTAATGTAGAATTTGGGTAAGTAGAATTGACTTAAGTTTAAATTCCTGCACTCACGCCTTTTGTGGCTATAAATAACGAGATCTTATTCAACCTATCAAAGGCATAAGCGAACGTTTGAGAGACCGCTAAATAATTTCACAGTTTTCGAGTCGACACAGCTGCCACCAAGACATGATGTTACAGTTGGCGCAAGCGATAGCTTGAAATCAAAGCATGAGTTTTTATTCAAACGACAGACCTGTCGCATGCTGCGTAATGCTCTGAGCGCTCAACTCTCCAATCGCATCACCTTGTCGCTTATTATTGCCTCATGAAGTGTGATGAGTTGCGCCCATCGCTATATTAATGTTGGACTCTTCCTTCCCATCTTTCGCGTTGGCTACGAACCAAAATGTCTTTGAAGATTGCAATATATGAACACAAAAAATTCGATTGTTTATGCGTGCAAGCTCGTGATTAGTTTGCAAGAGTTTGGTCGGACTAAGCCATCACGATGAGTCTACTGCTCTGCGTCACCACCCGTCCACCACACAACGGTGAAGGAATCCCGCCAGGGGCTCTTCTCAAATGCATAACAAACTTCCGATTTTTTTTATGCTATTACCTTCTTACTGTGAATATTATTTTTTCAAGTGTTTGGTCTGATTCAACAAGGGAATGGAGCCCAGGTCTACCAACTGCGAAGCATACACTTTAACCGCAATACCATTTCTCCGATTTGCTGTAATGCTTGTGATAAATTCTAAAGCCCAAACACCAGTCTAGAGTAACTAGTTCTGTTTTTTTCCCAAAAGCCTCGCACGAAACTTAAATTGACTTTGGTATTTGATAAATCACCTACTGAAGTGCTGTAAGAGGGTCCGCTTTGAAGTCAGTGAGCGTAGATAAATCATTCGTAATCAAAACGCGTTCTGGCGCAAAAAAAATGGCTGTTAACAAGAGCCAAAAAAACAACATATTGTTGTATTCTCACTGAAGTTCATTTATCGTCCTAGCTTGGTGGAATGTGGCTTCAATTGCATGTATAGAACTGCTTGTCATCAACGGCCCAACATGTGTACTGTTGTAAAATGTTTTTGTCAAAAAAATGATATTGCAGATCACGTGATTACAAGGCCCTCTTTGAGTGAAGAGGAGACAAAGAACCTAATCCTTTTTACTTCACTTCCGTAAAAGATTTATCTCCTTCGCTCTTTTTTAGGGAAGGTGCCTAGGTTAAATATGTAATTGGTTCCGATTGAGGGCGAGTCCTACCCGAAGTCATCATTACATGTGTTATCTACAGTATTGATGTATTGACGGGACTTCAACCTGTATCAAAACTGTGTGATAATAGAAATACGTCGAAAATTTTCCTCTGTGCTCCTTCTAAACTGCAATCAGAGCACAGAAATCCATTGCTAGTTTTTGGCGTTCTAATAGGTTAAGCACCATAACCATTTAACTAATTTGCTTTTGGCATCTTAACTTTTTACCCCGAAGCTACTCTATACTGTCTTTGCAACAGGCATCAAACTCTTAATCTTTAGAAAATGAAACAAAAATTATCGATGTAAGCATTACCAGTTTCTCTAGTAATCATGTTTATTGACAGCATTTTGGTGAATTCTCAAAGCGTTTAAGCCGAGGAGAATCTTGGAAACTTCATATGACCGCAAGTAGGTTCGGACGTCCTCTAGTTGGCGCTAAAGTTCAATTTCAACCTCAAAAGAAAAGTTTGCGATTATTAAACGAATGCGAACAAAACAATGTGGCAAGTAATTGTTATTAAAAAATTTGAGATTATTTAAATTTCACAGAGTTTGGTTGGCACTATCTGCGGCATAAATTATCACGTTGAAGCTAAATTTAAGGGTACCTAAAACCATCTATCTTTGCTTTAACAGATTAGCAGAATAAATTATCTTTATCGCCAGGCAAGTCGTAAGAGGCGACTTTTGGTCGCCCACGAATGGCAGCCTGCCTTGTTGGTGTTGGTCCTATCCGTCTATAATATATAGCCTATTTGTGATTGTTTTGAAATTGATTGCCGCATTTTCCTACAGCCTGATCGTAATGGGGTTACCCACATAGGCGCAAGACTTTGTTTTGTGCGTATGGGGGGCTGCGGCTGACGACATATTTGTCTACAGATAAAGGTGGAAATAAGCTTTTTAAAAGCGATTATTTTCCTCTTTTGTGGTTGAAACAGATGTCAAGATTTGTTTTTGGACATCAACTTGTTAAAAGTGACTATTTTAGTATTTTAGTTTTGGAATTTATCTGATTGCTATATGGGGACTGACAATAGTTGGGATGGCTAAAAACAGGCGTAGTGAGCTGCAGCTCGCCAGTCTCACTATTTTTACGCTTATGATTGCTTAAATGTGCTATTATAAGTAAGCTGAGTAGGAAGGATAAGCAAAGCATATTTGATATTTGCTATTTCAATGCTATATGGCGCAATTATAGAGTTTTCAAACTCAATGTTTTGAACACTTCGCTTACCTTAGAATGAATGATTAAATTAATAAAAATGCACTTTTAGAAACATTGCAGTCTTTATATTGCGGAACCAGAAAATGCGGTCCATCTAAGCGATCCGTCTACTACCAATGCAAGGGGGTTAGCGGAATTACGAATAACAGTGGTTAGGAATCCGGGTAATCCACGAGGCTGTGGAATGGATGGGCAAGTATGTATGGTGCTTGCTGCTTCACAGTTGTCCCCAAAGCATCAAAATCTATTTTCTCAAAGTATGAAAAAAGGTTAACTTTTAGTCTCAATCATTAAAGAAAATGTATTTTTTGCTTGGCCTGGAGTGTGTGGTTGCGCTAACAACTGATTTTAGTTTTCCTAGTGTTGGGTCTATAGAATAGCAATTCTACGTTAACGAGAAATCTAAAAACTGTCTATTTGTAATTGGAAATCTGCAGAGTAGCTGTATTGTTTTCTAGGAAAAATGCTTTTACGGGAATATCTTCTGCTAAGTAGCATCGTTTGCTATACAAATGCATATTGCATCATGGGTTGGCTACCAGCAACGTCGGGAACTCCAAAGTAAATTTGTTCAGTGAAAGTTTTCGTGTAAATGAAAAATAAAAACGTACAATAAAAACCACCCGTTAGCCCAACCCAATACTTTTTTCTTGGGCTCTATTCTGTTATATTATAGTAGCTGCTAACCCAACATATTGTTAAATGCAAATTTTAGGGAAACTCCAATGGCGGTTCGCCAAGTTGTTGGTGGGGCTCCCAGTGTGTAGTTGTTACTCACGCATAGTTTGAAATGGACTGCTGGTTTCCTCTAGGCTAATTTCTGTTAGGTTTGCGGAATGAAACTGGAAAACCGTTTGGTACCGTGACTCTTTTTCAAAATAAAAGAGTAGTAAGCAAGAACAACGATGCTATATGTATGATACAGTTACAACAAGGTAAACACTCCGTTAACACAACCACTTGACTGTGGCTCTGTGAGTGGGGGGCTTATCGGGATGCCAGTGTATGATCCACAAAGTAGCCTTACAGCTCGTTCCGTAAGCACAATTTTAGAGTGTTATCAAAAACACGCTTTGCTGGTTTCATTGTGACGAAGTACAAGCTCGCACGCAGAAGTACTGAAGGCTTGTTTTGATGAATCATAATGAAACAAAAAAGAAGTCTTCCTCTTAAACATCATGCTAAAGGAAGTCAACTGTAACGCAAATCATGGAATTTCTCTTTATGTTTCAGATTTATCCTTTGGGATTGATTTTGAGTTATTCTACGTCAGGAACTGCAAAGTACCGAGTAGGACTGGGAGGAATGTTCTCCGACGTAAGCAACTCATTACTCGACAAAATATTGCATCGATGTGATTTAAATGCAGCCTACTACACAATGCAATCAGCAGTGAGAGTTTACAGGTAGGAGATCAAATTATGCTTGCACGCTCTACAAGCGTACTCTAGCATAAGTCGGATTATTCTTTTCACTTTGCTAAAATGCGTAAGCTCAAGCTGAAGGTATTTTGATCAAAAGAAACAAACTGTAAAACTTCGCTGGATGGAGACCCTTGTATTTCCAACCCGAGAACGATTACCAATGAACGATGTAACGAACCAAAATTATTATAACGCGCACGTTCGCATTCTTTTGCACATCTGTTATCTCTCTTCCTTCTTAAAAACTCCCATATAATGAAGCTTGTAATAAGTGAAACACGGACAACAACGGCAGATGGAAATTATGGAGATCATTACAAATAGAGAAACAAATAAACCAAGATAAAGTAGAGTAATGTAGCGGTTTCAAACCATTTTAAACCCTAGCGGCTTCTCCATCACACGCTGAAATCTCCCCATTTAGAAAACGACCTCTTATTCAAAACTTACATCTCCCTTACGTAGCAGCCTCTATTCAGATATTAACTCAACTCGAACAGAACTTTGCAAAACCAAACAAAACGGTCTCACTTGCTGAGCTTTAACTTGAGAAAAAAGACGGTAGCCGCGTCACTTTTGGGCAGTCACTGCTGCATCGTTTGAGGCGCAATCTTGCGATGCCAACAAGTTCAGCAAGTGCACGTGACGTAATCACGATTGGCATAAGTTCAATTTCGGCAAGATTGTTTTTATTACTACGCGACAAACTAGGAAATGGGTGCGGCGGTAATATGAACATTGCAAACAAACAAAAATACTTCGGCGCATGTTGGTGATATGAGCCGCTAGAGCCAAATTTTTTCATAAAAAAATTGCTTCACCGAGACGAATTTATTTTTTTCAACTTAACAAACAGGAGGTGCACGGAGAGTTTAGAAGGCTGCGGATGGTAACGGCATTCGACTTAGCAATCTTCGAATGCCATTGCGTAAAGCGAAAATCGTGGACCGTGGCGTGAGCTTGTAAGCAAACAACACTTTTGCCCAATCAGAAAACTGCAACGTGATGTTTCTTCAAGCAGCTGGACTCGCGTGCTCAACCTAAATCGAGTGACGGGAACAGATTTTTAAGTTAGGATTTCCGAACTAGATTCAGTTCTAGCCACGGCCTGAGCGCACATATTACTGAGAGTTTATACCGGTATAAGCTGGTCAAAAAATGCTGAACTATTAGAATTAGAACTATAGTCTATAGTCACACTTGTCCGATCGAATAATTGAATCTGACTTCACCTCGGAACGGTTCTTCACATCAAGTAAAAAGGAATATTTACGAGCATAAAAATGTTTCAAATTTCAACGTTTTAGTTCTTTACCGAAATCGACGATGCGTAAAAAATGTCCTACTTGGAATGATGACATTAAACGGATCTTCTTCTTCTACAGTAACGTCGCCCCTGTGATGGCCAAATACGACATCATTAATTTAAAAGATATCGGAAATATTCGGTAAATTTGCTGTAGTTCAGCTATTTAGATTAGCATTATTGCAAGTAAAAAAGTCTTTCGAAACAAAGGAATCTTACTTCTTGTTAAACTAACAACTGACTTTATGATGTTTTTTGCACTTTTACAGTAAAGCTGAATGTTTTTTGTTTGGGGAAGAAATAAGCGTTTGGGAAAGAAATAAGCAACCCATGATTTAAAGCTGCATGCAGCTCTTTTATTTTTTTTTGGCTCCCGCAATGTTATAACTCTGAGAGTTTGTTTGGAAAAAAAGAAGCAATATTGTGAATAAATTTTTGCCACTTGATTTAGCATGTTTTTTGGTAACCGTTTTGCTGCCTATCGCTACTTCGTTGGCTATTACTATACATTGTTACTAATGTGATGCATGGTTTTATATTGATGTGTTGTATAGGTTTTCACTGATGTCATCAGTGGAAAATTATACAACACATCAATAGAAATTGATGATGATGATGATAGACAAAGTAATCATGATTTGTTAATAGCACTATTGTTTTTCACTTGGGTGAATAAGAAAAAGGGTTGTAAAAATTTACAGATTTTTCTCAAGCTAAAGCATTCAAAAAAAATATTAGTTGAATATTTTTATAAATGCTGTTGTAGGTTGCAGTTTAAACATTTCACTCAATTTTGATGAGAAATTTAGACTGTTATTTAACTAAAAACAGTGTGTCGTGGCATTGAACTTGGGACAAAATTTCCTGAGAAACAGTTGCCTTATTCTTAATTAAATATTTTTCTGGCAAGTCTTCAAAAATAACATCTATATTATGAAGCGTAATTCTGGCAGTGTGCTTTAATACCTCCAAAACTGCTTAGCGCACAAGCAAGTAACTTGGCGCAATTCATTACCGTTTCAAAGTGGGTGTTGAAAAGGGGTTCGTGACGTCGTGATAACGTCACATTAAAAAATATTTGTTGTAAAAATCGCATTTCTTGACGGAAGAAAGCGATTTTAGCTCAAACAAAAAGCCAACCCCCGCCTCACTAACGCACATAAATTTCCTTTTTTTTGAAAAGTAAGATGACGTCATAATTAACAATTGATCGGGCAGTACGTTTTCTTCATTTTCTCAAAAAATACTGACCGTGGAATAGTAGATAAAACTTCTCGTGGGAGATATGAACAAAATGCTTTCAATTAAAAAAATCCTAGATTGCTTCGAGCTTTGTTAACGACGCAACAAGCGATTGCGCATTGAAACATTCTTCTAAGCGCGCTTTCCCTTATTTTGCTGGCACGCTTCAAAGAACCTTTGGGTCGTGGTAATGCTGACTGGTAAAATTTTAGTTGAAACGACACCAGGCAGCAACTGTACTTATTTCCCATTGTCACTTTGAAAGCAAACTTACATAGTAAAGGTTATTACTGATATGCTGCTCATCAAAAAACAATGATATATTACACCATATGTATATTATCATTATAAATGCTTTCACAAGTACAAAAAATATAATAACTGAAGTGTAGGCAATGTTGCACGGCTATCTAATTTTGCCTTTAACTTATGGTGAGCAAACTTTGTGCTGCGGTCCAATTTTTAGCCCGTTGAAAATTCTTAGAAGCCTCATACAAATTGCAATTGTGGAAAGCGATTTCAAAGCCCCCTAAAGCAAAATCGCTTGCTTTTATATGATAAGGAAAACAAGGAGAAGGAGCGTATCTGTTCAACCGTGAAGCGTCGTGAAAACCGGGGCGTTCTTGTGAAGCGAAGCGCGACTAATAATATTTTTACTGCTTCTCAGAAATCATAAGTTGAGATTGTCAAAGCTAAAAAGCAAAACCACTTCGCCGAGAATATCGGTATACCAAGTTAACGAGTCGCAACTCATTAAATTGTTTTCCCAGTATTCACATTATAGCTATTTTTCCACCTTTTTATTGTAATTCGTTTCTTCTTGATGCTAAACCCTAAAGCTTAAATAAAGTAATGCAGCTTTATTGTAATGATAATATATGTAATTTTAATTTCTTACTGATGCAACTAGAAGTGCGCCAGGCGCATAGCTAAAAAATAACTTTGGTGCTGTGAGTTAAAATTTTTTGGTTGCAAAGATAATGCAACAATGCTGTTGCAGATTATAAATTGGTTTGTGTTAGAGGGCGACAGCGACTCTTGCTCCACCGGTTACACCGCTTGATCGGTGACATAGCAACAATGGCGGATTGAGGCGATGGGGGAGCAGACAGAACTAAAGTCCGAGACCCCATAAAATTTTGGGAGTTTGCAAAAAAATTGCATTTGTATTGTGTTACGGGCATATGGCCCACTGCACGAAATTCAACACCAAATTTAATTAGCAAACGCAAATCCATGACGCAAGAAATCACTGGGGTGATTAAAATTTTTTTGCGGGGGGAAAAGCGGAGTATGAAGTGTGAAACTAACATCTGAAATTTTTCTGAAGTTGCAAGAAAAAGCGATATGACAGCATCCTATAAACTTGAAGATCAACTTTTCCAAAGCGTTTTTTATTTTTTGCTTTTGTCAAACCGTAAAGAGGAAGCCGCTGCACCTGTCATCCCTTCCCAAATATTCCCCAGCAAAAAGAATAATACTTGATATTGTGTGGTAAAGCGGGTTGCATAAGCTTGTGTGAAATGTTACAGTTGTGATTGCTGGATGGAATGAATTATGAAATGTTACAAAAGTGCATCTTCATACGAGCGTCTGATAACAATAGTGACTGTGGCAGAACATTTTTAGCTGCTTGGGCCTGGTATTGCTGGTACTAAAAATTTTATGGTTCGGGAATAAATCAATCAATGGATTTACTAGCTCACAACCTAAACGTAGCTAAGGAGGGCATAGGAGCCTTGGTCCCCTCCAATTTTCTTAAACCCCTTTGAGAATAAAAGTAATTTTAGGTTTTACGATTACAAACAACACCTTTCTCAAAAAATGTCATTAAGAAAAGGTTGAGGTAGAAATGGACATAATCAACTTCTAAAATAATTCAAATAAAAGGAAAATCGTGACTACACAATTTAGAAACGGAAAATTATATTTTTAGCCAAGCAAAATTTGTTTCTGGCAGCATTATTGACTTACAAAAGTAGTAATTATTACCAAACAAATAGAATAGGATGTTACGCAGCAACGTTAGCGAAGCTGTTTAAATGTCATTCTCGACCGGCGAGTCCATTCTACTCAACCTGCTGATACCGCCAGCCAGGAGTGAACCCTTTCGAATACGTTTATTTTGCTTTGAAAATTAGCCCCGTAAAAGCAAAGTTTTAACTACAAGACCGGTAAGGTCACGATTCTTGTGTTTTCTCCCGTTTCATGCATCCTGGGGCATTCGTTGCACAAAAAAGACCGCGAAATTAGATTAGCGTAAGGCTCTATCTACTGTTAATTTGCCCTTGAATAGCAGCTAGATACTTCAGCCTCAATCTGAAAGGAGAAAGGAAGCAAAAACAAACTACAGTTTTATTTTGGTTCAATTAATCCAAACATTTCTCAACCAAGTAATGATGTGCCAGGCATCTGCTTAAGAAAAAGGGTCTAGTTTAAAGCACAAATCTGCCCAAAAGTTCCAAATGCGGCCATAGTATCACTACTTGCCGTGATCTGAAACAATTAAATAAATATTTGTATTATTTTTTTATTCAGTATGCAGCAAGATCATTGGATCAAATCAGCTGTAGAACTCCGACAAAAGACCACCGTGATAACGAAGCAATCTCGTAGAACTCCCGACTTAGCTGGAAAACGAGACCGCTTCATTATCACGACCACTTTATTAAGACCCTGAATATTTTTCTATTACGAAACAATGCATTCTATTTCAAGAATGCGACCACCCTGCATCCGGTTCAAAAAGCTGATAGACTCTTACTTGGGTAACTGTTTTGCAAAACAATATAAATTTTGCTCCTGCTGCAAAAATTAATTTTCGTGAAACGTTAGCTCTTTGCTTTCACCCCACCTTGCCAGAGCTCGATTGCTCAAGATAAAGAAACAAGCAATGCGCTTTTTGCTCTTATCACAACCGTGCTTAACCCGTAATTGATTCAACAAATAGGTTTTCCGAAGGTATATAGTGACCAAACTGTTACGTGTGTACTCCACATTGTCTCTTTTGTCTGAAGAAGTAGTATTATGCAAAATATGCTTACAATTGTCCCGCATCGCAAAAAGCGTACAGACTAGATGTCTACTAAAAGATTGATTGCGCTCATGTAAAATTCGATGATGCAGTCTGCCAGCTAGTACGACTACTTGATTGAGGTCCCTTGGATGGTCGCATTATGGAGGTTCAAGAATATTTTCATCTCATAAATTTAGAAAAATCGTTCCACTTAAACAACTGAATTTTTGTCAGCCTATAACATGAACGCAAGCCGAACATTATTTAAAAGTTTAAGTCAGGCAAAGTGGTTGTAGCCTAACTAAAAAAACGCGACTGCAGCCTTTAGCTTCTGGGCGCCAAAAATCTCAGTTGCACCCTACAGGAATGTTTTTTGCTGCAATCCCTACGTTTATCAATAAATAAGAAACGCATATCAGGCTACACATTGCATTTGATATTTTTAATTAAAAGTTTTATTGGGTGCTAACAGTGTCGTAAGCCTTTTTTGATTAAGCCACCACTACAATATATAAATGTGAGTTTGATTTTCATGCGATGAGGATTGATGCCAGCTGTTTTTGCAAATTTTTAAGTGCATTTCAAACGTCGCTTGCTGAACGTAACTCTTCCAAAACCCAAAGTATTGGAAGCACATCACAGTGTAGTGTACGTTGTGGCTTAAACTGATCGTAAAATTGGAAAATAGCGTGTTTTGACGAATTTTTGAACTATCGAATTCTGATATTCGCCTGTGATAAACCACTTTTAGGCAAACGCAAAACCGCAACATCGATTCATTTCCCCTACGAAAAAAGAAAAGTCTCAAGTGTTTTTTTGTTTTAAATTGTTGTCGAAATTATAAAAATCTGTACTGTGTAATAAATTCCCAATTGGTTAAAGGCTATTGATCAAATCTTAGCAAAGCCGTGTACTTAGATTAAGCAATAAATTCTTGATCTATAAAAAGAAAAATTGAAACGCTAGTGTTAGCGGTTGTAAAGGATTGGCTGCCAAAGTGCTAGGGTTGATTCGAACCCCCATTATCGTCCGACTCTGCAATGCCCAAAAAAGCAAGGGCCGATAAGGTTGCCAACTGTGTGTCGATCATCGCCTTTAAGACATATTGATAACATGTATTAAAGTAGAACAAAACGTCGAGTTTTGAAGTAAAACCTTGCATGATTCAGAAAAAAATTTCCAGCTCCTTGTCACAAAAACGTGTTCGATGGGTTTTCTGCCGGCATCCTAATTTAAAATGTCGACAACTTTAACGTCCTTCCACACAACTTTAAATTTATCCCCCAAACTTTAAATTTAATGGAATAAACGGATAAAAATTTGTGATACTATTGACTATTCATGAGTAAGCGCAGTGTTAATTCAAGAGCAAACAAGTCGGTATTAGGGGCATAGTTTATTACATCCTAAGTTTAGGATAAATCAATCGAAAATTATAACTTAGTAGATCCACAGGCATTAAAGTACAAAGAACGGGGAAGGGAAACAGTTTTACCTCACTTTACAGCTGAAAATAGCAAAACACCAACTACAAAAAAATATATCTTCAAAGCAAACAGAAGTTTTCCACCACTACTAAACAAAATTGCCTTCAGCTACTCCCGTAGAGAACAAAGTGTTACTCCTACGAGTAGCTCTGACTCACTGTGCAATTGCATCCATGAAGGAAAGCTTTTTGCTGTAAAATGAGTTATTAGGTCAACTGGGTAATTGGATGCATAACATTTGGGCAAAGATATGGCTTTTTTTGCTCTAGGTCTCGACCAGATCTTTAAGTCTCAAGGTCATTACAAGGACTGGCTCCGAAATGTGAAATAGGCCTACTGCTAAACTTACATCTGTACTGGTAAAACAACCACCATCACGGCGCTCACTTTTGATTTTGATTTTGTGCCACTGTACTAATTGGAAGAAACGGATAGAATTTTCAAAATGGTTGGAGATTTTATGAGTAAGACCAGTTTTAATTTAAAAGTATAGAATGACCAAATTAAGGGCGTGAGAATGATGGCCCCATCTACAACAATTTCCGAAACTGCTCACAGAAATCGTCTTTGAGTGAACTCGACCCAGCCGGATAAAAAGGCAGCTTGTGCGTAATCCGACACAACTGATTGGTAGCCCTGCCGGGTGAGACCGGCAAAGGCGGCTAGTCATACGTAAAACTGTTTGGTTAGATTTTTTATAAGATAAGTGGGTCTTTAACTTGAAAAATTAGCAAAATAGGCTTGTTGTCATATTTCGGGAATGAGTATGGCTTTAGAATATGAGGCGTAGGCTATGTTTTAGGAACTAAGCAGGTAGGCCTATATAACAATGTTGCATAAATTTGCTGAACGAATTGATATTACGGCTCCGAATTGGTTTTAAATGTAATAAAAATGAGCTCAACAGACTTTTTTTGATACAAACGATTGCCTAGCCGGATGTAAAGCTTTTAGAGTCGATTCCAAAAGTCTTAATTTGAGCAAAAAAATTATCTAAAACGATGAATATTCAGTCTTACCTTTTACGGGCAGTAGTAAGTACACAAATAAAAATCAAATTTTTTAGACAAAAGATGCCTTTATAAAAGGCATTTTTTTGCCTAATGGCGAGAGTTGCCCTTCGAGTAACGGTCGTTGAAAACAAAGACCGGAAATGAAACACAAATTTTTATTCTATTTTTTTGCTTTTTAGATCTAAACTCCGCTTGATTAACATGTCTATGTTTGGATACGATTTTGACCATCCTAACTTTATGCCTGTAACCAGAGATTTGTCCCGAGACAAAACAGAAATAGTTCGAAAATGGCTGGTTTGCGAAATTAATGGATCAGTCAAATCGAAGCAAAAAAGAATCAGGTACTTCTTGCAAAATATTGAGTTTTCAGTTAGTTCAGAATGTTTTACAAATTAAAAAGCAAGCAATGTTATTTGCGATGGTAGCTCTGACAACATTAGAGCAAGACGGATTTCTTTAACTTTTGCTCTTGAAATGCATACAACAGCATTAAATGAATTTGAAATCAAATTGCAGTTTTATTACCAGCTTTACAATCAGGAAGAAAGTTTTAGTCGCTGTAAAATGTCTTTACCCAGAATCTAATCTTGAAAAAGCTATGCAAAAAGAACTTACCAGTGCATCTTTAAATGACAAAACTGTTGTTTAATGGTGCTCAACTACTAGTTAAACAGCATCTCTAATTTACAGCTTGAATGAAAAGTTGTTTAAAGTTTGTGGAAATAATAAAATTTTGCAAAAATCCCTTTCCAAACTCAAAAATCTCTTACAATTGGCTATATGGATTGAGTTATATACCATTCCTCCATATCTTACTGCATTGTTTTCAATAAAAAGGACCAGCAACTCAAAGATTAAAAAGTTATTGCAAAGGTGAATTTCTGTTATATATATTTTATCCGTTATGTTTTGGCTTTTTGTTCATTCTTCAAGCAAAGCCCAACCTCGCTCAATTGCTGTAGGCCTATGTAATCCAAGACAATTGAATGAGCTGAGCGCCAGGCCATCAATTTACAGCTTGTTTATAATTACAGCGGAATGTGTTTTATTTAAAGAACTAATCCCATAGAGCCTGTCGTACCTCGCAAACGTTGTTTTTAGGTGAATTTTTCCAAATTTCAATGATTCACATTAAAAATGAGGAAGCAAGCTTAACGTTATTAGTTAAAGTAACGCGTTGGTAAAATTTTACATTAATGGGTGAAGCAGCGCATGAGTAGCCGGCTGCGAACAGGACTTTTGCAATGAAGCAAGGATTAACCGATGCTACATAGGTCTCTGGTTGGAAAGTTGTAGGTTGTTTAAAAAATGCTTTCAGCTATTTTTTATAGGCAAATTAATGTGACTGAGAGGGAGTTAAGCCCCAGACTTTTCCTTTTACCAAATTTTTGATTGGTAGTGACAAATGATTAAAAATTGATAATGAATAAAAATACGTTGTTTCTTTTGCCATTTCTGTTGCTTCATCACGGACCATTAGGAAGTTATAAAGATTTTCACTTTTTTAAACAACTTAATTTTTTTCTTGTGTATTCCAATGTAAAAATAGCGGCTATTGGCCACCTATCTAAGTCTGCTGTTATCAATTGCATTTGCTTTATTTCTAGTGTTGTCACTGAAGAAATGCTGCATTTAACTTTAGCTGCCAATGTTTTAACTTCTGTCGGAGGTCATCCACGATTAACTGATGCATTATGGCTACCGCACTATCCAACTTATTTTCCGTCAAAAGAATTGATTCAGGTATGATGCAGTTCCTTTTTTTGCTTTAACAAAATTCATTTGTGTCATGAAGGGATATTGTTGAGGTGTTCAAGCGATAAAAATGTTGTAATAAAGTTTTAGGTAGTTTTTGAAAAGCGAATTTTGAATTAGTGAAGATAAACCCTAGTTTATACTATTGCAATGCCTAAACAAGTATATTTGCTTGGTTGTCAAAAAGTTATTGATGTACATCAGGGGTGACCAACCTATGGCGCATGCGCCAAACGTGGCGCATTGCATGGTTAGAGATGGCGCATTGCATCTTTAACATGAAAATAAATGAAGTTTAAATATTGATACCAAAGGCGTGTTGTCACAATATTACGCCTAGGTTTACTTCTTAATCGTACCTTGGGTGCATCAGGTGATAACCGCAGTTTTCTCGCCAATTCAGGGGTGATCTCCAAAAAGAAAAAAGCTCATCATCTTTCCAACATCAGAAAAGTTGCCTCTGAATGACAAATATTTGTATACAGTGTATACTATAATACAGTGTATACTATACAAATATTTGTCATTCAGAGGCAACTTTTCTGATGTTGGAAAGATGATGAGCTTTTTTTTGGAGATCGATATATTCCAGAGATCGTTGCCCAGAGAGATGGTGATCCCCGAATTCAAAACCACATGCAGCCCTCGGCACGATTACTCACATATGCAATGTGGCCCTCAGCATCATTGCTCCTATATGCAAATTGGCCCCCAGAAGCCCACGAGTTTGACACTCCTGCAGTATACAATTTTCCTCGCGAGAATCTAGTCCAGTAACTAACATTGTCACGTTTTGATAACCCTTACGAAACAATACGTAACAATTATAACTTTAAAATATCTATATATTACCACACGTTTTAAAGGACTGAAAGGAAATGAATGTTTGTGTGGCGCATTTGAATTTATGGCGAAAAATATTGGCGCATTTGAATTAATGGCGAAAAATATTGGCGCATGGAATTAAAAGGTTGGCCACCCCTGATGTACATATTCGTCAACTTCAGGTGATGCCTAAATTGGAATTGAGGTTGGAAAAATTTTCGAAAACTCTGGCCAAGGATCTCTTTAGTGAAATAGAACGTCCAGCCCCTTACGAAATCTTAGAAATTATTCGTTCGATCGCTCTTCTTTGGAGCTCTCTTTCAAACAACCCAGGTTAGTCACGTGTCGAGTAAGCTAACTGTATATCGACGATATCTTCAAGAATTTGGCGACAGTCGACCCGCAAGATGAAGATGATTTAATCAAAGAGCTTGCAATTTACTCTCTGCTTTACTTGTTGTGTTACCCCTGGGCTAAAGTGCTATAAGGCAACCTTCTTGCTTTCCTTCAGTGTTTGCAACAGAAACATACTGAGCTGAATGCGTTCGGAATTTATCCTAGTTTATTTATGGATGTGTTATATGGCTTTGAAAAACTGTCGGTAAGTGTCTACAAAGAAAAAAGTTTATTCTCAAGATTGCAACAAGGTGATTATTGCAAAATGTTACGCATTGTCGTTAGTCGGCGCTCGTGAACTGAGCACATACTTGTCGTAGCAATCAAAAAAATTGGGATTTTTGGTAAATTTGTTTGCCAAGACAACTAATAGGCCAGCCCGGCAAAAGGGCCCTACTAAGAAGACGCTTTTATACGTAATAAATTTTAACACCAGATCATATGGAAAACAAAAGGAACAATGATGACTCTTTAAGCACAAATAACTCTCAATGGAAATTGGAAGTCAAACAGTATTTACAATCAAATTCTAGTAAAGTACTGTAAATTAATTTTTTGATAGGAATTAGTGGCTTTGAACGTGCTGGTAAAGCTTTTGATGTGTTTAGTTAGTGGAACCAAATAATTTTTAATTTCTCAATATAGCTCTTCTGGTGTAATTAAAAGTTATGATGATCTTTATTCAGGTTTAAAATCTACATAAATCACATTTAAAATCAGCGTAAATATACATTTTAATTACACCAGAGGAGCTATATTGAGAAATTAACAGATGCCTGGTGACAAAAGCCAAATAAATAAATTTTTGATAGTCATTAGCTGCGATGAAAGTTCAAATCTTCACACATTATAAACATTTTACTTGTCTTTCCCAATCCACAAACATATGTATTTCAAGTACGGCATTTTGTAAAATTTGTTTTTTCTTGCAAGTTGAGAGCCTACCGGGCCATGCTAACCAATCATTCTCAAGTACCGACGCCGCACAAAAATAGCAGTGTGTTATGCTCTCTCTCTCTGCTTTAATTTTTTTATAGATTTCGCACTTTCTGGGATGTGATCGCTTGTTAAAAATATTTTGTTTCAATCAGTGGCGACTCCAGCTTTTCATGGCTACTCGGGCTCGACACTGATAGTGTCGCAAAATATTGCAAAAACAATAAATACAGCTCTAAAACTAGCAAGAAGACAAAAAATAGGAACAGTTTATCCAGCCATTTAACTATTGTAAAACGGCTTTATCTATACAGTTTAACAAAACGCGTGCTTTTATCAAATGTGCCCAAGCAAAAAAGCGTCTGAAAAATTGCAATAAACGCTCGCTTTGTTAGAGCTCGGGCAACTGCAATCAAGCCCGAGTTGGATTTGATTCGAAAAAAATGCTTGAAAATCGTTTCGTTATTTCTCTGCACAGCGTATCTGCCTATTTTCCCCAAGCCCGAGCTAAACACAACGTTGAGCACAAAAAAGCAACTGCCACCACAAACACCGGTGGTTTATACGATGCCCGGCTTCTTTTTTGGACTTAATATAAATTAAGTTAAAAAGTTTGAACTTGTTTTGCAGAGTTTAAATTTAACAAAGCCTTCCCTCATTTCGTAACTCAGGCTCAGCCCGAGTAGCCCGAGTACCAGAGTCGCCTTTGGTTTCAATGCGTGTCCAGTTTAGAAATCAATTTCTAATTATAACCTGGGAGAGAAAAGTGACTTTTTCTTGAAATATTCAGAAGTATCACTAAACTCTCCGCTTTCTATCGGTGAAGTAACAAATTATGTTTGTAGCTGATCGATGCCTGTACACCCCAGTATGTAGCCCAATTTTTGTGGACTTTTTGTAATTTCATTAGTAATAAACGGAACGCAAAGATTTCTAGTTTTTTTACCGTTGTAAAATACGGGGTGTCCACAAAGTCTTTAAACAATTTTATAAATTCATTGAAAAATTTTTTTAAATGCTATCTAAATAATTCTTTTTGCATACTAATGAGTTGTTATCAAAGCTTTTTATAATATCACTTTTTTTTATTTCAGAGATGAATTAGCTAAATAAAATAATTGATTTCCAAACATGTTAAAAATGACTACTCCACAAGAAAAAGCACAATGTGTTTCTCGGTTTATCAAAACGAAATCTGATATTCAAGCACAGAGAAATTTCATCGCTAAATATGTAAAACGGGCCTCAGCACCTCAGTCGATTCGCAATTGGCATAAGCAGTTTGTGGGAACGGGAACGTTGCTACTAAAACCGAGGAGTGGATGGTCAAAAACTTCCGAAAAAGGCATCTTGCGTATTCGTCAGTCATTTAGTCGTAGCCCCAACAAAGTCCATCGGCACTGCTTTCGTTCGGGCTATGTGAAAGATGTTGTGTACCGCACCAAAGTAAAAGACATAAGAGACCTTAAGGAAAGAATAACTGCCGCTGTGGAGACAACTGATGAAGAAATGTTAAGAAGGACGTGGACTGAAATTTAATATCGTTTAGATGCCCTCTGTGTTACAAATGGGGCTCATATAGAAATTTATAATGCTTTGAATAAAAACTTGACTGTTTACTGGATAATAATTAATCATTTCAGAGATAGAGTTTATTAATGTTTTAAATAAAAACTTGACCATTTAATTGATATTATTTAAACATTTTAGACATTTCCAACTTCAGTTGTAATATCAATAAAATTTTTAAATTGTCTAGAGACTTTGTGGACACCCTGTAATCAGCCATCAAATATCTTTTTAATCTCTGCTAATGGAGAGCCCCACAAGTTTACAAATTGTGCTTTTTGCAATTGCTTAGGTCCGTATTTTAACGGACTTAAGAAGCAAATTTTCATTTTCTGCTCTGATAAAAAAGTGACTCGAAATTATTCATATTTAGATTGAAGGATTCCAATTTACTGGCACAAAGTTGTGGATAAATGTTTTTCGCTTTGCTTCGAAGAAACTTGAAAAGCTCCAATTGCTTGAGGACAATACCGTTGGAAGCGCTTACGCTCACATAATGCTTTCCCTTGCTCAACTTGAAGCTTGTGTTAAAGTTGAAAATCTAGAACATTCTATTTTCAAAGGAAATGCAAAAAAGCAGCTCGAAGGAAAGCATTGGATCGGCTCGAAACAATTCTCAATCGGACGGCTTTTTTCAGTCAAAAATCTTGACAATGCATTGGAAGCCTTGATTGACATTTCGTATGAAGGAGAAGGAGGAGCTGCCTGCACTCCCTATATTTCTTCAATTGAGGGAGGACATAAACCTTTGAGCCTGATTTCAAAAAGTCATTTCATCAAGTTTCAAGAAATGGCATACGAACGACAGATAATTGCTTTTACTGAAAATCTACCCAAATGGTCAGAAGTGGCTTGCTTAAATCAAGAAAGTCGGTACTGTGCTTGTGTATTAAACAATGGCAACATCACTTACAATGTCTTGTCAAGAAAAGAATGCCTTCAATTTTGTTACGCAGGGCCAAGTTTAACTTTAGATGAAACCGAAGTTTGGCCGATAGAGTCTCTACCAGAAAAGGAAGATTTACTGCCGCCAGAAGTCCGACAAAAAGCCGATGAATTTGATATAGCATACACAAATTTACTGCACTGCTTAGGTAAGTTGATACGTCATCTGATTCTACATCTGCAGCTTTTGCTTACAAAACAGTAGTAATATCGCAAACCTTCGGCCTAGACCTATAGATCAACACCGAGAAAGAAATGACGAGTGCAATATCACAGCAATTTAAGTACGGCGATTGCAAATACACATAGATGACTTTTTGACTCGTGATAAGGAGGGGACTTCGCGACTGGGAAAGTTCTCCGCAGGTAACATTGTTTTAAGAAGTGACGCCCCAATTTTTTGTAAGTTTTTCAAAAAACGCTTTTGCGAAAATGATTCTAATTTCAGATAAAGTTTTCAATTTGGAAAGACACGATTTGATCCCGCCGCAGGTATAACTACTTCCAGTGACAATGCTGAAAAATAGTAAGCCGTAAAACTGGTACCGCACTTGGCAATAACAATTCTGCATAGCAACAAGACTAATTTTAATTCACTTACAGCAGGAGCGAGTTAACGTGATAGCTGTGTTAGGCCTACTTGCCATCAACCCATTTCCTGAAAAGGATTGTGGTTGAAAACTTTCTGTCTTTGTTAGAGTAGAAGCGTTTTTTTGAGAATACTTCCAGAACAAATAGGTTAAGACTATGCTGTGATTTTTCCACACATTGCATGGTTTTGCCTCAAGGGTATAACAAATTTGGGATTAGCAAGCGATGGCATAACTTGTTAGAAAATGATTAAAGTAATATCATCCAAGATCTAAATTAGAATTTACGACGAAGGGACACATATATTGAAAAAAAATTTCGCTCATAAGATCCCACATACCCAACATGCTTAAAAGAATAAGATGATTGTAATTTTCTTTGTTGGTGTTGAACGTGGTTACGCTATTTACAACCTTGTGAAGCCAATCACTAACTTTTTATTCGGGTAGAATCTGCTCTAAATGGCGACCCAGAGAAGATCAACGCTTGCATGGGAGAAATGAACAACTTGTTCAATATCGGTCAACATCTAGTTCAGCTTCCTTTGTCAAAAGGCAATCTCACCAAGATAGTCCATGTCACACCGAGATGGAGATTTGTAAAAAATTGGTTTCAAAATGAAGGCCTTTTCATGCTCAAGTCACAAATTATCATTCCTTACGAATACTGTTAACAAACCAATGATTTGCATTGCCAAAAAACTCGGCTTAAGATAAGAACAATTTCAATGTTGCTACACTACCGAGGCTGATTCAAAAATTGAAATGAAGAGAATACCCCGTTGCTGGCTAGATTTGAATTTGCGATAAAGCAACGGCCCGGCTGAAAACTGACGTGAAAGCACTCTAACCTGGACCAAAACAAGTTGGAAAAAACGCTCTGGACCGCGCAGTTATTGAAATCAATAACAAATATTAGAGATTTTTTTCAATGTTTACTTTAGCGTGAAAGTTTGATATCATCCATGCTCGTGTGTTTACAAGAGTTCTTATCTGATTTCTGTTTGTTGGTTCGGAGTAACCCTAATGCAAACGCCGATTCGTGGACAGCGTTACGCGATGAATCGTGCGCTAGACTCATGAAAAGACAGCGGATTGAACGCTCAGAGCGCACATTGCATGTGGCAAAGGCGAGCGGAATCGGCGTTCGGATTACAGCTCGCATTTTTGTTCAAATTGCGGCTAGCGCCAACCGCAGCGACATGCATGAGCAACTGCCGCCTTGACGAGAGTGAGGTGATCTTGCAATCACCGGAACTCTCCGTTCCTCTCAGTTGTTGTTGCTCAAACCTTTCCGTGGGATGGGGGAATGGAGGAAGACCATGGAGTCACAGTTCCTTTTTAGTTTGATAAGTTTAAAACATTCCCGTCACCTTAATCGACTGGCAGACTACTAATAGCTGCGGGTTCGCCGCAAGTCATGCTACACATTAATGCTGTACACGTTTTGAATCAATGTGATTGTGCACTTTATGCGATACCTTCGTTTCTTAATGTGGTTTCAGCCTCCGCCAAAACTTTTCGGTATTTTTGAATCTTCTAATCTCCCAGTTTCGGAATCTTTTCCGACTTGAAGCCTACATCACTACCGTTTAACTATAGTAATTAACGTAGAGCGGTGATGATTTTACGTCAGTGTAGTGCGGCCAATTGGATGGAAGGCTGCTTCAGTGACATGACTGAATGGATTTGTGTTTTGTCACGTAGCCGGGAAAATGATTTTGGAAGGCTGATTTGACTTCCCTCCTAATATGACGACATCATATTTTAATTGTTGTACTGTAAGTCTAAAATTTGGAAAGTGGTGCTTCTCGCTATCCCATTGGTTACGTCAATGACTCTTGCAAAGTGGCCCTATTAAAACCTATTCTTATTTAATGTAGAAACAATTGATATTAATAATTTAATAGCAAGCGAACTTGTCTACTGCATTTACTTGCTTGCATTCACAGTAACTCAATCCACTAGTGCTGCCTGTTCAACAGCAATAGCGGCAACAACGGCTTTACTAATACGCGCTAAAAATAAGAAAAACAGCTACTACACACGTGAAACATATTACGATAAAAAACGCATTGCTAGGCGGATTATACATGTTGCACTGACTAGATGTTCCAGACATTCGACGCATTTTTGGAGGAACGCAAGGGTCTGGTTGGCGACAAGTATAAGGATCTACAACCGGAGACTCATTATCGGAAAAATCCGGGTTCGGATCACATAGAGATCCTCGAGTCGCAGTGGCTGATGACGTGCGGCGACACTTTGATCTTTCAATGTCAATGTAAGATCGGTTAGGGCAACCGTCTCTTCGACTTGCGGCTGCCTGGGGGGTAGCCAATAATGATGGAACTTTTGTCGTGCGATTGTCTGTGTCGACGTCTGTCGATAGGGAATTTTTTATCTGCGGCAGAATCATGCTGTTTGTCTTAGTAATTTTATCGCAATCGCGCTCCTCCTCATTCGTCGTTGTCGTTCTTGTTCTGATCGAAGACGTTTTCTTACCGTCAAGTCCTAAAAAAAAAAATCATCAGTATAGTAAATCAAAAGTAGTAATTTTTATGGGAGTGACTCCTTTTTTGAAGGAGAGTTATGAAATAAATATCCGTTTCGCTCCGAAACCAAGCAAAAACACGTGGTAAGCATTAAACTAGTTGAGAAAAAAGCAGTTTTCGAACCACCTATAAAAGCAAACTAGTGTACCAGCAAGGTGGGATACCTCTGATGGTCTTTCAAACTCGCCATAAGACAAATTGGTGAATAGCTTTGCTATCTGACCAGACTGAACAAGCTGACTCTTTGAAGAATATGCTAATCAAAATACTCTGACAATCAAATGGGAACGCTTATTTGCTTCAAAGGGTTTCCTAGACTGGCCATGCTAACCTTTCTACAGGTGAAGGAAAACGCATTTGAAGCAAACTTTCGTTAAGAACACAATTACCTATTCAGTTATACTTAGGAAAAGAGTTAAGTTCAGCAAGCCTAAACTTTAACGGCCGTGATTGAGGCGAATTTGAAATCTATTTTGAGGCTGCATTTAGTTCAATCATCATTCCTGAAGAAAACAGACGGTCAAAGCGGATTTGTATACAGGCTACATCTCACCTGGCACATTCCGTAATCTTTGTCCTTGTTTGATAACGCGAATTACTTTTTCAACGTCGTAACTATTTTCACTCAAAAGTTTTTCGACCAGACGAGAGTCCTGTCATAAAATATTGTGCTATCAAACATTTCTCGTGAGATCTGAAATCACCACTTTCTACTTGAAGGTTTTAAAGCTCTTGCGGCATTGCAACACAGTTAATTTTGCGAGAATTAAGGATAAATCATAAGGGAATTTATCAGGAAAGTGACTGCGTTTTCTGTGGGGTCACAGATAAAGACGTGTTGTCCATCTCCTTAGAATTAAAAAAACCAAGCCAATTCTTCAAAAATAACATTCTTCAAAAAATATCTACGCGATGCATCGTTTTATCCCGCTTTTTCCAATGAAAAGGTCGTAGTGGTGGCAGCCATCGGAGTTTCTTACGAATTATACGGTATCCAGCCATTTCCGTAAACTCCTCAAGAAAGTAAATCAAGCAATAGGTGCAATAAGCAATACTCCATTTATTATTGCTTCAATGCTTTTTTATTGGCCTTATCTACCACAAAGTAATATAAAATGTTTATAACAACAATTTTTCCCTTAACAGAAATCGCAAACAAAAAAACAAGACTATTCAAATTTTAATAATCTTAAATCAGAGACAATTAACAAATTATTTTCAGTTTTTCCAATGTCGAATATGACTTTAGGTTTCTCATTCAATAAAAAAAACGCTATTTTTTGATGTCAAAAACTGTTTCAAATATAACTGCTTACTTGAAAAGAATGATTGCTAACTTAAAGTAGATGGAATCGATGATATTGTGGTAGCACAGAAAAACAACAACAACGAAAAAATTAGATTGTTAAATCACTTCTATTAATTCTATCCATGTAATAAATAAAGTTAATGAAAACGTATTAAATGATATATAGAGTGGTATTGTCCACGAATGCTTATAATTTACAAACTTTTTCCTGGAGTTCGTCATAAAAAATAAATTGTTTTATACATAATTAGTGGTAATAAAGTTAATTGTTTTATGAAAAAATGCCGAAATGCTGATAAACATTTTATGGAAAAGTTTCGCTTTTACTCTAAAAGCAATTTCAAAATAGACGGCACTTTTAATCTATTTAGGCAACTACACAATTTGTGTTCAAATGAAAATGTTTTGAGTGAAGGTAAAATGTTTCAATAAAAATGCATACAAGCATTTTGGCTTGACTTCATTTTTGCCGAGAATTGCAAGTAAGTTTCATCTAAATAAGATTTTTTTTCAAATCCAAAGATTGTACCAGAAGAACTTAACCTGAAATATATTCAGCGACTTCTTTCGATAGGCAATACAACTCATCTTAATCACAAGCCAGGCTTAAACAAAGGGTGAATTAAGTCGGTTGTAAGTTTTAGCCATTTTTGAAACAGGATCACACATGACTCAAGAATATTGCTTTGAGACAGTTTATTTGAAAGTTTGCATCGGGCAATGTAATCAGGTTTTTTCGACTTCTGAAGTCTGGTTCGAGCTGATTCTTACCTCGCAAGATGTCCGATCCATTACTTCGACAACCTGTCTTTCAACGATCTCCACCGACGGCCTCACGTCACTCTTTTTCATTGGCCTCTTGTAAGTCTTATCCTTGTCTAAATTCTATAAATAGCAACACAGTATTCGGTCATTCCAGTTTCCATATGGCATAAAATAGCTCGCACAATGTTATGACATTGCGCCCTTGATAAGGACATTTTTCAGCAACTTTTTTGTTTGGTTGTATTTCTCCCGGTAGAAACCAACAATGCCAAAGTGCTGATTGCATCGAAAAAGATCTGAGATGAATTTAGTCTATGCACCAAACGTTAAAGCATTTGTTTTGGACCTGATATTAAAATATTATATCCCGAAAACTAGACGCAATTATTGCTCCTGGCACCACTTTGAGCGGCAAGCGAGCCCTTGAATTCCGTACGTTTTTGATGAGGAATGCAAATGTTGTGGTAATGTATTATTTGCACGCTATAACTTCACGCCTTGACCCTTAAAGGACGATGGGACATATATGTGCCAAGTACATTTCATTAAAAAATTAAAATTTTGTTTTCTGATTAGGAATGCGCATTGATGTATATATCTGTCAAGCACCCTTGTAGATTTATAAAGTTTAAAATGGCGACATTGCACACGCTAAGACGAATTTTTGAAGTCAAAGTTTTCCTGTTTTGTGACAGTGCAGCATACAAAATTTGGTCTCTTGGATTTGTTACGTAAGTTTATTTTTGCAATTTTTTCGATTAGGGTAGTGTAAATCAACTATTATTCTATCCTTTGATATCCATTCTGTAACGTATTTTGCATTATGTTAAACATGAGATATTGTTTTCTACGATTGGACACATATGTCCCATTGTCCTTTACAGGTAATTTTACAGGTTTTGTTTATTGGTAAATTTATCACACAGCTTTCAACTGGTAAACAGTTTTCATAAGATTTTTTAGGTAGGCCAGAAATAAAATGCTGGAAGGATGAGTTTTTGGTTTTGAAATTTTTTGTAAGGTTAAACTTAGGAAATGGGGCTCACTGGTAACCAGGAGCATATTAGATAATTTTGGGGGATAACAAGATAAAATTGATTATACTCTTTTATTTTATTAATTCTTGTACCCTAATATTTATTGAACTGTTAGCTTCGGTGATTAGCATAGCATGTAGGCTTTGTTTATATACGTCAACATATTAGTTTGTATCTATGCAGCCTAGTAACTATAGTAGTACTCAATTTTTTTCTAAATGCTACTGCTGGTGTACAAACATACATTGCATTGTGATAGTGCAGCTTGATGATGTTCAAAACAAAAAAGAGCTTATAGATGATGCAATGTCTACAATTATATTTTTGATTTATCAATAAAATGTGTTTTCATCTGATTAATTAGTATATTGTGATAGTCTATGAATATATAAAGAGATATCACGCATGTTTTGATTTAAAAATTTTCAATGACAAACCAGCAATGGCGTAGTGGTTAGAGCGTCCGCTTTGTAGTCGGTAGATCTGGGGTTCATTACCCTTGTCGAGTCATACCGAAAGACTTTAAAAAATGGTATCCACAGCTTCCCTGCTTGGCGCTTGGCATTTCGGAAAGGTTGTGGAGAACAAGCCGGCAAATTCGCTTGTTGTATCCTTGAGCAAGGCACTTAACGGGATGCCCCACCTTTATGTGGAAGACAGGTGGCCCATAAAAACCTCGAAAAAGGCAACTCCCAAGCGAGTGCGGACTTACCGTCCAAAGTATAGCGATACAATTCGCTTTCTCGTGAATGGAGGATAAATATGGCAAATAAAACAAAACAAAAAACAAAGAATTTTTCATCTTAATTCTGAGAAAATTAATCAAATTCTTTTTTGTCATGATGGTGACACAGAAGATGCTCTTGCTTTACGCAATGAGAGGGTTGAAACTTTAGAGCAAGATGTGCTTTATCTGGAAAACAATACATTGCAAGAAGTGCAGGAAGTAGCAATTGATCCTCCAATGACCTTGCTGTCACCCTCACATAAGGATTGTCTAACAACTAACCAAATATCCTCAAGTGCATCTACAGATACCCAGTTTAAATAGAAGAAATTATCAGATTCAAAACTAGAGGCAATAACAAAAAATTATGAAGAACAACAACTTTCTGATAATGGTATAGAATTTGGAAAAGTATTGCTGGATGTCAATGAAGGCGAAACAACACCCTACTAAGTCTCAACACTGAACAACTTCAATTCAATTTACTAAAGCGTGGAATTTGGAGTGCAGGAACTTTGAGATTGAACAGAAAAAATTTGCACAAAAGTGAGTAACTGCCAAACGATAAAAGTATGAAAAAAAGAGACATGGTGTCTATTGAAAGCAATGCAATTTATTTTACCAAATGGATGGACAATAATCTGTTCATATACTTTTAAATATTCTTGCAACTTTGCCTGTGCCGGATGTTTAGCGTAAGCAGAAAAAATCTAGTGGCAAAGATGTTGTAAAATGCTCTTTTGTTGTATAGCAGCACAACAAACACGTGGTGGTGTCGATCTCATGGATCAGAAGAAGGTCACGTATCAATTCAACCACCGTTCAAGACACAAATATTACCTCAGACTTGCTTATATTCTTCTTGATATTGCTATCAACAATGCTGGAATTGTTCACAATCGTGTGAGTAAACAGTCTGAACAGTTCAATTTGAAAGCTTATCGGCGCATGGTTGCCAGAGCACTAATTGGAAACTACAGTAGCTAAAAACGTCACTTACCTTCCAGCTCCATTTTAAAAACCCCACAACGTGCAAGACAGATAAATACCTGTAGAGGTTCTGCCCAGCATGCAATGCAAAAAGTGAGTCAGAGAAAAAGACGCACACTGTGCACCAGCAACAAGCTTAAAAGCAAGACCAATAACATGTGCATTGAGTGCAATGTACATTTGTGCAATGTGAATGGACGTGATTGCTTTCCATTGTATTACTCCTAATTATACTACATGCATACTGATGAATGTTTAATTTTATACGAATTCAATTACGAGGTTTCCCACGATATTTCCGGTCTCGTCTGAACGGTTCAGAGCATCTGGTGTACGTCAATCTGGTGCGAATTGTTTAGTTGTCATTCTATATAAGCGTGTATTTCTTGAACTAGATTCCAGAGAGCAGCAAATGTGGTTTTAGGCTTCGCACATGCCCAATGCCAACAATATACATGTACGCTGAAAACATCGACAAGAGTGAAATGACCAGACCGGAATTAATCTTTGTATGAATCGAGCCAGAATCGAACTAGCGTCTTTCTCTAACAAGGCAGATTCTTTACCGTCATGGCATGTTACTGTCCTTAACCATGAGTTGAAATTATACATGATTTAGAAACACGGAAAATGTAATATTATTCAAATACATTGTTTTATGCTCAATTACCTCTAAGGGACAATGAGACATATATGTCTCCTGTCATATTTAAAAAAATAAACTAACAAAAATTTTTTTCTGAATTGCAAAGTACTATTCTAAATAAATAAAAATGCATAAAAAACTCTGCAAAATCCCGGTTAGAAAAATTGGGTCCCTTAAAGGGTTAAAAGATCAAGATTTATTGTAGTAGATGTGCTAACGAATCAGTGAAAGCGTAAGTCCTAGCCTAGTTGATAAACTAAACTATAAACATACTCGAAGTTGAATATCTGCAGGTCTGCGTGAATCATCACCGCATTTTCGCACGCTTGAGTAATGCTCACCGTTGTGGAACGCAATGTGAAGCTCAGGAGGTCGAGATTTTTTGCTTCCTTCGATCTAAACAAAGAACTGGCTTTTTAGTTTTTTGTCGTAAGCCGGCGTTTCTGCACCTTCTTAAGAGATGTGAGTGATGTTTAAACCAAACAGCTGTAAGCGGTCCAACTACATTACATTTTTACAAATTCAGTGGTGTTTTTCGTATTAGCCGAAACTGAAATAACAAACCGATACCATTCTGGCATTTGGGCAGTGTCCCAATAATGGGCCATAGCCCACTAATTGAAAACCACTGTCGCAAGCTATAACCAATTGAAAACCAATATCGCAACCCACCAATTGAAAACCTGAGCAAACAACAAAGCTACAGATTAAGTTTTTTCATCAGCCCAATTAAGTATCTCTACGGCAAAGACGTTTATTCTTTGTGAGACAAAGTGGGATAGCTAAAAGTAGTGGGAGAGGGTTTTGGTCCCATTAACCTTGCTAGTTTCGGCGTCGCTTGCATAATACATTTCACCAACATAGCAAATGCAACAGCCTGCAACATCGGGGTTGTTCTTTTCCATTTTTAACTTCAAACATAAAAACCAAGTCGAGACAGGCGGATATGGAAACGCAATAGTTTCATGCGCTCAGCACTTTAAGGATTTTCTTATGCAATCTACAGTAAAAAACCTAAAGACCACTTACTATCCACACAGGAGCAAATAACTGATGGATGACGATGTTAAGGTCATGATTACGAGCAAAGGCCACGATTGCATCATTACCAGCGTATGTACCATCTTTACTCAAAGCATTAACTAAAATATACAGAATCAACAGTTCATACATCATCAGTCAGTATTGCGCAGACTAATAACCGGTCACCCCAAAACCACAATTGCAATAGTTTGTGTTTTGCCCCGCCTCACAGTTGCCAGTACTGCTAGACAGACCCCATCTACTCAATCAATTCGCAAAGTCTCATTGAGAGGCAGTTCTAAAACATCTTCAAGAAGAAAAAAACGCCACCCTTAATGAGGGACGCAGAAACACTTCTGTAATAGTCTCAGCATGTGGGCAGCGAAACTTTAGGAGGCCTGCCTCGGAAAGATAACTACCATCACATCAAGTATTGCTACAGAATCTTATCAAATTATGTTCTCATTTACACCCTTGTGGGGTAATGGCCGGTTCGCTAGCAACGAAGCTGTTTCTTGCCGTGCTCTTTTACAACTCACAGCATTTAGCTGCCCACGTTATCTCATCTCGTTTGTCAACTATCACCCCAGTTCGTTGAAGCCCTGAGAATACAATGGCATTTTCTTGATCTGCTTTATATAAGAGTTAAATGCATCCTACAGAAACTCTCGCTGAATTCCTGTATTGGCGAACTTGTAACAAAAGTAACAGTACAAAATTCTTAACCTGCATACCGTGCGTATCGAAGGTGCATTCAACCGCAACAAACGGTTCGAAATCCTGACGATGTTTTCTCATATAATGGCATGTTTCTTGACGATGGCGATAGTGATTGTCAGAACTTCCATCAATTTGATCTGCCAGAGCTCGAAACAAGCAGTTTCTAAACAGTTATGCTACATTATTAAGTTGTATCTCTATTTTTGGGTCAAAAAACCCCTTCGCAGATGTGCATAGAACTCGCGTTCAGACCCGCGTGTTAGTACTGCCGGCATAACGTATTTCCTTTTACTACAACAAACAAACAAGGGAAATCTTTTAGTGCTCTATCCCAGAACAAGGCCCGCATCATAGCTACCGACTTTTGAGATGCTGTCGCCAACAAACAATTCAAAGAACTGAACAAGGTTCAGTACTTGGTTTTTGTTATGTGATTACAAATTTTAGTTCAAAACAAAGTGAATTATGACGACTTATTAATCATATTTTGCGCTTCCATGCAACCATTAAACGCTTGCATCCTGGTTTAAAAAAAAAAAATAGAAAACGCAACGTTTTGATCAATAAGGTTTTAGGTTTTAAAACAACATGATTTAGCTTTAAAGGAAAACAAAAACAAGTACAGTGTAGTACAAGTGTCATAAAAAAACAATACAGGTAAAACAACAGATTTTTTTGAAGTTTCCTATAATTATAATTAATATGCACCAGTAACTAACCCCGAAATTTAGTGAGCTCAAATTCACCGTCAAAATAATTTCTACCAAAAAATGCATGCTTTAGGCGTGTTATCGTAATAATAAAACTGCTCCCATAGCATACTATAAGAAGAGTCTTTTGAACATCTGCCAACTACATTGCTCTTTGTTTGTAGGGAGAGGGGGAGGCTGCCGATGTGATATCTGTACTCATGACTTGCTCGACATTAAACGCCGCTATTTCATAACCTGATTTTCATTAGATTTGCAGTGTAAATCTCGAAAACCGCTTCCCCAAGAAAGAAGAGGGGTAACCACAACACCACAACAAATGCGCTCAAAATCAAAGTCAAAATTAATTTATGTAAAAAGTGGGTTTTTTTTGGCAGACAGACATTTTTTGCCTTTAATCGCAGATCGGCTACAAAATTTGAAAGGGGTGTACGCTCCGTTTACATTACCTAATTAAGCGTGTGCCCCAAAAAACTTGTCTCATGGGCATCATGGAATTAATTCAGTTATTTAACACTAAATACTAACCCATCTCCAGGCATTTCACGAATCATTAAACCAATTGCATTGAGTTGATCCCTGAAATCTTTGTAGCCATCATTAAACTTATACATGCTTGCATTCAAATCTAAAAAAAATGATATTGTTTCCACAGTCTACAACAAAGAGGTACTCAAAATTAAAAAATTTGAACCAAAAAAATGAAAAGTTCTGAAACAGATTTTGTTGGAATGGACAATGAATATGCTTGGTAATGATGGTACTGTTCCGGTTTTGACCGCTATCTTTTTTGGGCCACTTAAGGCGTCATGTTTAAACGTCAGTGATGAAACACGTGACAATTCGTACGATGAAAATCGCACGTGTTGTCACGTATTTGAGAGAAGTCAAGAGTCATATTGTGGAACTTGCACTTTCTTGCAACCCAAACCTTAACCCCTGCTAATAAAGTTGGGGTCTTTGTCATGGGATGTTTCTGCACGACATCCAGTCTCCATTAAAAAAATGTGAGCCGAAACCAGTTTAGCATCGTAAATTTTAGCAAAACAAACGCAATACTCCAATTGAAACAAAGTAAATGCAATTTTACAGGTCTAGAACTTTGGATTTAGTAAACAGACTACGTAATGCGTAGCAAATGTGTACAAAGTTAGGTTAAAATAAATTTATTTCATCGAAAAACATTGATATATTGTATAGACCAGAGTTTCTCCAATGGGCCCTCAGCCCTCCTTGGAGGCCACGGAGTGGTTCTCCGGAAGCCGCAAGCAAAAGCCTTCCCTAGGTAGCTTTGCAGAGGCCTTCACTAGTATTTTAAAACCAAAGTCTCACAATATTGAGTATTTGCCAGTAGAACTTAAATTTGTAGTTTTCATTATTGCGTTGACCTCTCTTGTGATGTTCGGTGACGCATTTTTCTGGAACGTTCTTGAATTATCCGGTACGTTGCAGTTTTGTTTTTAATCTGTCGCATTACATAACTTAAATGATTAAGACTTTATAAGTAGTTACGGAATCTTTTGATAGCAGGTTGCAGATGGTGGCGTAATCTTGTTTATAACTTTAAGAACGTCTGAATTTGCCAACTCCCTTTGTCACTTGATAATGCGTCTGTAATTTCAATTTTGCTCGCTTTACATGTATACAACCGAAACTTCGCACTTGACTATTCAGAAGGATTAGAGTAGAAACGTGTTGTGGGGAAGAATGGAAGGTCCGTATTGATAATCAGAATTAACTCAATGTGAGAGTTAGTTTCGGGTAGAGACGAAATATCCGCGCTATATCGTTGTAATTTGTTGTTATTACGAAGATAGTGGTTGTCAGTAGTGAAAGGAGTTTGGTGTGTCCTGCCCTAGAAAATATAAAGTGGGTGAATTACGAAGATAAAGTAATTGTGACTGTTGTATTAATAGATTTTTGTCTATTTCTTGGTTTGTGTTCTGTTTCGACTCTAGACCTTAAGTTTTACAAACATTTAGCTTAAACAAGATTTTTGTGTTATCAAATGTCGAAAATTCGCAAGTGGAGCGAGAGCTACGTCTCATTTGGCTTCACAAAAGTTGCTCGGAACGGTCGTGATTGTGCGCAGTGTCTTCACTGCTCCGTCGTGATGTCAAATGCGTCATTACGACCCTCCAAACTAAAAGAAACCATCGCGATAAAAAGTATCCCTAAAGGAAGGATAATGACATCGATGTTCTGTCAGCCAAAAGAGTATGATACGAGCGCCGCTCTCTCATTTGGGATTTATGGTAGAGGAAAAACCTGCTCTCTAATGCAGCTACGAGGTGGCATATCTAATTGCGAAGTGTAAGAAGCGGCATGCTATCGCTGAGGAACTTATCTAGCCATGCGCAGAAAAAATGATTGAAATGATCCGAGGCGAAAAAGAAAATCCAGCAAGTTTCGTTCCCTAATGATACCATTTGTCGACGGATTAATCACATGGCTGCTAATGTGTGCCAGCAAGTTTGCTCCGAAATCAAGCAAAGCACGCTCCAGGCTAGTATTCAACCGGACAAGTCCGCCGATAGCGCTTTAAAAAGCCACTTGATTGCCTTCGCCAGCTACGAGAAAGATAAAGGAAGAGTTCCTGTTTAGCAACGCACTGTCAGCCACAACAACTGCTGGTGATGTCAAAGCTCTTGTGGACTCTTTTTTTGAAGTCAACGAGCTAAGCTGGCAGAATTTCAAGTATATCTGCACTGACAGTGCCCTAGCGATGATTGGCGTCAAATCAGGGTTTTCCTCACTGGTGAAGAACGAATGGCCTGGTGTGACGTTCTCACACTGTTCACAACACCGACACACTCTACCATCAAAGACTTTACCTCTACATTTGAAGGAAGTTATGGACGTTTCGATTAAAGTGATAAACTTTATTTGTTCGAGGGCAAAAAGTCACCGCCTCTTCCAACTTTTGGCCAAAGAAATGGCAGCGCAACAAGTGAGATTTTTGTTTATACCAAAGTCCGTTGGCTGTCTAGAGGCAAATGCCTCTCTCGGTGGTATGAACTTAAAAACGAGGTTAAAATCTTTCTTTGAGAAAACAAAAACAACCTCCATGTCCAATTTCACAATGAAGAGTTTGTTGTGATACTTGCGTACCTGGCCGATGTATTCGACCGCCTCAATGATATGAAATTGTCTTTGCAAGGCCGTAATGTGACAGTTAACTACGTTAAAGACAAACTGGCTGGGCTAACTGCTCGAATGGGAGTCTGGCAGCAAGAATCAAGATAGGGTCCACTGCCTCGTTTCCTTTGTTGGAAAAGCGCCTGAAAATGAATAGGATTGATTTTCCAAAAAATATCAAAACTTGCATCATAGAGCATCTTGAAATCGTCTCTGCTGAGTTTCGATCATATTTCAACGACGATACGTTGTATGTTTCATGTTGCAGAGAGACCCGTTTAACACTGAAACTGACCCTAATGCTAAAGAAGTAGAGGAGTTGGCAGAGTTCAAAGTTTCGAATGCGATGAAGCTGGCATTTTATACAAAACTGACAACACCAGCTTTTGGTTGTCTCTTCATGATTCATATCCACTACTCAGCAAGAAGGCTTCCGTGATTCTCGTTCACTTCGCAACTACCTAGCTTTGCGAAGCTGGATTTTCTGATCTGACATCCATAAAAACAAAATCCAGAAATTGCCTCAATGTATGCAGTGACATTCGCCTTGCTCAGTCCAAGACGGAGCCGGATATGAAAGGTCTCCTCAAGAGAGCGCAAGAACACGCTTCCTACTGACTACGTTAATTTAAAGTGCATTGACTATGATTTGCTTAATTCTTCTACTGTAATGCATTTATTCTTTTACTTGCGATTGTTGGCTTTTTTATTATTAAACTTGGCGAATAAAACAACTGTTGGAAACCCGTTAAAAGCAAAACTAGGTATTTTTACTGAAGAGCAGAGGGCCACAAGTGTTGAGAGTCTTTTAAAGGGGGCCATGAATCATAAAAGTTTGAGAACCACCGGTATAAACTAATCGTGAAATACTTTTACGGCGGCCCTTAATTTGATATTTTGAAATATTTAACCTCGGAACCTTTTAAATAATTCTATTTTGTGATAAAATATGTATAAAATCGTGAAATGTTGTAATGAAAAGAGAAGGTGGCGCAAATTCTAATATATTGTCCCAGTATAAAACTAAGACAATGAAGTGTTCCGTCCAAACAGACAAGTAGTCAAAAATGACCGCTGATCGCTCGTCTGTAATCGTTGACAATTGTAAACATTTAATTTAGCTGCCGCTGCCTCAGCTTATCAAACAATTAGGCATTAGTTTCACAACGAATGTATGACAACAAATAGCTGAATATAATCTATATGAAGAATAATTAAGTGCATGTACTCCCATTCCTTCAAAGAGGGAACGTTATGTTGCAGCAATTAGCTCACGCGCTTGATCGCCGACAAATAAGTGACCAAGCGGCAACGATCATTCTTTTCGTGTCATCCAGAACTGTTGGAAATAGCACACAAGAACTTTCACTGAACAGGTGCACCATCAACAGCCAATAGCAAAAATTAAGAAAAGTAACAGCAAATTCAGTTCAAGATACCTTCACGGTTCATTATGTTTTAACCGTACACTGGTATGGCAAATTCATGCACTAAATATCGGTTAAAAGTTTCATTCCTGGTTGCGAAAACCGCTGTGGGTGAGTGCAGCCTTAGAGACTCTGGCCCCATGCTTCAAGCTCGCTAAATGGCAAAAGCTATGTACAACGTTACAATTTGGTTATTTCGATATCAGTTTTAGCTTACAATGAAAGAACTAAATGAGTTGCTTGATACAGTATCAACTAGTTTATATAAAGGTTTGCTTCTTGGCACCACTTGCTCCGCAAGCAGTCAAACACGACTTGAACCTATTTTAATTTCTTGTTACTGTCACGAATAAGTAAATTTGTGTTGTGGGAATAGTTTTTCATATACAGGGTGCGCCAAAAAGACCTGACACATTTGAAAATTTAATAGAAATCAAACGCGTTGACGAAAATAATTGATGTTTACATTTTTGGAAAGCGTATAGCATGCCATTTTGTGCGGTGTCCAAAAAACAATCTACAATGCATTTGTGACGTCATAATGGTTGATTTTTAAATTAATGTAATTTTTAAAATTGTGCTTTATTTGCTAAAATGAAGTGGTTGGGCTCACACCGTTCTTTCGTTGTGGAAACTTTTTTTACGAACAGTGGATCAATAACTGCAACTCAAAGATTATTTCGTATGCACTTCAAGCTTGGAAGACACGATCCAGTGCCAAGTCGAAACACAATTTTGTTGTGGATAAAGAATTTTAGAAAAAATGGATCTGCACTAAAACGACGATCGACCGGCCGACCTCGGACTTCCACAACTCCAGAAAATGCAATGGCAGTAAAAGCGTCAGTTCAACAATCTCCACAACGTTCTGCGAGAAAACACGCAGCTGCTTTGAGGATCTCCGCAACCAGCGTAAGAAGAATTCTTCACAAAGAACTGCAAATGCATCCGTACAAGATTATGCTGGCACAAGAACTAAACAAAAATGACTTTGAAACCCGAAGAGCTTTGTGTTTGGAAATTCAACAAAATGTTCGTTTGGATGCTTTGGTGCTATACAGCGATGAGGCTCATTTTCACTTGTGTGTTACCGTTAACAAGCAAAACTTTCGCTACTGGGCGGAATCTAACCCTCGTTCGCTGCATGAACGTCCGTTGCATTGTCCCAGAGTGACGGTGTGGTGTGCAATAGCAAGGTTTGGCATATGGGGTCCGTATATCTTTGAAGAAGAAAACGTTGTGGCAACTGTAAATTCTGATCGATATTGCAAAATGCTAGAGAATTTTTTGAAACCAAGATTGAACGAGCGTGAAGATCAACACCAACTTTGGTTTCAACAGGATGGAGCAACAGCCCACACTTCCCGAAATGCAATAAAGACTTTGAAAGAAATGTTCCCTAATCATTTGATTTCCATGCGTGGTGACATTGGCTGGCCACCAAGATCACCTGACTTGAATCCATGCGATTATTTTCTCTGGGGTTACCTGAAATCGAAAGTGTACACTCAACGCCCACGATCAGTAGAAGAGTTAAAAGACGCAATACGACATGAAATTGCTGCCATAACACCCATGATGATCAACCGAGTAATCGACAACTTTCATAAGCGTGTTAACCTCTGCGTAAACAATCACGGCAAGCACCTAACTGATTTAATTTTTAAAACCTAATAAAATGCATCGTTGTTATTTTGTTATTTTACGTTTTTATTTAAAAATGTTGTAGTGTTTGGTTTTTAGTGTTATTTTGGTTTTTATATTGCATTAATATAATTGTTATTTTGCATTTAAAAAGCACTTTGCTTACAAAATGCCATAATTTTCAACATCAACTATTATTACGTCACAAAATGTAGTGTTCATGTTTCGCGTATTCCACACAAAATGGCATGCTGTACGCTTTCCAAAAATGTGAACATTTCCTGTTTTCGTCAACAGGCTTGATTTTTATTTAACTTTCAAATGTGTCAGGTCTTTTTGGCGCACCCTGTAGTTTCTGAAATCTGTTGCTTTTGGTCTGCCGTGATTATGTTATCTGTAAATCTGAATTGTCTTAAGCCCTAAACTTGCTTTTTAAATCTCCGCTGTTTTTTGCAAAAGACCCTTTTTCTTTCGCATTTAGATTTGTAACTCACACGCCTCTTCTTACGTCACAATGGTTGACTACGTAACTAAGTTCCAGAGTATTCGAGTTAATCTTGTTTCTTCTCGAAGATTTTTTGTGATTGCCCATTACGTAATTTATTAACTGCGCCTTTTTTTCTATGTCACGTCATGTTGTTCTGGCTTTTTTTGGAACGGCGCCCATACATGTATAAGGCGGCGAGATTTTTACGCACTCAGTAGAGGGCGTTGTAGTTGTAGAGAATAGAGTGTAAAGAGGCTGAAGAAAGAAGTGTGGTGTTCTGTGGTGACTAATTGTGGATTCTACTAGCGGTTAATTGGTGGATTTAGTTTTGGCTGTTTCTTGATTGTTATATTAAAGTGCTTTAGTTTCTGTGATCGTCGAGCGAAGAAATTTAAAGTTGTAGAGTATTTTGTAAATATATTTGTTCTGTTCTTAATCAAAAAGTGCGTGGTTCAAGTATCTTAGTAAAAGACAATCTTCACCTAGCTGTTAAGTTGCAGCTAGACTTAATTGTTTGAGCGATACTATACGTCACCTCAATTTTAAGAATAAAATCAAGGTTGTGATAGGACCAAAAATTCTATTGCACGCGACAGTTACCCTCAGCCTCAGATCAAAGCAGCTGCTTTACGCAACAGGGCTGGTCATTTATGGTACCGTCAGAGGAATTACTTCTTCTTAGTTTGCTGGATTCTGATATAGGACTGGCTACAAAACGAGCTATGCGGGAAGCTTTCAAGGACATTGAAAAAAGAAAAAGAAATACTGCTACGATCCCATGTAGACAAGACCAACACCACAGACAAAACACTGGATGAATTTGTCACCGAAAGCAGAAGGAGATTGTTTGGTATTTTCTACGTGCCTGACAGCTTTCTTGAAATGAGCCCAGAAAATTGGAACGAATGTGAAGACAGTGCCGGCGCTAGGCCAGCTGAGGCCCCCCCCCCGAAAACTATACGTGGGCCCCTTTATCCGCAAACAAAGTGAACCGTAAAAATTATACAAAATGCGATTGCGTCCAATTTTGCGTCTACGTACCCTAGTTTGAAATCTACGTACGTAATTTGATACGACATTTTCGTACGTAAATCGCATCGTATTCTGTGTAAAGCCTCCTTAAGTCCTTAAGCCAATCGCTGGTCGATGAAGAAACTGACTCTGACTCGTCTAATGAAAATAAATTTAATACAAAGAAGATAACGTATATTTAATACAGGTTTCAAAATGTTTTTCGGCGAGCCTTTTCAGCAGCAAACACATCAATTATGCGGTCGAGATCTAAATCTCGTACGCAAGAGCTTTCTATCGAAATTGTAGCTAGAGATGTTAGCCTTTCGTCCATCATGGTGGATCGATGGAAGGTTTTGATTAGCTTCAGTTTGCTGAAACTTCTCTCAGCGCCAGCTACTGAAACCGGGCAGGTCAACAAAACTCGAAGAGCTATGGACAAATTTGGATATACTTCCAGCATATGCTTTCGATAGATATAGCTCAGAAAATCGTTGGCTGTTTTGAGATCTTCTTTATTTTCTTTCACGATGACCACGAACCGTTCCAACTCCTCATTCATTTCCACAGGGTCAATATCGCCCATTGTTTCATAAAATTTTTGGCATGCATTAAGTAAACGATTGTGCCCGTATACTTGCAATAAACTTTCTTGATTATAAAGAAAATTAAAAATTGCACCCACAGTGTGCATTTGCTCGAAGCGTTCTTTTAAAGAAGATAGAGCATGATCCATTAGTGGCAAAAAAAAATTTGCTTTGAATTTTTCTTCTGGCGACATCTCGCTACCTTCATCTTCTGCTTCGTATTCGAACAGCCTCCTTCTTCTTCTGGTTCTACTCTCAGCGAAACTCCTCTCAATTTGCAAACCTTCAGCAATTTCACGTGCCGTGGCTACCGCGCCGCTGTACCCGTCTTCGCAATATTTCTTTAAAACTTCCTCAGTTGCTTTGATTTCTTTTTCAACTACTTCCATAGAAACACCAGTGGTTTGCATAACTTTGCTCGTCTTGTTGATGTGAAAAAGAATATCATGCCAAACTACAATTGACAAAATGAAGCTCCATGTTTCAATTCGAAGTATCAATGAACGAACATCATTGATTGTTTGACCATCTTTTTTTTCGAAGCAGTAGTTTTCCAATTCCTTCAATGCTTTTATCACTTCAGCCAAATGGTATCGTAAAGGTGAGATGCAATTGATGCGACTCTCCCAGCGAGTAGCTGATTGGGATTTGAGTGAGAGCGGAACATTCTTTTTTAGTATCGTCCATCGTTGCGTTGAAGAGGAAAACAGTGAATACAATTGCGTTAACACACCAAAAAATACCAATGCTTCAGTAGAAGATTTCACACTGTCGACTACAACTAAATTAAGCGAATGATTAGCACACGGAACATACAGCGCTTTTGGATTGATTTTCAGTAATCTCGCTTGAAAACCAGCTTCTTTTCCTTTCATGTTCGCCCCATTATCGTAGCACTGGCCTCGACAGTCAGCAAGATCTAGTCTTAATTCTTCGGAGCGCTTTAAAAAGACATTGAGCAAACCTTCGCCAGTGCTGTTATTGACACTCAAATAGCCAAAAAATGCCTCTTTTGCTCTTGCACCGTGTTCATCATCACATTGAACGAAACGAAAAATGACGGTCATTTGTTCTTGATGTGATATATCCGGAGTACAATCAAGAATTATAGAGTAATATTTGGCTTGTTTCAGCTGCGTGAGAAGTGCGTTTTCAGTTTCTTTTGCAAATAAATTTATCAGCTCGTTCTGAATACTTTTGCTCAAATAGTGTTGCTTAGTTTTGTGCCGGATAATCCTATTTTGCAACTCATTCAAGACGGGATCTCTCTTCGCCAGTAGTTCAAATAAACCCAAAAAATTTCCATTTTGCGATGATCCCAGTGTTTCGTCGGATCCTCTAAAAGCCAAATTTCTTTCACCCAAAAATATTACGATGTCTATTAGACGCTCCAAAACATTCCTCCAAAATGTTCTTTCTGCAAGAAAAATCTTCATTGCTTGTTTATCCACCGTAGATTGAGTGTTAATACCCTCCTTAAGCAAAAGCCATTGGTTAAAACTCTTTTTATGAGAAGCACCGTTTTCATGATCCTTTAACTTCTTGGAAAACCTTCCCATGTATTGATGCCCCTACTAAACGGACTAGCTAAGTTGCCAAAAAGTTTGCAGCTGAAGCAGAATGCTTTGTCAGAATCTTCAGAGTACATCAGCCATGACCGAGGAACAGCCTCGCCATTACTCAAAATGCGTTTGTAATGAATAGAAGAAAATCGTCTTCTAGCTGCGTTGTATGGAAAATTTGTTACAACTTGCCGAGGTCCTCTTCTGATGATGTCAACCCGTTGCGGATCTGATATGACGTCAGGCCACTTCGCTGGGTCCCTATGGAGAGGGTCAAACGAACTGTGGGGAAGTGACGATGAAGTATCGATGGCCGCATTTTTTGCCCCCATAGACGTACATGGCACTGATGGTAGATTTAGTTCAACCGATTCACACAAGACATTTTCTGATTCTGCAGTTGACGCTGCTGCTGCTGAAACTAAGCTCAAAGTATCGCTGATAGGGACGGCTGGCAAAGTAGCACTATCTGTTTCAGTTTCTGCTCTGCTAACGGAAAAAAACTGTGTTAATTTGGTAAGCTTTTTAACTGATTCCTGAGCAGCAGCTGCTTCTTTTCTTTTCTGTGCTCCACTTTTATGGCGTTTCATGTTTCCGATAGACTATTTTTAAAAAATAGCTTCTAAATTATATATGCACGTAATTGGCTATTTTCAACTTCGAATTAACTCTAAAATCGATTAATATATTTTAATATATTTTCAACTTCGAATTAACTCTAAGCATTGTCACAATTAAACTATAAATATTGAAAAACTAACTTCATATCTTTCTTAATCTAAAAATGCAGTAATCTATTTACTGTACTCTGTTTCCTTCACAGTAGCTGCAACCAACAAACTGGTCAGCTTTTTGGCAATTAGCTTCAAAAATTCATCATCTGACTATGACGTAACTATACGGCTTCTGACTGACTAAATGGTTGTAAAGTCACTTTTAAAGGCAAAAGCACTCGTTAAGAAAATTTGACTTATCTTATACGATACAAATGAGTCAAAGCGTCGAAAGCAATCAGAATCGAAACATGAAACAGTAGATCAAAATACTCAACGTCGAAACTTGAATATTGGTCTTTGGTTGGTATTCAATGGGCGGGGCCCCTGACCAGGCCTGGGCCCCCCCCCCCGACCGGGGGGTTCGGGGGGCGGTTCCGCCGGCCCTGTGTGAAGACTTCAAAATTGTTCGCGATATGATTTGCTCTCTTGCGACCACTAACAACTACGCCGATGTGAGAGTGGCCTTTATACGGCAAAAACTCAATTGGGTTGCTTTAAAAATGAAGAACAGCTACAATATGCTCTACAGATCCTAAAACAGAAGCGGGCAAATGATCCAAATATGAAGAAATCGACTCTAATGCAGCTGTAACTTTTCTGCATACGCGATTGTCATATAAACAAAGAAATTTCGTTTTTGCATAAAATGGTCTTTCGAAAGCTAACTTTGAGGCTTTTGCGCGATCTTTCAAAAATAAAATCTCGCAAAAAAAAGTTTGAATGAGGTACATTTTTGGGAGAATCAGAGGTGTAAAGATAGAAATTTTAGAATTTAGCCCCAAATACGGGAAACTCTAAAGAGCAGGCATTATCGCAAGCAAGTTTATCTTGTAAAACTTAAGGAAAATGCCAATTGAGACAGTGTGCCAAGTAGGGGGAAAGTGTACCCCCAAGTAACTATTGTCATCCTCCTCAGTAAAAACATAAATATTATCCTGAGAGGATGCCAAAACATCCCCCCTTCGGTCGGATTATGCCTTGAGATGTTTTTCTTTAAAAATTGTGACTTCAAAAACAAATCAAAGCAGAATATTTAGTGCAATAGCATGTACGGTATAGCCGAATAAGACGTTAGAGCGCCTGCACAGCCATGCCATAAGCTAACTCTTCAATTTAACGCATAAAGGCCACCCCCGTGTCTCCACTTACATCAACAAATCTCAAAAATTATGCTCGAAAATGCTCTTCAAAACAATTGAATTTGTCAAACGAAGCAATACAAGTAATTGTGCACTAATAAGCGGCAGCTTATTAGGCTACTAGTAATTGCTGTCGTGACTCGTGCTAGTAGTGCAACCTGCAGCATTGCAAATTAAGGCTTGCAGATAACCTACCGACAGCAAGATTATTTAGTTTATACTTAAAATACGAATTTAAACTAGGATACGTTTCGTCATCGAGTTTAAAACTACCATTCCTTTGTTTCATTTCTTGGGTTGCAAACTGTGAAAAAATATAGAAAGTAGGATATTCATTTTCTCGAAGCTTTTCGTCCGACACTTTTCAAAAGAATCCGTTAGAAATAGAGTGAAAAAGATCAAGTGAGTCACTAATATACAGACGCAGTTGACGAAAAAGGCACGGTCGTGATTGGTAAAAGGAGCAACCAATAGAAGGAGCGGAAACTAATGTGCGATTTTTAGGCCATACAGCCATGGCAAGTCAAGATACACTGAGCATTTTTTGTTGTTGAGCTGATGCAAACAGCTACTTCCTGCGTTGAATTTAGTTTCAATAATATAATGCACCGGCAGATAGATGGCGTTGTTATGGGTTCCCCTCTTGGCCCATCTCTTGCTAATATTTTTGTCGGCTATTACGAAGCTTTGCTTTTCAAGAGTCAACAAACCTCTTATGCAATATCGATAAGTCGATGATACCTTTTGCTGCTTTCAACGACGAAGATGTATGCAATGAGTTTTTCTCCCACTTAAATTCTCTCCATCTATCCCTTCGTTTTACTTTTGAAAAGGAATGCAATCGGATTTTTTCCTTTCTTGACGTCCTGGTAGAAAAGAACGATCACGAAATTGTTACATCTATCTACAGAAAGCCGACTTTCACTGGCCAATACATTCGCTGGAATTCTTTTTGCCCCATGAAACAAAAAATCAATCTGATTTTGACTCTTGTCTGCAGAGCTCTAGTCATCTGTTTGGAATCTACTCTTCAAAATGAACTTTTCAACATTCGTGCAATCCTGATCAACCATGGTTACCCTGAATCTGTAATCAATACCGTTATAACCAAGAAAAACCATCAGTTTCGCTGACCAACACAATTAAGTCCGAAGAAATGCCCAGTTTATCTTCACTGGCCAGTGTTTCGATGAGATACGAAATGCAAATTAAAACACCCCTCAAACGTTGTTACTTTGCAGTTGAACCACGCATTGTCTACATCACCAGACAACTTCTGCCTGCAGCCCAAAAGGATGTACTGCCCGCTTCACATCAAAGCAACATTGTTTATCAATTTCTGTGCCACTGTGATAGTCGGTACGTGGGTCGTACTTCTCAAAGGCTACGACAGAAGATTAAGCAGCACGTACCTAAAACCATTCTTCAGGGACTTACTTCTCAAGACCGAAGCACATTCGCCCACTCTTGCAAGCCAATCAGAAACCTTAAAGCTGAAACTTCTTTCTCCGCTATAGAGCACCATCTCTTACAAAACCCGATATGTGCATGTGAATACAATGACGGCAAATTTTCCATTCTTGCTCGTGGCCCTACTTCTTTTCGTCTCTCCACCCTTGAAGCCCCTTACATCAAAACAACCGAAACAAATTTATGTAAACAAAAGGAATTGGTGTAAGGTCTAAAAATCGCACATTAGTTTCCGCTCCTTCTATTGGTCGCTCCTTTTACCAATCACGATGGAGCCTTATCCTTTTTTCTTTTTCGTCAACTGCGTCTGTATACAAATCACTCGCTTTATCCTTTTCACTATACCAATGACGGATTCTCTCAAAGAGTGCCAGGCGAAAAGCTTCGAGAAAATGAATACCCTACTTTCTGCAATTTTCAAATTCTGTACCACGAATCAACTCTTGAAAAAATATATTTGCTCTAGGACTTGATGGTGCCAGCGTAATGATTGGCTGTAGTGGCGGAGTTGTTCGAAGATTTGCTGAGCTTATTGATTGCCCACACATACCTGCTTTCCACTGGGAGGCTTATTGCTAAGAACTGACAATTCATGATGTTTTGAAAAGTGTTACAGAGATTAATTGTTTTCGTACTTTTATGGACAAGCCATATGTTACATCTTCGCGCTCATCCAAAACCAATGTATTCTAGAACACGTAGCTTCAGAGATCAGTTGCAAGGTGAGAAAGATATTTGATGTGAGATGGTGCTTTTCGTTACACCGTGCCGTCGATAGCTTGTGGAATAATTATGCAGCGCTTCACACATTTTTTTCTTCCCGACAGTCGAAGCTGCCGATCAGAATTACTCACGTTAAATTTGTGGTACAGCTGTGTGTAATTAGTAATTGTAGTAGTGCAACATCACATGCAGAGCTGTTCAAAGTAGCGGTTGTATTAACGTGTTATTAGGCAGAATTTAAGAAATTTCGTCCTCATATGAGCGTTTTTGTGAGCAGCTACAGTAATAGCCGTAGGAATCGTCTCAAAACATAGATTCAGGCACAAACGCTCAAAATTGGTCTGTTTAAAGGCTTTGCTGTCACATTCAAAGGCAGGTTAAGACTACTTATTTTGAGGATCACCAACTGTGCAGCTTCGTACAAGTTAGAGATCGTTTATTTATTCTGCAGAGATCATCTGTCATAATACCGAAGTTTCTTATCTCGTTCGATTTAAGGCAAACGGTTGGCAAAAACATTCCTCTCCAAAAACTTTCTACTTCGCACACTGCTTTGTGACATTAAAATTTGAAATACAATGAGCCACTATACACTAATTTTATCATATCATTGTACCTTAGTCGTTTAGCAACATGCTATTACGACCCTACATTGGTACTGTTAATAAATAGTTAATTTATAACATATCTTACGCAGCTGACTCACTTAACTTTCCAGATATCCTACTTTGTTGTAAATCCTCTTCAATTTTATCCCAATTAATGCTAATGATTGTTTTGCATATGTAAAATTACATCTACAGAACTACATGTTAGCATACAGAAAACACTTTTCAACAAACTTGAAGTTTGTAAATCCTGACGATTACATTCTAAATATTGATGAAAAAATTAATGGAAAATCGCTTTGGCCTAAATTTACGTTGAGCCAAGTAACTATTCCTATGTGCAATAACAATATGTCGTTTATGACTTTCAGCTACTAGTTCGCAGATTGGTTCTTCTCTGTTTAGAAAAAAATAGGCCATTAAATAATATCGTACCTACACCATGCGAGAAGAGGGAATGCGGTAGACCTAGTGATATTAGATCTACTATTGGTTAAATAGTGCATCTGGCAATACTGTGACATTGCTGTAGGCCTACTGCGCACAAAGTTTTTCTGATAAGATGAATGTTTCAGATAAGAATAAGCCTGTAACTGATACCTACAACTTGAGGGCATTTTCCACCACCAAATCACTTGCATATTAATCGGGTAATACTTCGGAGATCATGTCGACAAATAGCTGAAATCAGATCTCATTATCTTTTCTAACTCGTTCAAACCATAGCCTACTATCAATCGATCTACACTCCTTAAACGCTGAAACAACATCAAAACCAACAAAAAAAGCTGGGAAAATATTCTCAACGAAATACTAAGTTACCACAAAGGTCATTTGTTGCGAAACAGACAACTTTATCATCACGTGATATGGCAAATCTGATCATTTTGACAACAGAGTTAGATTAGGTTTTCGACCATCTAACTCAAAAGTACAATTTTAACTTACATCCTTAAACAAGTTTCTCTATTTAGTTTTATGCGCGAACAGTACCGGGCCAAGGCAGCCACGTACCCCCCGGTCGGGGGGCCCCGACCATTCGTAGGGGCCCTACAATATAAATTGTATTGGTACTTTAGAGCCATGTGTAATAAAAATGGGGTAAGTTTGTTTAGATTGGTTGAAACAATGTAAGTTATTTAGTTAAGAACTTCTTCCTGATTCAAGATTATTACTTTAGCTTGGTTAGGTTTTGAAATAGCGCTGCTCAGGAGACAATTTTGCAACTGGCTCGAAAAAGCACGCAGCTGCCTAAGTGCTTGCTAATATCAAACGGCCCTATTTGGAGTTTTTCGCGGGGGCTCTCCAACAGCCTTCACACGGCACTGTGCGCGGATCCGCGGATCCGCGGATCCGCGGATATCCACAACAACAAATTATATTGCAATTTGTGCAGCTGCGCGGTTTCTTGCAACAAACGGTTTCCTGTTGAAAGTCATCGAAATACGTCCAAACGCACAGCGTTGGATAGCAGATTTGAACTACTTTGCAAATAGCGTAGTAATACCGATTTTTGTAGAAACAGTGTTTTTTTCTGCTGATATTCCTTTGTACAAGCTTACCAAGCATATCAGAAACCTATTTCACGACATTGGTCAAAGTTGGCCATTTGAAACTACTTGTAGAAAAATAGTGCTGCAATTAAGCTCATACGAGTCAGAGCTGATAAGAAATGCTGCACATGGCAAACAAATTTTGCTGCTTGTTGATGAGAGCACTCCATCTGGCTTACATATTAGAATATTCCAGTTGGAGGCCTAGAAACAACTCTTGTCAGTTATGACTGTCAATTTGTACGACTGTCAACTTCGACCATGCGCGCCAAATGGCCACAGCATTGCTCAAGCAGTTCACGATGCTGTTAGATCTCTTGGAATCAACAGAAAGTATCTGTTTTTTGTTGTCTGATGCTGCAAAATACTTGGTGGCTGCAGGCGCAATACTAGAACCTCTGTATCTCAAGCTGTTTCATGTGACATGCAGGGGCGGCTCGTGTATGGTACTGTGAACTGCAGCACCCCCAGTCCCCACTCCATCTTATCGATGACATTCGATATAAATAATAATTAATCTTTTTTTTCTTTATTTTTCTTATACTTGTAGTTACATTATGTAATACATAAGGTTAATCTCAACAACCATCCAAGTTTACGAAAAAAATATATAAATCTTTTTGCTTCAAAGCTCCTGTGATGTGGTGTTTGAAATTAGCAGTAGATTGCAATGCAGCTGTAGAAAGAGAACTGTCGCTCATGCAGTATCGACCCTAGTGTGCTGGTGTAATAAAGATTTTTTTTGACGGACAACTGGCGAGCTGTGTGTGTGTGTGTGTGTGTGTGTGTGTGAGTAAAGCTGATAGATAGTGACAAAAATTAGGCTTATAGGATGATTTTCTGAAGCAGCCCTCCCATTAATTTTAGCTACGAGCCGCCCCTGGTGACATGTGTTCCACAATGGTACTACGAAAGTCAAATTTTTATTTGAAAATGTTAAACAGCTAATCGCAAAGTCAAAGCAGCAACAGTTAAAAACAAAACCATGCAAGCCAAAATTGCTGCTATTGCTGCCCGTCTCAGCCTGTTACAAGGTGGGACAGCTGGTTAAATATCGCTTCATATTATGCAAAGAATTTACCTGAAGCGAAAACGATTGTGGAAAGTTTTGAATGATTCGGTGTAGGAAATTTACCGAGAAAAGTGATTTGGTAACACTTCCTAAATATCCCACAATGCAAACACTGATCGGGCAAAAGATCGGCGAAACACGTTTTTAATTCTTCCTCCTAACAAACAACCAAACCTTTTCTTTTGCGGACTTGGATCTCTGGTAAGTTAGTAATAAGCAGGTCAGTACATTTGCAGTTAAAACACGTTTCCAATTCTTCCTCATAGCAAACAACCAAACCTTTTCTTCTGCGAACTCGGATCTCTTTTAAGTCAGCAATATGCAGAACAGTATATTTGCAGTTAAAGGAGCAAACAAGTAGAATGCAGGTCACGATGAGAAGAATAAGAACGAAACAAAAGGAACGAAGAAACGGTTTCTAAAATTTATGAATCCGAATTAGAACATTATGCTATGAGGGGCTTATAACGCTTATTTACCAAAGCTAATTTGGAATCAAGCTTTTAAGTTGCTCGTTGATAGTTACTCTACGTTCGTGCGGAGCTAATAACAAAAAATCCCACATATACAAGCATATAGCTACACACGAGTCTATGAAGACTACTAAAAAGTAGATCACGTACCTTCCCAGGCTTTTGCGAACCGTCGTAATACATAAGATCCACATCAATGCAACCTAATACTTCACAGATACAAAACATCTATGCACTAAAACTGTAACGCAATTGAAATAGATAAATTTGAATCATGGTCGAATTTCTTACTTAATCTTTAAACTGTAATTTTATCAAAACAAGAGAACTCAAACAAACCAACTTAGCAAAACTGTCACTGAAAGCTTAGCAACTTTGGTAACGATTAAATAAAACAGTAATTTTGCCTAATGAAGTCGGTAAAACATCTCAAGCTAGCTTGCATGACGGGTAGTGGTTAGAGAGTCCGCTTCATACTCGGTCGACCTGCGATTCATTTCCTAAGTTAAGCCATACCAAAAGTCATTAAAAAATGGCATTCACAGCTTCCCTGCTTGGCAATCAGCATAAAAATGGGATAGTGTGGAGAGCAAACCGGCAAACTTGCTTGTTGTGCCCTTGGGCAAGGCACTTAACGGGACGCCTCCAACTTTATGGGGCAGACATGTGACCTACCCAAAATTCACCTGGTTACAATTGTGAAGTTGCTAACCTAGCATGTCGCATAAGGCGAGTGACTGGTAGCCCCACCACCCACCAGTGGCAGTCAGCTTTAATGGTGGTGGGGCTATCAGTCACTCATGACTGGTTCGAAATGGGCTGCCGTCTTTCCCCTAGCCTAATTTCAGTTAGGTTGACGGCATGAACCTGAATTGCCGTTCGTGCCGTACCTCAATCCCGAGGAAGAGGAGAAGTAATCACAACAACAACAACAACAGCAGCTTACATAAAGCAAGCTACAATAATTAGTTACAAATTTGTGTACAATGCGTAACATCTGGTATGATATTTTAGTAACTCAAGCAAAAGTTAGTTTGCAAACAGCTGATTTAGCTACTCAACTTCTCAAAATCGAAGACAAATATAAATGTTTAGTTTAGCATATGGAAACGATGGAAAGTGCCGAGAAAGCGGTGCAAGCAATTCAAGAACTTGACTTCGGAGAAGACATTTGCTGCATTAACCGTCACATTCAAAAAATAATACAAAACTATAACATTTCCAACGTAATGATCATGGAAAGGCCATAAATTTTACCGGCTGTTCACAGTTTACTTCATCATTATTAGCCCACAACTACTTCTGTGGAAAGAAGTTTTTCCATGCTGCAAAAAGTGTTAGCGAAAAACAGGAAACTTGAAAGGTCAAAAGTGTAAAATAGTACATGTCTTAACATTTCAATTCTTGCTCCTGGTGATTGCAGGGTTGGCTGCATATAATAGGTTTATAAGCAGGGATGTGAAAGCGGTTATTTATCAAACGCTTCCGCTTCCACACCTATCAGTTCCGCTTCCGCTTCCACTAACAAAAAGTGAGAAAACGACCGTTGACAATTTTTTTAACTTTTGTGAGTCTGTAGCCTGTCTTCTCCTACACTTTATCATTTTGAAAAAACAAAAACCTTCATATGTTGCTATTACTTTACCTACTTCGCTTAAGCTTATTGTTCCAAACTACTCTGTGCTTCTCTTATTTAGATATCAGAACTCGTGTTGAATGTAGACCAGTGCTTTTCAATCTTTTTGTCATTGAGGAACCTCTGTTGTACTTTCACGTTTGTCACGTAACCCCCACTAACAAAATTTAGAAATCACGAATTGCTTGCAAGAAAATCAAATATTTTGTTACTGCAATTCAAAAAATAATTAAACACTTCAACAAATAGACAGTTATTTCAAGTGCCTTCACTACTTACAACCACTTTTACAACAGTTAACCTAATGCTTCTCAAATCTAAACCGTATGACTACATGTTACAGCTCTCGACAATAACCTATCGTCACAACAACAAATTACACCGTAGCCTATAGCGCTGATTTTTCCTCTCTATCCTCAACTAACTCTGACTTTGAATTAACTTTAACTCTAATCATCATTACGGACTTTCTGTCCGACCCCAAATACGTATTGACTCCGATCTTTTTGGATAGCGAAGTGCAAAATTTCTGTCGTATATATAGTATATACATTTAAAGCGAGCAAAATTGAACTTCACCAATCAATAGCCTCCTCAACGTGGTGGTGCGGTCCCCAATCCTGTTTGGGTTGGGTTAAAATGGCTGTTGGTTTTCCCGAGGGTCCCAGTTACCCCGGGCACTCCCCTCACACAAAGCATTTTTTCGCCGTGTAGCTCTCTGAACTACCGCAGAAGGGTAGCACGCAGCCTCTTTAAAATCGGCCTATCTTCTCTCTTCTCCTTCCTTTTTCTTGCCCGTCTTCTCATTCTTCTCCTTCTCCTGATGAGCAGCAACGTTCATCCTAACCCTTGTCCCGTCTTTTTCTGTTTAGTGTGCGCTGGAAATGTGACCTGGCGGGGTAGGTCAGTACAATGTTGCACATGCTCTAATTGTAGGGTGGCCATTTTTTGTAAATGCAAAGCCGGGACGCTTATTTCAGACTGCTATTATGACTAGGTAGGGTGGCCGTAAGTCCAGATTAAGGCGGGACAGTCCTGCTTTTTTCAGGCCCGGTCCCGCTTAAATCATCGGAAGTCCCGCTATTTCGTTCAGTCAGGCAGCACAGCTTGACCGAGGGTACGCCAAAGTCAGTCCCGATAAACTAGGGCATTATGAAAGCGTACCCTACCGGAATGACGATTTCGGCCGAGAATGACAACAAACGAGCAGCGAAATAGGTAGTGACCTTCCTTTTTTTTTGGAGACCACCCCAACCGTAGACGCATCCGCGGACTCGACCTCCATTTGAGCGTCCCGCTTTTGCAAAAGTAAAAACCGGGACAGTGGATGACCGCTTTTCACGAAGCCAAATATTTGGGCTTATGATAGCTTCTTGATCAAAAACGGGACGCTCAATTTCAGATCGAGACCTCGGTCGCGTCTACAGTGGGAACATCTCCAAAAAAAAAGGTCACCACCTATTTCGGTGCCCGTTTGTTGTCATTTTTGGCCGGAATCGTCATTCAGGTAGGGTTCGCTGCCAAAATGCCCTAGTTTATCAAAGCTAACTTTGGCGTACCCTAGGTCAAGCTGTGCTGGCTGACTGAACAAAAAAACGGGACATTCGATGATTTAACCAAGACAGGCCTGAAAAAGCGGGGACTGTCCCACCTAAAACGGGACGTATGGCCACCCTATCTAATTGGGCTCATTTAAAGTGCTCATTACTCTCCTTTTCTAAATTCAGAATTCTTGGCAGCTCTCACTCCTAGATCTTCCCTCCCTGCTTTTTTGGAGATCCCACACCTACCAGCACTGTGGCTTCCTCCTTGGACTCCTCCAGCTGGTATACCTCCACTGCTCAATCTGGCCCATCTGGCCCCTTCTGCTAATGCATCACTTGCACCCCACCCTCGCCTTCAAACCTCTTATCCTTTTCCGCCCACTTTGTATCTTCTCCCTCTGCACCCGCACCACCACCTCATGCTCCTGGCTGTTTCTCTTTACCTCCTGCTTCTTCCCCTCTCGACTCCCTCAGGGCTCTTCAATGGAATGCTGGAGGTCTCCGACCCAGGATGACTAAACTGCTACACTTTATTTCGTCTCATCCCGTTGACCTTATTTGTATCCAGGAATCCTAAAGCTGTAAACAGAATTACGTCACAATCTGAAACTTGCTATCACAAGATTCCATTACTATTTATATTGCATACACGGAACACCACTACATATAAGAAATCAATATACTGAAATAAAAATAATTACTAGTAATAAACGAAGAACCTTCGTGGTCCCCTCACGGAACCCTTAAAACTCACGGAACACAACTGCATGTTTTGCGAAACCCCTGTTGAAGAGCACTGATGTAGAATGATCAAGTTGTTTCCGTCGTGAGTAATTTCTTTTTCAACGTTTTTAACTGCCTAACCAAGGTTAGTTAAGTTTAATGAAATCATCATTTTATTAGCTACATTTCATTGTCCAAACTACTTTTTTCTTGCCCGTAATCGATATAAATGTGATGCTAGTTATACTTTTTCTCGTTCTCTCGCACTACTGTTGTCACACGTTTATTCATACTTATAGTGCAGCTTTACCGTTTAATCCACATTGGGAAATGGACAAAACTTTTTCGCCAAGTTACTCTTCAAGTCAAATAACCTATGTGGAAGCGGAAGCGGTAGGTTTTTCGCGCTTCTGCTTCCGCTTCCACAGAAAAAGGACCGCTTCCACATCCCTGCCTATAAGGCGTACGTGTTGCAAGGTTTGCTAAGGATTTGTGCATTTTCGTTGATTAAATGTTCGTTCACTACCCTGTTATATGCCTATAGCCTGTAAGTGTATGATTGCATTTAAGTTTCATTCTTGTATCTAATATTGTGCCCAGCCTTGAAGCGTGCTCTACATAAAAATTGCCAACGGTCTCTGGACTAAAGCCATGAGCTTCACCACCACATCATTAGACAGCTTACCGCAAAACATTTTAAGAAGGATCCCTATCAACAGCCCAAGCATAACTGACTCAGCACAAGGAGCCTTGATGTTCAAACGAAAATTATGCGACTTGCAAGCTTGATGCAGAAAAAAATAAACTGCAGACGGTGCAGTTTAGATCATATCTGTTTACCACCTTGAATGAATGGGCAAGTGGTTCTGGACGACGCAGCAATCAAGTTGTTCTTCGAAGTTTGTCCTAACATAATAAGGATCCCACATTATTAAATGCGGTTAGATATCAGGAAACCAACTGAAATTCGTTCTGTCTTTTATTGTCTGATGCTGCAAAATATATGGTGGCAGCAGGTGCAATACTAAAATCTCTGTATCCTAAGCTGTTTTACGTTACATGCGTATCACATTTAATGCACAATGGTGCTATGAAAGTCAAATTTCTATTTGAAGATGTTGATCAGCAAATCGCAATAGTCAAATCAGCAGCAGTTAAAGAACAAACCCACTCAAACCAAACTGGCTAGAATTAATTGCGCGCCTCAGCATGTTGTTATAAGATGGGGAAGCTGGTTTAATGCTGCCTGATATTATGCAAAGAATTTATATGAAGTGAAAGCGATTGTGGAAAGTTTTGAAGAGTCTGCTATTGTGGTAATTCAAGGAAAAGTTTGCTTGCAGACAACTGGTTTTGTTCCTTAACATCTAAAAATCAATGACCAATATGAAGGTCTAGTTAAGCTTATAGAAACGATGGAAAGTGCCAAGTACACCATCAAAGAAGCGGTGCATAAACTTTAACTCGGAGAAGACACTTGTGGTATTAACCGTTACATGCAAAAAGAAGGCAAAACAATGACGTTTCTAACATAATAAACACGGAAAGACCAGACAGACATTACATCGGCAGTTTACAGTTCGTTTCAACATTCTCAATCCACTAATGCTTCTTTAGAAAGAAGTTTTTGCATGCAGCGTAAGCTATTATTCAAGAATAGAAACGTTAAGGTTCAAAATATAAAACGGTACATGATTTTACATTCAATTGTTGCTCCTGATGATAGCAAGGTTTGTTGAGGATTTGCGCACTTTTGTTAATTCGTTGTTGATTTAAATATATGAACTCAAAAAGCATTAATTTGTTCAGTTAAAATTTGTTGGGCTGATACAGTCAAACATTTTTTTAGTTCTTAGGTCAATAAAAACTTGCTCTCGTTATTATAGAGTAATTAGTCAAATATGCAGCTGCTTTGCACAGTTTTGTGATAAAATTTGTGACAGGTACAAAAAAAAAGGACAACTGGATATTTTTATGTATTCTAAAAGGTCAATTTTTTTTTCAGAGAAAGATTTACCTTCGGAAAATGAGAGTTATGGTAGTCCAATGATTAAGCAACATCCTTGAATATCAGAAAAAAGACTACTTACTCGAAGATAGTAGTAGTTTGCTGAATCCTTGTTGCGAACTGGACAAACATTTTTTGTGTCATATTGACATCGGATATTATTTGCTGTTGCGGTATATCCGCAACGAATTGTCCGTTGAAGTGGAATCGAGGTTTTCTCAAATACGCTAAACAGTCAGTGATTCTTATAAGAATTGTTTTTCGGTAGCATGGGATAGCATTTTATTTTTTATGGAAAAGATAAGGGGAAAATATTTGTTGTAACACAACGGTGAAGACATTTCTTTTTTTGAAATAACATCGTTAAAAGTGATTGTTTTCACATTTTTTAAAAATCTGGGGACTAAAGGCATTTATGTATCAAAGCAACGTTAAAGACAAATTTTTGAAGATCAAGTTTTCAAGGAAGAATTGTTTGCTCTCTCAGCTCAAAAGTAATATGAAAAGCTTTTTTCGGCAATCTCTTTTTTTTAATGGATACTTTGCCCCACATTTTAGATTTCTGGAAAGGGCTATCAATACTTTGGGAGCACTGAAAGTAGTCTCGAAAGCTCCAGCCTTTCTATCTTTACGCCTATGCTCTATGAATTTTGCATAAATGAATTTTGTGTTAAAAAAGTTCGATAGAAAGCCACAAAAAAACAAAAGATTATGGAATATTGCAATATTAAAACGTAAAATATGAGTAGGTTAGCATAACGTAAAACAAGAATTGTTTTAAATTAGGTGAACGTATCTGGAACAGACTGAATAAACATGCTGAAGCAACGTTTTTAGAGAGAGTGATCTCGGTAGTGGTGGCAAGAGTGTGATTGATGATGTTGTTGTTACCCCTCCTCTTCCTTTGGACGGAGGCACGGTGTGAAACGATTTTCCACATTCATGCCGCAAACCTTTATGTAAATAAATTAGCCTGGGGGAAAAGCGTTGTTCCATTTCGAACCAGTCATGAATGCAAATTACTGACTGGTAGCCTCACCACCAACAGTTAAAGCGGACTGCCATTGGTGGATATCCAAAATATCTGTTTGAATTGGTTGATTCGTGAAATATTGGCATGCCAGCATTCTCTGGATATTTTACTATAGCGCAAATTACAGGAAAAGGAAGTTATAAGACCTCACTCTATTTAACTAATAATAATTTTTATGCTAAAAAACTGTTTGATTTCTAAAACAAATTTTAGATTGTCAGTTCTACTTAAATTGTTAAATTATATTTTTAAAAATATGTAACACTGCTAACATAGGAAAAAACAAATTTTTTCGGGAAGATGTGTGAAAATCTGTCTTTTAGTTACGTAAAAGATGAGAAAAGCTTGTTCTTGTCCAACCATTGCATAACGTAGCATGATTTTGATATTGTCTTTGCCACAAATATGGAAATATGACAGAGAACTTTCATTAGTCTTTGAGTTAGCTTTCGGTTATTTGCGATAGGTTGTGGGATGTGAAAAAGCTTGGTTGCCTATTCTCATACAATTCTTAAACGGTGACTAAATGTGTATGAAATAAGCAACAAGTATTGGGTTGAAAGAGGTGTTGCTGAGATATGACGTAATGTCAACAAACAGACAAAGATTTCAACCTCAAGTGCAACTGCACGTTTAACTCTTTTGCTCCCGCGTGAATAGCAAAAAAATGTCCGTAAGGTGGCAGCGCGAAAAACTGTCATAATCAATCATAATTAATCATAATTATGTACCTCAAGTTTGTTTGTAAATCATTACTCAGCTGTCTACTTCTACATTAAGTGTGATATATCGTTGAAATCTACATTTCTTAAGGATTTCAAATAGAAAAAAAAACATTTTTTTTGTATATGCAAATTAACCCCCCAACTGGGGGGTAGTTGTCTTCAAAAGTAAAGTAGTACCCTCACCTCAAAGATCATTACAGATTTTATTTTCTACCAATTTTTTAGAAATGGTTGCAAAATGATGCTAAGGAAATAAGCTTTCAAGGTACATCAATCAAAACTTACCTAAGAGCCTAGGTTTTCTACAATTTGCAATTTTCTGAGGCACATGACCTTTTTTTGACCGGTACCGACCGGTACCAAATTTTGGTAGTTAAATTCAGTACCTAAAATATGATTAGTTATTATCTGCTAGAGGTTAGCCTAAACCATGTAACATTATGTATTTTTGAACAGGGAATTTCTTCAAGATTCAGAAAATATCAAGTTTAAATAGAATATGCTGTCACTGACAATGAAACAGCCGCTTGTTTACACCCTTCCCATTTCTTGAGAAACAAGGGGGATACAGCAAACTTTGATTTAGAGAAGCCAAACTTCTACTAGCTTTTAAACTTGTATTTTGCTTCTTGTCTCCTTGGAAACTTGATACAAAATGACGACTTTGTTGGTGAAACATTTGCAATTTATTTTATTTTTTTATAGGGTGTAGTTTTTGTAAAAATTATAATTTAGTGAAGGTAAGTCAAAAATTTTTGGGGGTTTTGAACTGACATGATGTACAGTACTCATTTTTGATCAGTAAATATCATATACCACTTAGTCTAGACTATTTAAAGTTATATATTGCTGTAAAGCACATTTCCTAAGCTTTCAAATGAGACTAGTATTTAGCAACATATCATATTTTTTACGCACTAAATTTACTTTTATCTACTTACCATTCAAATTTGTTTGGGGGGGTTTTGAGACCCCTAAAAAATTTGGAAATTCAAAAACGTAAAATTTATTATTATCGCTTGAAATTTTGTCAAATGATGCCCCAAAAGAGTAGTTTTCAGACTGTGTTAATGATAAAGGGTTTGGTTATGTGGTAAAGATGTAATCTCAATTTGATTTTAGTGTAGTTGGCTATTGCTGAGAATTTGGCCGATTTTGTCGTCTGCAACTGGGTTCTTGGTCATTTTAACCCTTTTTGGGTATAAAAATCCAAGAATTAGGGCACAAATTATACATGTTCCGATGCGTGAGGAAATAAGCGTGATCTTTTGAAAATTTTATGAAAATCGGATAAAAAATGAAGTCACAAATCGATTTTTTATTAAACTAATTTTGTAACTGAATTTAAAAAAATTTGAGGTAAACACTGAAAACACGAGATCATCAATCGATGATCGCGGGAGCGAAAGAGTTAAAGGAGATTGCAGAGACATAACTGCAAGAAACAATCAAGCAAATAAACAAATATTGCAAGTGATACCGGAAATCGTAAAAGTAGAAGGTATTATATAGAATTGATTGTGTCATGATGCAAGAATTGTACAATGGGGATGCAATACCTACATCCTCGCAACCTCGCTTGATAAAGAATCGATTACATCATGATGCAAGGATTGTGCAACAAGAATGCAAGAATTGCACACTGCCAACAACTACGTAATTGTTGTGCAATAAGTCCGTAGGCCTATAGGGGAAGTCATATACCGGTACTATCATCAGGTCATACCAAAAGACTTGAGTCATACCAAAAGACTTTAAAAAATGGTATCTATAGCTTCCCTGCTTGGCGTTCGGCATTTATGGGAGGTTGTGGAGAACAAGCCGGCAAGTTCGCTTGTTGTGTCCTTGGGCAAGGCACTTAACGGGACGCCCCACCTTTATGTGGAAGACAGGTGGCCCATAAACCTCGAAAAAGGCAACTCCCAAGCGAGTGCGGACTTCCCGTCCAAAGTATAGCGATACAATTCGCTTTCTCGTGAATGGAGGATAAAAATGGCAAATAAAACAAAGGTGGCAAGGATTATACCTAGTAACATCTACATTGCGTTATGGTTGGCTCTCTCACATAGTGTTAGTTCCCTTACACAGACCTAGGGTTAGCTCCCTCATATAGAATTGTAGCTAGTATTACTTCCCTTAGATCTAGAGTTAGCTCTCTCACATAAAATTTTTGTCCTTAGATCTGTAGTTATCTTCCTTATAAAACTATGCGGGGAAGATCTTCCTCACAACTCCTTCTCAGCACCGCCGCAATTGACGCCAAAAAATGCATTCTATGCTACTCGAGATAAATAACCAATTAGTTAGAAGCAATGTTTTAAATCTTTTTGCAAATAATTTTACTCTTTTCATTTTCATTTCCAATTTTGATATGATAGAAAATTTTTTTTGAAATCAACATTAGTTAAACCTGCCAGTTGCAGAACTTTAAAAACTAAGAGTTTGCTTGTTTTGAAAAATGAGCTCAACGCCCACTTTATGAGATTATAGGATACTTACCCCCGAACACTTACCCCCAGTCACATACATCCGGTCATATACTCTCCTCTCGGGCTCCAACACCACTCCAACTCTAACCCTAACCTAAGAGACCGGGCGTAAATGTCCAGGGGTAAGTGTCTTGATACCCTTTATGGAATGCAATCGAGGTTGAAGGGCATTACTCACAAGGACATGAAAATAGTTGGCAATACAGTATATCGTCCCTTTGCTCAATTTACCATCATTGAAACAAATTCGTCTCCTAACTTGCACTCCTGATCCGCATGTGACGCTACACCTGCCCTATGACCACCATGAGGACCACCATTCTAAAATATAATAATATCGCAACAATTAAATGCAGGTAGACCTCTTTAGGTATTCAGTTTTATATAGAGTTGAGTAAGCAGAAGAAAGATAATTATCTGATAAAAAAGTTTTTATTAAAATCAGGGATGTGGAAGCGGAAGCGGAAGCTGGAAGCGGAAGCGGTGGAAGCGGTCCTTTTTCTGTGGAAGCGGAAGCAGAAGCGCGAAAAATCCACCGCTTCCGCTTCCACATAGGAAGGAAGAATAAAGAAAAAAAAAATTGGTTCTGCTATCCTTCGTAGAAAAACGAATAGGGGGAGCATACACATTAAGAAATGAGAGCGAGGAGGAGTCGTTTAGAGAGATGTTGACCTCTATATAATTAGAGTAGGGGCCAAGCAAAGAAAGAAAGGAGGTAGAAAGCTCAGAGAAGAATAAGCTCTGCTTGACGAAATGATGATACCGCATCTAGCGTCTGCGACATCAGTAGAAAAAATACCAGATCGGGAGTGAGTGCCATGGGATCGCAGAGCAGAGAATCCAGGGATCCGAAAAGAGGAAGATGAATTAAGGTTAGATTCCTGGATATAAATAAGGTCAACGGGTTGAGACGAATTAAAGTGTAGTAGTTTAGTGCTCCTGGCTTGGAGACCCCCAGCATTCCATTGAAGAACCCTGAGCGAGTTAGGGAGGGAAGAGAAAGCTGGGGGTAAAGAGAAACACCCAGGAGCATGAGGCAGTGGTAAGGGTGCAGTGGGAGAAGATACAAAGTGGGTGGAAAATGGATAAGAGGTTTGAAGGTGAGGGTTGAGTGCGAGTGCTGCATTAGCAGAAGGCGGCCAGATTGAGCAGTGAAGGTATACCAGCTGGGGAAGTCCGACGAGGAAGTCACAGTGCTGGTAGATGTGGAATCTCCAAAAAAGCAGGGAGGGCAGCTCCAGGAGTGAGAGCTGCCAAGAGTTCTGAATCTACAAAAGGAGAGTAGTGAGCACTTTAAATGAACTTAATTAGAGCATGTGCAGCATTGCACTAACCTACCCCGCAAGGTCACATTTCCAGCGCACATTAAATAGAGAAAGACAGGACAAGGGTTAGGATAAACGTTGCCGATCATCAGGAGAAGGAGAAGGGTGAGAAGACCGGCAAGAGAAAGGCAGGAGTAGAGAAAAGACAGGCCAATTTTAAAGAGGCTACGTGCTACCCTTCTGCGGTCGTTCAAGGGGCTGCACGGCCACAAAATGGTTTGTGTGAGGGGAGTGCCCGGGGTATCTGGGACACTCGGGAAAACCAACAATCATTTTGACCCAACCCAAACGAGTCGGGGACCGCACCACCACGTTGAGGCGGCTGTTGATTGGTGCAGCTCAATTTTGCTCGCTTTACATGTACATACTATATATACGACAGAAATTTTGCACTTCACTATCCAAAAAGATCGGAGTCAATACGTGCTTTGAGGACGAACAGAAAGTCCGTAATGATGATTAGAGTTAACATTAACTTAAAGTCAGAGTTAGTTGAAGATAGAGAGGGAAAATCAACGCTATACGGTGTAATTTGTTGTAGTGACGACAGGTTATTGTCGAGCAGTGGCGGCTCGTGCCTATGGGCTGCAGTCCCCCACGCGTTTTTGTGATCTGTTTTTTTCGATAATACAATTTCGATGGAGAGGTGACTTATAGTATCCAAGTTGCTATTATTGCTACTAGCAATACACCGTTGAACATAATAATATAATATATTTAGAAAATTCAAACGTTTTCGGCGCTACATATCGCCCTCATCAGGATCTATACACAAATATCTACAGCACTAAAACTTTCGTTGAACGAAAACACAAAAAAAAACATAAAGTAACTTGAAATAGTTCTGCTAAAAAACAGTAAAACTTCATTCTACGGTCTTCGTAATTGTCTGGTCACTGCTAAAAAAGAATCTGATAATAGAAACAATTGCCTGCCAGGAGTTAATCGGATTTAAGGTTTTGTAAATAATTGTTTCAAATGAATGAAAATTACAGTTAAATGATTAAATAAATATCTTTGATTAAAACACGTTTAGTAAAAATGACGCTCCGTTTGCATAGAGTTGTTTGTTTAGCACAGGGTTATTTCTTTTGATGACCAAGGCTTCATGGATTTTGGCTTCGTAGGATGTTTGGCATTTTCTAATTATTTCAAATTGCCCCATGTTATTCGGCTGAATTTTGCACGAACTGTATTTTTTTATATGCAGTTCGTGCAAAATTCAGCCGAATAACATGGGGCAATTTGAAATAATTAAAAAATGCCAAACATCCTACGAAGCCAAAATCCATGAAGCCTTGGTCATCAAAAGAAATAACCCTGTGCTAAACAAACAACTCTATGCAAACGGAGCGTCATTTTTACTAAACGTGTTTTAATCAAAGATATTTATTTAATCATTTAACTGTAATTTTCATTCATTTGAAACAATTATTTACAAAACCTTAAATCCGATTAACTCCTGGCAGGCAATTGTTTCTATTATCAGATTCTTTTTAGCAGTGACCAGACAATTACGAAGACCGTAGAATGAAGTTTTACTGTTTTTTAGCAGAACTATTTCAAGTTACTTTATGTTTTTTTTTGTGTTTTCGTTCAACGAAAGTTTTAATGCTGTAGATATTTGTGTATAGATCCTGATGAGGGCGATATGTAGCGTCGAAAACGTTTGAATTTTCTAAATATATTATATTATTATGTTTTTTTCGAATTTTTGATAATGTTATAATTTCTCATAATGTCATAGTTCATACCTTATTTACCAATGCACCAGTTTATGTCGCTGAAAAGACTAATTTTCCTATATTACTAGCACTAAACAAAGTGAACGTGCGACATAGGGATTCTATGTGACATCGTATGGTGCGTAGGACGGGCTGCAGCTGTAGCGCCCGAGACTGTAATTTTGTAAATCGATTTAGTTGCTTCATAAATGGTTTAAAGCAGTGGTTCCCAAACTTTTTAAGTCACGACCCACTTTTTAAAACATAAATTTTTGGGTCCCACATAATTCTGCATGTACTTTAAAGTACTTGGAAAAAAGTACAGTGAAAACAAACATTTATTCAAGATGTTTATTCACTTTTAAATTATTTGAGACAAAGCATGCAGTAGTTTCAATTTTGAATGACCTTCACGACCCACTGAACTTACGCCCACGACCCACCAGTGGGTCGCGACCCATAGTTTGGGAACCGCTGGTTTAAAGTTTTAGTTTCTGTGTGACATAGCAAAATTTTTTCCCCTGCAAGTATTGTCAGCATTACTAAGCCAAATTTTTTTGTATAACTGAATATTTCTAATTTTTGAACACCGCTCGTTAAGCTGCAAACGATAGCAGCAGGAAGGGCAAAATCAGTAGCGCCCAGACGCATAACGTACAGTATATCCGTTGCCTTCACGGTCACTTGGTTCTTGTCACTTTTCTTGCAACGTAGCAATTCCCGCTAAGCTTGCTGATATTGTAGCTCTAAAGCAGGGCTAGTTGCTGTAATTAGTTAGATTGTTTGTAGGTAAGCAAGTTCAAATGTTGCTATACAGTTGTATCATTTAATGAATTAGGCAAATAAATTGGAAGTAAGAAAACTTATCTAAAGGCGAGAAAGTTGTTTAACTTAATGCAAAAGGCTAGCGATGCACTTAGCAAAACCTTTTTTCTCTTCTACCGGTCAAAAAGTCGTAAAATTTTCGCTTTGTCATTTGGATATCAGACTACCGCAACTACGTGGGGGAATATTGCTGCTGCACGCGACTAACCAAGAGTGGCTGAACTCTTACAACTCCCCTTAGATTGAACCCGCATAACCGGCAAAAACGAGGGATAGGGGGCGAAGCATACGACCTTGTTTTCGAGTGGGGCAAAAGCATTGATTTCGTCAACCCGCCAAAATTTAATTCGCGTAGTTTACAAAAATTTCATTTAAACACCACACGCCCGACTGCCCGCTTTATGACAGTCCCGGGCTACGTAGATTCTGACGACTTGGTTTGGAGGCGTCGATGGTTTGATTCCACCAGCGCCAATGCTCGCACTTTTAGCGCTGGTCAATGTGTTGTTATGGTTCGTGATACCTCATCGCTCAACCCCGAAACCGCAACTATTCATTGATTTGTCTTGCATCGCGTCCACTTGCAATGCAGGGGGCAACGTTAATCTCTAATTCTAGGTGCACAACACCCCCTCCGGGGGCGCTGCGCTGGGTGGGACGAGTCCTTGTTGATGAGGCCAAAAGACCAAAACCGGAGTCTTGGGATAGTCCCGCCTATTTCGCTATACTAACTTTGTTCGGATCGTGACTCTTCGTAAAACTAATTTTTGCCCGGGGGGGTATGTTGCGTCGTGTCTGGTTCCTGTGGGCTTCGAATCCGGGTTTTTCGAGCTGCTTTTCCGTGCATGCCGAGACATGCTATCGTGTAATCACCTACTGCCATGAATGCCTTAAAAACCACATTTAGTATATAATGATTGGAAGGTTTTTCTATGCCTAATTAGCTTTTGTGTGATCAATTTCAAGTAAGAATACCAGTTTTAGTTCATACTTGCACGGTTAGCAGTAACGTCAAAGGAAATCCTGGTTCAAAAGTAAACGGTACGTAAGTCTTGTGCTTTGTGTTGGATTGTTTGGGTTTGTTGCGTATACAGTCCAATGTTGGATATAGGGCTAGCCAGGAGCCACGAAAAGTATCTTACATTGGCAAGAGCCCTAGTGATGATAATGCATCTTCATTACCCGTATTTTAGGGATGGCTCCGCCTATTTTGCTATACTAATATTGTTTTAATCGTGACTCTTTGTAAACACTAAAAAATATATACATATATTGCTGATGTCCAAGGATGCTGAAAGAAATTTTGCAAGTCGTCGAATTAACCGGTTGTAAGTTCAAGTGCGATAAATTCGTACGACTTGCACTTGCTCATGTGCTTCACTCTTCAGGCTAGTTCTTAGCTTGATGATATGTGCGAGACTTTGTATTTGTTTTATTTTCTTTGTAGATTACAAAATATTAAAACAAATTAGAATTACTACTCTGTACACTAAATTAGCCTACCGCAATCCGTAATATTCAGCCAAAGCAATGCCTGATTGAATACAATTATACAACTAAAACAGCACAAAGTTTTGGAAAATTTGCACATTTATAGCTAAACAACGGCAAATGAACTGCCTACAAAGAGTGCAAAAAAATTAAAAAATGACTTGCAGCCCCACCAGCAAATTCAATCACGAGCCGCCACTGTTGTCGAGAGCTGTAATATGTGATCATACGGCTTACATCTGAGAAGCATTAAGTTAACTGTTGTAAAAGTAGTTGTAAGTAGTGAACGAACTTGTAATAGCTGTCTATTTGTTGAAGTGTTTAATTATTTTGTGAATTGTAGTAGCGAAATATTTGATTTTCTTGTAAGCAATTCGTGATTTCTAAATTTGTGTTAGTGGGAGTTCCGTGACAAACGTAAAAGTACATTAGGGGCCCCGCGATGACAAAAAGATTGAAAAGCACTGTTCTACATTCAACACGAGTTCTGATGTCTAAGAAAAACAAACATTGAGTAGTTCGAAACAATAAGCTTAAGCGAAGTAGGTAAAGTAATAGCAATAAATGAAGGTTTTTGTTTTCACAAAATGATGAAGTGTAGAAAAAGGCAGGCTACGGACCCACAAAATTTAAAAAAATTGTCAACGGTTGTTTTTTCGTTTTTTGTTGGTGGAAGCGGAAGCGGTGGAAGCGGAAGCCGTGGAAGCAGAAGCGATAGGTGTGGAAGCGGAAGCGTTTGAAAAATAACCGCTTCCACATCCCTGATTAAAATTTCTAATTCCTGTTGTTAACTGAGCGATTTTTTCTGCCTTTAGAATGCCAGGTGAGAAAACAAGTAGAAACAGTGTAGGTGACAAAAAAATTGTGCAAACTTGCGTCAAAAGAGTTACAGACACATTGCAAAGCCAGCTAAAGGAAAGTTCAAGATGCTATTCATATAATTAGACACGATTATAAAAAAGATATTGATGCAATCAGAGTGGAACTGGTGCAAACAAGATCGAAAACTTAGAGCAATGAGAAAAATCGCACAATTTAAAATTTGTTGGTGTACCAGATAAAACAGGAGAAGATGTAACTAATGTTGTTCAAATTTGTTGGCCGCTGGATGTAAATATTGACAAAAACGATATGTCAACTGCGCATGGGCTTACGCAGAAACAACCCACAGACCCAGAAAAACAATCTAGAACCATAGATAATAATGGTTTATCTGCAAAGCAAATGCAAAGTGGCAATACCTGCAGACACTTTGAACCAGTGGCGATCATCGCGCGCTTTGTCAGTAGAGATGTGCGCAATCTGCAAACAAGATGTTAAAGCTATGTATTGTCAAAGCCTTGTTTCTCGTTGGCGGTACGGAAAAAATTTTTGTAAATGAAAATTTAAATGAGTTTAGAAAACGGTTGTAATGGGAAGCAAAACAAAAAGCTAGAAAATTAGATTACTTATTCATTTGGACCAATAATGATAAAATATATGCACAATATATGTACAGCAAGATGAAGATGCTTATGCAGTAGTGATTAACAGTGTGATGGACATTGACAATATGTAATGTGTTTCATGTGAATAATTTTTATACGGTCCTAGTACGCAAATGGCTACCAATGTCGATTGTATGATTTTTTGACATTGGAATAATCAAGATGCTGAACACTGACTTGTTGTGGCGAGTTTTGTTACGCTCAGCAGTTTTAAAGGAAGCAACGTTGAAGAAACCTCCAGCAGATAATGTTCGTACGCAGAACGTTACGTAAACGCTCATGCATGTACAAACAGAACTCTGATTTGCAGTATAAACATATCGGTATTGCCATTGTCGCCCGGCAAGACTACCAGTTAGTTATGTCGGGTTAGAAATATCGGTGCCGCCGGCTGCACTCAAATAATATTTCCAAGAGCAGCAACAAAAAGTTGACACAAATGAGGGCGTCGCCCCTATGCTTATATTCCAGATTATCGTATTTCGGAATAGGACTGGTGTTGCTTATGATATCTTTATCATTTTCATAAATTTTTCCGTTCCTTCTTACAAGTTTGGAGCCCAAAGTCAAAGTGGTGGATGGGCGCTTTTATGGCTTTACTTTTAGAGTAGGAGAGACCGGGGACAAATGTAACGCGAGTCAATTGTAGCAGTTCAGATTTCCCGCACATTATGGATTACAGAAAGTCTCTAAATTGGTCACAGACTTTGTTAAATACGTGAGATGTATCAGACAAAGCAATTGACCTGTAATTTCAGCCAGACGGAAAATATCTTCAAAAAGCTGTTTTCAATCCAAGTAAGTAACTTTTAGTAAATGCTAAATAATTTGGTTGCATCATAGTATCAAGGATGCTGTAGAATCAAGGAAACATAGATTTTGAACTACATTAGATCAGTCTCTTTTGGTGTGAGTGTTTGATAAAAAGATGACAAACTTGGTCACAAAATGCACGACTACTGTCAGGGTCCATTGTAATAGGTGTTACATGATAATTATTTACTGATGATATTTACTGAAAAATATGTAGAGTTTAATGATATAGATATGCTTAGTATGCTGTGAACACTTCAGTGACAGTCAGCCTGGTGATGGTTGGGTTCAGTTCTTAGCATGCAAGCTCTGGGCACATGGACTTTGCACAACTGAAGAGAATATACATGTATTTATTTGTCAAAACTGTGATTCTGACAATGATTTGAATTTACATCCATTGATTTCCTGTCAAATATCAGCATTGACAATTGCTTTATAATTGACCCAAAGGCTGGTTACAATTGACCCGCTACATGGGGTCAAATGTATCAGGTGACATAGCGTATTTAGATGACCATTATACCTAAAACAACTACTGCATGAATTTAAGATGTTTTGGAATATGTAAACGGGGAGTTGTTTCATTTTTTAACAAACATTACTTTATGCTAGTCTCATTTGATTTTGATTTGCAAAGCAAATTGTAAATTTTGTTACAATTATCCCAGGTATCCCCTACCATGCAGAAATAAATTATTTGGTGGAAGGCGCATTTCAAAACTTGCTGAAATCCCTTTCGGAATAATATTTTTGACACCATGCTCCTTCGCTACTCATACGTGCGTTGGTCCCGGAATAGAGCAAAAGGGACTATACTTTCCGCAAATTTTGTATCCCATTACTCGGTAGGCCAAATAGCCAATTTTTGAAAACAAAATTTTCTAGATAGGTAGACATGGGATTGTATATTCGTTGATTATAATGTTACCTAGTGGTAAAGATCTAGGCTCCTGAATTAATGAAGCTTAAATTGAGGTGGAACTATTTTTATCCGATATATCTTATAAGTATCTTTAAACAGAAGGTTTAATCGTGTTTCTACGGTCAGTATTTTTTGAAGAAATGAATGAAGAAAATTTTATAATTACAGTATTGTTGATTCTGACTTCATCTTACTTCCTAAAAGGGTGAAATTTGTTGAAGATGGATAATCTGATGTTAGTTTTCGTTCAAGCAAACTCCGCTTTCTTTTGTCGAAAATGCAAAATTAAAACAAATTATTTCATCAAAATTGAGATTCTTCAGTTTCTGCAAAAGGGGTGTGGAGTCAGCGCAATAATTTTTGCCATGAATTATTCCAATGACTCTTTTTTGAAATTTAAGCAAGGTTTTAAGATTTTCAAGTTGTAGGAAATGAATTTTCCCGTGAAGAGGTAGCATAATTTAAGTAAAAATATTTTATAGTACAACACATTTTGCGATGTACTTTTTGGTAATGGTAAACAGCATTTCTTAAATTGTGTAGCTAGGGATCCACAGGGGCCATTCTCCTAAAATGTTTTAAATCCAATCAAGAAATGAAAGGATTTTTGTATAAAAAATAGGAAAAAAACAGTCATAATTAAAAGGTGATATCCAAAAAAAGGTATCCTCTTTCATTTTGAGCCAAACATTGAAAATCGCGTTTTACAAACAGTAGACCTCTCACAAACAATCCAACAAATTTGATACCATCTCCTGTTATCCTCTCTCCCCCTACTACAAAAATCGTTTCGAGCTACTCTCGAGCCCCTCTGTATTACTGGTTTTGCTACATAATTTTGTGGTAGCTTGTGATAAATTAACACTCCGAAATAATAAGCAAATTCTTTTGCTTCAAGTCAGAATTATCAACCATGATCAAAAAATTAGTAGAACACATAATTTGTTTCACAAACGTGGTTGGTTTTACAAATATTTATGGATATGCGGTCATCGCAAACGTTGCAGACAACGTAGACATGGTGGGCATTGCGGACATGTAGCATACTGATGCTATCAGGGTACATGTCGTTTCCCAGATGGCGTATGATGTGGGAGTACCATTCCAAATTGTACTTGCCATCTGTATCTAATGCAATGCGTAGAAATAGATTTGAAATCTTGAAGACATATGCTCATTTTTCTGACATTACAAAACTTACTAAAGACGATAAATTCACTGGTGTCAGCTGTTGATCTCCTCATGCTTATCGTGAAAGCCACTCACTGGATTGCCAAAGATGCACAGAAAAAACAAGTGGATTAGCCTTTCATGGTGCCCCTGTCCAACCATTTTATGGGTGGTGTAGACTGCATAGACCAAAACATCGACAATTACAGAATGGGAGTCCGATCAAAAAAGTGGTGGTGGCCTGTTTTGCGTTTACAGTTGATGCAAGTCTTCACAACGCGTGGCAGTTGTATAGGAAGGGTGACAACAACAATCCTCTTGACTATTTGGGATTTGCCAGACGCATAGTGCAGTTTAATCTGCAGAAGTATGGCACCCCTCCTGCTATTCCTAGTCGTCCAGCAGCGACAAAGCCTTTAGAGAAAAGAGTCCTTCCAGGAATCCGCTTTGACAGCGCAAATCAATTTTTGCTACCAGCCAAAAAGCAGTCTACGTGCCCTCTGTGCAAGAAAAACTCCAGGAAGATGTGCAGGAAGTGCAGAGTTAATTTACACGAACTTTGCTTTGAAGAATTTCACAAGATGGAGCATCAGTAGGCTAACAAGTACCATCCCGTGAAACGTACAATGTTGTCACGAACTGTTTTTTCATGTTTTTCGGTTTTTGCGTTTATTCTTTCATATGCTGCGTGCCTTTCATATTTCATCATAACTGTTTGTTGTAGCCTAGACGGTGTTAATTTTGTGTCGACCATACGTCTATGTTGCAAAACGAAGTAAAAAGTCCATTTGTGGTGTAAAAATACCATAATTTACTTGTTCCTTGCAAAAAAACAATTGAAAAATTTTTCGCTCTGGTGACCCCCATTCATGCCCGGTGTTCCCGTTTGGGACACAACAAAATTACAATATAATAAACAAACAAAGAAAAAATAAACTAAAATAACACCAAAATATGTCCTTTGGCATGAAAACACAACTTTTTATGGACAAAACTTCAAAAAATAAAATTCGGGAAAAAATGGGTTAAACTTCGTTACCTTTGGCATGTTTGTAAGCTATGGCCTATAGGCCGTCGGTTAAGTCGGACAATCGGCTAACACGGACACCCTTTCCCCCCCCCCCCCCCCTCCCCCCCGAGCTGTCCGAGTTAGCGACGTGAAACTGTATTGTGAAGCACATACGAGCTACACCGGTTGTCGTCAGAGTACGGCGTGAATCACATATGAGTGACGCGTTCTGACTCAAAATACTGCGTCTCTCATATGTGATTCAGGTGGGAGCGAACGTGATAAGATCGTGTTTATCAGTGTTGTATCAAAATCAGATTTGTATTCCGAATCTTGACTGAGTTTGCGTGGTGCTTGGGGAATGAAAACAATGGGAGTTAAATTGGATTAGGCGTCAGTTTATTTGGTTTTGTCAAAAATACTGTAAGATACTATCATTTAGAGGGGAGACTAACGTAAACCAACATCTTACAGTTACCGTAAGCCTATACACCAAATTGCAGAAATCTGCGAAAAGTGTTCCAGAGAGTCTTATAGGACTAAAACAAGGAATTGCTCATCAGCCGAGAATTGAAGTTTTGGTTAAGGTTAGAGCCAGTTATGGTTGGATATAGGGTTTGGATTAGTCTGCAATATTTACTCGTTTTGGTCATACCATTGTCTCATGTCGGATGTTGCTATTTAGAAATTGTCAGCTTACATTTAGCAGTTTAGTATGACCTAATACAAAAGTTAATCAGCTCAACTTTTTAACGTGTAATTTATCCTTGTGCCTAAATCGGTTATGGCACTTCCGTGTATTTTTGCCATAGTATTTCAAAAATCTCAGAAATGCTTGAAGTTATCTTCAACTATTTTACAATCAAGGTAAGACCATCTTTATGGGAGATTACTGGTAGTTATTTGGGCACATTCAAACAATGCCAAGAGCTTGTTTCTTAAAAGTTGTCCAGTATTAAGTTTATGATTACAATTGAAATTTATGTTTTCAGTAAAAATTCTCATCTTTTAAGGAGAGTTTGGCTAGACTTCAAAGTTGTGTATCTCTAGCAAAGAGCCTAAAAATGACCTGGTGGTGTAGTGGTTAGAGTGTCTGCTTTGTGTTTGGTAGACCAGAGTTCAGTTCCTAGGTCAGTTATACCAAAGGCTTTGAAAATAGTACAGCAGAATTTGCCTGTAATGACACCTTAAGAGGATAAAGAAAGAGTGTTGATATAGACAAATCACTATAGATTGCTTCTAGATTCCAGTTCTAATTCAGTGTAAGGGTTAGACATGTTATAATCAGCATTGCTGCTTAATATTGTGTTTTGAAATACACGCAGCTAAGCATAATGCTCACTAGATCATGAAAACTATTGGTAGTTGCATTCACACACAATATGCACACAGACAGTATTGGTGCCGAAGAATATGACATTACAACACTGTAAGGTACAGTATATGCTTCCTTGCAAAAAAATTGCTAATTTTTTTCTTATGTATTGTGACAGCTTTATTCAACACATGTTGCTAAATTTTTTTTGCAAATGTAATACTTCTTGGTTGTTGTTGCTGCTTTTCAAGTAGCAATCTGGTTTCCTGATTGCTGTCAGAGCTCCTATTAGAGATAGGACTGCAAGTTGAATGTGTACTACAAAAATATCTTTATCATCTTTCTCTTCATTTTCACCTTCATGAACTATTAGCTCATTTGAAGTGCTGCTTTCCATAATTGTTTCACAAGTTCCTTTATTGCTTGTAGAATAACCAGTAAAACCATATGTTTCTAGAATAAACCCCCATTTGAAGTCTTTTCCATATTCCTGCAATTTCTCTAGCTCTAGTATCTTCAGTTTCTTGTTCTTCTAGGTTGGGTGAAGTTGACTTAATTTAAACAGTTTTTTTTTTTTGCTTCCAACAGAGAATTCCAGGCATTGCTGAGGAGCCACATTCTAAAACATCAATCTTTAAGTTATTTTTCTCTTGCATTCTCATAAACACGTTTTGCTAGGTTTTTTATAATGTGATTTCAAACCGCAAATAACCCCAGTATCCATTGGCTAAGGTTTGGCAGTGGTGTGAGGAGGCAAAAAGATAAGCTTAACATTTGTTCATCCATTAAGATTGGGATTGGCCATGCAGTTGCCTAGAACCAGTGCAACTGTTTTGTTGCTGTTTCTAATTCAAGAGTCCAGCTTTTTTATCCACACTTTAAAAATGGTCACAGTCATTGAAGCTTTAATGTTAGTTTCATATGGCTATGGCAATTTCTTGAATGTTGTCAAAAGATCTTGGAGTTGCTGACTTGCTAATAGCACAAAGTGGCAACTTTTCCCCAATCATGCTTGCCATCACTAACATGTCTCCCTTCTCTCCTGCTGAATTTCTTGCAGCTGCCTCCAACCTCTCCTCCACTGCCACTGGCCCAGACAAAGTTACCTATCTCATGCTAAAGCATCTTCCTTGCTCTGGCATAGATTTTCTTCTGTACATCTTCAATCTTTCCTAGACTTTGCATTCCTTTCCTTCCATCTGGAAGACATCTATCATTCCCATCCACAAGATGGGAAAGCCTCCTGATTCTCCTGCATATCAAAGCTTTTTGAACTCATCATTCTGTCCTGTCTACTCTTCTTTCTGGAATCTAATTCCATTCTCTCTTCCTGCTAGGCCAGTTTCTGCCCAGGGCGGTCTACACTAAATCAAATTCTTTATCTTTCTCAGTCCATTTTGGATGGGTTTAACAAACCCAGGCCGGGCTCTTGGATGATTCTCTCTACTATTGATTTCTCCAAAGCTTTTGACTGTGTCTGGCATCATGCCCTTTTCCATAAATTCATTTCGGCTGGCCTCCCTTCTTGATTTGCTCGCTGGACTCAATCTTTCTTTTCTGATAGGCATGCTTTGTGGTTTATCAAAATCACAAAAGTCGTTTCTTTCGAGTTCATTGAAATGTTCTGCAAGGACCCGTTCTTGGCCCTGTACTTTTCTCTTTTCATGAATGATCTTCCTGCTTCTCTGCCTTCTTCCACCAGCTGTTCTCTTTATGCTGATGATCTGGCCATTTGGTCCTCCTCCACCTTAGTTCTCACTGTGGTGGAGGCCACACAAGGAGCTCTGTTTTGATTTGAGTGCTGGTCTGAGTACTGGTGTCTTCCTCTCAATCTAAGCAAATGTAAGGTCTCCTTTTTTTCAGTCAATCCCCACCAAGCTCACCTCCAGCCCAACCTCCTTTTACTCAACTCCCACCTCCGTTTCAATTCCACTCCAACTTTTCTTGGGGTCACCTTCGATCGCACTCTTTCCTTTCCTAAACATATATCTTTGCTGAAGACCAAGCTTTTCTCACGTCTCAAGATCTTATCCTGTATCTCTGCTTCCTCATGGGGTCCCTCTATGGAGTCCCTCTCCTGCATAAAGCTTTTCTTTAGCCCCTTCTCACATATGCTTCTCTTGGATGGTTTCCTTTCTTAAGCATTACCAATATCACCAAATTGGAATGCCTCAATTGAGCAGCTAGTTGCAGCATCATCAGCTGTCCCCTATTTCACTTCTCTCTGAGGCTTCTTTACCTCCCCTATGAGTCACCCTGATTATTTCACTCTTTCATCTTACAAGCAGGCTTTTCGTCTCCCAACCTCCTTTTCAGTTTGAGATTTGTCCAGACTTGGAGTGAAACCAAGACTCTTCTGATCTTCCTGGAGAGCTTATGCATCTACTCACCCACTCATGCTTCACTCTACATCTACAGAGGCTCTTCTTGCTTGCCCTCCCTCTTCTCCTTGGAATCTTCCTTCCTTCATCATGGAGTCCACCCTCTCCTCTTCATACTCCCGCTCTGATCTCCCTCTTGTCAAAGTGCAGCTCTCACCCATCTTGACTCTCTCCTCCCTCATGATCTGGTACTCTGAACTGACGGCTCTGTTCCTTTTCCTTTTGGAAAAAGCGGCTATGGCATATTTGCCCACTGCTTTCTCTGTCACACTAAGGCCACTCTTTCCTTCTCAGCTGGCCCAGTATGCTCAAGTTTTTCTGCTGAAGCCTGCACCATTCTGCAAGCTTTTTGCTGGTCTTGGCAGCACCAACAAGTCTACCATTTCTCTTCTCTTCTCCTCCATCTTTCCTTATACCTCAATCTCTCTTGTAGATCTGGCAGGAACTGTCTTCTCTTTCCTGTTCTATCAGGCTACAATGGATCCCTGGACATTCATTTCTCCTGGCGAATGATGCAGATGATGAGCTGGCCAGATGGGAGTGCTTCTTGCTTACTTTGCAATCCCTTGTAGTCTCTCTCTTCATATCTCTCATATCCACTCTTTTCTCGGAGTGGAGGAGTACTGTCTCATCTAAATTTTTTGGCACACAGGTTCCCTTGATTTCCACTAAGGAACTTGTGCTCTCTTGTGATGGTCACTGTGTTCTCTCTCGTCTACACTGCAACGGACACAGCCTTCTGTTAAGCTCTTATCTAACTAGGATTGACAGCATCAAGAACCCTTCCTGCAGTGCCTGTGGACACTTGTCCCAGGACATTTCTCATCTCATTCTGGACTGCTCAGCTGTGGACTCTTTGTGCTGTTTGCTTCTAGGCGACTCTCTGTCTCTTTACGACCTCTGGTCCATGCCCTGGGGAGTTGCCTGGCTGCTGGGGCTCCATGGTTTTCTGCCATGCCCCCATCCCTTGGAATGGGTTGGGTAACAACAACGACAACATTACTAACATGATTAGTCTTTTCTTGGACAGTTTATTACTTGCTTGCTGTCACTAGCATGATTAGTCTTTCCTTGGTTTCTTACCTGCACATTTGTCATTTTATAAAACGTGAGTTCTGTCAGATAAACATTGATATAACCTAATAAGAGCCTAGTTTCATCTGCATTGAAACTATTGTCTGTCTTGAACTGTTGTAGAAGACTAGGCAGATTGTATTTTTTTTACCACTCGCCCATGCCAGATCGGTCAACGGATTTTGCTTCACCATATAATTTTTGCACACAGTTTCCTCTCTCACCTTACTGCTTTATCCAGCTCATGTCTAACTTCTCAATATTATCACAGTCACAAACCCATGCATACTCTTGGGCCTTCAATAACAATATTTCTCTACTGACTGAGACTTTTTTGTCTGTTGCGTACTGGAATTATTTTAACAAAGGGTTGTTCACAGCATCAAAACCATGGTTCTGCGTCCATTTTGTTTAGCTACTGCAGCCGGCCTCAAAATCGAAAATTATTTTGTCTTTATTCTTCAAAATTGAAATCAAAGTTTTCAATATTTCAAAATCTCTTCCAAGTTTTGCTGCTGTCATATGATTTTCAGTTTTAAACCAACTGATGATGTTGTACTTGTACTTTTTCCATGGTAGGAGATTGCTTTACATTTTTCTGCTTCACTATGCCCTCTGCTTAACCCTCTAAGGATCTAAAGATTTTAATTCATAAAACTTAAAACTATTTAGTACAGTAATATTTGGTAGCAACTGAAATTCTCAGAAAACTGGCTGCTACAACATAATGACATTACAATTAGTAATAATGTATCATATGTGCAACATTGCTATGTAAAAAGGGTTATACCAACTACAGTCACAACAATGTCCAGTTTTTAAACATATGTCAATGTAGAGCTAGAATTTGAGTTTTTACAGTCAACCATCGCATGCCACATGCCAATGTTTGGTTTCAACTGCAGATGCCCTCCTTTTCTGTAAAATTTTTCTCTCTGCTGCAAACGATTCTCTTATACAGTACTGTACATGAAATCATAAGCAGGATTACGTCTTGAAGTAAAAAGAGCTTTAACTGTATATAAATAAACAAAATGTTTTAGGGGATGAAAAAAATGTCAATATAGGAAAACTTGAATGTACGCAAAAAATGGACTTGGCAGGGTCTTACAAAGTGTCAATATAGGCAGATTGTTGATAGAGGCGAATTCTACTGCATTTACAGATTTCTTGCTTGGCGCTAAACAATAGCAGTAATGTTGAAGGTGAAATTTGAAACTAAATTTACTCAGTCATGATGAAAAAGAGTGCAATGGTGTTAAGTTGCCTGAGCAGTAGCAATAAAACAAATAAGAAACCAAAACCTTGAATGCGCACTTGCCAAATTGCCAAAAGCTGAGGCAAAGCTGCTACAGAATATTGTATTGGTTTTCATTTTTTTACCTAAAATTGAATTAATAGGTATATGCTTACTGACAGTGCAAAGCATATTATATTAGTTGTCATTATCCTGTGGTATATCAATACTTACCATTACGTATAAAAAAGAGTGTTCAGAACAGACCTGTTTCAGCTTTGCCAGTAATGCATGCTCAGTTTTGATTACACCATTTCAAGCAAGCGAACTTTATTCAGACAATGTACTAATTAACAAATTTTGTTTCAATATAAACCAATTAAAGTTTGATTCATTGCAGGAATTTTTCATCTGTATTATGTTCACATTCAACAAAAATTCAAAAACTGATGATAAACACACGGTTATTGCATCAGTCTGTAAGGAGATGTGGACTAGAGGAGTTTTTTGACCACCCTAAAAACTTTGGAAAGCGAAAAGTGAAAACCGGCATGGCATGGTCAAAAGATTTATTACGCAAGAAAAGCATTGAAGACTTACAAAAACTTTGGTCAGTTGTAGCTTTATTTTTTCATTAACCAGTGATTGGTTTGAGGCCTGTAGTGGCAGGGAAACGGTATTACCAGGTCACATTAGGATTCAAACTCACGGCCAAAAATGGTCTACTAGTTAAACCAAACTGGAGCAAAAAAACTTGGAGAGAGATTTTTGGCTGGAATTCCACTGTAGTTTAACTGTTTTGTTACGTTATCGTGACTTCGAGCCTACATGTTTAAACTGTAATTTATAATTGTTGCTATAGGTTCGTACTGTTAAAAGAACGAAACATGTTAAACACACTTGAACATTACTGTATTAACCACGATGAGCCAATGCCTTCACCAGAACGACTTGAAAAGGTGAGATGTGATGGAAGTTTGGTAGGCAACGTGGTCTGGTGGTTTGGGCTGCTATTTGTGGCAACAATTTTCGTGCGTTTAAATCACTAGACGGCTTCATTATCGTGTTTTTAGAAATGCATTTTTCACAATTTTCTCTTGTTTTTATCACCCAACCAAGGAAAAACCTTAGCTGTTGAGCATAAAACATAGAGATTTCATCGTGACTCCTAGATTAGAAATGTATGCACGAGAGAGATCTATATTTTATGGTACAACACAGCAAATAGAATTGAAATAGTTTTTCTTGTTCAAATAAAGTTGTGGATAAGAACAGGGGCGCCGACTACGAGCATGCAGGCATGCCACGGTTGCCCGCACACTTGAATACGCTCGACACTTGCAGGCCAGATATGGGCCGGAGTCAGTTGAAAAAGAAGATAAGCAGGCAATACTGTATATCAGTGGTCCCCAAACTTAGATCAGACGATCTCCGAAAGTTATGAAATGTAGCCCGAAATGGTGCTGATCTCCCAAAAAAGGGGTCATCACCTCTCTCACCGCAACTCGTCATGCCAGCCGCAACTTCTGGAGATTGTCGGCCATTACTTCACAGCCGTTTTCAAGTAACTTTCGGAGACCAGGCATTCGCACTGTGGCACGAAATCCTTACACGGACCACATTTGGCCCGCGGGCCGTATGTTTGACACCCCTGTCATAGGTAATCAAACGGTAATGTTTTAATTTTGACGTCATAAAGTTTGCGCATGCCCGGTAAAATCACTTACTCTGCGCCTATGGATAAGAAGCAATGTCATTGTTTATCCAGAGCGCTTAAGCGGTTTTGTTGCAATTTGAATTATATTTTTCTGAGATTTGTGCATAAAACATTGTTGTGTTGTCGTGCATAAAGCATAGATTTTATCTTGAGCCAGAGAATAAAAATATATTCGTAAGTGAGATCCATCTTTTAAAGTACAATACAACAAATGGAATTAAATAGTTTTTCTTGTGTGTACAAAAGTATGGCTAAGTAGTAATTATCAATTTTCATCCAGAGTGCATAGGAGTTTTTGTTACAATATGCATTTTATTTTCTAGGTAGATTTTAGAATAATGGCAGACACTATTATGGATTTATAGTGATACATATATAAAATTACGTAATAAATGCGGTATCCACTCAGTCATCAAATTGGAGCAACTTCATTGCGAGCCAGCATATTGTCAGTAGCGGGACGCGATCGACTGAGTGCAAGTCTTGACGTGGAAATATCGCGGGCTGAGCGTAACAAGTGTTTGCTGTAATTGCTCTCGTGCGAGGTTCAACTTATGATTTGCGCTGACTGCAACAGCATGTATAGGTGACTGCTAACTTGCAACGCTTAAGGTCACTTCGCAATCGCCAAACCTCTCCGTTTCTCTTTTGTTGGATGAGTTGAATTAGCTATCATTGCTTTATCGTCATTCACAAATGCAAAACTTTTAGTGCTTGGACTTTACTGGAGCTCAATGCTTTTACAGTGTTTCTAAACAGGTTGCCGAATCGATGAGCAATTTGAGAGATGTCATTGATGAAAGAGAACATGCCGTTAATATGTTGACCCATGGTACAACCGATAAAATAGGAGGTAAGTTTCTTCCTGGTATCCATCTAATCAAATTATTTCGGTTTTATAGTCGAATCTCAATGAATCACTACTGGAAGGACAAAGGTGTTTTTGTTAGAATGATGCTCGTTTGGTTGGTCTTCTTGCGACAAAAGTGTGACTCCGTGTTCTTGTTTATAAGTATTTTATTTAATTTTCGTCTTCAAAAAATAAATGCATGTACAGCAATATCCCTTCAAAGAAAACAAACTACAGTCTAGAAAAAGGCCAAGTAGCATCAAATAGTCTGAGTTTGCGTGTCAAGATGCTCTGACAATAAACACCATTAAAGAAGAAAACCTTTTTCAATTGGATAACGCTGAGAACGCAATTCATTAAATGGCAGCGCACGAACATAATACTGATGAAAACCAGCCGCTAATGACTTGCAACTAAGAGTTAGTATGTAAAGTGGTAATCAACACTCAATAATGTTAAAAACATTTTATTTTGTTTACCGCTTGTTTCACGCGCAAAATTTTATTTGAATAAGACCTTTTGATGACTGTGTTAGTGTGACAATTTGTGCTAGAAGTAAAATGTTGTAAAAACTGTCAAGCGATGATAGAGCATCATGCTCTGCAGCTGTTTGAAGTTTTGAGCACTTCGTTTTGATTTTCTAGCCTAAGCTTCGACGTTAGTAAACTGTTAGTCAAGGAGACCATGCTTTCCCAAGACCGGAGGAAAGGAAATTTTTCAAGACAAAGAAAAGCGATACAACTTGTTCATTTGTTTTACAGGCGAGTGGCGGAAGAGCCAACTCGGTTACACTTATTTTTTTAAGTTTAAAGAATATTTGATGCCAAAAGAACTCAACAAAGAATACCGAGGCGACCGACCTGCAGATATTGCAATGTTTCATCCCAAATTAGAAGAATGGCATTTGTAAGTGTATTGACTGAATTATCAACTAAATTGATAGTTTGTGATGCGTTTTTATCTATAGGTCACATGACAACTTTTACGGTTAAACACATAAAATAATACTGCTAGAAAGTAGATCCAGTCTCTAAGGTTACGTTTTTTATTGCTTTTCAACATTAAATAGCAGAAATAAACCAGTCAATTTTATCAAGTTCGTTAAAATTACCGGGTTCTTTCGAATTGAAGTTCGAAGCCCTGATTCATTGTGTGTCGTCACTAATCACCCGTTTTGGAAACAGGCTTTTAGAAAGAAACCAGCTTTTCAACTTCTGAATGCATTTTGTGAGGAATATCAATGTTATTGATATTTCGAATTTTGGTTGTTTCAAAATCGGAAACAATAATTGCTAATAAACCATGGCGACTGCTTTACGTTACCCGAGCTTCACCGGGTCAGTATAGTGAAGCTGCTCACCCAGCATGTCGTAAGAGGCGACTTTTGGGTACCCACCAATTGCAGTCGGCCTTGGTGGTGGGGTTACCAGTCGGCAGTTTGCATCCACGACTCGTTCGAAATGGGCTGCCACTTTTTCCTTGGCCTAATTCAATTATGTTGATGGCGTGAACCTGATTGCTGTTCGCGCCATACCTCCATCCCAAGGAAAAGGAGGGGTAAACCACCACCACCACCAACTGCTTTACGTAATATTTTGATGACAAGGAACTGTTTCTGCAGTCTCAGTAGCCTGGCGATCGTGAGATCGCAATCAGTGTCTCAACAGGAAGACCTATCTGAAGAAGGTCGAGAAGTATATCCTTATACCGCTTGCTTCAAAGCTGTTGTTAGCTGCCATCCTCAACGAGGTACTGGTTATGTACCACTTAAAAATGGATGCATTTCCTTAAGTGCCTTACCTACGAACACAACGAGCAAAGTTGACGGCTTTTTTTCGTTTAATATTCCTTTTGTTTCAAGAGTCAAGCAGGAAAACTGTGAATACAATTTTTTAAAGTCTTTGGTATGACTGGACAAGAGAATCGAATGCAGATGTACGGACTGCATAGTAGACGCTTTAATTTAGGGGTGTCAAACTCGCGGCCCTTGGAGCCTTTCAATGCGGTCGGCGAGACGATTCGAAAATTTTTAATGAATTTCGGCAGTATTGCAACGTTTCATCTTCCAACAAACGTTTGAACCCCTTAACACAGGCGACCATTGAGAGGTACACACTTCTTTTTATTTGGAAATCAACTCCACTTCGTGCCACAGAACTCGATTTTTGATTAACGATGCCTGAAGAAGGGCGATGGTTTGGAAATGCTGCAGAGGTAATGACTTTTTTTTTGTTGAGATCGACCTCACTTTGGGCTACATTACAGAGATCGTTGCCCGGAGAAGTGGTGATCTCCAAATCAAAAACATCCTGCGGCCCTCGGCACGATTGCCAGCATGCAATGTGGCCCCCAGAAGCCCACGAGTTTGACACCCCTGCTTTAATCACTATCCTACCGCAGCACATAATATGAAGCAGATTCTGAATATTAAAATTATGGTTTGCAAAATTTTAATTTTTTCTTTTGCAAATTGGTTTCCATTAAGTGCTAAGCACGAAGCAAATTATATCGTTTGGCACAAATTCAAAGCGACGCAACACAGATTTTTATTAGTGTTAGAACTAAAACCTGGTCTACACTGATTCTACATAAAATAAGTTAGTCGCGCTTGGCCTCAGTTTAGACTAGGTTTAGCTAGTAGTTGGTTGCAAGGAGCTAATTATCTCACTCTAATCATCGTTAGAGTGCAAAGCAATTACTGTGGGATGGCTGATCGCCGTAACTTCATTTTACGTCTGTATGCCATTGCATTGTAGCGCACGAAGAACACTATTTGGGTGCTGCGGGTGTGACAAAAATTATGGTGCCTTTTGAACGGGCAACTGCCAAACAAATTAGCTATTGTAATTGTTTTGGCAGGCGAATGGAAGAAAAGCGTCAGAAGAAGCGTGGTGGCTATTTTAGTTTGATCGGTGAAAAATATTCTCATATGCGGGGACGTAACCCTCACTTGCCGAAGAAAATGCCGCAGTGGTTTAAAAGAAAATTTCAAACAAAATGGCTCTACGGCATTCACCCACAAATGCCTGTGTTTAAGAAGTTTGTAGACAAAGACCCGAGGATACAAACGACTCCTTACAAACAATATTAAACTTAAGAACGAGTATCAGAGAAACGTTTTACTTTATTGGCGTTTTATTTTGACAGATGGCGTTTTTTTTCTTGTACTCAAGAGTTGCAGATGCAGAATCATTTAGCACTGACAATCAACTCTTAAAAGGTCAGCAAATACGGTTCCTTCCGCAAAAGCAATGTTTTGACGCCTGTTGAGAGTAGAAACCATTGCAATAAGTTGTTGATGACACGTGCTACACTTTTTTATGCTGTGAATTAAATAAATAGACCATCCATTAAATAAGGTCAGATTTATTGGTAGAAATGTTCAAGAAAAAGACAACAAAAATTCACACAACGTTGGAAAACGATTAAAAGCTCTAATCTTTAGGTTTGATTCGTAAATTTTGTTCTACATAGTCATCAATATCGTCCCTGAGAGCACGAGAAACTGCCGGAGACTCTTGCCAAGCCAACATTCCTTCTTGCTCAGCTTTTTGAAGTTTTTCAACTTGAGTAACAAGGCGGCTAAAATTAAAGTTTGCAAATATTTTAGACTGTACATGATTTTGCATTTTTGGGCCATGAATTACGATAATTAGATCAAAAGATTTTGCCGTGGCAAAGCAATTAACCACTGTTTCTGCACAAAAGTAGTCTTTTTTGTGCTGTGTGGGACCATCAACATTTATGAAATCAACTGGAGCAAGAATGTGTTTAACCACTGCTTCTGCACATAGCCATATTTGTGCCGTGTGGGACCATCAATTGTTTTCACTTATAAAAACAACTGGAGCAAGAACGTGTTTATAGGCCTAATACCTTTAAAGCGAAAGTTTTCATGCAGTTAAGACGTAGCTTTAAAACACACGGTCGTGGTCAAGCAGTGCAAGCCACGAATACCTACACTTGTCTCGAGTCGCGTTCAGAGCATTCTAGAAGATAAATATCCTTGTAATAACTCATTTTTGGATCTTCCATTACGTATTTTGCTAAAAACCGTGTGATTGGATGCTGAAATAAAATTAACATCATGTTACTGCCCAGTAAATATTTCATACTGGTACAAAAGATGCAAAGCTCAATAAGCTAACGATATTTAAATGAATTTCATCTAAAATATTCCTCTGCTAATTGAGACCGAGACACGAGGTGAAACGGATATTCGTGTTTACACTTCGAACCCAATCAAGCTCAGTTTAGAAAAACGTGGCAATTTATTTCAAACCATTTCTAAATAAAAATAGGAAACTGGCAGCCCCTCGACAGCAAGGCCACTGCCATTAATGGCATCATTGGCCTCTCAAGACATGGAGGACGAATATATTCTTTTCGTAATAATTGGCAGATCTTCTAAGAGACAGGAGGCGCTAAAAAGTGACGACAGAGGATTAGCAGTAGTGAGCATTAAAAACTTTAATGTAACGTTAACGATTCTATTCTCCCACTCGGTCGTCAGTTGAAACAGCAACTGGTTCTTTTGCGAGTCTCAGACAACTTCTTTTGTCGTTTTCAAGCTTAATATGTGCGTAACTCGAATAGGCAAAAGAAAATTATAGGTAACGATGGCTTAGTGCAAAACGCCAGTAGGTTTGCACTTGAAACAACGGCAATGTAATGTCGGCATAAATTTGTTTTGTGTTCGTGGGCAGGCCGCTGTTAATTTTATCCGCATTGCTGTTTTACGTTAACCATAATTCGACTGTTGTTGACTTGGTTAATAAAAAATGCACTTTGGCGGCAGTATGACAACTGCTTAAACAAAACAACAACCAAAACTGGAAGATTAAAGTGGAATTAATACAGCATTATACATACTTTATAATATTCCCAATGTTCTGGTTCAAATACTTCTGGATCATAATCGTGGAGGACTGCATTGCCAATAAACAGATTGCAGTAAGATATAATAAGAAACCCTGGTACAAAACCAATTAATGTGTAACGGATCTGAAAAAAATCAAGCATTATTTTTCTGCAACGTAAGATAATTCTTGGTCAATATTTTTACAACTTGAACAGCATGCAGCAATTGACCACCAAGCGTGAAATGATATCTAAAACCCAGCGGTCCTCAATAACCCTGCTAGAGCGGTGGTGTAGTAGTTAGCGTCCACTTCGCAGTCGGTATAGAACTGAGTTCAGTTACCTTGTCGGGTCACAACAGACTTTAAAAACGATATTCATAGGCCACAGCTTCCCTGCGTGGCGCTCAGTATGAAAGGGGCAGTGTGGAGAAATAAAACAAACTTATCTTGTGTCCTTGGGTAAGGCACTTAACTGGATACTGGCGAACAAGAGATGGGATCGAAAAATGTATTCCTCGCACTAACTCAAGACTGGCGAACAGAGTACGAGCTTATACATGTAAATGACCACTGAATAGAAAAAGTAAAAGATTATGTTGGAAGAATTATTGGAAACCATAAAAAACAAGGCTGCTTATCGTAAGTAAGTGGGGTCTATAAAAAGTCTTGAAAAGCAGGTCTACAATCTTGCAATTTGTAGACCATGTAAATCGTGTAGCAACATGTAAAACGAATTTAATCAACTAAACCAACTGTAAACAAGTTGTTCAGCCGGTTGCGTAACAGTTTTGTCCGTGGCGGTACCGTGTGAAAAGAAAAGCCAGAGTGAACACGTTTGTGTCAAGAATTCGAACATAGGGCAACTTATAAATTAACGCCATTGAAAAGGCCACAAACCTTTAGGCAAAACTGCTTTTTCAAAATTCTATACCCATAACAAAATAATTGCACAGAAAGTCTATCAAAGTACAGTGTGAAAGCTGCTTGACGATAATTTTCTCCGCTTAATCGACTTCAAGGAGCACTAAAACTGAGAAACACCAATTCAAGCAAAATGTTGAAGATTGGCGACTCCAACGTAGGTCCGGACAATTATCTTAAGTTGGACACGCAGTCATGTGAGATTGGAAGACAAATAGAAATCAATTAAAAGCATTTCATTTATCATAATGCATCAACTACTCACCGCCAAATCTTTAAACCCAGTATATGGTAAGGTTCTTGCTCTCATAATACGTCGTCCACCACCGCCACATCGAACAGATACTGAAAGAAAATGATATAATGGTCTGCTTTTACGTAAAAGCTCTAAATGAAGTAATTGAACGAGAAGCGCAAAATCTAGATTGGTGGCTCAAAATTTAGAGTCTGCCACAACCTTCAGATTTTAAACTTATTTAAAAACGCCCCAGCGCAAGTTAATTTCCAAAAAAGGCAAACATCATCAAAAAAGCCTAAGAGCCCAACAACAAATGACTTTTCCAAAAACGGCAATCGTCCTAAAAAAAGGAAAGTGAGCTGTTCACAACTTGCCATTGCAAGTAGGGAGGTTTGTAAAATCAACAATAAAAAAATTAAACAATTTGTTTGAAGTTAATCACCTATGAAAAAGCAGAAGAACGCATGGGTGTAAACAAAATTTTGCTCAAGATCACTAAAATTCAACTTTTTACACTAGAATGCGCAATGGAGTCAAAATGACTCCTTTGGTTAGTTTGCTTGTGCATATCTTTTCACTTGCTTGCCTTAAGGGAAAATCCTCCCGTGACTTTTCATTATTTATAGAGCCTAATACTCTCTTTGAATGGTGTGAGTTTTTGTCAGCTTTGAAAATGAATTTTTTAATATTTACCTCGAATGCTCGAAGGAGTCATTTTGACTCCCTGTATAGAGGTGCTTAGAAAAGTAGTTCGTGGACAAAAGGCAATGATACTAGTTTTGTGTTTTGAAGCAGAAATTCAATTTAAAAAGCCATTTGTATTTCTGAAACAGCTTGAAAGCTTCTCAGCTGTCAAGTATCTTTGCAAAAGTTTTATCACTCTCTTATCAGTGGAATATAATAGTTTGTTTGTTGTGGCACTGTGAGTGAATTGTCACTCCATTATCTATTGTTTGTCATCAGTGCTTTATAGATAGCCGATTATCACCTTGGTTTCAAATTGCTGTGCATGTTCTGATTGCAAGTGCAGTCCGATCGTAGCTGCGCTTCAGTTTGAAACTTGAAGCAGTCAATATTTGAGTATCTACAAGACAAGATCTAACAGCTAGTAACGTTTTGTCTGTGCTAACTGATATTCCTGAGGATGTGTCTAAATATGGGGATGAAAGCTGCAGCCTTGATGCAGATCATGATTTCATACCAGCAGCAGATGAATCTAGCTCTTCCAGTGAAGATGAGAATGTGAATGTAGCAAGTATGTGATGCAGTTGAAGTGTAATGTCTCTATTTTTGTGTTTTTTTTTTAAATTGCATTTGTTTTTTGTGTTAGGTAACCAAGATTCAAGCATAAGCAGTTTGCAAAGTGATTTGGAATCTGATGAGGATGGTACAGTGTTGATTGCAAAGAATGGCACTAAATGGAAGAAGTTACAAGTTGGTGAGCAGTCCACAGGCAGACTTGCAAGTCATAGTATTCCGAAGGAATGTCTTGGCCCTTCGAGTTACGTGCATAGAAACATACAAGCTGGAAGTCCTGCGAGTGCCTGGCTTTTATTTATTGACAAGTTTATACTTGAACACACCTGAAGTGCATTATCACTGAAGCCCATAGACAAACCGGAAATGAAGAATTTTTACTTACAAACAATGAATTGCTCGCATTCATTGCTGTCATGTACATACGAGGAGTAACAGGTTCAAATGACATGCCACATCATCCTCTGTGGACTGAAAAATGGGGCGTGCCCTTGTGTAAAAAAAGCAATATCAAGGAACCGTTTAAGCAAAATTTTACGTTTTCTCCACTTTGACACAAAGTCGGATCATGCTCAAAGATTGAAAACAGATAGATTTGCTCTATTTTCGGTGCTGTGGAACAGGTTCATCAACAACTGCATTTCATGTTGCACATCTGGGGCTTTCATCACTGTAGATTAAACAGCTTTTCCCGAGCAAATGTAGATGTCTATTCACGCAGTTCATGGCGTCAAAGCATGACAAGTACGAACAAAAATATTGGCTGGCTGTAGACAAAAATAGTAAGTATGTGGTAAATGGCTTTCGATACGTTAGAAGAGACAAGACTCGCTCTACAGATGAACGTGTCCCCGACCAGGTCATCTTGCGGTTGTTGAAACCGTACCTCAACAGAGGGAGAAACGTGACAACAAGCAATTATTTTACCTCAACGAAGTTGGCCAGAGTTGGAAAAATACAAAACCAGCTTACTGGTAACTGCTAACAGAATCCGCAAGGAAGAACCTGCAGTGGAAAAGCACATAAAAGAGCCATTTTACTCCACCAGACTATTGAAATCTGGTAATTTAACAATGCCTGTTGATCAAGGTAAAGCCAAGAAAAATATGGTATTTTCAGCACCCTCCACCAAAACATCACCATTGCTGATAATGCCGAAAAGACGCCAGAAAGTGTCAAAGCATGCAATGACACAAAATATGGTGTTGATATTGTGGATCAGATGGCAAGGAAAAACACAGTTAGAACTTCCACCTGAAGATGGCCTAGTCATTCGTTCAAAAACACACTGGACTTGGCAGCTATAAATGCATGGATCGTTTACAAGAAGGTCACAAAGAACAACATACCCAGAAGAGTTTTTCTTCAGCAGTTGGTTAAGGACCTACCAAGGCCTTACATAAACAAAAGGAGCAACACTAAGAAAAAACGGTTGCAAGAAGAAACACTTGATGAAGGTCATGGTAAAATGACAAAATACTGAAGGGTAAATGCAAGAAGAATCACAGTTAGCACCTGCTATAAGTGTAGCAAATCACAGTGCGAAAAGTGTTCTGCAAAAACCATACATCTGTGTGTGAAATGCAGTTCCTCACAATAATATGGGTTCTTTTTCGACTTTCTTGGATTTTTTCGCCTTTTTGTCTTGATGATTTGTTACTTGGGTTTGCCCAATACCATAATCAATAGAAAAATCACTAAATGAGCTGTCCTACAAAGCTATTCTAGAGCCATAATCACAGCAATGCTATACAAGAAATGGCGGGGAGTCATAATGACTCCTTTGGGCATTCTAGGTAAATATAAATCCCGGGCATTCTAGTGTTAAGACTTGATCTCACGAAAACAGAAAGACTCACAAAAACTAACTTACAAATTGCGGTTAATTTTAGAACATAGTCTCAATTAACTTTTTAAAATGCTGGATGGGTCTTCAGCTATAATTGAAAGGTACATTTGGATAATCATAACCAAAGTTTGTTGACCTTTGATGTACATCTTCAACAAATATCTACAGATGGAACCAATGCATAATTTTTGAACAATTCTGTAGCGGTGCTAATCACTCGACAGATGCCGATGTAGTGATCTTAAATTAGGCGAAGAATTCAATAGCTCATCCTAATAATACGCAAAAACCACAAAGGCAGAGAAGAGATAGTTAACAAATGATTAATGATATAAAACTGTAAGCTGTTACAAAGATTCAGAAAAAATGCATTGCTTCGAACAAATATTTTCTGCAATTAAAGTAAACTGCGAGATCTAACAATATACTTTGCGGAGGTTGAAATCAACCCCTACAACAATGAGCTAAAATACAAGAGCACATTCTCTACTTTTCAAATTATTAATCTGTTTCTGCCATCGATAGTAGACAGTTCACAGGTTGAGCCGGATGATGAACAACTCGATCGATCAAGGGTCATGATACCTAGTGATTCAAACCGCTTACTTTTCGAAGCTAACGCATTTTTCAAGTTCAAAGCTACAATCGTTTTCGATCCGACAGCTCGAGCAGTTGCAAATGCTTTGGAGAGAATCATTTTTATCACAGGCAAATATTGCCTATCTACTTTCACAGCATGCACTACACCACTGACTTATTGAATCTGTAAAGAACTACACACACAATCAAGCTGTTGTAAAACAAAGTAAAAAGCACAACAATAAAAAAAAAGACATAAAAATGGGAAAAATATGTCCTAATCACCATTGCACGCGATTTTGTGAACAATAAAGAACAAATTATCACGATCCTAACATTCTGCTGTAGACAAGCAAGGCTACAGTAGGGGAGAAGTTAAACGTACATACTTAAGCAAATTATGCTTCATAGTTTGGCATTGGGGGCGTTCAAAACAAAAATATTTTGAAATTACGTTTTATTTCGAATTAAACTTCTTTAGTGAAGAATTTTGTTTTGTTTCAAAATCCAAGCAATTTCGATTCGTTATGCGCTCGAAACCACACCGTGAAAGACTGGACTCATCCCGTGTGTCAAACATGCTTTACACGCAAGCAGCATTGAACACATCAAGCAGCCATTTGCCATTGTCACATGAATTTTTGAAGTAGGACAATCACATAGATGAGCGGCGACAAAAATTTTCAAATATTTCGAAACGAAAAATCTCGTTTCATTTCATACTGTTTTTTCTATAGTAAAATTTTCTTCGTGTCACCCTCGTAAAATTTTTTTTGAACATCCACATTTCGCATATCCAAAACTTTCCTACAATTTCAATTTTGACCACAAGTTATTTAACCTTTTCAAGTGATGAGTCGCCTTTAGCTTACTTTGGTACTTTTACACTCAGGGTACGTGCTTCAAAATTTAGGTATGTTGAATTAGTACCCTATTCCACGTCGCATGTAACTATCGATTGTTGTAGTATTGCTACGCAAAAAGATGAAGTGATAAGGCAATAGCAAAGCTCATAGCAAAAAGAATCATAAAAAACTTGGGCATGCTACATATTGGCACCAGTTGAATTTCTAAAACTCAATACTAAATATAGAAAACAAAGCAATCTCAAACGTAGCACTCACTAAAAAGGTTCAGTGAAATTAAACTAAGAATGAAAGTAAAACTTAATAAGTATACTTTTCAAAAGTAAGCACTCGATCCAAAATAACCACAAACATGCACAATAACAGCTACCAACAATCTTAGCGCTTTGGTACCAAACTGTAAAACAATTTTGAAGGAAAAGTCGGCAGCTTTTCATGGAATAATTATAAATAGCACTTTCAAAGCGAAGAACCAGAGCTAGATGACATGACACAACCACACAAACATCAAAAATATATGTACAGTCGCAATTACCGCGTGAAATGCAGTAACTTAAAATCCGTGAAGCAAAAATGCGATATTATCTTAAACTACACTTGAAGTCTTGCTTTCAGCCTTTATATAAGATTCGCTTATTTTAAATTGAAATACTTCGTAGCATTTTCATAGCAAGACAGAACGTAAAATAAAAAATTCAGCAAAAGTTTACACGGCTTACTTGAAGATAAGACCATTCAACAGCAATTATTTTAGATCGCTTGCCGAGAAGATCGCAAGCAATACAAACCTATCTCTGTCTTTTGCATTTGGTACTCAGCCACTGTTTTCCCCACTACAGGATTTTCCTTAAATAAAACAAGACGAAGTAGCACACAAATGAAATGCACTAGTAACAATATCTGAATACTTGTGACTAGTGAGTACTTGAAACTTGACCTAGTAATAACAATAACAATAATAAAACGAACAGTACCATGCAAGATAACGAAGTGTGATGATAACAAAATTACAGCAAAATTTTTCCAACAATGCAGACAGTGTTTGTCACGATCTAAACATCTTAATTAACCAGGGATGGGCAACTGGCAGCCAGCGCTTTCATTTAATGCGGCTCTCGAGTCAGTTTTCAAAATCCAATAATTTTGTTTTCAAGGGCTTTGCACTTTCAATAAGATCTTCAATTTAAAAATGCGCAAAAAAACCATCGAATAATGGGCTTGCACCACGACCTTTAAGGTTTCAAAGTATATCTCCGAAAAAACAAAAGGTTTTTAATTTCAAAATGGACCAACGTTTCGTTGGCGGATTTCATACATTGGTCGCCTGAATCTCAAGATCGATTTTCGTGGCCCTCTCTATCACCACAGTTGCCTATTCCTGATGTAATCTAAAGTAAAAACAACTGCAGAATAAACACAAAAACTATGCAAAAATTTGCTACAGATTTACCCTAGTCAAGTTCCCAAAAAGAAATTTAATGAGTTAGTCCAGCGCAAGGGTGTCAAAAGTGCAACTGGGCAAAAAGTTTTGCGGTCTTTAACTATTCTTGTAGTTCAAGTTGATGCTGGGTTACTGAATCATTTAAATTCTGCATGAAACGACTGGTGGTGTTTAGCCAATACGCAATTTGAAGTTTTAAAAGTACATTGATACGGCAAAAAGACTTTATCTGGTTCAGCTGTTCAAATAATCAATCAAAAATAAGCCTGTAAAGCTATTACATTGATATGGTAAGACGCATTTTTAATATAATAACGTAAAATTGTATCACTATTTAAGTTTAATGTAAAATTGTTTGTCTCTTTATGTGGTCCACAAGGCTTCTGATTTGTAAAATCTGGCCCAAATCTTGAAAACTTTGGGCACCCTAACACTTGCGCCCGATTTTAAAAACTTTGTGAAACCAATGGACAACAGAAATTACTATTATTCATGAAAAGCATAAGGAACAACTTCAAAAAATACTCTTGTTGACAAAATGCTATAGACATCAAAATAGAATTAGACAGTGTATGGCATAGCACTTAAACACAACTTTTACAATAGCTATAAACCAAATGACCCTAGTCTTGATAAAAATTTTGACATTGCGCAACTTAAATTGCAAAAAATATTGGGTCTTAAAAATTATAGTAATCCCATGTTTGGAAAACGCTTCAGCTTCTCAGGAAAGTCATCTTTAAACAAAACTGGATCTGCTCTGAAACTAACAGCTTTTAAAGGTAATGTACCATACAAGCTCATAAAATAGTTCATACAGGTGGATCTTTCCACCATGTGGTTTTCATCTAGGGACAAACTCCCCATTGTAGCACATGCACTGCACTTGAACTTTTTTCTAGGCGTCACTTTTATCGGCGCCTTTCCAGTGTGGTTACTGACGATAAAATTCATAGCAATATCTTCACAATTCATGTGCTTATCAACCCAATTTCGAATGTCACCAGGCATTTTATGTGTGTACAAGTGATTAAAATAATTGTGATAAAATGCAGCACCAGTTAACACGATCGAAACATTGTTCTTCCATTCCGACTCGTACTTTAATTTATTATTGTTCATCCACAAATGAAGCCTGGGAGGAAATCCAACTAATCGGTCAGGAAATTCGCGCCATACTTGATATCCAAATTCAATTTCATCAGTAGTGAGCATGACAATGTCATCATCAATAGCTAGAACTGCTTCCGTCTTTATATCAGGATAAGGAAAGAATCGGTTACTTAATTTATTAGCTGAAGTTTGTATCACTTTCCACTCGTGGCGTATTATTGGCCATTCTTTGCGAGGTGGAAAAGCCTTTTGTTGATTATTCCAAACCACAAGAATCATCCGCAAACTTGGAACTTTATCAATTGAGCTAATTAACTGAAATAAGCTATCAACTCTGTCATAAGCCAGTATAACAGCAGTAAAACCACTGTCTTCTGGAGGTGCAAGAGGTAAAAACAGTGGAGAATAAACACCAGAGCTGCCAACTGGCTTGTTCCAATCATCGTACGTCTTAGCAGAATCTGGAAAAACTCTGTCGTTTATAATTTGCAAAGTCGTATGCACGATAGATGACATAGAAGAAAAATACTGGTCATAATAATACTTTCCTTGCTCTCTCATGAAGTGAATTTGTGTGGGAGGAATGCCTTTTAAAATATCAACAACTTCTGATATTCTTTCTTCTTGAATCACAACTGCAGCTCTTTGCCAGTCCAAAACCTCTGAGAATGGTAAAACATACGTATCACATGCAATAACAGGTATACAACCTGTTTTCAAAGCATCTGAAAGCACACTTTGACCCAATCTAACTGTTGGAAGAATCAAACAAAACATACTTTCTTGCAAAACTTGTGGATAAGGTAAAGTAGTTGTCTCATCCTCTTTACATCGAATAGATGGCATGGCAGTTGTGCCTTCAGGGGCATTTTTACAAGATTGCAAGAGCAAAAAATCCGGGTTATTACTGGCTAGTATCTCCAAATCTTGTCTGTAATCATTGTGCAAGTTAGTTTGAGCAGAGATAAGCAGCCATTTGCGATAATCAGGTTCTTCATCCAACTTTGCATATTGTGCAACAGCACTATAAACAGGTATGCTTACATCAAAATTTGATCGGTAAGTCCAATGGGAAAAGCCACCTCCTGCAATTAACGCTTTTCCATAAGACACATCTAAGGTAGTGCTATACTCAGGAGGTTTTCCAGGGAGCATGTTAAACAGCAAATTATTGATACCATGATTCCAGTAAGGTAAAGAAGCTAGAACTCTTCCAATACCTTTGATATCAATGCCACCTTGACTCAGTAAATCCACAGGGGGAACAAACAAGCAGGCTTTTTCGGGTTTGTCCACATAATAAGGACTAGAAGCAATAGTTGCATAAAGCTCATAAAATTCTCGGGAAATTGGTGCGGATAATTGCTCAGTTGTTGGGTCAACAAAGTCTGATAAAGGATACAAATACACTGTTATTTGATTTGATGCCATATTTCCACATCGGTACACATCAAAGCAACTGTAGATTTTGCAACGCAAATCAGCTTGATCGAGTTTATATATATCTTCAATGATAGTCTTTGGTAAACTGTGAGCTGTATTTAAATGAAGCCGATTAACAGTCACTACATCTTCGCCAGTAGGTTGCTTGCTATACAATGCAATGATAAAAAATATTCCCAAAAGCAAAACAATAGCACATATAAACTTATAATCAACCTTGCTTCTCATATTTTTTATGCAAAAAACCTGCAAATCAAAAATGCATTAACATCTATATATAACAAAAAAACATTAGCCCAAAACATTTGTTTCCCATACCGTAAAATTTGCAACAATCTAAAGATCTAACAATTGACCAACGAAATTTGGGTTTTTTGACAATTGATCAACTGGTATCTTAAGTTTCACTTGTGAAAAATGACTCATAATAAATTGTTTCTAACTAATCTAATTTTTTCATTTACTTAATATTAGTAAAATGTTCTCATAATATCAAATATAAGCCTTTCCAACAACTCAGTGCAAAAACTTTTAAGAAAACTTTTTAGCATACTGGGACCCAAAGTCAAGAGCTTATTACCATCATAACCACCAGCTACTAATAGCACTGCCTCTAAGAATTTAGTAAGTATGATACCACTTACTACAACATGAAAATGTTATCGAATGCTTGACAACTGCCAGACAAAATTTAATGAAAGCCATCAGACATAACTTTGAACATAATACTGAATGAATCATTCCATCAACCTAAGCAGTATTTCTAAAATGTCAATGAGGATGATTTTAATACTGCAATTCATTTGGTACCCATGCTAATCTAATGCATGACATGATTTAATGTTGTTCATCCCCAAACCCGTTTCAAAAATTTTAGCGAAATTAGAAAGGAACAAATTTTAGCACATCAAAACTGCTTTAAATGATGAAAAACTTTCCTAATTGTAGATTAAAGTACTTTATTTGATTCATCATGCTTAAGGGTTCTAGTTTTTTTGTGACTACATTTGTCCTCAATTTACGAGAAAGTAAAATGTATTGCTGTCTTTTGGAAGGGATTTCAGCACTTGCTTTGGAGTTGCGATTTTCGAGATGCCTGGGGCCACCGTCTTCTGCATACAGGTGGGGGCATCCTGTTAATTGCCTTGCTCAAGGACACAACTAGCAAACTTGCCAGCTTGTTCTACACAACTTCCCCTAAATGCCAAGCACTAAGTGGTAAAGCTGTGCATACAATTTTTTAAAGACTAATGACCCGACAAGAAAAATAAACCCCACGTCTACCAACTGGGAAGCAGACGCTCTAACCACTATACCATTATGTCAGTTGAAAACCAAGAATTACCATACATCAGTAACACGTATGAAAACCAACATTTAACATCTGTACCAACCTGTGAAAGCATTTGCCAAGTAGTTGAAAAGGCATCAGGTGGGAAATCGTAACTCTTTCTGCTTTCTAGCATCTGGTGCTGCACAATATATGATTGCTGCTGGTATTATACTGAAATCTCTATCAACCTAAACTGTTTTGCATCAAGTGTATTGCTCATTTGTGGCATAATTACACCATGAAAGTCAAACCTCAGCTTAATAATGTTGATCAAGTAATAGTAGTAGTCAAATCAACTACTGTCAAAAACAAACTAGACAAACCAAATTTACCCCTACTACAGTGGTTCTTAACTTTTCCAAACTCCTGGCACCTCTATTCCTAAAGATATTGGCTTGGGGAACCCTTTTCTGTGCAACCTGCAAAGGAGGTTTATGTTGAAAGAACAAACACTATTGTGATAAGGCAGATAAGTTGTTTACTACTGGATCTCTAATTATTTAAAAAATTCTCTTTATAAAAACATAATGCAAGTGGTTATTGGAATATCACAATTTACTCGGCAAAACACAGAACAAATGATTAGTCAATGTGACCTCTGTTCTTTTCACTTCAAAACGAGCTCATCAACACGGAGGTTAATATTGCTGAAAGCAATTCTCATGTCCTTTTCCACTCTAAGGCGATTATGGTACAGTGGTCACCGTTTAAGAGAGCATCGATTTATAGAGAAACCCACTTTTTGGAGCAGTTTCAGATGACAAGAAATGGATCATATCTTTTCCTGTTATAAAATTCTTGGCTTAGTAGAGCAAGCAACCACTTTTAAGAGCAGCTTTGTTGTGTAGTCACTATTGTTTGTGCGTAATCATGCATGACAAATCGAAAAAAAAGGCCAAAAGTTTCAGGAAGGGTTTCAGGAAGAAAATGAGGAGGTGACCCCTTCATTTCGTTGTGATATGCTGTTTGCAATGCAAACTTTAAGGAAGGGACTGCTTTTTTGCAATGCTGACCAGTGGTCATTGTTGTGTAAGCTTGACAATGCTGTCGAGCAAGCTACAAAACATGAAGTAAAACAATCAAAAATTGAGCAGTTCTTCTGTGCTGCTGAAGCTGAACAGCAGCAGTAGTAAACATGTTTAACATGTACTGTACTGTGAACTTTTTATGTTGCTTTACACACTGAGCAAGATCTTGAAACGCAATAAAATACAGTGCCCTGATATTGGCATGTGTGTTGGTGAACTCCCTAGTGTAAATGACACCCTATTTTCATGGCCAAAACGTTCTCATCTGATTATAGAGCCACCGCTTTTTAGAGCAGGTTTCGCAATCCCCGAGGGTGCTCCATTAAGCGGTGACCACTGCACATAGTTTTGATATCAACTACAGCAGACATGGCAGCTTCACAGAGGTATGTCGTTGGAAATGGATTTAATGCTTCCAGAGTCTCTTTGCCAATTCAGGATATTCTTGCAACATACTGCACCAAAATTCTATCAGTGAGGTGCTGAACTAGAAGTTTGCACCTTCAGAACTCTGCAATTCCAGATGTTGCTCATGAAGGTTGAGTTGCTCATTGTTGCTTACTTTAGTAATAAAAGTTGCTGAATTCATGCCAAAGAACATTCAAATGTTGGAAAGTAATCTTCCATTTTCATCTCGAGGTTACTTATGTGATCATTACAACAGTCAGCCATTTGTTGGTTTCCTGATCACCAATTTTACTGTCCAATAGAAAAAACACGGCATATTCTGGTAAAGACCTGGGGGTGAAAAATTTTTTTAATTGGTTTTTAAAATTGACCAATCAGAAACGACCAAAAGTCACATGTTTAGTACATCATTTAGATTGACCAATCACAAATAACTCACGGCAAAATAGTCTCTGAGGGTAAATTGCCGTCAACGGCAAAATAGCCACTGCCTAATATTTAACCTTCAAAACAGAAACATTTAGTTGGGTGATCATATGCTTCTCCAGAGGAGTTAGTTGCATTCTCACCAGAATTATCTTAGCTACTGCTGTCAGTTTCCAAATACTTCTTCAATGCTATTGTCCAAGCTTACATAACTGTATTATTGATTAAAGAATCACGACTACACGCAGTAGCTCTATCCACCAAACTAATTCTTAAATCTGGAAGGAACAAACATCAGTATTTCTTTTACAAAACCTTGCAACAGGTTATTTGATTTCTGAAATTTATGTATCTTTACAATACTTGTCATGTACTTAGTATTTATTAATATTACTATAGTTCCTGATTTTCATATTTTAGTGTTTCCTCCAACACTGGTTCATTTTTTACAAACCCTTGCAGTGTTGCTGAAGACAACACTAAAACATGAAATCCAGATTTACTCAAATTCATACCAAGATATGGAATCACAGAAATACAAAAATTTATTTTAAAAAACTACTGAATAATGGAAATACAGAAAAACTATCAACTAAAGAAATACTGAAATCATAGAAAAACAAAAATTTACAACAGTCAAAAAAGCTACCCCAATTATAGCAAAATTACATAACCAAATGCATCAAACTAGGCATTCCAGTAAATTTACCATATTCACAAAATTCAGTTTAAGACTTTCCCTATTTTCATAAGAAGTTACATACTGTAGTGTAGCCCATCACTGGCCACATTCCACAGGATAAATTATTTTAGGTGGAAGATTATTTAGAAATAAACGGTAATTTGATGTTGCTCTATGATGCAAGTACTCTATTTATGTTTCTTTTAATTGTATTTTCCTGATACCAAATATTAAAATGTGAATACTCATTTAGCATTACCTGTAAAGCTAGACCTAAAGTATTCCTGAAATTGGGCTAAATCAAAACAAACACATTTTTTACCTTACAAAGCAGTAAATAAAACAAAACCAGCGACTTAATTCTTGGTTATACAGTTTTATCTTTAATCCATATTAACAGCTACAACTGTTTTAGGCTTAGTCTGCTAGCACTTTTATTTTTTCCATTCTTTCATGCCTCAAAACTAATGTTAACTCTGAGTTTTTAAAACTTTGAAAGGTAGCTTTGCCTTATTTGCCAAAAAAATAATACATTTGCTAAAGTATTGACACAAAATTCACTGGTTTTGACCATAACTGCACGAGAAAACTATTTATAAGTTTTACAAAAAGATTCTATTAAAAAAAATATAGAAACTAGAATTATCAAAGGTGGTTGCCAGTAATTTTGTCATAAGGTAAATTTGTCGCAGTGATTTCATTAAACAGTAATTGTAATTTAAAAACTCTAAAACTACATCTAATCCAAACCATAGCCTAACTCAGGCCAATCCTAACCAACACTACCATAACTAATCCTAACCCCAACTCCAACGTTAACTCTAACTTAACCCCAACCACAAGCCTGAACTCTGATAGGTGCAGGGGTTTGTAATTTCAACTCTAACACGTCTAACTCAAAAACTAAATCTAACTTTAACCCTAACCAATCCTGACTAACTCTAACCCTAACCAATCCTGACCAACTCTAACCCTAACTCTAACCTAACCCCAATTCTAAATGTTGATGTGTGCTGGGGATGACAAAATTACTGTATGATGAATTTACTATGTGACAAAATTACTAGCAGCTATCAACGACACGAATGTATAAACTGCAGACAATATTTTTTTGGGGGTTTGGTCTCGGGCATACTCTTAGGAACATTTTACTGAACAGCTGAAGGAAACAATGGCAGGTTATATGCAAATAGATGAATTTTAAGTGAGCACCAGAACCAAATTTAGGGTACTGCTTGTATCAATATTATCAAGAAAGCATTAACATTTCTAACAACAGTTTTCACGAGCTTATAACAAAATATGTGTAGGTTTGCAGGAACCGTTGAGAATAGGCTGAATTTCACCACTGGGATAGCCTAAGCTATCTAATCAACTGGTTATACTGTTACAGCCAAACGACCAAGCCTATCAAAGCGCAATCTTACAAACACACCTGCCGTTGTATTGGAAACAAGTTCTTTTACATAAATTACGTATGATCAAACAAATCTCCATTTTGCCATAAATTGGCCTGAGAGAAATAACCTCACTCCTGCAATTAAAACTTGTTCCTAACCAAACACAGGAACTGGTCATCATCTGCCATTCAGCTTTCAGACCGTTCTATGTTACTTTCTTCTTTCCCACTGTGATGTTGCCAATATTTTTCAAAGTTGTATGGCTGGGTCAAATCTTTGAACTCAGATACAGTATAAACTCAAAAAATGACCTTCCCAAGTCCACTTAAATTTATCAACATTGCCAGCTTTCGAGAGATTTATCAACAATGCAAGCTCATATCTTAAGGATAGCTAATAAAAGATACAAATGAATTATTTTTTTTGCTCATTTTTAGTCTGTCATTTATTTTTCTAAAGTCGTGAGCAGTTGCACACGAAAGTTTGCTATATTACATCTTTGAGTTACTACAAGTGTCATTTTTGAGTTTTCTTCAGTCAATATTTTTAAGTAAATGTTATGCTGTAATGTTGAAGTTAAGATCTTCGCTGAAGCAGTTACCTGGCTGATAATCACTACTACAGATCCAAAATTCATATCTGACATAAGTCCAAGCAACCAATCAGCATAATATAAGCGGAAAATATATATCAGTAATTTTAATTTACCATCTTCAGTTTCTTATTCAAACAGATTTCTATTTTTATCTGTTGATTCTATTGGAGCAAGGAACTGAAGATGAAATTCAAGTTTACTTAAATATATTTTGCGCAGATACCGGTACTATGCTGATTGATTGCTTGTAGTTATGTAAGACAAGAAAGAGAGCAGAAGGGCAGCAATTCACTCTAAAATTGGTTGTCTGTCTTTCTTCTTTTGTTTTCCTGCATCTTTCTTTCTAGCCTTGCTATTCTTCTAATACTTCTGATGTGCGGCAGCGTTTATCCGAATTTTCAACCTATAGTTCCCAGCAGGGTTGCCAGGTTTTTTTTGTAGCCGGATACCAAATTTTCAGCAGTTGGATGCCAAAATAAAGTGTGAGATACCAAATTTTTTGTGGTTTCTTTTAGCCATACGAAACAAATTGAGCATTAGCGTTAATTTATTATACCCTTAAAAACCTGAAAAAGAAAGCACAGGGTCACCTATTATTAGTCATAAAAACATAAACAACAACAATAACAACGCATCTCACACTAGCAATTGCTTAAAACGAGAAATCAATAAATCACACGGTAACTTACAAGAGAGAAAAACACAAAGCACAGTCAAAAGCAAAGTCACACTGCCAGAAATAAGCAAATCAAGCGTGACTCAGTACAAACAAATCACAGCCTACTTAGAGTCATTTTGATCATGAAAAACAAGTATCATGTACATTACACATAATAAACACAAGTAAATAGGCAATATTGCTGAACATCTTTATGCCAATGCTGAGCCTGCTTCTCCTGCTAAGCCTGTTTCAGTAATGCTATACATACCAACATTAAATTTTTGCAGCATTTGTGGTGTCGTCCTAAGTGTGTACAACATTTGTCATCGATGAGTAATACAGTTTTTATTCTAATGATTGCATCAAGCATGCCTATTTTCAATCGATTTCCAGTTTTTTTGTTATTCGAAACACGAGAAAATATTCTCTCCACAACGGCATTGCTTGCTGGTGTGGTCAGACATGTCAATGCATGTTGTGCAAGTTCTATATATACATAATTGCCGACAGCCTCTTTAAATTTTCATACTTGAATGCAAAATTGTACTATGTCTTGGGTAATAATGCAACCTGCGAAGATACTTATTTCCTCAGCCCAAGGATGAAACAAAATTTTGCGATACTGTTCTTCGGCTTTTGAATCAGCATTAGTAGCTTGAAATGACGCATTAATTCTTTTAAACTCACTGACTACACGAATGGCAAACTGAAAATATAAGTATGTAATCATGTAGCATGTCAGATATTATACAAGCTTTGTATTGAACATCTTGACTTCCACTTTGACTGGCACAAGCAAAATATGCCTTCAACTCTTTCCAGTTCAGCATTAATTTGCTACTTACTAGTTTGGGACAGCTTTGGAAACAAAACATTTCCTGCAGATTCATCCTCATCATTTGTAAGTTGAAACAAACTTTTGAATTGCATCCTTCGCACTGTGCTTTTTTTAAACCAAGAAGGAATTTCAGTGAACAAAAACCCAAGATTTGATGAAAGTTTTTCAATACCTTTTTGAGCACACAATGCAAGCCTGTGACAAATGCATTATAGTTTGACACATTTAGGTGAAAGATTACGAATATGATACCAAACTGAATTGTGTTCACCAATCATATTACTGGCACTGGGAAAGCCAATGCAATCACTTAAAACCATACCAAAATCACCAGCTAGCGTACTAATAGCATTAAACAATGATTCACCAGTGGCATCCATAACGGGAATCAATCCCAAGAAGCAAGATCCTATTTGATCAGTTGTATCATCAAAAAATCTAACACAAATACAGATGTGCTTTTCACAGCTGATATCAGTTGATTCATTTGCTAAATGCAAAACTTCTTTCCTTTAATCCGGCTTACAGTGCCATTTTTCAAAGAAGATGCAACAAAAGATTATATTAGCAGTGAGCACTTTGTGCGATGCAACCTGATATTTTCCAACTGCTTCCCTTTTCAAGTTTTTTTGTTATTTCTCCAAAGTGGTCTATGGATGCTATTGAATTATGACAACATGTTGCCACAGCCAACTGCGCAGCCTGTTTAGTTTGATTTGACAATTCTGCAGTCTGTGGAACAAAAACAATTTTATTGTTTGATCCGAAAGGCTTTGATTTATATAGATGGTCCTTACTAGTACTATGCTTTTGAATGGTGGCTCTTCTTGGCTGTAGTTCCTTTTTACAGATATTGCAAAAAGTCTTATCATTGTCTGATTTGCATTTTTCAATCCATGGATACATCTTTTCCCATTCAGGATGGTACTTCCTCCCTGCTGTGAATGACTCTTTCCACTTGGGCATGACCTATATCTTATGAGGTTACGGAATGGATATACACTGGTACAACTACAAGCATACGCCTACCAATCTAGGTTACACAAATTATATATTTCAAGACAGATACAGGTACACATCTGCAATACAGATTAGACATTAGCCTGCATCAGTATACTACCGCTTCTGTAGCTCTGTGCTGCTGGCAACAAGCCACTAGTGCTAATGATTAGGCCTATGCTGATATTCCTGCATTTCCTACCATGAATCGTAGAGATCTGAACTGGTCACGTGTTAAGCACTGTAGCTACAGTTATCATGTAATTAGAAAACCAAAGTAGTCAGTGCCCAATCATGCGAAAAACACAAAAACGGACACTCATGAGGATCCTTGTTTAACAACAATTTTAAAACATTAAGAATTTCAAAACATTAATTTTTTCGATAAAAAGTTGCTGTTTACCGAGGATACCAAATTTGTAGTTGGATACCAAATCTATTCGCAGCGGATACCAAATTTTTGCTGGATACCAAATTAAAAAAGTGGATACCAAACAAGCAGCTTGGATACCAAATTGGGGTCTATTTGGTATCCTAGGATGCCACCTGGCAACCCTGGTTCCCAGTTCTGTGTGCGCTGGTAATGAAACCAGAAGCGATTGGTCAGTGGGATGCAGCACCTGCAATGAATTCGTACATTTAGGGTGCAACCTCCTCTCTTCTCAAGAGTTCAATCGCAAGTTTTCACTGTTAGAACTGTCCTTCCTGTTGCATCTAGCGATTCCCAGTCCACCAACACTGATTCTTCTCCCTAGGCCCTCCAACACGTGTACCTCTACTGTGCCCAACAATCCACCTAGCCACCTCTCTGCCAACGTAGGGGAGATGTGGGACCAATGCACCAGCGCTCTTCGTTAGCCCCCTTAAAAAATAACTAATTCTGTTTTACGTTTTGAACAGATATTAGGTTCTAACCTGTAGTTACGGACTTTGGCAGCTTTGCATGCAGTGGTTTAAAAGTTATTTCAGAAATCGTGGGTTGAAGGTGTGGAAGTAAATTAATGGTGAAGGGTTGGAAGTGTAGCAACGCTTTTACAAATAAACAAATTGTTATTTTACAATAATCTTACTGACTAGAACCCATATGTATTCTTTACATTTACAAACGAATGAACCTCTGACGTAGCTCATTGCACTTTTATTGAAAAAAAGTAAAATTGGTTGATTAAGGGACCTATGCATCAATGAGTTAGATGACCTAAGTACCAGGTAATGAAAATGATTATGAGGTGAAATTTATGAAAAACTCTAATAAGATTTAAAAATGCCTTTGTGTCTCCCGAGATGTAGGACTTGGCATCAACTTCTCACGATGACATCGTGTGTGTTCTTTCCAAACCATCACCGGTAGCACATACGTCTAGACCTCTAAACGTTTTAGATTTATTGAGAATTTGGATATGTAGAGTGTTTAGAATTAGCCTGTATTTTTGCACTGTAATATTGAATGTTGTATTTATTGTTGTACTGCGTTTATGTTTAGTATTTCTTGTTCTAAATCCGTTTGCTTTTATCAGTTTCAAAGTGATGCATTGGTCCCATGGAAGTAGTGCAAAGGACTCATGGGGATGGGACTTTTGCAATATATTTTTCCAGAATTTTTTTTTTATTATAGCACAGTCAAGTACTGCAATTTTTTTAAATTGTGCTTTCCAACACTAAGCAGCAAATATAAGACGCACGTCATGTAAAAATGATGCAATTTTATAAAATTTTAAATGGTTAAAAGGAATAACTATAATTTTGGTGCAAAGGCCCCACATCTCCCCTTGCTCTTCCCCTTGCCTCCGCTTACAAACATCCTACGGTTTTCTCCTTGTGAATTGCTCTAACAACTCCTCCAGTCTCTCACCAGCGCTCCTCCACTTCCGGCTTTTTTACCATAACCCTGCTTCCTCTTCCTTTCCTGAATCGCTCAGGATTTTCTGATGGAATGCAGGTCTTGGTGCCAGAACTGCTAAACTTCTTCACTTTCTTTTTCTCTTTCCTGTCTAGATTATCTGTATCCAGTAATCCAATTTCTACTCTTCTTCGTTTTTCCGGATCCCAAGATACTCTGCTCTGCAATTGTAACGCACTCATTCCCGATCTGGTTTTCTTTAACCTCATGACAGGCACGCTAGCGACAATGTAGTAAATTTTTGTCAGAAAGGGCCATCCTTCTCTGAACTCTCTGCATCCTCTCGCTCTTCACTGAACTTTTTCCCTCTTTCTTTCTTAAATATCTACGATTCTTCTATTCGCTCTTCTTTGGTGGGTAGTATAACTGACTCATTTTTCCTCTTGTTTCTCCCTTCAGAAATCTTTTTATTCTGGGGGGACTTCAACTACCAACACCTTCTTAGGGACTCATGAGCTACTTAAAACCCTCGTAGGAAAAAAGTATTCGATTGAGTCATCTCCTGCGATCTCCTTCCCGTCAAAGACCTTGAGACCTTATTCTTCTTCACCATTCCTTCTTTCCTGACACTTCTTTCGTTTCCTCCTCTCTTGCTCCTGGAAGGTTTTTTGAAGACTTGGGGTGTGATCGCCTCACAATGCTCCAAACCTTCCCTCTTCCTTTTCTCTCCTGCCCAAGTGAGCATTCTTCTTCCTTCAATCTCCAGAAAGCACTTGAAGGTAATTGCTTTTTACTTTGATTTACATTGTCCTCCGGGGGAATAATACTCTTTCATTTATCTTTTTTCTACAGCTGCTTTCTCTACCTCTCGGCACCGAATACTCTTTCATTTCTCTTTTCTATGCGGCTGTTCTTTTTACCTTTAGATACTGAATACTCTTCCATTTCTCTTTCCTACGCAGCTGTTCTCATTACCTATAGGTAGTGAATGGTCGAGTTGTCGCCCATACTTGTGTGGTGCAATTTCCAAACTGGTACCCAGACCCGGGAGCTCTTGTTGAACGAATTTATACTTCTCTAAGAAAAAACATCTTCATTCGGGACAAGTCCACTGACTGTTGCTAATTATCAATACAGGTCAGATTGTTGATATGCCTTTATTTAAACAAAAAAACATCGACAAAGAAAAAACTAAACGTGCAAATCTAATTACCAAAATTTTGGACGACAACCGTGAATTGACTGACAGTCTTAGGAACATACCGAACTGCGTAACACCCTTAAAAAGCAAATACATGTAGAACAAATGCGTCACGATGAAGAAGTAATACAAAAATTGAGACCCAAATTGCAAAGCGACCTTAAAGCATTGGACAGAGGCTCGAAACAGTTAAAGCGAGACCAAAAAGTCTTAGAAAAAACCTTTGATATACTCACAACCAAAGCAACACCTCCGGAATCAGAGGAAATACATCAGGCCTACGATGACACCGAACCATCAGCGTTACCTCATAATGATGACACATCCTCTTTGCCTCCATATGAAAAGGCAACCTCTCTTTATCCCTCCCTTCCATCACCAACCCCTTCTTTTGTTGTCATGGACGGTATAGAGCAGGAAGAAATTGTCGTTAAAACTGACGAAGAGGAGGATATAATAACAGTGCGACCAAAAAGTGCCGGCCCTGCTTCACGTACTTGATCAAAACATGTTAATACCCTTGAAAAAACTATTCCAAAACTTTCTAGGAGTTTAAAACAGCTTTCAAATGCGCTGGAAGAAGTACCTCGCATGTCGGGCGCCATCCTTACGGGCCCCTCTACTTTATCACCCTTTTTACAACCTACACCTCCACCAAAAAAACGCCACCAATTCAAAAACCTCGACTAACTTTATTTGATGAATCTCTTCCAGAAGACCTTGATGATATAAGTTCCTTTTCAAACTCCCCAATGATAGCCGCCTCCCCTAAAGAATCAAATCAAAATCCTATTCCATTACGGGAATACTCAGAGTATTTGGCAGCTCTCCCTCCTTTCTCAAAAGGCACCACTGTCACGAAATGGATTAACCGCATTTTACAAATGATCCCGCACGGTGACGGAAGCACTCCCCATGATCGTTTGCTTTGTAATAAAATGATTTACCTTTCAAAAAAATCAGGTCTGGCGAAAGGAAAGGAAGTAGCAGATGCTCTAGCCACTCTCCTGCATGCTGATAATCCCTCATGGCTCGGCGTTCTCGAAATGATTTCTCAGTCCTTTCTCAGTGGCATGGTGGAACTGTCTGATCAAATCATCTCATGTATACATAAATTCGATTGGGAAAGGGATAATGCTACCCTTCATTTCACACCCGTCTTCATGGAGGCGGGGAATTCCCATGAAGGACAAAACTATCTCACAGTCGGATCACGGCCTTGATTATCTGTCCCGAATACGTAGACGACTACCAGAGGCTATACAAGTGAATCTCTTGGGAGCAGAGCAGAACTCTTGGAGTGAATTTTTCAATAAACTCCAACGATACCAAAATATGATGCGCGGCGATAAGCAGCGTTATCTCCGAGATCCTGCTCCTCCGCCTATTTCTTTGCCTGTTCAACCCTAAACACGAAAGAGCACACATCATGCTCAGCCGCCTAATCGATATGGTCAAAATGTTGGGTATAGCTATTCGCGACAACCGAGAAATCAACGAACATCGTCCACTTTTCGACTAAATAACCATTCCACGCATTCTCCCTCCTTTGAATCTATCCTCCGAAATAATGAAATGGCAATGGAAAAGGCCTTGCATCTACCCACAGGTCAAATGTACCAATGCTATGCTTGTGGTAGACCCAGACATAAAAGTTCGGAATGTTTGGTGAAGGCCGTTCTTGATCAATGCGGTAAAAGACTAGAAGTTGACCCAGAAACTGGTTATGCGACACTCACTGATCGACTCCCCATGTCTAGAAATTACAAATTGCAACACGATAACGAATGGCTCCTCTTCCTTCGTGGACAGAATGCCTCAAAAAAGAGTATCATGACCCTGCATGAACTGGATATGCTTATCAGACAAAATAATGAGAAATCCTACCGCCAACGACGCCAACCCTACCAACGGCCAAACAATAACTCATGGCAAAAGACAAAACAGAAGGCTAGAGATCATACATGGATCGTTCCTGGTCAAAATCGTAGTTCTCGTATGACAGGTCACGCTGACAATTTCCACCCTTTGACTCCCCAGACTTCTAATACCTCTCTTTCCTCAACTTCCACAGGAACCTCTCCCTCTATTTTTCACCAAGCACCTCAAAACCCTTACTCATTTCCAAGACACATGACAACCTCTGATCCTTCCCCAGACACTTCTCCGGAAAACTAGAGGAGGAATTGGATAATCCTGTAACCCAATTCCTCACCGCTACACACACTCTAGTCTCCACATATGTTAATAAAATTACACATCATCTTTTCTATGATGCCTTTTCAGGAAAACTCTGCTATTTTACACACACACCGACTGGAGTGACATTTCTTGCTGATACCGGCAGCGTACCTAATCTCATCAAATTGAAAATCCTCAAGAAATTTTGGCCTCGCGCCCTTGCTGACAAAATCGCCTTCTCCCTCCCTACTCAGGGGGTGGGCGGCAATAAAACATTGTCATCTTTTGTCTAAATATCATTTTGTGACGTAGTTGTATCATTTTGTGTAAGTGAAGATGTACCTTTTAATTCTATCGGAATCGATTGGATCCCGGTAATTGCTAACCTGCCCAATTTTATTGTTTCCTACCAACGACCTTCTGAGGTTTCCACGGCCTTGACTGTACTATACGGGATGGACCTAATCACTCCTCCCCTTTCTTTAAAGTGTATGAATGTGATGTGTGAATGTTGTGAACCAAGGAATATTATACCCAAGAGTATACCGCCTCCTGAAGATGCGCATATTTCGGAGGAACCGGTGGGAGCCGGACAACCCACCAACGGGGTAAAAGACGTGCCAGTTTGTAACGTACGCACGCAATTTCCGAAAGCTCAGAGGCAAACTCCAAACCCTTTCGAAGAGGATGTAATTGTTGAAGTCAGTCCATCCTGCGTCCAAGACGCACAAGTCTTCAAATGTGAGCCGGGGGTAAAACAAAGTGTAATGAATGTGATGAAAGACATTTTTTTGTGACTGATGACAAACTCTCAGCACCCAAGGCTGAAACCCTAATACGCGATTTAATCTCACGGAAGAGAAACGTTAAGATTTCGTCCGGTCAAAAACCCCTTAGAGCGGATTTACACTCCCCAACTTATACGATTATCCCCCATGAGCAGTGGTACGCTGTTTACGAACCCTTTCACTCTCAACTTACCGATTTGAAAGGACATCTGCACGGGTCGCAGACCCTTCCTTATCTTTGTACAGTCAACCTAGTGGATCCCAAGGCCCCTCCATTCACTTGTCCCGCATCTCCTATGCGCCATTCTGAACAAAAAAAGGCGTTGGAGGATAACATTACTAAATATCTTGATATGGGTATCATCGAGTATGGCCCATCCTTATGGAAAACTTCACTTTTTGTTGTACCTCAGAAAGTTAATGAGGAGCAGCGACAACTACCCTCTTATCACCCCTTGCAGCAGTGGAGAGTAGTCCCGGACTTCATCCCTTTAAATACAAAAGTGAAAAAAATTGAAAACCCCCTGCCGTTAATTGCCGACGTCTTCCAGATCGCCTCCGAAAAAGAAATCTTTTCTCTTCTAGATTTAAGAAAAGTATTTTTTCATTGTAAAGTGGCCGAAAAAGACCGCCAATTTTTTGGAATATCACATCCCACCAAAGAAATTCGTATGCGATGTATACCAATGGGATTTATTAACTCCCCCTCCATCTGGCAGAAAAATATGAATGCAGCCATCTGGGAACCTGTTCAACAGCTTTTTTACAAACGATATCCTGATGAAAGATTGTCCTCTCATTTAGCCATTTATATGGATGACATTTTTCTTGCCACAAAAACAATGGAACAACACCTGTATCTTCTTCATGTTCTCTTTGAGCACCTCACTCGATACTCCCTGACCCTTTCAATTGGAAAGAGTTATATCGGAAAACGATCCGTCTTCTTGTTGGGAGAAGTTAGTTCACCTCACCAACGCCTTATTCAACCTGAAAGATTGAGAGCTCTAACTCTTTTTGCCCCCCCCCCACAAACAGTCTTCCAAGTCCGCTTCCTCCTAGGAGCCTTGCGCTATGTTGCCGAACATATTCCGCAACTCAATGAACTTTTACATCCCTTCGATGCTCATACTGGAGATGTTTCTGCCTCCCAAGCTCCTCATGTATATATTCAATGGACACCAGCGTTGTTTCAAACATTTGATACTATAAAACAGCTTTTGCAAAATCCTTCCATACTTTCACATTTCGTATCCACACGACCCTTATATCTGGAGACGGATGCATCCAATACTGGATATGGTGCAATCCTCTTCCAGATAGATAAAGAACCCTTGGATACAGCTCAAATTTTTCCTTTGGCTTATTCCTCACAAGCATGGAAGACTACATCCGAACGCGCAGCACATCCCTGCTGCAAGGAACTTGATGCCCTCAAACGTGTGATTCTCAAATATCACTATCTCTTGCGCATTTACCCCTTTATGATAATTACGGATAATATGGGCGTCTTCCATTTAGTACAAAACTTTGCGCAGGGAAAACCCCCACTGATCTTATCCTAGTCCGTTATTTACAATCAATTTTTCTCCACCCTATCCTAGGAATAATACACAAACCTTTGCGACAGGTCTTTACTTCAGATACTTTGTCACGAATGGCATGGCAACAATTGGCCATCTCTCCTGTTGACCCCATTGCATGGCCTACCTTATTCATTGCCCCTTCCTTGATGGAAGCAATTTCCCGTCAAGTTACGCGCCATCTGCGCCACTCTAAATGTAAATATAGCAAGCAGGGTAAACACCCTATTGACAAATGCTTACGTCCCCTCTGTGCTGGCTTAACTAATCCGCAGTTCCCACTTCTCCTCCGTGAGTTGCACAATGAACCGCGGCTGGCTTTTTCTGGACAATGGATCATGGCCAAATATGTTTATAGCTATGGCGGATACCCTCTTCCTTCGGACCTCTATGATGGTCCTTCTCTTACCCTTTATCATGTTACCACACTGGAAGCATTACCTTCTATCAAATTACGAGGTCTCTCCCCCATGACGCGCTGGTATATCTAATTTACCTCCATTGCCCCTCCACAACTCTACGATACACACGTATATCAACCAGCGAGGAATTCCTAAAGTGTTGTCCATCAGTACACGCCTTTTGCTCGAACACAATATCAATGTTTTTCAAACACTGTCTATGAATATATATCTTGTATCAACTACTATTCCATATTACCTTTTTACCCCCATCGACTGAATGTTATCTTTGTTTGCAGGATGTGGACCCTTCTTCTCTTTACTTATGAATGTCTCGCATATGCCGATGTATCTAGACCGGCTACAATATATATCCATGTTTCCGACAAACCTATCAATCTCACTTCTCCCCGTTTTCCTACGGAAATGTATCCCCCTAATATAAACACTCATTACAACATTACCGTTTACCCCAACTACGCCCTTAAACTCACAATTGTCAGCCTAAATCTCGAACCTAGGTGCTGCAATTACTTCCAGATCATCGAACTCAATCGTCCCATATACACTTTTCGCGGCATCCTACCTTCCCTTTCACCCTTTTACTTTACATCTCGACATTTGCTTTTTGTTTTTCGCACCGACGCAAAAGGAAATTTCCCTGGGTTCCAGTTAACCCTTGAACGAACCTTATGGGCTCCTCAATATCCATTGGGCCGCTGTGGCTATCAATGCATGGCTACCCCCCATGACCAAAGTATCTACTCTCCATATTTTCTTTATAACTTCGTTGACAACTCTATATGCACGTGGACAATCGTCGCATAACATGGTTATTGCGTGTACTTCACGATCGTATTGTTCCGCACTGAAACTTACGACATTCTCACAATAGAAAGTGAAGGCCATACCCCATATGTTTTCGCAGGAACTAATTATACTCTTCCCACCATGCTGCCTCTTTTTTGCTCACCTGTTTATTTGCGGTTCACCATGGATAACTCTTTCACCAAAACGGTTTTCACAGTATTTACCGCGAACACCCTTTCCCGAATTTTACGTCCCCACAATTATTATTACTTTCCAAAGCGAAATCCCAAACATCACCTCCTTTTGTCAACAATACTTCGTTCTCTCTTGTTCTCCATCAATTGGACGCCCTTATTGCCAACAATCTGCTCACAGCAGACCAACTTGAATATGTCCAGAGTCAGCTTAATGACCGACTAGAAGACTTTTCTTTCCAGCTCGCGTCTCATGTACAAACTATTTCCAACGCATCCTGTGAGTCTTTGACCAACACTTTCACAATTTACACCCCCCCCTTTTCCTTTTTATCATCTATGTCTATCCTCTTCTCCATTTTCTTTCTCCTCCTCACTTACTGTTTTTCACGACGATTGTATCATCTTTACCTTGTTCCAGATAAATACCGCCCTGGTAAATATGCCCACACTTTACAATATCTCCTCATACTCCCACTGATCCCACAATTCTGTGCAAAACCTTTGCCTCCCGACAACTTGCCCCTGGCGTTATGGAATCATGCTCAATGGGAAAGTAACCACGATATTTTTATCCCCTCTCTACAATATCGCCCTTCTGAAGCGCTTTTCGAATATATGATCTTCGTCTTTGTCCTCTCTACGTTTTGTATGGTACTTTGTCTCCTCTCCCCTTCAAAGATCGGGAGGAGATTGCCTTCGTCCGACTCGTCGATGTCATGTTCGACACCTGCTTTCCACAGACGACTATCTCGGACAACACTAATTACACTTTTATCCTGTAGCTCGAATGTGGAAGCTTATCTAGTTCCATTAGCTAATGGCACCTTTATACCACTTCCTGTCTCTATCCCAGAGAACTGGCATTTTACACCTAATGCAACCTGGGAATCATATTTCCTTTGACCACCTTTGGGAACGACCCCATGACGACCATGCATGGAAGAACCCTATACCAATGTATTCCAAGATATTTGGATACGCTATCATTGAAGGAACAACGTTTGCTGATAAATATTTTCCCGGATCACGATATTGGAACAATGTAGCCGAGATGGAAAGGACCTGTCTTTGTGAACGAGATGTTGTTGACCTAAACTTTTTCTTAACTCTTTCGCTCCCGCGATCATCGATTGATGATCTCGTGTTTTTAGTGTTTCCATCAAATTTTGTTAAATTCAGTTACAAAATTAGTTTAATGAAAAATCGATTTGTGACTTTATTTTTCATCCGATTTTCATAAAATTTTCAAAAGATCACGCTTATTTACTCACGCATCGAAAGATGTATAATTTGTACCCTAATTATTAGATTTTTGTACTCAAAAAGGGTTAAAAAGACCAAGATCCCAGTTGCAGACGACAAAATCGGCCAAATTCTCAGCAGTGCCAACTACGCTAAAATCAAATTCAGATTACATCTTTACCACAATACCAAACCATTTATCATTAACACAGTCTGAAAACTACTCTTTTGGGGCATCATTTGACAAAATTTCAAGCGATAATGATAAATTTTACTTTTTTGAATTTCCAAATTTTTTAGGGGTCTCAAAACCCCCCCAAACAAATTTGAGTGATAAGTAGATAAAAGTAAATTTAATGAGTAAAAAATATCATATGTTGCTAAATACCGGTCTCATTTGAAAGCTTAGGAAATTTGCTTTCCAGCAATATATAACTTTGAATAGTTTAGACTAAGTGGTATATGATATTTACTGATCAAAAATGAGTACTGTACATCATGTCAGTTCAAAACCCCCCAAAGTTTTTTGACTTACCTTCACTAAATTATAATTTTTTACAAAAACTACACCCTATAAAAACATAAAATAAATTGCAAATGTTTCACCAATAAAATCGTCATTTTGTATCAAATTTCCAAGGAGACAAAGACTGAAATACAAGTTTAAAAGCTAGCAGAAGTTTAGCTTCTCTAAATCAAAGTTTGCTGTATCCCCCTTGTTTCTCAACAAATGGGAAGGGTGTAAACAAGCGGCTGTTTCATTATCAGTGACAGCATATTCTATTTAAACTTGATATTTTCTGAATCTTGAAGAAATTCCCTGTTCAAAAATACATAATGTTACATGGTTTAGGCTAACCTCTAGCAGATAATAACTGATCATATTTTAGGTACTGAATTTAACTAACAAAATTTGGTACCGGTCGGTACCGGTCAAAAAAAAGGTCATGTGCCTCAGAAAATTGCAAATTGTAGAAAACCTAGGCTTTTAGGTAAGTTTTGATTGATGTACCTTGAAAGCTTATTTCCTTAGCATCATTTTGCGACCATTTCTAAAAAAATTGGTTGAAAATAAAATCTGTAGTGATCTTTGAGGTGAGGGTACTACTTTAATTTTGAAGACAACTACCCCCCAGTTGGGGGGGTTCATTTGCATAAAATTTGCATATTCAAAAAAAATTTTATTTCCTATTTGAAATCCTCAAGAAATGTAGATTTCAACGATATATCACACTTAATGTAGAAGTAGACAGCTGAGTAATGATTTACAAACAAACTTGAGGTACATAATTATGATTAATTATGATTGATTATGACAGTTTTTCGCGCTGCCACCTTACGGACATTTTTTTTCGCTTTTCACGCGGGAGCAAAAGAGTTAAATCCTGAGATGCTTTTTATCAATACCCCCATTGTCCGCAACACTGGAAATATGATTCGACCCCGATGGAAGTGAACATTACAACATCCGCCTGATCAATTCCATTCTGCTCCCCCTATACCAGAACAAATTGCCTATCCTTTGTTAAGTATAATCAAGGAAAGAACCCTGTCCTTAATGGCGGACTATGCGGTTGTACAGTCCAACTGCTCTCTTGAACAGAAGTTGGTCAATTGTGTGGTCAGGTCATACGCCTGTGTCTATAATGAGGGCACACCTCCTGATACCCCCATACATTATGATAATTCTAAGGGATCCTTTTGGCAACATCATTTTCATAACAAATCCTGCACAACATCCCCAAACCATAGATGGGTGTCGGTGTGTAAATCACCATGTACAGCCACAAATATTGTTCCGAAAAACTTGCAGTGCTGTGATCTAACGAAGGCACTGAGGTATGGTAAAAATTCCGGAGCTTATAGAGCCGCATATCACTCTCCGTGTTGCCCCTATGACTATTCCTCTTATAATCTTGACATACAGCACTTGTGGTTTTGAGACGCTATCTTCTGCATTATACAGGGTGGCCCAAAAGTAGGTATACAGTTATTAAACTATTTTTTATGTGCTTTGAAGTTACTAGCAGTGCACTTTATGTGGTCCAAAAGTAGGCATACAGTTAATGGAGAGAACTATTTGGAAATTCTTTGTGAAGTGGTAGTGCCACAACTTCAAACTAAACCTAACTTTGATGAACTCTTCTTTCAGCAAGATGGAACTTCTCCACATTATGCGTTAAGAGTAAGAGATTACCTTAACAAAGTCTTTACACAGCGTTGGTTCGGAAGAACAGGTAGCATTGAATGGCCACCATGCTCACCTGACCTGACACCAATGGATTTCTTTTTTTGGGGTGTTGTAAAGAACAAAGAGTATGTAAAGAACAAGGAGAAGAATCCCAAAACAGTAAATGAATTAAAAGATTGCATTTATGACGCATTCAGAGAAATTGATGCAAATTGAAATTTGTGCTGCACGGTATGTCAGAGTGTTTTAAACAGATGTAAAGAAGGACATTTTGAGCACTAAAAAGATTAAACAGTTTCCATTTAAGATATAACTATCATTCTAGAGGTTTAAAAGTGCCTACATAAGAACTACAAATCTACTTTTGGATCCAAACCCTACTTTTAATAACTGTATACCTACTTTTGGGCCACCCTGTATATGGGCGAGAGATGGCGTTTGAACCAGTACCAACAGACATAGTTATTCAAGAGGAATTTGATACCATAGAATCATTAAACCAAGTCCAAGACTTCCTAAAAACATGGAACAAAAACTACCAAATCAAAGTACCAACACGTGTCAAAGTCATTGTCCCTACTACTCATCAAAATTCTCACAATTATTGAGATGGTCCTATCATGATGAGTGACTATCATAATCAATATTTAACATATCCATCAATGACTAAAGGCGATAATACTTGCTTCCATCGTGTCAGGAACGACGCAACATGTAATAATCTTGTCGGAGGAATACTCCAAAAACTTGCTTTCTTTGACCATGTTTATTTTGACCCCTCACAAAATAAACCAAAATTTCCAAGTACCCCCGTTCGACTATATGGATCAAACGGTGATATTTCTAAACCCCCTGGTGATTCATCACGCAAGAAAAGACAAATCACGGGCGGAGTGGTCCTTTTAACCTTCTTGACGACAATAATCGGAAACGCCATAACCGGCGCGACCACAGGACTTACCGTACAACAAGAATTTGATCAAAAACTCAATGAAATCGAAAGCAAAATAAATGAAAGATTTGCCAAGGACGGGGTAAATGTCAGAACCCTCTCCAATAGAATAAATTCTTTAGAAGCTGTCAACATAATACAGGACCAAGCTATTACCCGAGCACTTACTCAAACATTAACTTTACAAGCTATACAATCCTTTACTGATGATTTTCTTCAAGAAGAGATTGACAATAATCGACATCTTTTACCACAACACCTAGATACATATCTAAGACAAACTCAAACTCTTAATAGCATATCACTGGCAGAATTGGAACTTGATCGATTGATTATTCGCAAAGTCGCCAAAAGAAATGGTACGCATTTGTTTGACATACCACTACCTATTTGACAAAAATTACACAAGGAAACTTGTATTTCAAAAATGTGCACAAGAGACACAAATCTTGCACTCTCACCTTCATAATGTCAGAGACGTAGCAGCCGCCCCCCAAACCCCCCAATTGGGGGGGCCCAGGCCAACTTTGGGGGCCCAAGTTAGTCTGAAATTGCTTTTTGGCTACGTGACTATTTTCAGTTCAGCAGACTTGTTTACAACCGATTTAAACTGTAGGAAGAAATTGGCTTGTGACATCATAAGTGAATGCAACGTCATTTTATCTCGCAGAATCTAGAATATTTCGATTGATTTTCTGGTAGAATCTTGAATATTCGATTGACGTAACAATGCCGTTGTTACGCAACAATCATAGAATGGTCTGGAATTCTGTTTGGCTATAAATACCGGGACAATATATATACACTGCAGAGTGCAGATAAAGTATTTTATTGACATTGTATAGAATGAAACGTTCAAAAAGTGGTGCTCAAAAGAGAAAAGAAGCAGCCACTGCTCGAGATGCTGTAGCGAAATTGCCCAAGATGACAGATTTTTTCAAGATTACTGAGCAGAGTAGACCTGGCACTAGTACCGAGAGGGATGAAGAAAACTATAGTGTACAAGAAAAAGAAGACTATGACGATCAGCATCAAAGTGATTGTGAATTTCCAGAAAATGTAAGTTGTGATTTACCTGCCAATACGCAACCTTCAATATCAAAAATAACTGAATCTCAATTTACCCCTATCCCTGATGACCCATGTAAATGGCCTGAAAGTATTTCTGATGCTCAACGATGTGATATAGTAAAGCGTGGACCACATCAACTAATAATGAATTTTCCATATAATAACACAACTCCAAGGCGACGTTTTTCCTCCAACCATTATAAACGTGTGTTAACTAATGGTGAAAGTGTTTCACGGTCGTGGCTAGTTTATTCTGGGGAATCAGATCAAGTTTTTTGCTTTTGTTGTAGGCTATTTGGAAAAACACTAAGCCCCTTTTGTAGTGGTATAAATACATGGGAGGGTTTTTCGAAAAAACTGAAAGACCATGAAAACGGCATTTCCCACCAAGAATGCTGCAGTCAATAGATGTTGCTAGCTGAAGGGATAAGAAATTCATCCACTATCGACAAACGCGAGATGAATATTTTTTTCAATGAAAGACGTTTTTGGAGAAATGTTTTAGAGAGACTTATCGACATTGCCTTGTTTCTATCGGAAAGGAATCTTGCTTTTAGAGGATCTGAAGAAGTCTTAGGATCTCCTCACAATGGAAATTTTCTGGGTATATTTGAGCTTTTGGCAAGAAGAGATCCGATCCTAAAAGAGCTTCAAGACAGAATCAAGAATAAAAACACTAAAGATCACTATTTGAGTCCTACCATACAAAATGAACTAATTGAATTGCTAGCGACAGAAGTTGAAAAAGAAAATTTACAGCAATTGAAATTGGCAAAATATTTTTCTATAATTTTGGACTGCACTCCAGATATGTGACATCATGAACAAATGTCTGTCATTCTCCGTTATGTACTATGTAATGAAGAAGCTGCTGTTGTTAAAGAAACATTTTTTGGCTACTTGAGAATAAGTGACAGTACTGGGAAAGGCTTGTTGGACGCTTTCTTAGAAAAAGCGATCGAACTGCAACTCGAATTGTCTGATTGTCGAGGTCAGTCATATGATAATGGTGCTAACATGAAAGGAAAACATTCTGGGGTCCAAGCAAGAATGCTAGACATCAATCCCAAAGCTGTTTACGTGCCCTGTGCAAACCATACCCTTAACTTAGTTGTTGTTGACAGTGCTAATTCATCAACGGAAGCATTGACATTTTTTGGAGTACTTACAAGGTTGTATGTGCTGTTTTCTTCCTCTGCTCAGCGTTGGGAAATTTTGAAGAAACATGTGGAGCTGTCCATAAAGTCACAATCTGATACTCGTTGGGAAAGCAGAATTAAATGCATCAAACCTCTTCGATACAATTTAAAAGAGGTCTTGCTGGCACTGAAAGACTTGGAAGCCATTTCCATAGAAAGAAAAGATGGAAGAGCTGCCTCAGAAACAAAATCGTTGATAGCTCATTTATCAAAATGGAGTTTTCTTTTGTCGGTGTTTATTTGGTATGATATCCTATTCCAAGTCAATAAAGCAAGCAAGATTCTTCAATCGTATGGAGTCTCCCTTCATACAAAGGAAACGGAAATCCAGGCAACTGAAAAGTTTTTGCAAAACTATCGCACAACGGGTTATGACAGTGCCGCAACATCTGCTGTTGAAATAGCACAGGAATTGGATATTGATCCTTGTTTTCCTCCGTCAAAAAGTGGAAAGAAAAGAAGATTGTTTGATTACCAAGGTGAAGAAGAACAACGAGCTACTCCTGAACTGAAATTTAAAAGCAACTTTTTCTATCCATTAGTAGACCAGGCTATTATGTCAATAAAGGAGCGCTTTAATTTGTTACGTGAGGTTTCTTCCGCCTTTTCGTTTTTGTACACACGAGACAAACTTTTGCTTGTGCAACAAGAAAATGCTCTTCTTACTTGCTGTAAAGAGTTCCAAAAAAGTTCGGTGACATTGATTCTGATGAAATGAGCGCTGAGCTACAGCGGTTTGTTTTAATTTTACAAAAAAAACGCAATCTCAATACGGCTCAAGACTTTCTGAACTATCTTCTAAAGACTCATTTATTTGAATTGTATCCGAATGTGTACATCGCACTTCGAATCTTACTAACTTGCCCCGTGACTGTTGCCAGCGCTGAAAGAAGCTTCAGCAAATTGAAACTGATCAAAACTTTTAATAGAACGTCTATGACAGACAGTAGACTATCTTCATTAGCCATGTTGTCAATCGAAAATGACTGCGCCCGATCTCTTGATTATGACAATGTCATAACAGCATTTGCGAACAAAAAAGTTCGCTCCAGACTATTTAAATGATACTGTGTTTTTATAACTTTTTCATGTTTTTCAGTGTCATTGCTTTCGTTTCGCAGTGTCTGCATAAATGTCCTACTGAACTCTGGCATCGGTGCCGAATTTTTTATGACTTGCACCTTCGGTATCGGCATGCTTTATTCTGACATTAGCCTGTTTACTTATGTACAAATTGTGGTGCATTTTCTTAATGCAGCTTTTCAATTTTACACCTCTAAAGTGATATGACCTGTGCGCAGGGGCTCTTGCGCTTACTTTGGGGGGGCCCGAAGTTGGAGTGCTACGGGACTGCATAATGTCATCATCGCGGACACAGAAAAAATAAGAAAATTACGACGAAATCTAACCTCCATAGCCAATAAAACAAAAGGCATTATAAAAACAGTGAAACACGCAAATTCCCTCGTTTCCCTACCTATAAATCTCTTCGAAGCAAGGTGGAACTTCCCGAATATTTCCATAAATTTTACACAAACGGATATTACGCCTAAACAATTAATTGATAACCTAATGGATGGTTTGGGTGTGGTGCCCTGTACTGTGGGAGGATTGATAAAGACCGGAGTTGATGAAATTGCAAATATCACTGGAAGTGGAATAGAACATTTACTGAAACCCCTTTTACCTATACTCATCCCCGTTGCAATAATTACATTCGCTGTTATCCTTTTCTGTTGTATTTTCCAACTTCACCCAAAATGTGCAAAGAACAGAGAGAGACCCATACCTTCCTGGTCAAGAGAGGGTGGGGAAGAAAGAAAGATACACATACCAGACATGATGAAACCCCCCAAAGAAGAATCCCCTTAAAGAATGGTGAAAAGAAAGGAAATGTTAAAGAACAGGTTATAAAAAATTTTGAATTGCTACAAAAAAGGACAGTGCTTTGTTTGAAAATTACATATTGCAGAATGTATCATACATTCTTATTTGATTTCTGCAAAAACTGTGATCAACTTTTGCTAGAACCATAGATTTACATGAACTGCACTTATGATGGAAAATCACCAGACATTGCTCTGAACTCCCATAACTTATCAGTCCCAGACATGCATTGTGTTTGGAAAAGCACTATGATTTCCTGCTTGCTAAAATGGGAGATCTTTGTCTGATGGAAAGTCAATATAATTTCCTGCTTGTAAAAAAAGGAAAAAACGAACCTTGAATGATTGTAAGCAGGTAGTCTTTGTATGATGTGTGTCAGACGAATATAGTTTTGTACCAAGTCAATATGTTATATGAGTGTAACTGTGTACTAGTGAGAATGTGATGTGAGATAATCAGGGATAAAATTACTCTGAAAGATTTAAAGCTAGTAATAAAATGAGATAGATTAATGAATACTTTGTGCTTTGAGAAGAATATATGTGCCAGTATTGATGTTCACCTGGAACTTCGCATATTATTCACGCTCTAACACAAAGATCTCTCCCCTGGGAGAGTAATTCATTTCTTTCTAAGAAAATGAATAGTATATCCCTTAATGTCACACATATAAAGAAACTAATTTCGTAGAAATTTATCCTTTGGAGATATTGGTAAATGACAAAAGAAAGCCTCTTACGAAATAAAAACTGTAATATGCTTATGTAATAAAAATACCAAGGTAGTCGAGAGAGACATCACACCCCCAGGTTGATGTTTACCAAAAGGGAAGTACAAAGGGGCTGCGTTCTGCTATCTTTTCATTCCATAAAGTGATAAACGATGATGTTCACAGATTCCTTAAGTCTCCTGAATAAAATCGTATATTGTCTGCTGTTGATGAAAATGTAATGCAATATTCGGCACTGCAAGCCTTATTTAAAGTCCATGCTCGAGACAGCCTTGAGAGAGACCCAATTGTGGTAGAAATCAGAAAAAGAATTGCTGACCTTACCCGGCGGGACCCAAATGTCCTCTTACGGTTAAAAACATTGAAAAACAAGCAGTGCTCTATTAATTTAAAAAGAAACGGTAGAATGACCTCAAAAAAATAACATATTTCGAAGTGTCTAATTATATGATATGGATTTGTAAATTATAAAAATAATCATCTTTTTATACGTCTGTGTAAAATGAATATCATAGCAATATTTAGTAAATATAAATGAAAAACTGAAAGAATATGATGAAAAAATTTTCCAAATTACTAATACCCTCTCGTATAATATTGACCTATATGAAATAACACTGGTCAACAGTAAATTTTAAATGAAGATTCTGGTAAGCGTATCTTGATGTATTTTTGATGCGGATTCTAAAAATGATTTTACTTTTTCTCTAGCACATCAGGTTTTTGAGATATTTTGGTTCTTATAATTTTAAATTAACTTTCGCTGTTATGCATTTTACAGTCCAAATACAATAGAACATTGCATTATAACGTCTTGATGTATTTTTGATGCGGATTCTAAAAATGATTTTACTTTTTCTCTAGCACATCAGGTTTTTGAGATATTTTGGTTCTTATAATTTTAAATCAACTTTCGCTGTTATGCATTTTACAGTCCAAATACAATAGAACATTGCATTATAACGTCTTGATGTATTTTTGATGCGGATTCTAAAAATGATTTTACTTTTTCTCTAGCACATCAGGTTTTTGAGATATTTTGGTTCTTATAATTTTAAATCAACTTTTGCTCTTAAGCATTTTACAGTCCAAATACAATAGAGCATTGCATTATAACGTCACAGAATAACATTCTTAAGTGGTGAAATAACGTAAGTGCAAGCTCTGAGTGACAAAGAAAGGATGGAAGCAGGCGGTTTTGCAAGTTATTTAAGTCGTCTACAGTAAGTGTAGGGAGTGAAAAATGTAGGAACATACTCAGGCGGAACTGAGGGAATAATATTAACAGTAAAATAAATTATTTATTTCTACAAGTATAAAATAGGTATATACATTAACAGTATTTCTAAAAGTAATTTTTAAATATATTCATATTGCCTAGAAAATTCTTAAATCATCCAGATCGATTTTGCTCTGTCTGTGGAAAGTTTACAAGCAAAAAACAACAAAGAAATATCACTCATGATATCAAGAAGATGTATGCTGCATATTTCGGTTGCCCGTTAGGCAACCAAGATAAGACCTGGGCACCCCATAAAATATGCAAGATATGCTGTTTAGGCTTGCACAACTGGCTAAATAAACGGTCTCCTTCTATGCCGTTTTCCGTCTCAATGATTTGACGTGAACCTAAAAATCACTGTCAGGATTGCTATTTTTGTCTCACCAAAACAAAGGGTTTTTCCTTTAAACAGAGAGACAAAATAACATATCCCAATTTGGATTCAGCAAGGACCCCAGTTCCTCATGATGATTCAATGCCACCACCAGTACCTCCTCAACATGGACTTGATGCCACTGATAACAGTGCTGATGAAGACAACTCCGACGGATTAACTTCTTCCAACTACACAGATTTTGATACCACAGAAGATCCAATCTTATTTTCACAAAAACATCTAAATGACTTAATTAGAGATTTATGTCTTTCTAAGAAAAAGGCGGAGCTGCTTGCATCAAGGTTGAAATAACGAAATGTGGTTGAAAAAGATGTCAAAGTAAGTTACTACCGGAAGCGCAATAGGGGCTTATCTTCGGCCTTCAAAGTTGAGGTGCCTCTTTGTTACTGCCTTGATATTGAAGAGCTATTTCAAACTCTGGATACAGTTCACATTGTGAACGAATGGAGGCTTTTTATTGATTCCTCAAAGAGAAGCTTCAAGGCAGTTCTTCTACATCTTGGAAATAAAAAACCCTCCATCCCTATTGCACACTCTGCCCAGTTGAAAGAATCTTCTGACAGCATTGAAATTTTGTTGAATGCGATTCATAATTCTGACTACCTGTGGAGCTTATGTGGGGACCTTAAGGTAATTGGAATTCTGATGGGATTGCAAGGGGGTTTTACAAAACACTGTTGTTTTTTATGTTTGTGGGACAGTCGCGCCACTGCACATCACTATCAAACAAAAGAATGGCCGACAAGGAATTCATATGCACCTGGAGCGAAAACTATTCAACACACCTCTTCAGTAAATCCCGATAAAGTTTTAATGCCTCCATTGCATATCAAGCTAGGATTAATCAAGAACTTTGTGAAAGCTATGGCAAAACAGAATTCGAATGGTTTTAAATTTCTCTGTAAAAAGTTTCCCAAGCTATGCCTAGCCAAGTTGAAAAAAGGAATTTTTGCTGGTCCACAGATTCGGAAAGTTTTTGAAGATCCAGAGTTTGAAAAAACATTAAATACATTGGAATTACGAGCTTGGCATGCATTTGAATGGACTTACTCCAATTTTTTGGGAAATTTCAAGTCAAATTCGTATCAAGAAGGTGTTGCAGAGTTGCTTGCGGCATACAAAGAGATGGGGTGTCGCATGTCCTTAAAGATGCATTTTCTTCATTCACACTTTGAGTTTTTCCCTGAAAATCTTGGAGCAGTTAGTGATGAGCAGAGTGAAAGGTTTCACCAAGATATCCAAGCTATGGAAGAAAGGTATAAAGGAATTTTGAATGAAGGTATGATGGGTGATCATTGCTGGATGTTGTACCGTGATGATGCAAACTATCCATACAAACGCAAATCATATTTCAAACATTTTCAAGTTTTCCTCATTTGAACTGGTATTGATTGCAGTATTAAGTAGTACTCAGATTGAGAGCAAACATTTTTCGCATGTGTTATTCTGAAAAACGCTTTTGTTGAAGCTACCCCGATAAGACTTTTTCAAAATCACCCAAATACAAGCTGTTTAAAGGCTGCCAATAAACAGTCCTTTTCTAAACTACAATTAAAAAAAAGAGTTTGCCCATTGCCTAATCTTTAGTCTAATGGTAAACAACCACACCAGTACATTAAACTTGTTTAATCTTTTTTGTTCAATCGTTTTTGCTCGATCTTTTTTTTCAAATTTGTTTAATTAGGTATAATAGCATGCTAATTTAGTTAGTAGCCTATGTCAAAACCTGAACAACAGCAATGATAATGGCAGAGATATTGTCGTTTATAGGGTATAAAATGCACGCAATCTCACACAACATGCTCCTCATATCTCAAACTCCTGATGTACTAGAAGAAAACTAATACCAGATTCAGAATAAGCGCCTCAATATTACCCAGAAATGAGTGTTCTTGTTCTCGTTTAAAAGAAAAACTATTTTTTTGTTGACCAGAGTAATCATCAATATTAACGAGTGTATTGAATTGCACTCTACAATTGGAATGGAATTGTTCAACCACTCAATACCCTCCTTGCATGAAGACCTAAGACCACGTGAGATAGAAGAATTGCAATCTCGCAAACAAAAGGTGACCAAATTGCTGAAAGTATAAAAAATGAGATAGAAAAATTGTTTTCGAAAATTTTGAGAGAGGAGTTAAAGAATCCTCGCCGAAAACGGCGAGAAGAATGTTGCTTGAAAATAATTTTTACGAACTATTGAATTTGTTTTCTCTTATAAATGGTGTCCTTTGAGATTGTTTTGGAATGATATATTTTTTGGTATTGAGTGAGAGTATGCTTGGAGTGTGATTTTCATACGAATGTAAAAGGATACCTTTACTTGTATTCAAATGTAGCCAGTGTAACTACATATTTTCAATCAGATTCGTAAGAAATGGACTACCTAATTGATAAGAGTGATAAAGGGACTCCTTCTCGAGATTAGGGAATGTAGGGACCCCCTTTTAATTCACACAAGATTATCCCCAAAGCACTACGACTTTGGGAACCAAAGATAATCGAAAGCCCCGTTGCGCGTCCTGTTGTTGGGAAACATAGTAACACTTAGTTAGGACAAGACAATTTACTTGGATATTTGTGCCGAAAGCCCTTATACCCTGAATAGTTCTCTGTCGATTTTAAGAGAAGGGTTCCGTGAGAAATCATTAATGTCATTAGGAGGCCCATTTCCCTGAATAAAAAAATGTTCTCCCCATTGTATAGAAGTTTGTACCCAGGAGAGACCTTTGATGGAGTTTTGTATATATGTAAAATCATGATCCCTCCTGAGATATAACAATTCTTTTTGCTTGTCAAGCTATCGAGCCGTATTGTTAAAAGGATACATATATCACTTTTGTAACTGTATATGTACAACCTCTAACGATATGTTTTTTGCTTTGCATGTGCATTCTATTTGAAGAAGAAAAATTGTATTATAGTGATTAATAGATCTCACTTGTGATATTGGCAAGGATCCATGGATGAGGACTCACTTCTCGTATACTCTAAAGAGGATTCCGGCGTAAAACAAATTTGTTTGGCTCGTGACAAAGTGAGAACGAATCGCGGTCGAGTTGTCGCCAATACTCCCAAGTGTGGGATACCGCCCTCCAGTGGTCGTTGGCAAGATTTAGGGGGGGGGGGGGCGGTAGGAAGAAAGGAGGCTTTTAAACCATTTTAAGCAGATTCATCCGATAAAAAAAGACAAAGGTTTGGCCTACTTCCAATCACTTCGTGATAAAATGCAAAAACAGAAAACAGTTACTAGCGTGTTTTCTAATAATTCCAAACAAGCTATCGATCGTTTACGAGCTTCTTACAACATCTCTTTAACTTCTCAATATACAGTAGCTCTTCTGGTGTAATCGAAAGTTAAAATGATCTTTATTTAGATTTAAAATCTACATAAAATTCACAAAAACTCAACGTTTCGAAAAACTAAAATCAGTTTTTCTTCGTCAGGAGTGACCAAAGTTCAAACACAGACAAGATAGTTCAAAACACAGACACAGACAGATGCCACAGCTAAAGTTCAAGCACAAAGCCACAAAGACTAAAGTTCAAACACAGACACAGAGAGATGCCACAGCACCCCGGTTGTACGGTTTACCCAAAATTCATATAAAAGATATTCCCATGCGGCCCATTGCGTCCTTTATAAATTCTCCCTTATACAATTTGTCCAAATTTTTATGCAAATTGTTATCTCCATTAGTTGGCAATACTGAATTTACAGTAAAGAATTCTTACGAGTTTGTTCAATTTTTAAATTCTATTGTATTAAAAAAGAATGAATGTATGGTTTCTTTTGAGGTCGTTTCACTCTTTACTAATATTCCAGTAGAATTGGCAAAAAAAGTTACCTTTGATTTGTTAAATGAAGATGATACATTATGTAATCGTACCGATTTGACAATGGATGATATTGAAATCGCTTTAAATTTTTGCTTGAGTAACACTTATTTCACATTCGAAGGAAAACATTATCAACAGATATTTGGCGTACCTATGGGGTCCCCCATTTCTGTGGTAATTACAAACCTGGTAATGGAATATGTTGAACAGAAAGCAATCTCTTCGTTCAGTTCATCTCCTAAATTATGGAAGCGATTTGTCGATGACACATTTGTGACCATGCAAACCAATGAAGTGAATAGATTTTTTGATCACTTGAGTAGCGTGGACCCGAACATAAATTTTACAATGGAACTAGAGCAAGATGACAATTTAGCATTTTTAGATGTCCTAGTCATGCGAACGCAGGATGGAAAATTGGCCACTAAAGTACACCGAAAACCAACCCACACCAATCGATATTTCAATTACCATTCAGCTCACTCCAATGAACAAAAACAAGGTGTTGTGATAAATTTATACAATCGAGCTCAATCGCTCACGACTAAATCAACAGACTGGAAAAAAGAAAAAAGTTTTCTGTCTCATATGCTCGCTGAAAATGATTATCCTAATTGGTTCATACAAAAAGCACTGAAAAAAAGAAAGGCTCAAGCTCAAGTTAAGTTACAAGAAGAAGAAAGACATATTGGATTAGTTATTTTGCCATTTATACCAGGAATAACTGAAAGATTGAAACGTCTTTTGAAAAACCATCAAATCAAAGTGGCAACAAAACCATTACGCACTGTGGGAAACATGCTGCCAAGTTTAAAAGATAAAATCAACAAATTTGATCAACTCGGTGTTGTATATAAAATTCCATGTTTAGATTGTACAGGCAGAGACGTAGCAGCCGCCCCCCAAACCCCCCAATTGGGGGGGCCCAGGCCAACTTTGGGGGCCCAAGTTAGTCTGAAATTGCTTTTTGGCTACGTGACTATTTTCAGTTCAGCAGACTTGTTTACAACCGATTTAAACTGTAGGAAGAAATTGGCTTGTGACATCATAAGTGAATGCAACGTCATTTTATCTCGCAGAATCTAGAATATTTCGATTGATTTTCTGGTAGAATCTTGAATATTCGATTGACGTAACAATGCCGTTGTTACGCAACAATCATAGAATGGTCTGGAATTCTGTTTGGCTATAAATACCGGGACAATATATATACACTGCAGAGTGCAGATAAAGTATTTTATTGACATTGTATAGAATGAAACGTTCAAAAAGTGGTGCTCAAAAGAGAAAAGAAGCAGCCACTGCTCGAGATGCTGTAGCGAAATTGCCCAAGATGACAGATTTTTTCAAGATTACTGAGCAGAGTAGACCTGGCACTAGTACCGAGAGGGATGAAGAAAACTATAGTGTACAAGAAAAAGAAGACTATGACGATCAGCATCAAAGTGATTGTGAATTTCCAGAAAATGTAAGTTGTGATTTACCTGCCAATACGCAACCTTCAATATCAAAAATAACTGTATCTCAATTTACCCCTATCCCTGATGACCCATGTAAATGGCCTGAAAGTATTTCTGATGCTCAACGATGTGATATAGTAAAGCGTGGACCACATCAACTAATAATGAATTTTCCATATAATAACACAACTCCAAGGCGACGTTTTTCCTCCAACCATTATAAACGTGTGTTACCTAATGGTGAAAGTGTTTCACGGTCGTGGCTAGTTTATTCTGGGGAATCAGATCAAGTTTTTTGCTTTTGTTGTAAGCTATTTGGAAAAACACTAAGCCCCTTTTGTAGTGGTATAAATACATGGGAGGGTTTTTCGAAAAAACTGAAAGACCATGAAAACGGCATTTCCCACCAAGAATGCTGCAGTCAATGGATGTTGCTAGCTGAAGGGATAAGAAATTCATCCACTATCGACAAACGCGTGATGAATATTTTTTTCAATGAAAGACGTTTTTGGAGAAATGTTTTAGAGAGACTTATCGACATTTCCTTGTTTCTATCGGAAAGGAATCTTGCTTTTAGAGGATCTGAAGAAGTCTTAGGATCTCCTCACAATGGAAATTTTCTGGGTATATTTGAGCTTTTGGCAAGAAGAGATCCGATCCTAAAAGAGCTTCAAGACAGAATCAAGAATAAAAACACTAAAGATCACTATTTGAGTCCTACCATACAAAATGAACTAATTGAATTGCTAGCGACAGAAGTTGAAAAAGAAAATTTACAGCAATTGAAATTGGCAAAATATTTTTCTATAATTTTGGACTGCACTCCAGATATGTCACATCATGAACAAATGTCTGTCATTCTCCGTTATGTACTATGTAATGAAGAAGCTGCTGTTGTTAAAGAAACATTTTTTGGCTACTTGAGAATAAGTGACAGTACTGGGAAAGGCTTGTTGGACGCTTTCTTAGAAAAAGCGACCGAACTGCAACTCGAATTGTCTGATTGTCGAGGTCAGTCATATGATAATGGTGCTAACATGAAAGGAAAACATTCTGGGGTCCAAGCAAGAATGCTAGACATCAATCCCAAAGCTGTTTACGTGCCCTGTGCAAACCATACCCTTAACTTAGTTGTTGTTGACAGTGCTAATTCATCGACGGAAGCATTGACATTTTTTGGAGCACTTACAAGGTTGTATGTGCTGTTTTCTTCCTCTGCTCATCGTTGGGAAATTTTGAAGAAACATGTGGAGCTGCCCATAAAGTCACAATCTGATACTCGTTGGGAAAGCAAAATTAAATGCATCAAACCTCTTCGATACAATTTAAAAGAGGTGTTGCTGGCACTGAAAGACTTGGAAGCCATTTCCATAGAAAGAAAAGATGGAAGAGCTGCCTCAGAAACAAAATCGTTGATAGCTCATTTATCAAAATGGAGTTTTCTTTTGTCGGTGTCTATTTGGTATGATATCCTATTCCAAGTCAATAAAGCAAGCAAGATTCTTCAATCGTATGGAGTCTCCCTTCATACAATGGAAACGGAAATCCAGGCAACTAAAAAGTTTTTGCAAAACTATCGCACAACGGGTTATGACAGTGCCGCAACATCTGCTGTTGAAATAGCACAGGAATTGGATATTGATCCTTCTTTTCCTCCGTCAAGAAGTGGAAAGAAAAGAAGATTGTTTGATTACCAAGGTGAAGAGGAACAACGAGCTACTCCTGAACTGAAATTTATAAGCAACTTTTTCTATCCATTAGTAGACCAGGCTATTATGTCAATAAAGGAGCGCTTTAATTTGTTACGTGAGGTTTCTTCCGCCTTTTCGTTTTTGTACACACGAGACAAACTTTTGCTTGTGCAACAAGAAAATGCTCTTCTTACTTGCTGTAAAGAGTTCCAAAAAAAGTTCGGTGACATTGATTCTGATGAAATGAGCGCTGAGCTACAGCGGTTTGTTTTAATTTTACAAAAAAAACGCAATCTCAATACGGCTCAAGACTTTCTGAACTATCTTCTAAAGACTCATTTATTTGAATTGTATCCGAATGTGTAGATCGCACTTCGAATCTTACTAACTTGCCCCGTGACTGTTGCCAGCGCTGAAAGAAGCTTCAGCAAATTGAAACTGATCAAAACTTTTAATAGAACGTCTATGAGAGACAGTAGACTATCTTCATTAGCCATGTTGTCAATCGAAAATGACTGCGCCCGATCTCTTGATTATGACAATGTCATAACAGCATTTGCGAACAAAAAGGTTCGCTCCAGACTATTTAAATGATACTGTGTTTTTATAAGTTTTTCATGTTTTTCAGTGTCATTGCTTTCGTTTCGCAGTGTCTGCATAAATGTCCTACTGAACTCTGGCATCGGTGCCGAATTTTTTATGACTTGCACCTTCGGTATCGGCATGCTTTATTCTGACATTAGCCTGTTTACTTATGTACAAATTGTGGTGTATTTTCTTAATGCAGCTTTTCAATTTTACACCTCTAAAGTGATATGACCTGTGCGCAGGGGCTCTTGCGCTTACTTTGGGGGGGGCCCGAAGTTGGAGTGCTACGGGACTGTGTACAGGTGTATATATTGGTGAGACTGGTCGATCATTTAAAACACGACGCAAAGAACATCAAAGGGACGTCAAACCTGATGTAATTGCCCAACTAACAAATGAGGAATTAAAAAAGAAATCTGCTCTAGTGAAACACGTTTGCTTAAATGGACACCGGATTGATTGGGAAAGCTCTGAAATTTTAGCTACTGAAAGTAACTATAAGAAAAGACGTTTTTTAGAATCATTTTACATACACAAAACTGATTTTTCTTTTAACGATAAAATTAACAGCTTTTATCCCAGATTGTACAAATTTATAAATTTTTGACCGCCAGTTGTCGCTGCTGCACTTGTTTATGCCATAATTTTTATTTTTTCCTTTTCGTCCTGTTGATTACTATGTAACCGTTGTCTGTGTTTGAACTTTAGTCACTCTTGACGAAGAAAAACTAATTTTAGTTTTTCGAAACGTTGAGTTTTTGTGAATTTTATGTAGATTTTAAATCTAAATAAAGATCATTTTAACTTTCGATTACACCAGAAGAGCTATATTGAGAAGTTAAAGGATGCCTGGTGACAAAAGCAAATAATAAAAGCAAAATATAACATCTCTTTGCTAATTGCTCAATCAGGTAAGCCTCAAACGATTGGAGAAACATTAATTCTCCTTGCCGTTAGTGAAGTCTTCCGCACAGTCTTGCATAAGCCATCTGAAGAAGTTATTGAATCGATCCCTCTTAGTAACAACACAGTCCAGAGAAAAGTTGATGAAATGTCCGGCAATACTGAGGAACACTTATGCTTGATTCTTGAAACAACAAAATTCAGCTTGCAGTTTGATGAGTCAACTCTGCCTGACAAGAAATCGTTGCCTCTTGCCTATGTTCGTTTTGTGAAAGATGGAAATTTAATGAAAAAATTTCTGTTCGCTAAAGAACTAGAAACACATACGACGAGTGAGTCAGTTTTCCAATTAGTTGTGGGATTTTTCAATGAAAAAGAAATCCCACTCACTGATATTGTATCTTGTGCAACTGATGGAGCACCATCTGTGTTTAGTCGTCATCAAGAATTTGTCAAATATCTGAAGGAAGAAGTGCCTGGCTCGTTGACAGTACATTGTGTAATACATAGACAGAACCTGGTTGCAAAGAATATCAGTGGTCCCCTTCATGAGTCATTAAACACAGTTACAAGAGCAGTCAATACAATTAAAGCACGTGCTCTCCATTCTAGACTATTCCGACAACTATGTGCTAAGAATGATGAGAAATTTGAGCTATTACTTCTGCACAAACGAGTTAGATGGCTGTCCAAGGGAAACTGCTTGAGGCGTTTCTATTCACTTTTTAGCACTGTAGTGGAATTTTTCCTAGCCCTTGATGACAGCGTTAACATCAAGACTGACATTGCACATCTGTCAGATATTTTCATGAAGTTTACAGAGGTAAATCTACAACTGCAGGAAAATCTTGTTAATCTGATCAAATAGAAGTCAACTGTACTGGCTTTCATATCCAAGCTGGAACTTTACAAGCGCAACTTTGGTTGTCATGAGCTTTTCCAATTTCCAAGCCTGGCTGAGCTTGACAAAGAAAGCGCCGTACTAGACGATGATCTGCAATAATACTGCTCACAATCAGATCAGCTCCACAAAAATAAGACCAGTAGATTTCAAGACATTTTATCCTTGGAGGTGCCTGATAGATCTACACCATGAATAGAGTCTGGAAGGGGCAGGTGTCTTATAAGAAGAACTAATATCACTCCGAAATAATATTGAACTGAGACCAAAGGTTTCAAACTCCTACCAGGATTTCTGGCTGCAGAAAGCTGTCCGCGAACGTTACCCAGCAATGTGAAACAAAGTGAAGCTGTACTTTATAGCTTTTCCAACATCCTATGTGGATAAGAAAGAGTTCAGGACAATTTCCTAGTTTCTTTGCAAGCAAAGTATTAGACTAGCTGTCACAGATCTGGGCGATCTTAAAGTTTTTTTCACTGCACTGAAGCCAGAAACTGACAAGTTGTTATCATCGCATCAGGCGCATCCATCTCAATAAGCTAACAGAATAAATGTACTTTTGTGTTTCATGTTTGTTATTTACATGTAAGTTGCGTAAATTTACCATATATATCAAATGCCATATTTAAGCATAACTGTGAGCACGAGCTAGAGGTGTTATTAAATTTTTGGCGACCCTAAGGGGGCAGTTAGTGGATAAAGTTTGGGAAACACTGCGCTAAGATGTGCTTTCGCTGGCAAAAGTGACAAAGATTGACAGTCTATCTCCTGGCATGCCTCTTCCGTTATTGGTAAACCCAAGGCCAAACATAGCACGAGACATGCTCACCTCTCTCTCTCTCTTCCAAATTAATCAATTCTTTCTTTCGCTGCGTTGCTATCTCTAGGCTACTTCTTCTTTTTCCTCCTCCTTCCCCAACTTTCCCAACTGCTTCTCTTACATGGAGATGGTAATAGTTTTCCCAATTGCCTGAGATTCCACTTTTTTGTCTCAGGGAAAGGCTCTGCGTATCAAAGTCATAGAGAACGTGTCAGGGCTTTTTTAGGTGTCGTGTTCCGAAAAGTCTTATTTCTCTTGTTGCTCTGCGGTCATCTCCACTAAATATCTTGCAACTGCTGCCAACCTCTTCATCTTTACCTTTGCCGGCTCTTACAGATTTGCCTATTTCATGCTGAAGCACTTCCCTCGCTTCGAAAGGAATCTTCTTTACATCTTTTAATCTCTCCTGGTCCTTGCATTTCTTTTTTTCCTCAGGATTTTTTCGTTTGTGATTACCATCCACAAGAAATGAAAACATCGATTCACCTGCTTCCTTCAAGCATATCTCTCTCACCTCCTTCGTATTAAAGCTGTTTCAGCGTATCATTATATACAGCTTACTCTTCTTCCTGGAGTACAACTCCATTTCCTCTTCCAGCCAGGCCGGCTCCGCCCTGATTGGTCTACTTTTGATTATATTTTTTCATCCTAAGTCCGTTTCGAATGAGTTTAACAAACTCAAGCCGGGCTCTCGGACGATCCTTGATACCATCAACTTCTCTAAATCTTTTGACTTCGACTGGCATCTCCCTTTTTCCAAAAATTGATTTTAGTTGGTCTTCTTTCTTGATTTGTTCGATGGATTTAATCTTTTCTTTTTTACTGGCGCGCTTGCTTGGTTTATCAAAATACCAAAGTTATTCCTTTCGAGTTTGTCGTGGTGTTTCCCAAAGATCCGTTCTTGGCCCTGTTCTCTCTCTTTTCATAATCAATCTCCCTACGTCTCTACTTTCTCCGCCAGCTGTTCTTTTTAGCTGACGACCTGGCCATCTGCCTCCCCTTCTTTCAGACCCTGCTGCTGCTGCTGCTGCTGTGGAAGCTCACAAGGAGCTCTGGTTGGACTGAAGCGCTGGTCTGACCACAAGTGTCTTCCTCTCAATTTGAGCGAATGGGAGGCATCGTTCTCGGTGGATCTTTAACAAGCTTATTTTCAGCCCCATCTACTCTTATCCAACTCTCCTCCCCGCTTCAATCACACAAACTATTTTTTGGAATTTCCTTTGACTGGATTTGTCTTTCATTTTCAAAACATGTATCTTCGCAAAGTTCTTTCCTCGACTAAAGGCCTTAACCTGTCTCAACTTCACTGCGCCCTTTTATCTGTTGTATAAACTTTTGTTTGGCCCGTTCTCACTAGTGCTTTATGTGGATCGTTTCTTTTCCTTAGCATTACTAACGTTACGAAGATGGAAAGCCATCACCGGCTGCCTCTTGTCCTCCCCTATCCCACTTCTCCACTCCAAGGGTTCTTTAACTCCCCTAGAAATCACTCTCATTTCGCCAGGTCTTGTCATGAGTGAGCCATTGGTCTTCCAACCTTCTTTTCCTGTTTAGGTTTGAGCAGATTTACAGTGAAACCTACCCTCTCCACGTTCGCTTGGAGTCGTTACATCCTCGCGCGCTTTTGACTACTATCCCCAGGGAGGCTATCTGTTTGCCCTTCCAGGAACACAACTTGTTTCAGCCTGGACCTGATTCTTTCCATTTCATGCTCTCGTTTCGACTCTTCCTATCTTGCCAAGATACCGTTCATGCACACGTTCACTCTTTGCCATTTTGTAATTTGGACAAATGTTTTTTTCTTTCTTTTCGACAAAGAAAGTTCCGGCGTCCTTGCACACTGGTCACTTTGTGGCGATGAGGTCATTCTATCCCATTCGGCAGGCCCAGTGTATTTTCTGCTGAAGCTCTCTCCTCTCCTCCGTGTTTTGCATTGCATTCACTAACTGACACTATCTTCTTTTTCCGCCTTTTCTACTATCAGGCTACAATGGCTCTCAGGTTACTCATTTCTTCCGGACCATGAGTTGACCAGGTGGGTGCAGTACTCCAGCCTCTCTCCTCTGACCTCTCGTATTCACTTTTTTTTTGAATTGGAGGCGTACTATCTCATCAGAATTCTTCGACACACAGGCCTCATCAGTGTCCAGTGAGAAACATGTGCTCCTTCGTTGTGTTCTCTCTCGGCTACGGATACAACTTTGTGTTAAATTTATATCTTTCTAGAATGCAGAAACCTTTGTGCAACTGCTGTGGTTATTCGACCCAGGACATCTCTCATCTCATTCTGTACTGTTCTGCTACGTACTCTTTGCGCCGCTCGCTTGTTGGCGAATCCTTTTCTCTGAAAGACTTCTGAAGCAGGCCTAGGGAGTTGCCCGGCGTCTGGGACTCTATGTTCTTCCGCCATGCCCCATTCCCTCAGAAGGAGTAGGGTAACAGCCGCAACAAGAGGATAGACGCACAGGGGCGACACTCTCATCTAAAGCAACATTTCGTTCCTGCTCTCCGAATGCTGATTGAGTGAAGCCGGCTGAATTGTTAGGCTATTTCTAATCCAACGTAACTGATTGGTAGGCCAGCCTGGGGACGCCGACTAGTTTTTTTTTTAATTTGCCATATTTATCCTCCATTCACGAGAAAGCGATGTATCGCTATGTTTTGGACGGTAAGTCCGCACTCGCTTGGGAGTTGCCATTTCCGGGTCACCTGTCTTCCACATAAAGGCGGGGCGTCCCGTTAAGTGCCTTGCTCAAGGACACAACAAGCGAACTTGCCGACTTGTTATCCACAACATCCCATAAATGCCGAGCGCCAAGCAGGAAAGCTATAGATACCACTTTTAAAGTCTTTCGGTATGACTCGACAAGGGGAATGAACCCCATGTCTACCGACTGCAAAGCGGACGCTCTAACCACTACGCCATCGCGTCGGTTTACAAAAAACAGTGTAAACCTAGAACAGCCTACTTATGTCTGCATTAAAAAAGCTCCATAAAAATCATTACGACATGCATTTTAATTTCAATTAACACTCTAACAAATTCATCACAAATTTTCGAAAGAAAGCAGAGCACAAGCAATTGCACGGAAGTATAGTCCTTAAGATATCAACAATCAGTAATGTGGAGTTAAGTTGATTGAGAAAAGGAGCCAAGAACTTGTGAGTTTGCTGGGTTTAAAGGATACTTTCGATGGACCAGCCAAAGCGAGCGGATTGCAATGGTATGGGCATGCATTTAGAAAAGATAAAGGTGATGTTTTGAAAAGAGCGTCGGCAACCGAATGTGACGTGGAAAAAAGACAAATGAACGAACATATCCATCGATTTAATTTTCCGACTGAAAAAGGAAGATCCTATTGACATAACCAAGTGGCGTGATGATGTTTACAAACTCAAAAAACATGAGGTGAATCTGACCACATGCATTAACACAGAGAAAACCCGATTTAAAATAGTGAATTTCTCTCTTTCTTTCTCTCTCTCTAAGCCATCAATCAACTAAAATATCTGATACGTATTACATCAAAATACAACAGGTTTATCGTTTAAAGTGTTTTGCTACAGAGCGAAATAAGTATCAAAGCTTAAATAAGATCGCAATTTCAATTATTCCAGCTAAAGATACGGATTGGGAAATACTTAAAATACAGAAAACTGAATCACAAACGAGAACGAAAAACACATAAATATATGTGCGATAATTGTGTTACAATACAATCGGAGTATTTTAGGCGTATGAGCAATTTCTAAGTGAACAGTAACGTAAAAATAAGACGGTTTTACGTCATTTTTTCCCGCGCTAGGAAGGCTCAGACTTGCTGATTCAATGCATGTCTATCACTACACACTCGCTTTAGAACCAGACTTTTTATTGAAGCAACGTAGCACTTTAAATTCCGGATGCCCTTCCTGACGAAAATATTTTATGAATATGTAAATTTCAAACAACCACTAGTTTCAAATGCGTACCGATACTGCAGCTGTAATATATGACGCAAATGTAGTGATTACACGTATATATGTCAGAATAATCAATCAAAAACTTTGCTTCAACATTAAGTTACACTAAACAGTTAGTATTAACAAAAACGATACGATACACCTTACTACGCGTTTGGTGTAAATTATTAATCCTTCCTTGAAAAGTCTTCAATATTGCACTGCTGTTATTCCTCTCGAGACCTTAATACAACTCTTTGATTTCAATCATCTTTTAGCTTTCTAGTCCACTGTATCAAAGTTGGTGGAGACCGATATAAGAAAATCAACTTAGCATATAAATCTTCTTCAAGCTCGTATTCCGCTTCTTCACGCACGAGAAATATGTCATTACACAAGGTCAAGATGCGATCAACATATGGAAGCTCACTAAAACCAACAAATATGAATACTTTTTCCGCTTTCAACCATGATTACATGGCGCCGTAGACAAAGCGTAATCGTCATTTGATTCTAAGCTCTCGCCTGGACTGGAGAGAAAAGTAAATAATTTCAGTGCCACAATGCAAAGAAATATGATGGACAAGAAATAAGGAAAGCTGGGATGAGAAAAATTAAAATAACAAGTCGACAAAAATTGCCATGGGAAAAAAATTTATTCTCAAGCCTCCCCACAAGCTCAATACCCAGCGTTATTCATAGCTTTTAGTGAAGTTATTGCAAAATTTTTATGAATTACAATACTTCCTATTGATACTACTAAAACCACATCACAGGTTATAGCCTATAACTTGATGATGACAAGACTAAGATTGGCCACTGGCAACTAAAGCGAATTATCAAATCATAATAAATAAAACATCTTGCTTTGACATCACATAACTCCCAGATTCGATCACAAGGTCACTGCTAGAACTAACACTTGAATGCATTTCGCACAAGTGCAAACAGCTTTTCGGAGCTTTGCTAAGATTTAAAACGTAGGGAAATACTTACACGAACATAATTGATGCTGTAGTTCCAATGAAAATAGTTCGCACCAGTCGACCAAAGACAAGAACTACTGATACATACAAACCAATTATTCTGCAAAGAAGTTTCATTAAAAGTCAATTACCAAACTTTGTGCTTACACCTGCTCTACAATTGCCCGAACTACCGGTATAAAACAGATCACAAGCCCTATAACCCAGGAAAATACCTTCTTCAAAACACCAAAATGCAATAAGTGTGCATTTAATGTACTACAAATGGTTGCAAGTCAGTGTTCTTTCGCGCTAGTGCACACTTAAAAAACTACTACTCGCAACTTACCCATAGCTGACAAGAAAACTTAAACTCGATGGCGAGACTTTGTCACTGAAAATGAACATCTGAAAAGAAGTGTCTTCAGTTCTGTTGTCATTCACACTCCACCATGATATGGTCGTTTGGTTCTCCAAGTTTTGTATTGTCAAGTTCAAATCAGCATAACCAACTGTAAAAAAGTATCTCGTATTAAAAGCTATTGATTGAAAATGCTCAACTTTAACCCATCGTGTATCCCTCATATTCAACGACATGATAGCACTCTGCAAGTGAAAATACACAACAAATATTATTAGGCCTAGAAATTTGCGACTTAAGTGAAGAGGCTGTTATTGATAGAGTGGTAACATTAAACACCAACAAGATAGTCTGATACTAGTCTCACATGCTCGCAGACTAACTTCGTACATTTTACTCGATGTAGAATGGAAGCATTTACATCTACAGAATGCCCTAGAAGTCAGTATACACTTTTACTTAAGTCCTAAAAATTACACAATAAACCGAGTTCATCCAAATGTTCAATATAAAAAAAAGGAAACTTTGAAGTTATATTTGGGAGGTTTCCCATCAGTTTCTGAAGTCTTGCAGGTTAGTTGTGCACCTCCACATGAGGACCTCCACTTTCAACAACTTTCAGCCACCTTCCAACGCAGGTCTCACCTGCGCTTCGCAACATCTCTTCTCGAACTTTGCTGTAGGCAGTGTGAATTGTTTCTATTAACTCCGACAGGTTAAGAGGCTTAGTGGCATACACCCTGCATTTGATAGAATCCCACAGAAAAAATCCACAAGTTGTGAGATCCGGCGACGGCGGAGCCCATTCGAGAGGACCCTTTCGACCAACCAATCGTTTAGTAAAGTTGGTATTCAGAATATCTCTCACACCTCTGGCAAAGTAGGGGGGCATCTTGTTGAAAAAATATATTCGACAGGTCATTCCTCGCTCGAAGTTGAGATACAGCAAATTGCTGTGGGTGATTTTCTCCTGTGATGGTGTTACCGACTTCATCGCGAAAGAAAAAAGTTTCAATTAAACCAGTGCTAGACATAGCGCACCAAACCACCAGCTTCTGATAGTCTCGTTCAAGCTCAAGAATTGCGTTCGGGTTAGATATACCCCAAATCCGACAATTGTTTTGATTGACCCAACTAGGGAAATGAAAAATGGAATCATTGCTGAACGCAAGTTCTCCAGGAGCTGATAATTATGTTGGTAATGATGCAGAAGAGACGCATACACTTCCACACGATCATCATAATCTTCCACTTGAAGTAAATGAACAATCTAAAGTCGATACGGGGAGAGATTTACCAACCTCCAAAGGACCTGCTGAATCGAGCTTTCATTGATGCCGAGTTCTAACGCGGCCCTCAAGATAAGCTCCTTTTGGCTTTACGCAAAAGCTTGCTCCAGTTGCTCCAGCTTTCTCCAGTTTTCATCAGTTGTGGTAGTAGCAGGCCTCCGCTCCGTAACTTCTCCCAAACAGAGCCTGTTTTGAAAAAATTGCTATCGACTGGGCAAATTGTTCGACGAGTTGGAGCGTAGTGAAGACCACAAACTGATATCGGAAACCAAAAAACGTCTTGCCAGGTGGTAATTTGCAACGCTGTTCTAGCGACAATTGAAAGCCATGGAAAAAATTGATCCCAAATCACTTATCAAATACTCGCAAACCTTGAAGTTAAAACTGTTTAAACAAATGATACCTAAAATGAAAAAGGAAAAAGAAAGTGTATATTGACTTGAGATGCCCTGTACGCGAACTGATACTTGTTGCATATGTCATTTGATGGTATTTTATACGCATGTCAGGAGAAAGCCTAAGCATATACAGAACAACTATCATTTACATCCGCTGCAAACTTGTCAGTTAAAAATGTACGTTGCTGCCGCAAAATCTGTGGCAGCAAAAAATATCTATGTACCAACAGTTTACAGGTATCGAAGTTAAAAATTTCCAATTGTGAGCCTAATCATGAACAGCTATCATCAACACAACATCTGATGTGGTGTGCTAACCTATCTTCTACCTCGGAATGGAAGTGCGCATTAAACGATCATAATTCGATCCATAGCACAAACCTAATCAAATCTACTGTATGTCGTACCAGTCATGACTCAAATTATAGACTGGTAGCCCCACCACCAACTAGGGAAACTGCCAACTTCTAACTGCTCTATAGTCGCCTCTGAAGACCTATTGGGTGAGCAGCTGCACTATTCCAGTCCTGTAAAGCATTGGATGAGCCATAAGAATCAACACAGCATCTAGCTACTCACCATCTTCGTTGTACAGACTTGCTGCTGGCATTGATTTTGAAGACATTCCAACAGAATGCACGTATTGCGGAAATAGTTTCCGTATTAAACTAGAAAATCACGATTATTAATGGAATTGCTTAATCATATTTAGCCGATTCACATGTCAAAAATCCCGCTGTTTTTCCCAGCATTTTTTGCAGAGTCACTGAAAGTAAGGGCAAAAATTGCGGTTCTTTTCAACACAGTCAAATTGAAGAACTAAAAACCTGGGCTTGCAAAAGCTTAAGCTATACAAGTAGAAGTCTTTGCTTTTCAATGCTCCAAAGCAATATTTTACTGATAGGACATAATTGAATATTTGTAACTAAGTTTACGCAACAAAACCGTGTAATTAATCAAATTAAAATTCAGAAGAAAAAGCATATAAAAGGTAGGCTATTTGCTACTACGCGCTGGAAGTACATTACACTTACTGGCAATTGTAAAAATAGTTCTAAAACGGAGCAACTATTAATATATCGACCTGTCAAGTTAGCTTTCTAGCCTACATGTTGTTTCAGCGGTACTGGTACACTGGCACAGCAGCATTACGGCAACCGGGCCAAGTTACTTATAAGTATTATTGAACATAATTTCAAGCGATCACATTTATCATTATTAACAAAACGCGATAATAACACTCGATAGCATTAAATATATCACTAGGCTGCTGCAAAACGAGTTGGATAATGCAGAAAGACAATTCCTGCATCTCAAGTTATCTCACACATCTATGATCATCTAAAACCCAACTATATCTTGCAACATGCAGCTGTAAAATGGTCTAATATAGCAGCAAGAAAACGTCTTTTTTTCTAAAAAATTTTATTATAAAAAAAATCATTGTTTTTTTTATTTTACTCTAAATGTAAAAAAGCTTACGCTTTTAAATGCCATTTTAGACAGGTGAATGCAAATGTCAAAAACTAAAGGTTTTTTAGCCCGGCTTTCACTAAAAAGCACAAGGCTTTTTTGGAAATGTGAATCGGCTACATATAAACATTAAGAAAAAAACGCAAAAACGCTATATTTAAGAGTTGCTTCATTTCAAATGTGGCCATTAAATTCCTCTTGACAATAGCATATCAAAAAATAATACTTGTTAGTTTACGACTTTAATAAAGAGGTAACTTCAGAAGCCAAATGGCAATAAAATGAAAACAACTTCAACGTACAAAAAAGATTAACTCAAAAGTGTTTGAAAATTTGAAAATGAGTTATCTTCAGTTACGTCAAAGAAAAAGGCAATTATGCATATTTTGCAAAGGAAAAATTAAGCAGCTCAAAACATGTAGGTGGTAAGAAAAAGCTGGATTTATTACTTGAAGAACTACTTACACATTACGAGGTGTTTTCGATTCTTGGGACAGTAAAGTGTGTAACTGCTGCCGAGATGTATCATTCTGACTGAGAAAAATTTGGTTCAATCCCGAAGATGTTACAACCGAAGTTTTCTCGGGGTTACTGAAAACAAATTACATTAGATATATTAAGGTGTACATTATTCTGCAAAGCTACACAATTGTCCATAAGCTACTACCAAATTATGTGCTAAAAACCAACGCAATGCACATCAAGCACAAAATTCCCAAAGCAAGTATACGCAAATGGGTTTGTCAGCTAACGACATAAATTACTGCACCAATGAACAGCCGCCTCAACGTGGTGGTGCGGTCCACGACCCCGTTTGGGTTGGCTAAAAATAGCTGTTGGCCTTCCCGAGGACCACAGTAACCCGAGGCACTTTCCTCACACAAACCATTTTTTCACCGTGCTGCCCTCTGAACGACCGCAAAAGGGTAGCACGCAGCCTCTTTGTCTTCTCTCTTCTCCTGCCTTTCTCTTGCCTCTCTTCGTTTCCTCATTTTTCTTCTTTTGATGAGCGGCAACGTTCATCCTAACCTTGGCCCCGTCTTTCCCTGTTTAGTGTGACCAGGAGGGGTAGGTCAGTGCAGTGCTACACCTGCTCCAAATCGATCCATATAAGGTGCTTACTTCTCTCATTTTCTCGATTCAGAGCTCTTGGCAATTCTCACTCCTGGAGCTGTCCCCTCCTGCGGGCTGCGTCCCTGCTTTATCTGGAGATCCCACACCTACGAACACTGTGACTTTCTCCTCGGATTCCTATAGCTTGTATACCTCCACTGTTCAAACTGGCCGCCCCTCTGCTAATGCAGCACTCCCACTCCCACACTCACCATCAAACTTTTTATCCCCTTTCCGCCCACTTTGTATCTTCTGCCTCTGCACTATCATCACTGCCTCATGCTCCTGGTTGTTTCTCTACACCGCCTGCTTCCTCTTCCCCCGGACTCCCTCAGGGTTCTTCTATGGAATGCTAAGATCTCTGAGCCAGGAGCACAGGACTTTTACACTTTCTTTCGTCCCATCCCGCTCACCTTACTTGTATCCAGGAATCTAATCTTAATTCATCTTCCTCTTTCCGGATCCCTTGATCGGATCGCACCCACTCCCGTTCTGACATTCCTTCTCCTAAAGCCACACACGCCAGCAGCGGCATCATCATCTTTGTCAGGCAGGGCTTATCCTTCTCTGAACTTTCTATCTCCTTTCTTTCTTTGCTTGACCCCTACTCTGATTATGTAAGGGTCAACATCTCACTAAACAACTCCTCCTTACTCTCATTTCTTAATGTTTATACTCCCCCTATTTGTTCTTCTCCGACGAAAAGCAGATTCCTCTTTTCCCTCCATTTTTTCCTCCTCTAGAAATCCATTCTGGGGGACTTCAATTTCCATCACCCCTCTGGGACTCAAAAGGTACTTCTGACCATTTGGAGAGTAAGTATTTGATTGGGTCATCTCTTCTGACCTCCTTCCTCACAATGACCCTTACATACCACTCTTCTGCATCGCTTCTCTGGTAGCCGCTCCTCTCCTGACATCTCCTTTGACCCCTCCTCTCTCGCCCTGCCTTGCTCCTGGGAGGTGCTCCATAACCTGGGTTCTAATCACCTACCAATTCTAATAACTATCTCTCTTTCTCCGGTCTTTCGCCCCAACGAACGCCACCTTTCCTTCAATTTTCAAAAAGCTGTTGTTGTTGTTGTGATTACCCCTTCTCTTCCTCGGGATGGAGGTACGGCACGAACGGCAATTCAGGTTCATGCCGTCATCCTAATTGAAATTAGGCGAGGGGAAAGATGGCAGTCCATTTCGAACCAGTCATGAATACAAATTGCTGACTGGTAGCCCCACCACTAAGAAGGCAGACTGCCACAGGTGGGTAACCAAGAGTCGCCTTTTATGACATGCTGCGTTAGCAACTTCACAATTGTAATCCGGTGAAGTACGGAAAACGCTTCGAAGTACGGAAAACGAAAAACACGAAAGAGAGAACGTGGAGAAAAACGCTTCTTGTATCCTTGGGTGTGATACTAATCGGAATTCTTCCATCTATATATGACACGCTCGTGGTAAGACCGAGCAGCTTACTTGTTTGTTTGTGGTTACCCCTCCTCTTCCTCGGGATGGAGGTACGGCATGAACGGCAATGCAGGTTCATGCCGTCATCCTAATTGAAATTAGGCGAGGGGAACGATGGCAGCCCATTTCGAACCAGTAATGAGTGACTGGGTGTACCACCACCAACAAGGCGCACTGCCACTGGTGGGTACCCAAGAGTCGTCTTTTACGACATGCTGCGTTAGCAACTTCACAATTGTAATCCGGTGAAGTACGTGTGGGCCACCTGTCTGCCACATAAAAGTGGAGGCGTCCCGTTAAGTGCCGTACCCAAGGACACAACAAGCAAGCTTGCCGGCTTGTTTTCCACACTATCTCTTTTTTTATGCTGATCGCCACGCAGGGAAGCTGTAAATACCATTTTTAAAAGTCGTTTGGTATGACTCGACTTAAGGAATGAACCCCACGTCTACCGACTACGAAAGGAACGCTCTAACCACTACACCAACACGCCGGTTTTTCAAAAAGCTCGTTGAGATGACTTTGCCTATTACTTCGACTCTCACTGTCCTTCTTCAGGGAAATACTTGTCTCTTTCTCTATCCTCTGCTGCTGCTCTCTTACTTCTGACACTGAATGCAGCCAAATCTTCCATTCCTTTCGGCAGCATTAAATGTCATCCTAAAGCCTGGTGGTCCGCTGAAGTGAAAGAAGCAGTTAGTGAAAGACGTAAGGCTTTCGCTGCCGCTCACAAAAGTCATGAAGTCATGGCTTACATCTCCGCTTCCCGACGTGCTTTGTCTGTCATCGCCAAGGCCAAGGCTGAAGCATGGCAGGCGACTTGCTCCTCCCTCTCTCGCCCAAATCTAACCCTAAATCTGTGTACTCTTTCCTTCGCTCTATCGCTGGCTCTTCTTCCTCATCATCTTCCTCCTCTCCTAACTTCCCAAACTGTTCCTCTACCAGAGAGTCAGCTTCGGTCTATGCCGATTACCTGAGATACCACTATTCTGTCTCCCAGCCAAGGGCCCAGCGTACCAGAGCCGGAGACTGCCTTTCCGAGCTCCGCCGAGCCACGTGCCCGGAGGAGTCTCACTCGTCCTTCTGCTCCCCCTCCTCCCCCGCTGAATTTCTTCACAACCACAACACATATTAACCGAGTGGCTGCAGCCTGTGTCTATAACAACAGACAGTAATCAGCTCTCCTCGTTCTATTTGATTGAAATGCTTGCGGCTGAAATGTAAAAGCTGCGTGTGGTGCTAATAAGCATAATGCCAACGTTTTCCTGTGATCAGCATATAACAAGCGCTTGGTTGGAAATATGCTAAAATGTCGATTTCGCATCCTCTCTTCCCGCGTTTCCGTAGGCTTAGACGTGCTGATTCCGTGTATGTCTACCACGACACACATACTTCCAATTCTTTGTAGGAGCACCACAGCACTTTAAATTCCGGATGCCCTTCCTAATAAATATCAATGATGCTTTTACGGAGAATCGACCTCCACAAATTTTGTTCCGAAATCCGAAACAATTGCCAACACACAAAGGTGGCTGCTTTTAAAACTTATGCTACAGTTCTTAAAAGCACATCAAAAGATGAGAGTTCTCATAACCAGTTAGATTACAAGGCATTTGTTGGATCGGCTATTTCACTTTCATGTACGCTACTCACTTTGTTAAAGTCCATTCAAACAACACACTAACACTTCTAGAATTATTAGTGCTTAATCTCTGTATGAGTGAATCCCTTTGGGGCGGGCTGATGATCCACACAGTTTTGGACTCTCCCTGAATGTTAACCGTCACGATCTCGTTTTGAGAAAACTCTTGTAAAAAAGTAGCCGCTCCCTAAAAAAATAAGGAATATAACAAATAAGTAAATAGGGGACATTGGAAGCATTTGGCTGACTATGGAAAAGGTAATCTTTATTCTTGGAAATAAGATTTAGGCACAAACCCGTTTTAGTTGTTTGTACACTGTCACACTGCATTTCACTGATACCGCGCTATTTTTTGTAACATCATCAATCTTAGATATACCGATATCTTATTTCATACGAGATGGCTTGCATTTTTCAGCGCATTTCTACTGCACCGCTTTTTAGCGCCACAAGATATTATCAACCACGACTGAGTTACACAGTTCGTTCTTCATTCTGCTCCCTCCACATAGTGCTAAGCAGAACACCTGTGGATATTATTTTGAAGTCTTCAGTAAGCCTCGACTAAGGAACTGAACCCACATCTGCCGACCGCGAAGCCGTCGCTCTAAGCATTACATCACATGGCTCGAGTAGCTTAGTTTTACAATATTGCCTTAATGGCGCAGCGATTACAAAGCAGCCTCGAATGCAATAGCTTAGTAGTTAGCAGTAGTTTCCGGATTCAAACCTTGACCGCATCAGGCCAAAAATCTTTTCAAAAAACGGTATTTTTAGCTTTCCAATTTGACACCCAGCACGAAAGAGAGAACGTGGAGAAAAACGCTTCTTGTACCCTTGGGTGCGATACTAATCGGAATTCTTCCATCTATATATGACACGCTCGTGGTAAGACCGAGCAGCTTACTTGTTTGTTTGTGGTTACCCCTCCTCTTCCTCGGGATAGAGGTACGGCATGAACGGCAATGCAGGTTCATGCCGTCATCCTAATTGAAATTAGGCGAGGGGAAAGACAGCAGCCCATTTTGAACCAGTAATGAGCGACTGGTAGCCCCACCACCAACAAGGCGCACTGCCACTGGTGGGTACCCAAGAGTCGTCTTTTACGACATGCTGGGTTAGCAACTTCACAATTGTAATCCGGTGAAGTACGGGTGGGCCACCTGTCTGCCACATAAAAGTGGAGGCGTCCCGTTAAGTGCCGTACCCAAGGACACAACAAGCAAGCTTGCCGGCTTGTTTTCCACACTATCTCTTTTTTTATGATGATCGCCAAACAGGGAAGCTGTAAATACCATTTTTAAAAGTCGTTTGGTATGACTCGACTGAGGGAATGAATCCCAGGTCTACCGATTGCGATGCGGACGCTCGACAAGTAGAGCAGTCTGACTACAGACCAACAAACAACGCTTGACAAATTTTACGATTTAAAAATTCCACTTTGTCGGACCCGACTTATTTCTCGAAGCTACGTTTCGTCGACTGTAGAAACGTCTAGTACCCTTACCTTATCATTAGAACGACTTTGTGCGAAATCGGTGTATTGTTTTTCAGACCATGCTTGAATGTCATCAGTGTCAGCAACAACTTGAAATATCGGCTGAAATGAAGAAGATTGAAGTAGCAGCTAGTTTCTTTTCACATGCGCAATTGCAAACTCCAATATTTTTAATTTGTATTCATGGCTAGTTCAAAATAAACAACCGTTATCCCCAAGCTCGATTTTGATGAAATTTTCGGTGAAAACGTGGACGCTTCATGTGAAAGTTTGAACACCCAGAAGAGAGTTAGTTTCAATTAGTTTTTGAAAAAAATGGGTTAACATAAAAACATCGGACAGTTTTTATTTTTCCAAACAGCTTAAAGCACTGTCAACAAAACAGAAGACATTCCAGCAAACACTTTTCAGAATCTATGAATAATGTGAATATATAAGCCAGCCTTTGCATCCTAAAATAATCGTTTGATCAAGTACTCCTTCACCAAGAAAGGGACATATTATGCAACCACCCGATGCCAGGAGAACATGTTCAACTTATTGTTACAGCACACAAAAACTTTATTAAAAAGCAATTTTACTCCTCCTGTTATAATTTGCACACAAGTGCAAATCCAAACTTTCGGCCAGACGATAGCGATTAGCAGACACTAAAAAGCGGAATTGGAGGCAGTAGACAACATTTCTAATGAAATAACCGGCAGATAACTCAATATCATTAGTGAGTAGTCTGTTGTTTATTTTTTCAGTTACAAAAATTTCAGTTTTTCTGGAAAATGTAGGGCAGCAGAATGTTATTGAACTCAAAACTGATGGTTAGCCCTGTTGATTACATCATTAGTGCTCGAAAGACAGAAATCACGCTCGTTGATCAATGTCCGACTCCAAAAAGCAGCTCGCATAAGCATATACTGCAACACAAGTGTTACATACAGTATGCTACTAATAAACGAATACCTCAAACGTTCCAAGCGTTATCTTAACATCAACTTGGATAGGATTATTAGATATACCGCCAATCGTCAATGCTATGTTCATAAGTAACAGCGGAAACCAAATGATAGCAAGAAGGACGAAAAGCAATAGACCACCAATCAAGTATTTAATCCATTTTGCCTTCGCTCGTCCTCTAAGTGTAGGATATGCCTGTGAGCAGATGAAAATAATAAATTCCAGACTTACAGGGCGGCGACAGATGCAGTAAGCATGGGACACTGTCCAGATCTGCTACAAAACTTTTACATTTCGCCTAAATTACTCGCATTAAATAAACTGCTTGTTAGAATCCGCCAAGAAGAGAATCTCATCCCCAAGTGCCCTTTTCTAGGGCACAAGAGCCCAGCTGTCGTGAGGTTTGGACGCATGACCACGCGAGTCGTCATCACGTGTGTTGCTACCTTCAACTTTGCTTTGAACTTACAGCTTCAAAACATCTCCAACATTTGATTTCAAAAACTTCAGCGTGAATAGCCCAGAGTTTCATCCATTCACTAATTGACATAGACGTACCAGTGTACATCCAATCCATAATGGCAGTAATTTCAGCCAAGAATGGAATAGCACGATATCTAAAGGAAAAAAAAGCAACCTGAAATACAAAATCTAAACTATTTACTAAACAATTGCAGTTACAGTTTACCACATATTTTTTTGGAAACAAATACCTACACGAGAAAAAAATGAGACAATTGTACTATAATTACTCAGTAAAATTAAATATGAGGGTAGTGAAAAAATAGATAGGACTGAATTATTTACTACACAATAGCAGTTCCAGTTACCACATATTTTCTAGAAACAAATACCTATTCGAGAAAAAAATAAAGACAATTTTTCTATAATCACTCAGTAAAATTAGATATAAAGGTAGTCAAAAATAGATGGAAAAAAATTTTACCACTACATAATTAGCATAATCTAGTGATATACTTTACTCTGACATAATTTTTAACGACAAACTTTGATTAAAAACCAGTTTTTGGTATTGTGAAATACCAAACATTAATTCCAGTTAGTTATTTATAAAACAGAAGTTTAATATCAGATCGGGGTTTGGATAAAAAACACTTGACTATACTCTACAATTTACCCTTTGAAAAGAAATAGATTGACAGTGCTATAAGATTTAGTGAGGAAGTTTCCAGCAACTCGTTTTGGATAGCCAGCGCGAATTTGGTAAGCGGCTAGGAGGAAGTAGACAGCTTTAAAAAAGTAGTACGTCTGTGTGACATGGTTTTCGTAGAACGGCCTGCACAAAGAAAGTTAATCAAAACCGTATCTTTAGCATATCAAAATGCATTGCAGTTACCAAAGAGATACCTGCGATGACGTGACATTGAGTCACCAGATCTCTGTGTTGTTTTGGCTTTGGAAAAGATCCTTCACAGCAACTTTTTCTGCTTTGTTGTACCGCATGTAACCGAAAGCGGGTTTAAACGTGGCTGTTTCATTTTTTGTCACATATATCTATCCTCTGGCTTTGAAAAAAATTTCTTGTCGGCAATACTTAGTGGTATTGTTACGAGCTTCGGAGCGAAAGGTCTGGAGTTCACAATCTTATAAAAACATTACTGGTATTCGTCAGGAAGGGCACCCGGAATTTAAAGTGCTACGTTGCTCCAACAAAGTCTGGTTCGAAAGCGAGTGTGTAGTGGTAGCTAGACACTGAATCAGCACATCTGAGCCTGTGAATCACGGGAAAAAAGACGCAAAATTGACTTTTTTTAGTCAAACATCTAACACCACTCACCAGAGAAAAATAACTCAACTTTCTACTATGTAGTAAAAGCTACAGGACAAGGAAAAACACCGATACCCTGTCCCAAATTTTGGACATAAAACAGTACTAAAAATGATGGTCTTATCATGACCAACATAAGTCAAATGTAACCCAATTTTTAAGGCGCCTGCTGGTGTTTCTACACCTGCGAAAATGATAAAAATTGTAAGATCAGATACAAAAAGTAGTCAAGTCACTGTACTAACATATATAAAGAAGGGGGGCATGGCAAATGGCCTCCTTTGATCGTGACAAGAAACCAAAATCGGTTCAATTAGCGTTGGGATTTTGGACAAAGACAATATGTCATATCAACTTTTTTTCAAAACGCACATTTTTATCATTCTTCTGACTAATCTTTATGTCTTCACTGCGTTAACAATGCATGCCTCTCGCCCAGTTCAAAAAGATCTCGGCCAAGTAAGGAAACTGTTGTTTTTAACTAAAATTCAAAAAGAGCACAATGCACACAAGTGCTTACCGTTGATTGAGATAAGGCAATACGCCAAACATCCACACGTGTATACCTATCACCAAGACAATTTGAAAGATAAACTTGGCAAACAAGTTCTTCATCAAGTAAATAGCACGGTCGATGAACATGATGATGAACTGCAAAAGTTATGATTTGATCTCAATTTTTGCCGTGTTACATACTGAGAGGTTACTGATGAACAATTGTTCTCGCACTAAACATCAGGGTTTGTATTACATTTTTAATTAACATGTATGCGCTTTCTGCCAAACGCCTATGATATTTGCAGACAGCTAGGTATCGGTAAATTGGGTCTTTAGGTCCACCAGTTGGAGTACAGAGTTGCTTTCTGAACGACGTCAGAAGAGCAGCACGCAGCCTCTTTGAAGTTGGTCGACTGTTTTCTCTCTTCTCTTGTTCGTCATCATCTTCTCATTCTTCTCCTTCTCTAGATCAGCGGCAACGTTTACCTTAATCCTGGCCCGGTGTTTCCCTGTTCAGTGTACGCAGGAAATATGACCAAGCGGGGTGGGTCGGTGCAATGCTGCATCTGCTCCAAATGGATCCATTTAAGGTGCTTACTTCTCTTCTTCTAAATTCAGAACTCTTGGCAATTCTCACTCCTGGAGCTGCCCTCCCTGCTGCGTCCATGCTTCTTCTGGATATCCCACACCTATGAACACTGTGACTTCCTCCTCAGATTCCTTCAGCTTGTATACCTCCACTGGGATACCTGACCCATCTGCTAATGCAGCACTCCCGCCCCGCCCTCACCTTCAAACCTTTCATCCTCCTTCTGTCCACTTTGCATCTTCTCCCTATCCACCCTTACCACCGCCTTATGTTTCTAGTTGCTTTTCTATTCCTTCTGCTCCCTCTTCTCCCTTGACTACCACAGGGTTCTTCAATGGAATGCTGGAGGTGTCCGAGCCAGGAGCACTGAACAACTACACTTTATCTCGTCTCATCCTGTTAACCTATCTATATAAAGGAATCCAACCTTGAATTGTCCTTCTCTTTCCGGATCCTGGATTCTCGGCTCTGCAATCTGATCGCACCTACTCTCGGTCCGGCATTCTTTCTCCTGATGGCATGCACGCTAGCGGCGGCATCATCACTTTCGTCGGGCAGAGCTTATCCTTCTCTGAACTTTCTACCTTCTCTCTTTTTTCGCTTGACCCCTACTCTGGTCATGAAAGGGTCAACATTTCTCCAAGATCTCTCAACTCCTCCTTGCTCTCTTTTACTAATGTTTATGCTCCCCCTATTCACTCTTCTCCGGCAGATATCAAAATCGACTCCTTTTCTCCCTAATCCTTTCCTCCTCCAGAAGTCTCTCCACTCTGGGAGACTTCAACTGCCATCAACCCCTCTGGGACTCAAAACGTACTTACGACCTCCGTGGGGAGGAAGTATTCAATTGGGTCATCTCCTATGACCTTTTTCCCACAATGACCCTGACATATCTACTCTTCTCCATCGCTCCTCTGGCAGTCGCTCTTCCCCTGACATCTACTTTGCTCCCCCCTCTCTCGCCCTCTCTTGCTCCTGGGAAGTGCTTCAGGACTTGGGTTCTGATCACTTCCCAATTCTACTAACTGTACCTCTTTCTCCGGTCTTTCGGCCCAACGAACGTACCCATTTCTTTAATTTTCAAAAAGCCGTTGAGATGACTTTGCCCATTACTTTGACTCTCACTGTCCTTCTGGAGAGGAATACTCGTCTTTTTCTCTATCCTCTGCTGCTGCTCTCTTTACTTCTCTTGACACTGAATGCGCCCAAATTATCCATTTCTTTTGGCCGTATCAAATGCCAATCTCAAGCCTGGTGGTTTGCTGAAGTGGAAGAAGCAGTTAGTAAAATATGTAAGACTTTCGCTGCCGCTCATAGAAGTGATGAAGATCGTCGGGCTTACATCTCCGCTTATCGACGTGCTTCGTCTGTCATGGCCAATGCCAAGGCTGAGGCATGGCACGCAACATGCTCTTCTCTTTCTTGCCCAAATCTAACTCAAAATCTATGTACTCTCTCCTTTGTTCTGTCGCTGCCTCTTCTTCCTCTCCTAACTTCCCAACTGTTCCTCTACCAGGGAGTCGGCTTCGGTCTTCGCCGACTTCCTGAGATACCACTTTTCTGTCTCCCAGTTAAAGACCTAGCGTAGCAGAACCAGAGACTGCCTTTCCGAGCTCCACCGAACCACGCTCCCCGGTGAATTTCACTCTTCTTTCTGCCCCCCCTTCTCCCCTGCTGAATTTCTTGCGGCGGCGTCTAACTCTCCTTGTTTACTGCCACTGGCCCAGACAAATTTGCCTATCCCACGCTAAAGCACTTTCCTAGCTCTGGCATGAAATTTCTCCAACACGTTTTCAATCTTTCTTTTGCATTCCTTTTCTTCGATCCGAAAGACATCTACTATTCCCATTCATTAAATGGAAAAGCCTCTAGACTTTCCTGCTTCCTTCCGACCTATCTCTCTCACCTCCTACGCCTCAAAGCTTTTAGAACGTAACATTCTATCTCCTTTACTCTTCTTTCTGGGACTCTAGCCCGATTCTCTCTCCTCGCCAGGCCAATTTCCGGCCTGGACGGTCTACTCTTGATCAAATTCTTTATCTTTCTCGGTTCATTTCGGATGGATTTAACAAACCTAAGCCGGGATTTCGGACGATCCTCTCTACTATGGATTTCTTCAGAGCTTTTGACTCTGTTTGGCATCTCGCCCTTTTCAACAAACTTATATCGGCTGGCCTTCCTTTTTGCTTTGCTCGTTGGACTTATCTTTCCTTTCTTATAAGCATGCTTGCGTAGTTTTTCAAAATCACCAAAGTCATTCCTTTCGAGTCCGTCGAGGTATTCCGTAAGAATCCGTTCTTGGCCCTGAACTTTTCTCTCTGTTCATCAATGATCTCCCTGCTTCTCCGCCTTCTTCCATCAACTGCTCTCTTTACGCTGGCGATCTGGCCATTTTGTCCTCCTCCCCCTCGGTCACTACTGCAGGGAGACTAAACAAGGAGCTCTGATTCGACTGGAGCGCTGGTCTGAGTACTAGATCTTCCTCTCAATCCGAGCAAATGTGAGGCCTTCTTCTCCGCGGATCCCCACCAGACTCACCCCCAGCCCCACTTCCTCTTATTCATCTCCCGCCTCCATTTCAATCCCACTCCAACTTTTCTTGGGGTCACCTTCGACCGCACTCTTTTTTTTTCTAAACATGCATCTTCGCTGAAGGCCAAGTTCTTCCCTCGTCTCAAGACCTTACGCTGTATCTCTGCTTCCTCATGGCCCCTCTAAGGAGTCACTCTCTTCTGTATGAAGCCTTTCTTTGGCCTACTCACATATGCTTGACCAGGATGGTTTCCTTTTCTGAGCGTTACCAACACTACCAAATTGGAACGTCTTCACCGAGCGGCTAGTCGTGCCATCTCCGGCTGCTTCTCGTTCTCCCCTATCCCACTTTTCCTCTATGAGGCGTTTCTATCTAACCTACAAGTCACCCTGACTCATTTCACACTCTCATTTTATGAGCAGGCCCTTCGTTTTCCAACCTCCTTTCCCATTTCAGGTTTGGCCAGACTTGGAGTGAAACCAAGACTCTACAGATCTTCATGGAGAGCTCTTACATCAACTCACCCGCTCATGCTTCCTTCTACTTCTCCTAGGGAGGTTCTCCTTGCTTTCCCTCCATTATCTCCTTGGAACCAGCCTTCCTTCACTGTGGAGTCCACCCTTTCCTCTCGATGCTCTCGCTATGATCTCCCTCTTCCTCGCGAAAGTGTGGCTCTCGCTCACTTTGACACTCTCTCCTCACGATCTGGTTTACTAAACAGATAGCTCTGTTCCTTTCCTTTTGGCAAAGGCGGCTCTGGCGTACTTGCCAACTGCTCTCTCTGTGGCACTGAGGCCACTTTTTCCTTCTCAGCAGGCCCAGTATATTTAAGTTTTTCAGTAGAAGCCTGCGCCATTCTGCAAGCTCTCTGCTGGTCTCGGGAGCACCAACATGTCTGCCATTTCTCTATTCTTCTCTTTTTTTTTGATTCTCGCCACCCTATCCTCTCCCCCATCTTTCCTTTTACCTCAATCTTACTGGCAGATCTGGTAGAAACTGTTTTCTCTCCCCTCCTGTTCTATCAGGCTACAATGGATCCCCCAACACTCGTTTCTCCCGGGGAACGACGTCGCTGATGAGCTAGCCAAACCGGAGCGCTACTCGTGCCATCCGCGATCCCTTGTAGTCTCTATCCTCTTATCTCTCGTATCTACTCCTGTCTTTTCTCGGACTGGAGGCGTACTGTCTCATCGAAATTCTTTGACACGCAGGTTCCCTCGATTTTCACCGAGAAACTTATGCTCACTCGTCACGCTTGCTGTGTTCTCTCTCGTCTACGAAGCAACGGACGCATCCTTCTTTTAAGCTATCATCTCTCCAGGATTGGCAGAATCGAGAAACCTTCAGATAGCCCCTGCGGACACTCGTCCGAGGACACCTCTCATCTCATTCTGTGCTGTTCAGCTACTAACTCTTTGCACCGCTCGCTGTTTGGCAACTCTCTAGTCTCTCTACGACCTCTGGTCCAGGCCCTGGAGATTTGCCCAGCTTCTGGGGCTCCATGGTCTTTCGCCATGCCCCCATCCCTCAGAAGGGGTCGGATAACAACAGCAACAACAAAATAGAACGGTTGTTCGCTCGAACGTCACGGTTAGTCTACTGCTTGCTGTGCCCTTGAGAAAATTATTTCGCGACAGTTTCCTCAGCCTGTAAGTCTCACTAACTGTAAGACGCGTAGTGCAGCTGCCGCTATCCTACGAGTGTGAAGGAATACAATGCAGTACAATAAAATTACCGGTACTGGAGCTATTTAACTGTTGCTAATGTGGTGCGTGCTGCCATCAACCAAAAACACCTAATTGTGTACCAGATTTTAATTGGCAGCTTTTAAATTTTGGACCTACCAGCCTAGCTCTTGTCTAGAACATACCTGAATCAATAGCATTATGAGAAATGCTGTCGGCACGTTGTTCGCTTGTAGGTTGGACACAACATTAGTGGTTCCAAATTGCTGTAATACAATGTCAATATTTAATTGCAATGTTGTACCACCAAAGTGCTTACGCTGGAATGAATCTTCCGAAATAGCTGGAAACTGTGATGTACAGAGAACAGAGTCTTCAAAGGTACTGCCCCAAAAAACTCGAAACTGAAAATCGAAATAAGCCAGGTAGAAAGATAGGCCGGAGGAGAAAACAGGGTGAGACGCAAGTGCGCCAGATAGAAAGAAAAGATCGAGTTCATTGAACAAAACAAGAAGGGAGGCCAGCTAAAATGAGCTTGTGGGAAAGAGTGGGGTGCCAGACAGACTCAAAAGTTTTTGAAAAATTGATAGTGGAAGGATCATTCGAGGACCCAGTTAAGATTTGTAAAATTGGTCCGAAACGGACTGCGGACGACAAAGAATTTAAACGAGAGTAAATTCACCAAAGCGAAAACCAGCCTGGCAGGGAGAGAAAATTGAGTTAAACTTCAGAAAGAAGAGTTAACGGGATATAATGATGCGCTCAAACAGCTTTGAGACGCAAAAGGTGAGAGATATGCCGGAAGGAAGCAAGTGAATCGAAAGGTTTTAATTTCTTGCGGACGGGAAAAATAAATGAAAACATCCAAATGGAAGGAAAGGAATACAATAACTAAGAAAGATTGAAGATGCTATAGAGATCCACCATGGAACAAGTAATGTGCTTCAGCATGCGATAGACAACATTGTCTGGGTCGGTGGCAGTGGTGTAGGAAAGATTAGCGGGAGCCGCAAAAAATTTACTTGAAGTGAAAAAGTAGCAACAGAAGTAGCCTCTCGTTTCGCTGTGCAAAATTTTTGGTTGAGACAGAGAAACTCCAGGTAGTTGGCGTAACCTGAACCCGACTTTCTGCGAAAAAGTCGGGCAATTTACAAGTGGAGGAAGAAGAAGCAAAACCAGGCACAAATCTAAAAATAGAATACACAGATTTAAGATTAGATTTAGGAGAGAAGAGCATGTTTCATGTCATATGTTCGTCTTGGCAATAATAGACAAAAGCATGCTGAGTGGCTGAGGTGTAAAAACCTGGCACTCATAACTTCGTGAACTTCGTGAAAATGCCTACGAGTCGGAGAAAGCGTATGCTGATACCGCTGTAGAATGAATCAGCAAGAGAAACTTAAAAATGCTCAAGCATGATATGAAAGTTGAGGAAAGTTTTTGAGGAGAGAATCCAAAAGATAGTTAAAATTGACGAGCTTCAAATGGTTTTCATGCCAAGAAAAGGTACAATGGATGCCATGTTAGCTTTAAGATAACAATGATGAAATACGGAAAAATAGGCAACGGGTTGTATCTTGTCTTTGGTTGATTTAGAGAAAGATTTCGATTAAGTTTCTAAAAAAGTGATTTGATGGGCACTATGAGGGAAAGGGGTCATAAAACCAGAAGTGAGAGCAGAGATCAAGATGGAGAGAATCTAAGACATTAGGTAAACTTAAAGGTAAAACGTCAGAATAGTTTCAAGTGGAAGTTCGGTTACAATAAGGTTCGGTGCTTAGTTCACTGCTCCATGCGACTGATATTGAAAATCGAGAAAAGACAGTTACGGGAAAAGTGAAAAGAGAAAAACAATAGAAGACGACGAAAAGAGAAAAAAATTTGGAAATTGAAGAGATAAAAGGAGATGAGGCTGAACCAGACCCTGACGATTCGGGAAGTTAGCCAGGCCTGAACAGCCTAAAAAAATGAATGTTTTGCATTTTTTTAATCAATTTCGGTCCGGATAATTTTGATGCGGGCAACCATCTGAGACTTATAAAATTCATTTCCTAAAATTTCCATTATTGCAGATAGTAGTGCATGCAAACTTACCCCAAATGCATTGTATCCAAAAATAATGATGAGGAAGTTGATGACATCGCAAAGAAACATATAAAGATATACGTCAGTCACTGAAGTAAAGCGTTGATTCAACACGGCGTAGTATAATTCATAAGGTCGCTTCAGCGCTGACCACCTTGTAAAATATTTAAGCATTAAAAAGCTTGGCTTTCATATGGAGAATACGTGTTTCCAGACACTTGTTTAGCGCTTGTCAATGCTTTCACTTTTTGCTAATCTAATAGCAGCCCTGCCTACATCATGGCTGAAAAACATCAAGGAATTGGAAATCATTGGATTAACTAAAGATCTTCACCTGACCAAAAATCAAGTGAATTAATATAATAAAATAATGGCCACAGCACCACGATGCCACCACACATGACAGAACAATAATTGAAAACAGTGATCGCTGAGTATTATGCCCATCTTAAATTTGGCACTGTGTCGTCTATATCAATTCCAAATAGACTCGCTACCCAATCTATCTTGATTTACAATTCTCTTGATCAGCTATATTTTAATAAATCCGCGACAAAGATTTTCATACCAGCCACCACTTTCTTTTTTTTCCTTGACCAACACAATTTCAGAAGTCTGTGCAGCAGCAGGCACCGTTCGTTCAGTGTTGGTGTTGCTCATGCCTTGAAAATATAAACTAAATGAAATAGAGTAAAAACGCCAGTATTGGCCAGAATTCCAGAATTCACGAAAAATCACTTCAAGGTAAATTTTCTTTCTTGGTTGCAGTGTGCATTGAATTTCAAACGCTCCAGGGATCTAAGTCAAAAGACAGCTAATCTGACCGATGAAGACTTTCTTATTTTTGCTTTTTCCATTTTCAAGAGCAGTACCGCAGTGATATTATAAAACCTAACAACTATATTTCGATTTCATAAAGAACCTTGAGGTTATTTCTTGTGAACCTGCTGATCAGCGAGCACAAAAAATAATCATTGTTTGCACAGTTAACAGTTATGCGGTAAGGCTCAAAAAATAGTTCAGTAGTTTCCTTTTTGAACAATAACCAATGACAAAACAAGCCATTTTCTTAAAAAAAGAATTGAGTAGTAATTACGTTTTACCATATCACGACAGAGTAGTGATGAATGATATTAATATTTTAGAAAACACATTTTGCACTTAATAGCTACAATCATTGGTTCTCGTTCAAATGCAATAGGATTGGTTGCAGCTTGCAGTAACGGTGGAATTCCATATCGGATTTAAAGGTGTTTTAAGTAGAAACATAATAGCGCAAAGCTTTTCTAATGAGCCACCACTTAAAAAAGAAGGAAATCTTCTCAAATAAGCGTACTGTTGTTTTGAACCAAGACAAAGACCATCGATATTTTTCTAGGCAAAGCATTTTGAGATTTAAGACTGGCCTGTAAAATCAGTTTGGCGCAAAACCAGCGGTTACTCGAAATACACCATCTCTACACTAGCACAACATTATAACTGTAATACTAACCCCTGACTAACACAAATGGTTTTACACGTTAATGATAATGATATAAAATGGCAGCATGTTGCAGGAAACTTACATTCAGATACACCGCTGTCTTTCAGATCAGCTTTATCCCACAAGCCATGAACCTAAGAACGATAAATTGATCAATGATGAGCACCTTAAGCCTAAATATGGTAAAACTTTTTATATATATTTTCTACATACAATAGAGTCACTTAGCTTTACAGTGCTCTACAGAAAATCTGCCGAAGCCGCAATATTTCTATTTGTAGAAATATATATATCTTCTATTCAAATAATATATATATATATATATACATTCCATTTGAATGATATATATACATTCTATTTGAATAAGAACTACCTCCTGACGAGCCGCCTTAGGCGAAACAGACTGTAGAGGTGTTTTTAACTTGAATAAATTTCATTTTATCTTCTATTCAATTGTCAATATCTATATTTAGAATTAAAGACGGACGGAAAAGGTAAAAACGATTCCTTCGAACCGTCGGGTACAGAAAGAAAAAAAAGTCGGCTTTACGTCATTTTTCTCACGTTTCGCAGGCTCAGACGTGCTGATTCAATGCATATCTACCACTATGAACTCGCTTTCGAAACAGACTTTGTGCTGGAGCAACGTAGCACTTTAAATTCCTGATGTCCTTCCTGACAAATACCAGCGGTGTTTCTATAGAATTTTAAACTCCAGACCTTTCGCTCTGAAGCCCGCAACGATACCACTACACCACGGCGGCTACGGTGGCGTACTGCAGAAATATCTGAAAACGTATAAATATTGCTGCGCGGTTTCTCAAAATACAAAATCGATTTTGTCCAATTAAGAATCATCAGTTGGACAAGAACAGCTACATCTATTTGAATACGCGTTGCTCCATGCACAGTGCTTTTATAAACATAGCACTCGCTCAATTGCACTAATCGCACAACTTCAAGCATTGTTCCCAACAACAAAAAAAGTGGCTCACAAGCTACCGAGCACCAACGCCAGAAAATAGCAAGTAATGCGCACAGTAAAATATTGGTTAAATTCTTTGTATTCGCGACTTTTTTCACTTGACCAAAAATCAATTGCCGAAGAAAAAAACGTTCAGACATACAGTTTTCATACGCGTCAAAGTTTTATAAAAAACCTACTTTTAAAATTGAAGCATGAAAGAAAATAGCTAAGAGCTGAAGCAAATCCATGACACTCCAACTTGAAAACTGCTCGATTCCAATATACCTTGGCCACCAAAACGGATCGTTTGCATTCATGTTTGTTTTTGAAGACGAATTCCAGGGAAAAAACTCAAATTGAAATATAAACTTGATCACAATGACCAACTGCAGATAGAAAAAGATCAATATTGGAGTTTATAGAGCAAATCATAAACGGTCAAAAAAATTACCTCAAGATATATAATTGCAAAAGTCCAAAATATTTTTGCCGGTCTTGGTATAATGAAAGTACCCCATAGAAACACAGCGAGTGGTAGCACCAACGACAGCATAGAAGCCGACAGCATCAAGTTTAATATTATGAGAAAGTAGCAAACAATATCAGTGCGACCTATCATGAGATACCTGAAAGATTTAATTTTAAAAGTGATAAAAAATACGTACACATTATCTTAACGTCCTACTCTGTAATCGCTTAATAACAAAATAATGAAAACTGTTTCAATACATCGAATACGGGATAAAGGTATGATTTGGTAGTCTGTAAGATGCCTTACAATATTCCGGTCAGTACGTACTCACACATGACTTTATATTTGAAACAAGTCTTAGTTTGTTCATGAAACGAGAGCTAATAAGCAAACAGGTTTTGCTCGGTAATGACGCACGGGGTCGATTCCCACTTAATTCAGATGGACATTTAGGGCGTTTTTTTTACTTACTGCCAAAGATAAACGCTCTTTTTCATTAGCATTGCGTCCAAGCGTAATCAGAAGCAAGCTTTGTCATAATATACCAAACATAAGCAGTAGCAGTTATTCAGTTTTTATCCGGTGCTGGTAAATACGTTCGAACATCGTGTTAACGCAAACGAGTCTAGGAGCATCCAAGCTCATTAACAATCACAGTATTCTTTCAAATCTAAAATTTCAACCATTACTTAACTACGTTTGTTCTTTTAAACAGTAAAGTTAAAAGGCTCCATACACACCATATTGCATAGAAGAAGCGGAATGCTCTACTTTGGTCTTTATCAAAATCGATTGCTTTGGCCTCGTGAAATTCACCTGCAATCTTTTTCCTAAACACAAGTGATAACTGTTGTTATACAAGCGTACCGATAAATATATTTTCAAAAATTACCAAGAAAAATTGCCCATTGATGTGCACTTTAATCGCGACCACAACTGGGCTGGCACTCTATTTAGCGTTGTACTTCAGCGAATTCTAACACACCGTAAATTTATAAAAATCCAGGTCACAGCAAACTTCTCCCGGTCAATTACAATTGAGAAGTAATGGCAACTTTAACTAGCATTGTAGTGTTGAGGTTACAGCTTCCACCTCGCCGTCGGGAGGCCCTGGTTCAATTCCCTTGTGGAGTCACATCTCATACTATAAAAATGCTGCTCACGAATTTCTTGTTTGGCGCTTAGCAAAGAGGTAATGAGGAGGGTACAACATGAGTTCGCTCAGTCAGTCTTAAATAAGAAAAAAGCGCAGTGGACCTCAATTAGCCCCAGCAAGGGGCCTCAAAACAAGAACAAATCAAAAACTTTAAAAACGATATTCATTAATCTCTTGCTAGACACTCAGCAACAGGATTAATGTGGATGTAAATATAAAACCGAATTTTCCAATTCATAATTTAAAAAAGTGTCCAGGTCTTCAATGGCCTGAGCGCGTAGTCACTGCTGGTGCCGCAGCAACAAAAATCAGTGAGTTTAAAGTAGATCTGCGCTATCTTCCATGTGCATTCGTAACAACAAGTGTTTACTGGCATTTTTCACCGAACGATACATTACCAGCCATAAAAACATACGCACTTACTTGACGACTGCGATTGTATTATTGGAAGAAGCTGAAACGTTTTCAGAATCCACATGATTCTTGCGCTGTAGAAGCACGAAAAATAAGCAACGGTTGTTCCAAAATTGAAAAACGTTGTTCTTTCATATTTTCGCAAAAGGCTTAATGATCTTTCTTTTTGCCAATTCTCGTAGGGATACAATTAACAGTTTTGAATATAGCAGTAAATTTATTGAGAGTATGTTTTGATCGTCAAAACAAAAACCCTTTTAATTTGGAACGTGGGATACGTCTTATTAGTCGAAAAGCTAAAGTTGATTGAGCACAATACCCCGATCTGAATCCACCGCTTTTTTATCTGGGCGTTTCTTAAAGACAACATAAAATCAATGTAGCAACAATTGCTTCATAAAAAAAACATCTATTGGTGACAAGAATCAATCAAGAAAAATGAGCTCGTGCCATCAACAATTTTGCTCATTAAATTCAATATCTTTTTCAAGCTTAAGGTAGAGTGATTGGGGATTCTTAAACATTTATCCAGCTTTCAAAAAACTAGAGTCACCGATACTACGTGGTTTGTGATTCTTAATTTAAACTTAATTAGTTATTTTCAACAATTTCTTGTACATTCCAGCAAATGAATATCAATTTTACTTTAATTCCCTTTTTACCGGTTATGTAAGGTTAAACGCGCTAATTTAGTACGTGTTTGCCATTGTCCGTCGGGTTTCGAACCCTCTTTTCACTGTAGCAACCACCCACAATAAATTATGCGATACCTTTCTTCACGCATACTAATAAATAGTTTTGAACTTTGTGTCATTTCTTCCAAGTCGAAAACAAAACTATACCACAGCGGCTGCATGGCAAAATATCATTAAATAGATTACTGCAAGCGCCACGTATATTATGTAATTATTATTACGAAATAATCTAGCTCTGTTGATAACTATACATATCTGATGTTATAGCAATCTTGTTAAGAATGCTGTATTTCGCCGAATGGCTTTGATGGCTTTTTAAATCAATTCTTTTGAATTGAAAAAGACTTATGCTAGGCCAAACGTCTCCAGCAGCACACTGTTAGTTCTTTGCAAACTCTAGAAAGAAACTTTTTTAAAATCCTGAGACAAACCACTTTTTTTCATGCAATCATTGCAATGGGTAATGCCAATAAGTTTCGATACCCTTAGATCTCCATGACAACTTAACATAAAACAACCAAACTTTCACAAAATATGCAGCTTTACTTACAATCAGCAAAAGTCACAACTTAATTTTTTTCCAAAATGTTGCTTACTGGGTTCTTACAAAAAAAAAACAGGAGAGAACGTTTTGTTTCCTTTAAGCTTCTAGCTTTGCATTAAAATTGCCAATTGTTTCTGTATTGCCCTGTTCCAAGTAACTTTGATCTTATATAACCTGAAGCACAAAATTGTGGCTGGCAGTCATCATAATTTTGAACACACTTTCAAAGCTCTGATGAGGAAGAACGCTTCTACAAAGCTTAGGTGTTCAAATTTTTTTCCTTCGGTAATAAAGCTTTCATGTATAGTAATGCAAGAGGCCAGCGATGCACTTAGCAAACTGCAGACAGTGACACTGTTTCGACCTATCAGGTCTCTTCAGTGCAGTTGTCACGAGTGATACGGCTTCGCAGAGGTTGACAGACCATCCATTACAGTGGACCTAGTATTTGGTCCCACAAGTGTGACGGTCTAAGCTATGCTTTATTAAAAGCCTCTAGCTTCTTATTGGTCACCAACTGCACTGAAGAGACCTGATAGGTCGAAACAGTGTCACTGTCTGCAGTTTGCTAAAGCTTTCATGTTTGTACAGAACGGCGTTTTGAGTTGTTCAGGTATTACGCAGACTCACCATTTGCTCCAGTCGAATCTGCGACAGCATGTCTTTTTCGGCGGATAGTTGTAGTACAATGTTGCGATAATTTTTATTGTACGTGTTCAAAAGCAAAGTAATATTGTCAATCGCAGACAGAAAGAGTTCCCACAGAAAAGTTGCAGCACGTTTGGACTTTTCTAGAAAAAGAGCATCACTTCAAGCATTCAATTTTTTTCTCATTTTTCGCAGTAGCGCGGAGTAAGATGGAACTTGAAGCCATAGCGTCATGAGTTCCACACTTAACGGAAAAAAGTCTATAATAATTGCACATGCTGCGGTAAAAACTATTAATTGACGAGGTATATTTTTGGAACAACAGGCATATTGTGAATGATCAACCAAACTCTTTGATATCTACAATGTAGTTAGAAGAAATAAATATTCTCTATATATACATCCGGTAAAATCCCATGCTTGGCACAAATATATTCATCCCATGTCAACCGTCTCACGCTATATCCAAACATTTAAGGAATTTTGGGCTTAGTGTTTTAACTAACATAATGAGTCAACAAGTTTCAGAATTTACACAACCAAAACAACTGCAGTTGCTGGAATAATAAACACGAAAGACATGCAAAATGCATATTAAATAAATTGCAAGTTTTGATTTGATCATTGGAACTTTAAGAAGACGAATCTTATACACCGTTTTGGTAGAACGGTACTTCCTTTTAATTTATACCTAGCAAGAACAGTCAAGTAATTGGCTGTAGCGTATCTTTTATTGGCCGCAATCATCTGGCCTATTTAATATGTTGAAAAAGATTAACTCATTACGCTAAATTCAATTAATCTTCTGGGTTAGCAAGCTTATAGCGAGTCTGGAAAACAACCAATTGCTTTTCACATTTTCTTCATATGGAATACTAAGGCGTTTCAAAATTTTTTTGAGGTTAAAAATACTATATTTTTGGCTTAATCCTATTGTTACTGTCTGTTTTAGATCATAACATAAATATACTGCTATTTGATGCAGTAGCAACTGCAATGCCACAAATTAACGATGGTCTAGTTCTAGTTTAAGAGCACAAAAAATCAAAATCGCCGTGTGGGACTTGAGTCGAAGTACTAAACACCTATTCGTCGACGCTTTACTGGAAAGTTTCACGTGTTCTCTGATATAAGCTAGAAGCAAAATTTTATTAAATACACCAGGCAGCAATCTTTGGTGAAAGCTCAATTCTTGACGGCAGAAAGGGGAAAGCTGGTTCACCAATCACCATGAGATTCCCTGAAAACGTGAATAGAGGCCGTACCTTAGTTCAACAGAGTCTATTAAAATTTCGCTGTTTGCTTTTATGCATGCGCAAACCAAAACGAGGCCCACACTGAAAACGTAAACAACAGAATGTCAACACCAATCATGCTCCTCTAGATGCATTGTTCACAAATCAAACGACTTTTCTGATCAAACCACTTTGAAGTTTCGACTGATGTAAACTGCTTATTGCTTTATAAAAATTTCAAAAAATAGTGATTAGTCACTTCTGTCATGACAGGTGGTACCGAGTTAACTGCAAGCCTAACAATTTAGATACTTTATATAAACCTACAACTTGCGGTTCCCAACAAATTGCTTTGCCTCTTGGTGCTAGCTATGTTGCCCCACTTGTAATCACGTGATATGTGAGCAATTTGCATCGAGGTTTATAACGTTATCATATTGCACAATTTCATTATCAAAAGATTTACCAGACAATGTCGCCTCTTCTTCACTTTCTGCTTCCGATTCTTCCATATTTTCTCTTTCTTTCTTTTCTTTTATTGCTTCTTGTTCTTCCTCTTCTTCTTCCATCTCGCCATCACGGGAGAGTTTACCGAAGCTTTTCAAAAACATCTTTTTTCTTCTTGGTTCTTTAGAATCGCTGGAAGCGACACTGCTGTGTGAATCAACAACTGCCACGTCTATATCTTTCGAGGCTATGACAGTTGGTGAACCTTGAAAGGATACATGACCAGATGAAGGAATGCTTTCAGGAATAGAAACTGTATCTAAATGCAAAACACACTTTAGGAGATGGCTTTGATACCTTTAAGTCGGTAGTTTCCAACAGAGATATAGTTAATGACGTAAAAATTTTATAAGCATCATTTGGAATCAGCAACGCTTAAATGCACCTACCATTTTCAGCACCTTCGTTTACATTAACTGTTTTTAACTCTACAGAATCACCTCTGTGGTCCTATTGCAAAATTTCGATGCTTTGTAGCAAAGTGCGACAGAACTCCTCACGTTGAAAAAACACTTGCTGGTGTATTGTAAGAAAAAATATGCACCCTGACATAAAATTTGCACTTGCTAAAATGCATGGCCAATTAAGACAAAAAATTTAATCGAAAAAGATTATGAAATATACGGTGGTAAATAAGCGCTTCAAATTGAGCATGACTCTCGACATGAACTTTGCAAAGTTTGTTTAGTCCGATATTAAGTTTTATCTCCGAAGTATTAGATCAAATACTTTATTCACTAGGGACAATGATCTACGAGTAAATCTCGTAAATCCTGCACCAAATTAGGTTAAAAGTCGTTAACGGAGAATAGGTGACATTAGTTAAAACCAGAACTGCCACAAAGCTTTTGTTCACTCGATCAAGGCATCAACAACAGAGTGATTAAATGTTTAAAGTCTTTAATCACTTAATTCTGTTATCCTCTGATCACAGAAAAACCTTTGTTTGGTTATGCTAGAACATATTTGTATTTAAGTGTTCACACCAGGGTTGGAGTTCCTAATGCTGGTGGCAAAATGAATTTCCACCGCAAGCAAAAAAAACTGCCGTAGAGTGCTCTTCCCAACAGCATAGGCATCGTGAGGTTTCAACGCACAACCATTGCTACCACAATATGCGAAACAATCCACAGTTATCGTTGTTACCCGACCCATTCTGAAGCATGGGCGCATGACGGAAGACCATAAAGCCCCAAAAGCCGGGCAACACCCTAGGGCCTGAGCCAAAGGCCGTAGAAAGACAGAGAGTCACCAAAGAGCGAGCAGCGCAGAGTCAGGAGCTGGCAATGAAGAATGAGGTGAGAGAAGCCACAGGATGGATGACTGAAGGCGCTACATGAAGGATTTTCGATTCTACCAATTCTAGTGAGACAAAAATGTAACAAAAGGCTGTGTCTGTTGCAGCTGACGAGAGAGAACACAGCGAGCGTGACTAAAGGGCACAAGTTCCTCAGTGGAAGTCGAGGGAACCTGCGTGTCAAAGAATTTCGATGAGACAGTACGCCTGCAGTCCCGAAAAAAGACAAGACTATATACAAGAGATAAGAGGATAGAGACTACAAGGGATTGCGGAGGACAATATTAGTGCTTCCCGTCTGGCCAACTCATCAGCCGCGTCGTTCCACGGGAGATAAGAGCGTTCGGGGATCCATTGTAGCCTGATAATAAAGGAGGACGGAGAAAACAGTTCCTGCTTGATTAGTTTGCGGTAAATGGAAAAACGGAGACGAGGACAGTGTGACAAGAACAGATCGAGAGCGGAGAGGAGCGAGATGGCAAACTTGTTGGTGTTGCAGCAGACTTTACCGGTAAAACTTGAACAAACTGGGTCTGCCGAAAAGAAAACGGAAGGCTTTTTTTTTTTTACAAACAATCGACTCGATTACATCGCCGATTAGATATAAGGATACAATAGCAACTTAACAACTCTAATTTTGACGTCGACATTGGTTCAGCATTACATACATTTTGAGCAATTTTGTTGGCTGATTGCAGCAGGTAAAGCAAAAATAAACTTATATAAGGCAGACGACACCGAAGATAGACCTTCTTAAATTAAGTTGTACTGTGTAAAACTACATACTCCTTTGGATCAAAGGAAACATACCTTCCAGTTTTTTCTTATCCTCTCTTCTTATATCCAGAGTTTGCTTAATACCAATATTGTCTGCTCTGTGGAGCATCTGAAAAACATTTAACTTTTAGACGTGGTGCAAGAAACAATCAGGGATTTGTAACGCGAACCAATAGGTAAGCTTATTTTTATAAAACGAAGCAAAAACAAAATCCCATCATATTGTGCATGCAGTAGAAATCTGGTGCAATCTTAAAAATGCTGCTGTGGAAAACGCCTCATTTTGTTAGGTGATCTCGACTTCGTTTACAACTTTTTAATGGCATAAAATCTCAATTCCAAACGAGGTCGATTGCCGTAATAATTGCACTGTAAAACGTTGTACGACAAATTTGGGTGCACACTGCCCAACTCATAGCCACCGTTACGGCAATGAATCAAGGAAAATCAAGAAAGCAAGGAAAATATACAGGACACTAAGCACAGTGACACAGAGCTAGATGATCGGAAAATCCTATCGCATCAGTGCTACGTCACCGTGGATATAAATGACATCTCGTAACAATAATAATCTTGGGAATAGTTATGCCATTATCCCGTTTCGACGCAGCTTTTTTGTCTCTGGTAATTATTTCCGGTATTCCTCCGTATACCAACCTTCGTTTTTTATTTTAATTTCAAAGGGATTTTTATTGATTATATTGACAGTTGTTTCAGGTACTCCCCCCATTAACAAACCCTTTCTTGTTTATTTCCTAAGAATTTTATTGGTTGTTTCTTTGGGTAGCTGTATCCGATATTCCCCGTCTACAAACCTTTTCTTGTTAATTTGTTTCTAGTAATTTTTATTGAGTAAACTCTGGAGTATTCGGAAATTATTTTTCTATTACGTTAGGCGTGGAAAGTATATATACGGGTGGAGTATTTGAAAAGAAGAGAAGAAAGAAGGGGGGTGAAGAGACAAGCAAGAACAGTGAAGAGTTAGAAGACAAGGGCCAAGGCACTATAAGGGAGGGGAGAATATTCGCTGCTATAAGAGTGGTGTCGGTAATTATCTGCGCACAACAGCTTATGTATTAATAGAGTTGGTGTTGTTAAAGAGTGGGCTGGTAATCTAGCTTCTCCAGCCAAAGTCTTTAGGCTGAAAGATAGGGCATAGAAGGTAGCCGATGAACTCTACCGAACAAATTTTCAAGTCGCAGAATCGTCATCTACCGGTTACTAAGGTACAGTGCGAATGATTCACCGTATTCGGCGACACATGTATTCTATTTTCGGGTCAGATTCGCAAGCTTTCATATTCTGGAATGCTTTTATAGTACTAGGTAATTCCAACAGATTTCAAACAAGAAACAAATCACTGCAAATCTATTCTTTGGATTAGTAATATAGTAACAACGGCGTTGAAGGTAAGTGATGTTGTCAAACCAGCTGTAACGCTTCCACGCTTGCGATAAACCTGTTGATCGTTAAAATCAATCATGGTAGAGGATACTGCTTTTACAGGCACAATGCCGTTGAAAAGTTTAAACACGCTGTTTCTTGGTTGTAAACGGTTAGTTACCTGAACAGGGTCCATTATTGTGTCGTTTTCATCGTTGTCGTCGTCATCATCCATGTAATATCTTTTTGAAGCAGTTTCGTCTTCAAACATGTAATAGTCGCCCGCCCTCGTAGCTATAATGTTGAGTACGACACATTGTGCATTACTGTGACTACGATGTGGCAAAATTTAGTTAGCAAACACATAAGAAAACATACCACAAAAAATATAAAAATTTTACAAAACATAGCAAAGGCAATGCAATTTTTTTCAGGTGCGTCTTAGTCACGTTACATATCAACCCGGTTCAGTTTGGCTTCTTACATGCTGTGAAAAAAAGACTCCACTATCAACATTAAGTTTTTGGTGAAGTAAAAACATTCTAAAATTGAGGATGATGAATAGAGTTCCAATTTTTTAAACACGGTTTTGTCCTTGTTTATGGAAATGGCTGGACCACAAGCCGAGAGCAATTAAATGGTCGTGTGTTTACAATAAAATAAATTTCATTTCGATAGAAAAAAATTGGGGATGTTGTTGTGGAGTCAACAATGGGTACGTGTTCAGGCTAAAGCAAACTGAATTATTGCGGACATCGTTCAAGTGGCTTTGGTACAGAGATGATCGCAAACGGGGAATACACTACAGCACCCGCAACTTTACATATACCCACCATCTAAATGAGTAACTTGAGATGACAAGCTTTTCCTTAACGTGTCGTACGATCTTTTAATAGCTTGCATTCTGAAACACAACCAATCAGACCTCTTAATGGTGTCGCACATAAGACTTAATCGTCAATTTACTACACACTCCGGTGCACCACCACGTGATATGCTGTCGTATAATGCAGCTTCCCTGCTTGGGCCTCTGCATTTAGTGGAAGTTGTCGAGAACAAGCCGGCAAGTTCGCTTGTTGTGTCCTTGGGCAAGACACTTAACGGGACGCCCCCACCTTTATGTGGAAGACAGGTGGCCCAGTTTTCCCTCTGAAGAGAGGGTTGGTGGCAGGAAGGGCATCCGACCGTAAAACAAATGCCATGTCATAAAAATGCAGATATCTGCTGTGGCGACCCCTAATCGGGAATAAGCCGAAAGAAAAAGAAGATGATAATGTAAATGCTGCACACCTGCCAAAGACAGTCCGATTTGTTGGTATTAGGCTACCAGCTTTCAGTTTGTATTAAAGTCTGCATAAACATATAGAGCCGCTTTTTCTAAGCCTGACCTAAATGAGATTTGTCGCGTGAACCTGCACTATCGTTTCATGTCGTGCCTCCATTCCAAGAGGAATAAATACAACAAAAGCCAGAACACTGTTGTGCAAAGGGTCTAGAATTTTTGTTGCTACTACCTCAATCTCCCATCAAAAGAAATGCATTTGATGTTGGCGGCTGATGACTTATGATGACTAACGCAATCTCTTACTGATGCAGTCATAAGGGATATAAACCAAGATTTTCCAGTTGAGTTTTTGCAGAGAAACATTTTGCTTCTTTCCCCACTCGAACTTCTACGTCACTCTGTAGCATCACGCCACTTGATATGACGAGATATATAACTGAGCAGATTTACAACGAGGCAAATTCAAAATATCTAACACCAAAGCTGCACCATCAGCAGTAGAGTTGACACTATTAAACAATATTCAAGTAGAAGACATTATTAAACACTGCAAAGATATCGAATTAATAAAGGTCACATGAGATTAACCATAGCTATTAAGATTATCTAGCTTAACACTTACGAGTTTTTGATGCTTATAAGATTTTCTTCTTGTATCTTCTCTCGCTTTTTCACAGCTTCAATTAGCTTTTCATTGAAAAGCTCAGCACCTCTGAGTCAACAACATACTTTTTCAGTTTCACATCAACAACCATCATAAAATACCAAGGTAATTAAGTCAGAATTCTATTTGAATAAGGAACTAATGATGACTATTTAGATAGATGAAATATATTTTCCGGGGTTAAAAGTTAGGAACAAGTGCAAAATTTTCCCCAAGACAACAACAAGTGCAAAATTTTCCCCAGTTAGTTATCAAATTTATTCTTAAGAACATTAGAACAGTTGAGATACCATGGTTGCGGGTTCGAATCTCAGCTGGCAGGGCATTAAAACAAAGGCAGTGTACACTGAAGGGGTAGGCCTGGTATGTAAATGTATGGGGCAGTGTACACTGGAAGGGAGTGTAAAATAGCCACAAATCGGATCAAGTGCATAAATTTCCCCACATGGGGAAATTTATGCACTTGATCCAAACGTTAAAGCTAATTGATCGCCTGTATTTAATCATCCAAAGGACATCAATAACCACAACCACCGCCCTCTGGTAAAAGTTTTCTGGATTTTTATGATACCTGGCTTTTTTTATCACCAACTTTTTTCCTCCGGTCAAGGAAAAAACTTCAGATGGTAACGCGTAGAACATCGCTGAGTTTAGACCTGCTTCGAAGTTGTTATAGTGCTGGTATTGCTATACTTCTGGTACAAAGCATTTCTACCACAAGCAGCGCAACCAGGCGCGGGAAATTGCCGTCAATTGCGCACAACGTAGCCATGGTTGCGCGTAAACTACTTCCCTAAAAGCGTCTGCATTTTTCAGAAAAGCTGACCAGTTGCTACCCGGATTTCAAAACAAACAATGACATCATTTTTCCGTATTTATCAATAAAAGTTTCGCATAAGTAAAAAACACATATTTTGAAGCCATCAATATCTTGCAATTTTCAAAAAATACCTGGCTGCTAGGCTTAGCGATATTCTCAAGTCATCGGCAACATGAAGAAAGTAGTATGATGATAATACACGCCGTTGAAACAACAGGAACACAAAGCATACGAAATCCCACGCAAATCCAGCGGTTTCATAAGGCAGTTCACATACTGAATCTTCTGCTACTAAAACGTAAAACTAGCTTTAGACTATATCACGTCCAAAAATCCTTCACCAAGACTTCACTAATGCTAGAATTTGACAAGCAATTTAAACTGAAGTCGGATTTTCTATCAAACCAGATGACATAAACTTAGTCCTTTGCTCTGAGAATAAATGTTCATAAGATTGCATTTCTAGATATTGAGTATTTGCACTTCAGAATAAGAGATTTAGCGCATTACTTCGTAGTAGTAAAGTAAGGGGTATTCAAATTTATGAAAATCTGAATTAGGGGAATTGCGACTTAAAACTTCAAGAACCACTGTTCTAGGAGTTTTCAAATTATAAAAGGCACTTGAATTGAATTAATTTTACCGAACACATCGCAAAAATTTGTCTCTTTGTTATGCCTATAAAAAGCTGCCCAAGCTGAAGACTAACACAAGCAGTTTGTACTTTCAAGGTCCAATTGTTACTCAGAAAACTGATTGATAAGGAATGTAGATTAGTCTCAAAACAGATGGTCTTTACGTTGCTTAACTAATCCACCCTCAGAAATAATTTGTTGAGACAGAAAAAACGTACAGAGAAGCACATATGGTCTTGCAGGCTGCCATTACATCTGTTACGTCAAACTTACACGTTATATGGTAAAGATGCTGCTTTGAGCACTGCAAAGTCATGAACTGAACGAAGACACAAGCTTTTTCTTGAAGAGTTTCAATGTATACGCATGATGCTATTTGAAGACCCGCTTTTAATGTGATTACAAAGACAGTGTATGCTGAAAATTAAGAAAGTAATTAGCAGTTATCATACTGCCGATATGCCAATGAAATATTTTTGATATTTGATAGTACTTGGTGTTTCCTTAAGTAAAAAACAAGTCTATAATCGAGGTCAATGGATCTGATTTCATTCTGTCCTGTTCCATCGCAGACTCTTTATGCTGCCCTTTATTCGGCGACATAGCAACCTCAAAAAGTATCTTTAAATTCACATCAGTAACTATGACGAATGTTTTTTCGAAAATAAAGAATAAAATGATTTTAAATTTGGGTTATCAACTCTTTGTACTCTTTTTATTGTCAGACACAAAGAGCACAGAATCACAGCAAGATCGTTTTTTGATATTTCTTTTCATAATATTTTAAAGCAATCGTTCGACTCGTGATTTAAGCTCTTGGAAGCTGTTGCTGCAAAAAGTAGATAACAGAACCTGAGAACATCACAATGTACTCTAAATCATTAAATACAGATTCCAGACTAGAATAAAGAGAGACAAAGAGAGAGAGAGAGAGAGACAAAGAGAGAGAGGGAGAGAGAGAGAGAGGAGAAAGAGTGAGAGAAAGAGACAGAATTCATTTTGCTATGATAACGTATTCTGACGCATTAAAAAACCATTCAGGACAAAAAAATTAATTGGAATATGCAAGGGCAATCTACGTGTTGCTCTCGCGCACTAACAATGTCCGTAAGAGTTCTGAAGCATTTTTGTCTCAACTTTATTGAAAATAAATCCACTACAAAAGCATTTTACAGACAATAGCAGATTTGGGAAAGGGGAAACTTTTCTTTCAGTTTTCAGCAAACCAGATAAAAATCAGGAAAATAATCTTATTAGGCATAACTAAAGTAAATACATGCATAACAAACAAACTAGCGTTTTCTAACGTTCTAAAAAAAATCATCTGTCATATGCTTAAATTCCGCGTGTCAAGTGCTCCTCATGAAGACACATGTGACATGACCTAGCAGACAAACTTACCTAACAATAACGAGAAAATTCGTATCAATGTACTAGGTTTTCCTATTAATAGTGCTTGCTGTCTGGACAACAGATAGAAGAAGATGATTAGATAACCAAGTGTGAAGACAGATATACGAGATGTTCCAGCAAAGAATATAATTGCCATCGTAATCCATATCGTATATTTGAAAACAAATAGCTTAGCTTGATCCAACACAGAGCGCGATCTGAGAAGAGAATAAAAATTAAAAAATAAAGCCAAGACACAGATATTCGTTGAGAAAAATAAGCAATACTTTTTTAATGAAGTCCTATTTTACTGATTTAGAATATTAAAGCTGCTCACCCAGCATGTTCTGAGAACCACCTATTAGCTACCAAATGACTCAGTTCACCTTGTTAGTGAGGCAACCAGTCTTTTTACGACTGGTTCGAAAATTTCCATCGCTCTACCTGGACCTAACCCTAGAGCATGCCACCACTAGCTACATCGAGTTAGAGATATAGGCTGATTCCGTTAAGTCTAATTCCAAAAAAAAGAGAGAGTTAACATTACTGCAGTATTATCATTATTATCTAAAGCATATTGCGCATTGTTTTACTTGAAGCTTTCTGTAACTTTGTTACTGAAATGCATCCGACGGGTATGACTTAGAGTGAATACAAGTTTATGGATTAGCAAGTACTCAAACATAAGTTGTAAACATAACGCAGCATTAAGCTGTATTCACGTAATAGTAGAAGTACTTCCCAGATACAGAACAAAATATAACCTGTTTATATCAACAGAAGCGCATTTTTTTGGCGGCATAGACAAATATTAACCCTTGAGTATCACTAGAGCCAATATTGCAATGTAAATACAGTCGTAAAATGTTTCTCCACCAAGACCAAATAGCGTTAAATAGCGAACAAACACAATGTCCAAGCTAATGAATGCAATGTCAACGATCACTATAACAGACTTCTTTTCATGCCATTTCGAATTTATATTGTAGGGGAAAAATAGCTGTAAAATTCTGCGACTATAAATCGTTGTAAAATAAAAACCGGGTTTTTTACTGCTTAGCATTCGCTGTTTTTTCTTTTTTTTTGCGCTAAATGTAGTAGCTACCACTCATTAAGCAAATCGTATATCTGTACAGGCAACACCGCAAAGAAAAAGATCAATAATGGCATATCACCATCCAGTCTACTAGATTAACGTAGCCAACGGAAGCAAAACGCATCACCAAATAAGCGTAGTCCTCACCAAATGCAGTCCCAACTAAATCGTATGCTATCATTAAGCTTTGCGAACTATTTTGAATGACCTGCACGGACACTCAAAGAATTAAAAATTACTAATCTAATTAATGCGTAATCGGTAGCATAAGGGAAAGTACAAAATTGGTGTAATACAGCTGCAGCGCTACTTAATACATACATACATACATACACCTTCAGCATGGTTCTCTGGCTCATACATCACAAACCTTTGATCATTTGTAGAATCTTATTATATTTTATCTTTAATCTAACATCAACAAGTCTACCACTCACATGATCGCAGATAAATGTTTGCATTATTGTATCTCCATCTCCACAATGAATTTCAATTAATTCATTTATGTGGGCGAGCTCGAGCTCCGATTAGTCTCACCGAGTCATCGCGAAAGGTAAACTGCTTAGCCCCACCATCTGTCTACCACAAGAAGATGAAGTAGTCCCGGAGTTTCCTCCAAAAACACAACCAGCGAACTTGCCGGGTTTTTCTCCACACTAGTCTTTTCGTGCTGCTAGACAAGCAGGAAAGCTGTAAATACCATTAACGAGTCTTTGGTACAACTCAACACGAAAATTGATGTTAGGCCTACCCACTGCAAAGCGGACGTTTTAACCGCTGCACCACCGTGCCGATTAATTTCAATAGACAAACATTTGGGAATACGTTAAAAGGTTGTTCAAATATCACATGAGGCCTCCAAAGGGGGGAGGTGGAAAGCAAAACCGTCATATCGGTGTCTTGTCGGGAAAGGGAGATAAGAGATATCCCTGTATGATAGATAAACTTGACATTGTATTTAAAAGAATTAAAGTTTCCAAATGTTTTATCAAACAAATTTTTTCGCAAATCCGAATAAGCAAATTTTCCTGGAGTACTTTTTTTTATCAAGCATCACATTTGGGGGGGAGAGATCAGAAATTGGATAAAAAAGTCGTCATGTGATTTGTGAATAGCCCCTTAAAGTAGCGGTGATAGAAGGATTGGAGATAGTCGTCAACCCAACTGCCAGTGTGCAAAAGATCACAAACTTCTAGTGATTTCCACTGTACTTACTCTTTCAAAGTGAAGTTCTTTTTAGGATTGTTTTCAGCAGTAACGCCATCCAACTCAGCACCAGTCAAATGCTTATTATTCCCGACATATTTAGAAATCGTCTTTTCATTTTGAAACACAAACAACTGGCTTACGACGAACAACAGTTGAAAAAAATCAGCTACAAATATACGTACAAGTTCAATCATAGATTTATGACAACGTATTTTATTTACAGAACTTCAAACATACCTATACTCGGATACACTTCTTGGTGAATGTAATAATCTGGTAGATGCAGCCACACAACAAGACGGTTTCGTATTGTTTCATTAGGGCCAATAATGGACCATGGGTAGTGATGCACTAAAACATATCAAAAATAAATGAAAAAAAAAGAATTTTAATTAAGATTTTTTCAACTTTTCGGCGTTAAAACGTCCGCTTCTCAGCTGGTAGACTAGGAGTCGATTTCCTAGTCGAATTATAAACGGAATTCACAAAAGGCTTCATTGCGTGACAATCAGCACGAAAGAGAAGTACTGCGGGGAAAAAAGCCGGCTAAAGTTCCCTTATTGCGTCTTTGGAAAAAGGGGCATAAATACCTTCACCTTTATATCAGGGACAAATGATGGGTCAAACAATCTATCCGTCGTAGTGGGCTACCCTGACAAAACTTGCTGATAGAGCAAGACTTTACAGCATGACCGAATGAACCAAATACGTGCTTTGTAATCACACTACTATCTAAAGCAAAAATATTTTTCCGCTTTATGTCTTTACACGGCTACCAATTGAACCTTTAAATTAAAACTACATTAGTAGTCTAAACGTCGGACAAACTACAAACTGCACTCACTTTGGCACCAAATTGGTGGCATGCCCAATATAGCCATGTATTGCCAAAGCACCAGTAATATCAAAATAACGACATAGAAGTTCCAAAATCTAAAAAATAACAGTTTTCTCTATAAGGGTGGAATTCTGGTTAACCAACGCCACTCAGTTTATAGTTTGCAGTTTAGTGAAACCTCGCTTTAAATTTGCTCAACAACGCAAGTTTATGGAAAGCTACTATTACATCAGCTACGAGGCAGATGTAAAAGTAGCTTTAAGCATGGTTCGGTGTTGGGGTTTTGGAGCTTGTCAAATTTGTGGCCCACAAAGCCCCACGTGTGCACTCAACATGAATAAAGAGTCGGGCAGTCTGCAAAATAAAGTTATGGTTTTTGAGTCCACTTCAACATTATTTGTGATCCCCCGTGCGTTGTAAAACTGCTAACCACGATCAAAAACTTTTTAAAATTACCTGTTTCTCGTAAAATACTTGGGGACACCTTTTTAAGATGAAGCATAATTTTCTGTATATCTGGCTAAAGGCTTTTTTTACGTCTGTCGGTTCTAGATCATGGTTTTGTGGCACACTGAAAATTCCTACTATTGGGCCATTTCTGACAGTTTAAAAACCACTAGTTTCATTTATTTACATGATCATTTTGGAAGAGGGCTTTTTATCTTTCGGAGCCAGTAAAATGTAAATGACGCATACAAAAAAACTCTATAGCAGTAGCCATGCTGAGACCCGCACCATTCCAATTCCAAACATGCAAATCTGAAGTTTCCATCAAAATTCACTTGTAGATACTAAGCTAATCTAGCTGTCACTGATGTAAGGCATTACGTAACCGGAAAGACTTTTCATATGCAAATGGTTCGACACTGTGTGTACAGATCCTGTTATAGTATTGACATTTCAGTTGATTGTTGTTTGTATTGCTAATTGGTTAGGTTCACTTCTGGCAGCTCCCCACTGCTTCTTGTAGCTGACTGTTTCAGCCGTCATTCGTCCTCTTGAGATAACGGCACGGTTTGTTTTCTTGTACCTCGCATTTCGGTCCCATCCATCAACCATCCGTGAGCTTAAACTTACGCAGCTGGAGTGCAAGACACGCTTTTGCCGGCCAGCATGGTGTGAACCTTGCTGCAACTTTTCACAGAACTCTGCATAACCTCGCAGTCTTTAGCAGGCGCAAATCATCTACTCGGAAATCATGGCCATCACATCTTAATTGTTCGCGGGAAAAATTGCCTCTGTAGTGGCATACTAGTACGCCTCAAGACTTGTTTGTTTTGTCTTCGGTAAAATATGTAGGTTTCGGCTCAGTACGACAAGCTCAAAGGAACAACTCACGATAAACTTCGCGTTTAGAATTCGATCAAATACCAGCTTTGTTCCACACTCGAGAATGGAGCTTTCCATAGCATAAGAGGCAGCGTTAATGCGTCTTTCCATTTATTTACCAATGGTGTTATCCCGTGAGATGGAGCTGCCCAGATACGTAAAATGTTTACCGAGTAGAAACGATCACTGTTTAGCAGGATATTTGGATTGTCCAAACTAGAGCTAGGTACTGCTTGAAATATCATTTCTGTTTTTTTTTGCGTATGCAAATATTGAGCTACATCAATAAGATTTTACGAGCTTGCCATGCACTTTTGCAGTAAAACCCAACTAAATGCAAAGCCTAACAGGTGTTACGTCAATATTCTGCACAGCTCCTTGAGCCACTACAACTAGTTAACATCACTCAACAAATTTTTGTCACAACAACTTCTAAGTACGTGCAGAAAATGAGTTTAAACATCAAATTGCCATGACTTTAAAAAAAGCATAGGAAAGCACGTGAACATCGAAAGCTTTTTAGTATCGGTAGTATTGTTTTGTTAGTAACGTTGAGTTTATCAAATGCATTAGGAAAATTTGTAGATCACGTCAGCCACGTGAGACGAAAGGCTTCGTGACCAATGACCCCGTCAATCAATCAATCAAACCAATACTAGATATAACGCAACCAAAAAAATAGGCACCATCGGTTAACCTCGTGCAAAAAAGTTCTGGAAGCCATGATGCAATGCCACCGTTGGCGAATCGAGACTTGAAATCTGGTAAGTTAGTCAAGCTAAGCCAGTAGTACATTCCGGTTACCCCCAATTGTCATGTCAAAGAGTTGTCGGCAGGCCTTTTTCGTTCTATAAGAGATCTCTTCAGGGCAACCACGTCACGGGAAGACTATAAAAATAAGCTATATTTGTAATTTCTCTTTTGGCTGGAAAGGACGTGCTATATTCATTGTTATGTCAATATCAGAAGCATGGTTTAACGAGATGAATCACGCGTCGGTCGCACGTTTGTGACCTCCGCGCTCAAAGGGTTACATTGCTTACGTCATGGTAAAACGGAAGCGTCGGTTGCTTCAGGCTCACAAAATGGCTTCGGCCGACTCCAATAATAACTACGGGTGACTATTGACCCGAAGACCCTGCGGGAATTTTAGTCTACCAAACTTTTCGCTCGTCTTGAGTGTTCAATTGCCGAAAGAGCTTGCACTGATGTTGCTCAATTCACTGGTTATTTATCCGATCCCTTCCGAGAGATGGAGGCATGGTGGAAGACCATGGAGTCCCAGAAGCCGGGCAAGTCTCCAGGGCCAGGACCAGAAGTCGTAAATAGACAGAGAATCGCCAAAGAGTGAGCGGCGCAATGAGTCCGTAGCTGGACAGTGCAGAATGAGATGAGAGGTGTCCTCGGACACTTGTCCGAAGGCGCTGCATGAAGGATTCTCAATTCTGCCAATCCTGAAGAGATAAGAACTTAACAGAAGGCTGTGTCCGTTGCAACGTAGACGAGGGAGGACACAGCGAGCGTGACGAGGGAGCACAAGTTTCTCAGTGGAAATCGAGGGAACCTGTGTGTCGAAGAATTTAGATGAGACAGTACGCCTCCAGTCCGAGAAATAAGGAGAGTGGAAACGAGAGACTACAAGATATTGCAGAAGATGCAGGTAGCGCTTCCCGTCTGGCCAGCTCATCAGCTGCATCGTTTCCCGGGAGAAACGAGTGCCCGGGGACCCTTTGTAGCCTGATAAAACAGGAGGAGAGAGAAGACAGTTCCTGCCAGATCTGCCACAGAGTTTGAGGTAAAAGGAAAGATGGAAGAGAGTACAGGATGGTGAGGACAGAGCGAGAGTCAGATAGAACAAGAAAAAAAAATGGCAGACTTGTTGGTGCTGCCGAGACCAGCAAAGAGCTTGCAGAATGGCGCAGGCTTCAGCAGAGAAGCGTGAACATCCTGGGCCTGCTGAGAAGAATAGAGTGGCCTCAGTGCCACAGAGAGAGCAATTGGCAAGTACGCCAGAGCCACCTTTGCCAAAAACAAAAGCAACAGAGCCGCCAGTCCAGAGCACAAGATCGTGAGAAGGGCGAGAACCGCATCAGAGTGAGAGAAAGGGGGATCAGAACGGGAGTATAAGGAGGAAAAGGTGGACTCCACGGTGAACGAGGGCAGATTCCATGGAAGAAAGGGAGGGCAAGCAAGGAGAGCCTCCCTAAGAGGAGTAGAAGGAAGCATGAGCGGGTGAGTGGATGCAAAAGCTCTCCAGAACGATCTGCAGTCTTGGTTTCACTCGAAGTCTGGCCAAACCTGAAACTGGAAAGGAGGTTGGGAGACGAAGAGCCCGCTCATAACATAAAAGAGTGAAATGAGTCAGGGTGACTCGTAGGGGAGGTAAAGAAGCCTCGGAGAGAAGCAGAGGGATGGGGGAGGACAAGAGGCAGCCACAAATGGCGCGACTGGCCGCTCGGTGAAGGCGTTCCAATTTGACAGGATTGGAACGCTTAGAAAAGGAAACCATCCGGGTGAAGCATATGTGAGAAGGGGCCGAAGAAAAGATTTATACAAAACAGAGAGGGACTCCTTAGAGGGGCCCCATGATGAAGCAAAGATACAGCGTAAGGCTTTGAGACGTGGGAAGAACTTGGCCTTCAGCGAAGATACATGTTTAGTAAAGGAAAGAGTGTGGTTGAAGGTGACCCCAAGAAAAGTTGGAGTGGTATTGAAACGAAGGCGGGAGATCAGTAAGAGGAGGTTGGGCTGGAGATCAGCTTGGTGGCGATCCACTGAGAAGAAAGAAGCCTCACATTTGCTCGGATTGAGAGGAAGACACCAGTGCTCAGACCAACGCTACAATCAAAACAGAGCTCCTTGTGAGGCCTCCACCGCAGTGGGGACCGAAGGGCAGGAGGACCAAATGGCCAGATCGTCAGCGTAAAGAGAGCAGCTGACGGAAGTAGGCGGAAAAGCCGGGAGATCATTGATGAAGAGAGAGAAAAGTACAGGGCCAAGAACGGATCCTTGCGGAAAACCTTGACGGACTCGAAAGAAATGGCTTTTGTGATTTTGAAAAACAACGCAAGTGCACCTATCAGAAAGAAAAGATTGAGTCCAGCGAGCAAAGGAGAAAGGCCAGCCGAAATGAGTTTATGTAAAAGGGCGAGATGCCAGACAGAGTCAAAAGATTTGGAGAAATCGATAGGAACGAGGATCGTCCAAGAGCCCGGCCTGGGTTTGTTAAACCCATCCGAGATGGACTGAGAAAGATAAAGAATTTGATCTAGAGTAGACCGTCCAGGGTGGAAACCAGCCTGGCGGGGAGAAAGAATGGATTAGATTCCAGAACGAAGAGTAGACGGCATAGTATGATGCGTTCAAACAGCTTTGATACGCAGGAGGTGAGAGAGATAGGCCGGAAGGAAGCAGGAGAGTAGAGGTTTTCCCATCTTATGAATGGGAATAATAATGGATTTTTTCCAGATGGAAGGAAAGGAATAATAACCAGGAAAGATTGAATATGTGTTGGAGAAAATCCATGCCAGAGAGAGGAGGGTGCTTTAGCATGGAATAGGCAAATTTGTCTGGGCCAGTCGTAGTGGAGGAGGAGAGATTGGAGGCACCCACAAAAAATTCATCGGGGAAAAGGGAGAGCAGAAGGACGAGTGAGACTCCTTAGGGCACGTGGCTCAACGGAGCTCGGAAAGGTAGCCTCTAGCTCTGCTACGCTGGGGCTTTGGCTGAGACAGAAAAGTGGTTTCTCAGGTAATCAGAAAAGACCAAAGCCGACTTCCTGGTAGAGGAACAGTTAGGAAAGTTAGGAGAGGAGGAAGATGCGGGAGAGGACCCAGCAACAGAGTGAAGGAGAGAGCATACAGATTTAGGGTTAGACTTTGGCGAGAGAGAGAAGAGCAAGTCGCCTGCCGTGCCTCAGCCTTGGCCTTGGCGATGACAGACGAAGCACTTCGGGAAGCGGAGATGTAAGCCTGACGATCTTCATTACTTCTGTGAGCGGCAGCGAAAGCCTTACTCTTTCACTAACTGCTTCTTTCACTTCAGCGGACCACCAGGCTTTAGGATGGCGTTTGATGCGGCCGAAAGGAATGGAAGATTTGGTCGCATTCAGTGCCAGAGAAGTGAAGAGAGTAGCAGCAGAGAATAGAGAAAGAGACGAGTATTCCTCTTCAGAAGGACAGCGAGAGTCGAAGTAAGATGCAAAGTCATCCCAGCGAGCTTTCTGAAAGTTGAAGGAAGGGGGACGCTTCTTGGGACGAAAGACCGGGGAGAGAGAGGGACAAGACTGCACTGCACCAATCAACAGCCGCCATAACTGGTGGTGCAGTCCCCGACCCCGTTTGCGTTGGGTCGAAATGGGTGTTCGCTTTCCTGAGGGCCCAGTTACCCCGGGCACTCCCCTTAGTTCACTTTGTAGCGTAGAACTGAAGGTTTTGGGTAGGCAATGAGTCGCGTGATGATAAGATAAAGATTCACAATAATGATATTGTGAGTACCGTCCATTTCCTGCACTTCTGCTGTTTGACTGCAGATGCAACACAGTGTTTGCAACAGAAACACACTAATCTGGCAGCATTGAAAACTTATCGTGAGTGTGAGCACAAACCGTTTCATTATAGCAACAAAGTAAATATTTGATGTAGCTGTTTACCATGCACTGAAATAAAACTGAATTCCGCCTGCCTTCATTCTGCCGGTAAAGGATAAGTGTGTTTTAAAATATGTTTTGTGATTGCCACTTATTGGCACAACAAAGGGAATTAAGACAAAAAATATCGAAGTTATGGGTGAGAGGAAAAATAGATTAAAGTTCTAGTTCTGTAACCATAAAGGTTTTCATGTCTTTGACAAACACACAACTCTCTTCCTCTCACTTTGCTTTTCAGTATAATTGTATCCTACGGATAATAATTTCGCCAAGCAAATGAGATAAAATTACTTACTTCTTGAGGCCCGTTGATTTTTTTAATGTCAAAGTAATAACAAGCAAAATGCAATACACCACTGAAAATACGTCGCTACGAACCACCACAACCATAACGGTCATAACGAAACAGGCCTGAAATACAGCAGAGCTATTAAGCAGTATTCAAAATAAACATCAACTGTGTTTTGTTCAACCTTTCAAAGCTGACTCAAAACCTAGACACAATTTTTCTATGCACGCTTAGTAGGCTACGTCACAGGTTATAAACTATCAAATAGGATTTAAAATTACTTTCAACGAAGAAATACGATTTTTTAAATCTCGTTCTGTCTCCCAATAGCAAAAGTGGAAAATTCACTTCATGGTTTTTACAATTTTAGGTTGGATGGAAAGAAAAGCGGATAAAAGTATGGCTCTAGCGATTAATATGGCATCTTTTTATCGCTTAAAACGATTCCTTCAAGTATGAACCAAACATGCGTTTAGGCGTTTGAGCTTGCAAAGCAGATTTTGACTGCGTAAAAAAGTTTGTGACATCTTTTTATATAAATCAACATTTTGCCAGCAAACTAAGTGGCTTATTCGAAACGATAACTGCTTAAAAAAAAAGACAAATGTTAGTTTCGTGCATTTCAATTGGTGAAGAACACATCCAAAAAAAACGGGCCCAAGGCACACTTTTATTGTGTGTTTTATAAATTTACCAATCACTCTTACTTTACCGGACATAATAGAAGGACTGTGTCAAGCATTACCACAAGACAGGCTCCATGAAGATGCAGACACTTTTGCGCATCAGTTCGAATATGAAAAAGCCCACTTCAAGAGCAAATTTCAGGACTGGGCGACCACTTTGAAAACTATGGGACAGTACAGAACTGCAATTGAGCTAGTGACAACCGTCCAGGGCCATTCAGGACGACCCAGAGAGCGTACAGGTGAACTGGTTGGGAAAGTGAGAGAGTTTATTCAGCAAAGCCTGAAGCGCTCCATGCATAAGCGAAGTCAGTCTCTCGGTATATGCCGTGAGTTTTGCAAAATAATGCTAGCAAGGAATTTGAAGGCCTGCACATGCAGAATACAAACAAAAAGGACCCTTACAGCCTCAAGACAAGGAGCGGAGAAAAGCGGAGACAGTCAAGATACTGTGCCAGGTTAAGGAGGACCCAAGTTTTCTAAACCTTCTATGAACCTCAGATGAAGCACACTTATATCTTGAAGGAAAGGGAAACTCGAAAAAAAAAATCTCTGAGGCACGTCCAGAACCAACGAAATACCCATCAGGCCCCGTCACTCTTCAAAGTGCACGACATAGGCTGTAATCTCAAGCTAAGATATTATCGGACTAATCTTCACCAAGGAACCTGGCGCGACGGTGACAGTCACCAAGGAACTGTATCTTAAGAGTCCCAAAACCTTTAAAAGAGAGCCGCGGATCCTGTTACAAAGTTTTGGCTCCAGCAAGATGGAGCAAGCTTTCGAATCTGCTCCGAGATTATTGGAAAGAAAACTTTGGTGGCCGGGTAATCATTCTCAGGAATGATTTTGCATGGGCACACCCCCTTCCCCAATTTCTTCCTTTGGAGGTATCTTGATTACAGAGTGTATGCAGGGAGACTCAAAGATTATCAGGAAACTCAAGAAAGCCATTAGAAAGGAGATCAAAGCCATTCTGTAGTTGGTTTGTAGAAGAGTAATGGAAATTTTTTTGTTGCGCCTAAGATATGCAGAAAACTAAATGTGGGCGATCTCGAGCATATGCTGTAGAATGAAGAAAGTCTTAAGACTCTCGCGTTTAAATATGATGTCTCACACTAGTTGCAGTAGTATAATAGATTAGTTATAGTATTCAATTAGTGAAGAAAATATAGAAATGAAACCTATTGAAAAACAAGGCCGATATTTTTGTTGGGTCACCCTGCAATATCTATATTGTTTGTATGTAATGTTATCACTTTAAAATTATCCATTTTGCTGACAAAACCATGCAAACGGCAAAATATTGCAAGTACTTTAGTTACATGCTTGTAAATTTACCTCAATTCCAAACTTGAAGAAAAAATAGTTGATCAAAAATTTGGCGCAGTCCAATAAGCTTTTATCGACCTGCTCAATAGTAATACTAGGATAGAAAGCGGTAACAAGAGGAGCGGGTTGATTTTCCCACAATCGGTGCCACTCTTGCCTCCGTAGCACTGTCCTCTCAAAGGCGATCATCAATACAATGGAAATATAGCCCTGGAAAATAGAAAGTTGTCTACTTAGTCATGGATCGTGTTTGCGGCTTGGAAGCAAATATTCGCTGCATCCCGTGCTCCCATTCAAAGGGAGAGAAAGCGAATACAACAACATGGTTTTGTCGATGTGTACGAGTACTGCATTGCACGATACACCTTGATAAAAAGAAAGCAGACATGCAAACAATCAGGTCAAATAACATGATTACTTACCAGAACATGGTAAAAAAATGCTCCTCCCTCTTTCATTTTATCAGCGCCAATCCAAGCTGCAAGACTAAAGACCTGAGTCGTGTTTGGATTCTGAAAAGACTTTGGTATCAAGATATGTTTGTTCCGTGAAAACTGATCAGTTATGTGAAAATCTTTTCATAAGCGTGCAAATCGGTCGTCAGTTGTCGAAATTAAATCTAGCATATGCGCACAACAACGACTGCTTAAGCATGACTTATTTAACATATTTATTTACCAGTTCACAAAAGTCAATAAAGCACCACAGTTTGCCTTGATCAGGCATCCAAAAAAAAACTGAACAATACCACAATTACTAAACGTCAAAACCCGTTAACTACAACTTTATAAATACTGCACACTATCTTATAACCCTACAACGTCTCTCTCTGGGTGTGTGTGTGAGTGTGAGAGAAAAAGAGAGCTTTGTAAATAAGTGAACTCCTGTTGGTGCGTACTTGTAGTATCGGCGAAATTGGCCACCAGTATTTTCAATTTGCACCTCTATCATTAAACTATCTGTAAATATATATACTCACATAATAATCTGTGGTACAGTTGTATGTTAGATTAACATCCGGAGCAATAAATTTCAACTGGTAAAACATGATGCCAAGTAAAATAATGGACGAGAGTAATGAGGTTGTAAGGAACAGTACAAGATGAGTCTTTCGGAATGGCAAAAGCATCACCCAGGCAAGCACAAAGGCTGCATATAATGCGCAAACCTAAACGAAAAATGGAGTTTTAATATCAGTGAAATCTATGTTTTTCGCATATGCCCATTTGCGAAACATCGAACACTGCGATACTCTGGATGATTTTTGGCTCTTCATTAATCAAAAGGACTAATCAGACAAATTTAATGACTTATAACTTACTTTCAAGCCGCTTTTCACTTGTACACTTTATTAGCATAAGCTGGAGAATAATTTTTCCATGTTTGTATGAAAGTATATCAGAGCTCATTGTTATTGGCAGAATCATACAAGCAAAACTGAGGAGTCAAATACTGGTATAGCTTGCAAGTAGGGACCGAGTTGAGTAAAATGTTCGCGTAAAATTCAAAAACATTGAACTCCATGCTACAAGCATAGCAACTCAGAAAAACGAAAATGCATATTTACAGATCTAAAGCAATTAATATTTAGTCCTACATAGTTATTCAACACAGAGATTCATAGTTTAACTTGATTCAATGATCTAGTTTTGAGTAGTTGTGTAGTTTTTAATTTTTTGGTCCGCTTACATAAAGTCCAACATTCCAACAATTACCATAACTTGGTTACTAGCGGTTCCGTAGTTTCACAACTTAGTAATTCCGCATTTTAGTGCCAATTGCCGATTTCGTAAAACTGCGTCTCCGCATTCCAAAGTTACTTCATGAACATAACCAAGCCTAGCCGGGGTTAGCCCAAAAAACAACAAAGGACATTTGCTTCAAATGTAGAGCTGAAAGTCATTTTCTCAAGGCAAAGTTAGACATAGCTGACGGCAACGTCTAACATGCTGGTTGCTGGAAGTATGAGCCTGATATCACAGCTGTTTTCTACTGCAAAGCGATTAGCGGGCTTTCCAACGAAAACTTAAGTTTCCAGTCCCTCGCTGACATCGTGAAATACAGCCAGTGCAGTCGCAACGACTCTAATCATGAATCTACACCGGTGGTCCCCAAAGTTGGTGCCAACGTCCCCATCGGGGCGACAATATCAAAGTGAATAACTGGGGAGCGCTGAGCAAAAAATTGCATTACTACGGAATGACAAAGCGATGCTTCTAATGATATTAAAGTAAATAACTTGACACGAAAAGCAAGTCAGCAGCAGTTTATCAAATTTAGTCGCAATTTTTTGTGTGACCATACTTGTTTTTAGTTATAGCTTTTTTGCTCGTCTCAGTATAAGTAGGACAGAGCAAACGAAGAAAAAGACTAACATGTTAAAGCAAAGGGCCTCTGATACTTTTCAACGGTAAGTTTCAGATTGAACCGCAAATTTATTCACTGACAATTGCAAATGTGGAGTTCTTGAAATGGAACTTGCGAGGTAATAAACCAAAGCTTTAGGTTAAAACTTTGTACCAAGCGCTCTGGTTTTTTGCAAAAGCAAACTCAAGAGAATTCCCGAAAGTTGCATTCTAACGCTTTCCGAGCTCATACTTTTTGAAAAGCGTTTTTAGTGTAGTGATTACGCTTAAAGCAAAACGAAACTGACTTGACCAGTGCTTACCAAATTATTGAAAAATTACGTGCGACAAAACCTTTGCAGAGTTTCTAATGAATTCCGTTTTCTACAACTAAAAGAACACATACGTATACCGTACCGGTATCAATGTTTACTGAAATGAATGCAATTGTTTTACCTTAATTATTCCACCTACATTGAGTTGGGTTTTGAATATAGAGTGGCTCTCATGCTATGAGTGAAACCCAATCTGTTTTGAAGTTTGATTTCAAAATGAAGTAGAAGAGAATAAGCTATTTCAAATAAAACTGGCCTTTTAGAGACATCTTTCCAAATTTCGGATAAGCCTGCGCCATTTTTGTTTCGAAAGCCACTGGCTCATCCAACTTACCCTACTTCAACCTTAGAATCTCGATCTGCTTTTTAGTTCACGCGAGAGCATTGCAACGCAGACTTCAACTCTTGAAACCTTTTTCTGCTTTATACACTAAAAACCAATAGGGATTTCGATCATAATTCTATCTTTGCCGCCGAGTCAACCTATAAAAAGATTATCGCAGACAGCATAAGCGCCAGTTACAAAGTTAAAAATAAAATTTGTAACCAAATTTAGACGTATGAGTAGCTTAAAAGGCACAAATCGCCAATCCACATTTTTTGAAGCCAACGAAAATAAGAAGAAACCCTATCAGCGAAAAGAAATACAAAGAAATCTAATAACGTTGAGTCCAAAGAAGAAAGGAATAGTGACAATATAAATCTAAACTAAATATTTCAACAGAGAAATGGACAACGTTGATCGAACTCTTCTGCAATCTAAAATGCTATTACTTGTGGAAAATATCTTTTATAACATTATCGATATTTTAGCTATTAAGTAATTAGTTTTAAAAAGCATCCATCATTAATTGGAATAAACTAAAACTTTTTTCTTGAGAATTCCACAAACTGCTTTGCTCACTCCAAGGGCTCTGCGGAACCCATTTTGGGAACCACTGGTTTTCTCATTCAATATGCACCTCAATGTTAAAAAGCAGGTTTTTTGCAACAGCTTCATTCACCACATTTGCATTGTTGTTGAGCAATAAAAAATATGTTTGCTTAAATTTTCTGTCAAGGTTGAGTTTGCAAATCAGAGAGCTATCATGAGGGTGTTGAAGAAAACGATTGAAAAACACTGATCTTGACTCTAGAGCTGAAAACTTTAGCAAATCGTTTAAAGTGAATACCTCATAAACGGCGGCAACAAAAACAGTGATGTAGACCAACCGCCATGCGTGGAATTCTAATGCTCTTAATATGAAGGACACTAAATCATCACAAGCTTTCAACAAAACTGGACCCCATTTCGCAAACCATGATCCAAACTGTTCATCAGCTGAAAAAAATATCCACAGAAATTAAATACAGCACATATTGAAACACAATACAAATTTAAGCAGCACTAAGATGAAACCATTGTTGAATAACATGTTTGAGTTTGACGATAGTGTAAGAACCATCCCACATATAATGTTATATGTTAAAAACTGTGTTGCTCTTCTTAGTAAAATCCAAACGTTTGAGTGACCAAAGTCGAAACAAAACCCTAATTACTAACAACAGAAGTAATACATGTTAAAACTGCGCATCCTAGGCATAAAGAACATAACTTTTTCTTGCGTAAGAGCTCACGCTCGACGTGCAATCTTTCGTTACACTGGGCCACCGCAACGGGTAGACTACGTGGCTTCGACACCAGTCTGCCACATAAAAATGGTGGTACCCCGTTAAGCGCCTTGACCGAAGACACAATTAGAGAACTTGCCAGCTTTTTCTCCGAGCTATCCAATTTTCTCCAAGCCAGCAAGCTTGCTTGTTGTGTCTTTGGGCAAGGCACCTAATGGGATGGATCCACCTTTACAGGGCAGACAGGTGGCCTACCCGTACTTTACCGGGTTACAATTGTGAAGTTGCTAACCCAGCATGTCGTAAAGGACGACTCTTGAGTACCCACCAGTGGCAGTCCGCCTTGTTGGTGGTGGGGCTACCAGTCACTCAAGACTGGTTCGAAATGGGCTGCCATCTTTCCCCTAGCCTAATTTCAATTAGTTTGACGGCATGAGCCAAAATTGCCGTTCACGCCGTACCTCCATCCCGAGGAAGAGGAAGGGGAAGGGTAACCACAAACAAACAAACAAGCTATCCCATTCGTGCTAGACGCCAAGCGGAGAAGCTGCGAATACCATGAAAGTGAATCTAGATCTACCGACGGCAAAGAGAACGCTTAAGCCACTACACCACCTTGTAGAGAACATACCAAATAAAATCAGAGGTAACATATGCTCATTTCAAGCACAAAGATGAACAGCATCTTCAAATACCCCGTAATCACAATGCAGTGTAAAGCTAATAACGATATGAAAAATGATTGAACAGGAAACCAGGCAAAATATTTAAAACGATTATGCAAACGTCACAACATTCGGCACACAGCAAGCCCAAGCACCCTCACAAGTTTGAAATTAAAATAGGCAGATTTCATCAATACTTTATGCAGATGACCACTATTATACACATGACGTAAATCAAGAATCAAAAAAGCTCTAAAAATAATAATGCAATGAAAAAGCTAAAGTTCGCAAGCTAAAGCGATTAATCACACAGATCAGGGAGATGAAAACATGCAACAAACCTTGATACGCAGACGTACCACTAATCTCATTCATTTCAAATGAGTTCGTAGTTGTAGAAGGACCTTCACCGATACCTTGATCAGCCTCTCCACGAACAGTAATAGTAGAAACAAACTGCGGTCGCTGAGTAAGCTGTGCAAAAAAATACCCGTTTAAAAAATTATCAACTTCTAAGCTAGTGGTTCTCAACCTCTTTGCATTACTGACCGATTAAGCATTACTCAGCCTTTCGAGGTGTGGCAAAGAACTAAAAGAAGACGCAATCGGAAAACACGCCACTTTTGCAACAGGGTGATGCGTAATAGTTACACTGCGCACAACGCTTCAGTCGCTTTCCAGGGAAATGAAATGATCAACAAGCACAAACAAAGCAAGTGGGTGAACATTAGCTCAAGGAGCTGTAATCGAAAAACCGATGTATTTTGTTCTGTGCGTACCGATAATAAATGCTTCAGATATCGGTGGCTTAAACTACTCTTCACAAGCACTTCCTTTTTTTCCAGGCGCAAGCAAAAGCTTACGCTTATCAGTTTTTGTGTTTACATTAGCTTCTGCGCTTGCCAGCAATTTGGGACACCTTCATCCAATCAGAGAAAATTTCAAAAATGGCGTTTTATAAAACCCAAGAACAAATTATGTAAGTCTTCAATTTGCGACTACTTTATTATAAACCAACGCTTCATGACATTTAGCAATCACTGCACATTGTGCGGAGTGCAGATCATGCCTTTTAGCTATAACATTCAAAACAAAAACATGTGACTTTAGCAGCAGTAATTGTGATCTAGCTTATTTACGTAGCAGTAGGTGAAAAGTTGTAACAAAGCACCAGAGCATAATGCTAGACAGGTAAAATAAATCCATGTCAAAAATCACCACTATTGAATTCAGTGAGCGCATCTTCGGACCAAATTAAAGAAAATATTCTCTAAATTTTCTTGTTTTAAAGCAGTGATGACTAATTGCTGACATTGAAAGCTCACCAAAGCAAAACCCTTGCTTTCTAATGAAGAAGTTAACACGTTTTGCCCTTGAAAACTATATTAATACTAAATTCTCCAGATTGGTTGCAGTGGTGCACAAAACAAAAGATCTGCCCACGCAGCATTGGACACTCTGAAGCTGGTCTAAGAATAAGTTGCTATTTGTTCAAGATACAGAATTTTACTGACCAAACGATACAAGCAAGGTACAATTTTGACTAACCTGTAGAAACTCATGATTGAAATAATGCAGTTGGAAGATAACGGAAAGAAGAAACAATGTAGGAACAAGTATCACAATAAGAAGCTGTCCAGATGTAAGCGATTGCTCTAATCCAAGATCCGCTAACCTAAATAAAATCCAATATGAACGATTAAGCAAAAAGGCAACGGCGGTAAATCAACTACATCGATAATACGACGACCCAATCATCCACCAACCACAGTCATGTAGTCGGTTTAAAGAAGCACTAACGTCATTGAAACAAAACTCACCGCTTTACAATACTGTACATGTAGAATCATCATTGTTGTGGTGTCAACCTTGGCTACATGCTCAGGCTGCTGAAGCCCATTATAGTCTTGGTAATTATGACCCAGTGAACTCAGTTTCAGGTTTTACACTTCATACTAATCTTATTGCAGAGCGCCACGAAGATCTGTGAATACCATTTGCCACAGCGCCGATATACAATAGGACATAAGATATTTAAAATTAGGATAAAGTTGTAATGATGCGGGGGTGGTCGCCATACTGTGGACGTCAATCTGGTCTTACTGCAATAGAAGTCTATACGAATCTCGATACATGCTGTCTCCTGACGGGCTTTCATGCAATACAGCTGTGGCTGTTATAGTGAATAACTATCGAATTTACAAACCGCAAATGCAACTTTTCAGGTACCATGATCTATCAGCAATCACTCGTTTCAAACAGCCGGCAAACTTTTCACACAAGGAACATAGCAATTATGATGACTGATTTATATGAAATCGTGTTCTTAGGATGCATTTATAACGGGTATGACTTGAAAGTTTTTGACGCTTTCCATCAATCATGTGTAATAAATTTCACTGTATTTGTTATCTGATATTCGTCACTTTATTATTCATGATACCAAAGCCCCATTTTTGTTTTGTTCTATATTTTTCGCTTTGCACTATACAACAAACAGAACATGAACGCTGGATTTGATAACTGACACCACTACTCTTGCTTGTAGCACACGCACGCAAAAATGATGCTTATCGCGTAAATGATTTGCTTGACTTAACGTACAGTAAGTCTATGACTCGGAAGTCCTGTTCAAAAAACCAACAATGAAGCAGCATAATGAACACCAATCTTTACTAGAGCAATACAATAAAATAGCTCACTGTTCATCTGTGAAGTTTGTTAAATCTTTCCAGTATGTAGGAAAAGACTGGAACTGATATGTGTATATCAAAGCAAGTACAATCATGGTATAAGCGACTAGAATGGTCCAATATATAGTCAAAGTTTGTCTCCAGAGAGACCACGATATCTAGAAATGCTAGCGATTAAAAATGTATCCAACGCAAGGCGTAATTCGTCACCAAAAAACAATTGCTTCAGATGGTCTAGAACAGGGGTCGGCAAACCTCTTACGATCGCAGAGCCATTTGGGCTCGATTTCCACAAAAAGTAACGCAATGAAAGCCGCAACAGATTGTAATCGGGTAAACTCAAAAAAAGTCTTCACCATTAATTTGTCGCAGAAAGCCGAATTTCAATATACGTTACCTGCTTCACACCTCTTCAACAAAAGTGTTCTCCAAAAAAATAGGCAAAAGAGCCGCAGGTTACCGGTCCCTGGTCTAGAAACTGCAAGCAAGTTTGCATCTTTAGGTAGTGTCTTCCAAATCATGAACTAAGTGACTACTTTAGAGATTACTTAGAAATAGTTTCAGATATTGCTTTAGCATAGTAAATTTTCCGTCATAACACAAGACAATCAAATTACAAGTAACCAGTTTTTTCAACTACAGAAAGCTTCAGCAAATGTTGACCTAATAGTGCAATAATGCAAATAATGGCATTGAGCGTTTATTATCTTCACAGCTTATTTATTTTAAGGTATTTTAACAGGAGGAAAAATCAAAATCACCATACCGGCATCCCCGAGTTTTTCTGGTAACTTAAAATAGGTTCAAGCGTATATTTTCAACTTTAAGACTTTCAATAGAATTACGTATTAAATGACTGGGAAAGTTTGGGCTGGATGTTGTCATGCGCCTTTCCACTTCCTCAATAACAAGTACCCAAATTCACACCGCAAATCTTAGTTAAGATCAAGCTACAAAAAAGCGGTAGTCCATTTGCACTAGTTATGATTACAAATTGGTAGGTAGTCCCACCACCATGACGGACAACCACAAGTGAATGCCTAATAGTAACTTATGAGATGCTGCATGAGCAGTTTGATATTACAGTCCCGTAAAACACAAGATGCTTGTTTTTGCTTAAAACACACTATACAGTATACATGAACAACAAACGCTATGTCATTGCATGTAACTTAGTTACATGAAAGTGCTAAATTGCATTGGCATAAAATCACTTTCGTGTTATCGAATGACGTCATCATCAATGGCCTCACCAATTGTATTGTGTATTTCACTTTTTGATGACGTTATTAATTAACACTTCTTAGATTAAAATTAAATTACGATACAAAAATTCAGATATTCACGTCATCCGTATTGGTTTTTAGGATGTGGGGAGACCTATTTGTTCACATGCTATGGAATATTTTAGTTACAGCAGGAGCATACAGAATATACCAGTACTTCTCGATCTTTTTCAGTCTGGGTAACATGTGGAAGTTTTTTGCAATCGCTGATACCACCAAAGGTGCAACCAGGAGGGAAAGGGATGAAGCTATGCCCCCGTGTACCTTCATGTTTATACAGCTATACGTCCAACGGCTCTACCTAGAAAACCGAGGGAACATCTGCTTTTAGAAAACTCAATAAAACATGCCTCGGAATATTCGGTTGGCAGCCTATATCAGTGGTCTCCAAAGTACGGCCAGCTAGCCGGATGCTGCCCGTCAAGGCTTTTAATTCGGCCCGCCGAGCTCTTTTTACAATTATAAAACATATGTAGAGTGTTTTAGCAATAACCGCGCACTCAATCGATTACCGTGCGTACATTGTTCCTAATTCTGTCGTTTCATACCATATTCTGTCGCCTTAACGCCTTACATCGCGTACCATTATATATCGTCGAGCAAAACCTGCCGTGCCGTAATACAAATGTTAGCTCAAGAAAACAAAAAATTGACTCTGAGTATGTCGAGTTTTTAAGAAATTACGCAACATGGACTATTTTATTGTAGTCAAACAAGGCACTATGAGTCGCATGCAACCGAAAAATTGAAGAGCTCAAAGAATACCACATTCGGAGGCATGAAAAATGCGTCACAGTAACACCCAATTTACTGGACAGCTACCTGATGAGCAGTTTGACAAACAAGAATTTATCGTGAAAGCAGTTTGTTTTCAAGGCTACAAAAAATGAGGCAGCAATAAGAGCAAGCTTTCACGTCGTTTATCCTTTGGCGAAGAAAGGTAAGTTATTTACAAATGGTGAACTTATTAAAAAGTGCTCAAATAAATTAGCTAAAAAAATGTGCCCAGAATAAGTAGATTTATTTGCCGGAATTAGTATTTCTGCGAATACTGTTAGTTGTAGAGTTGAAAATATTAAATAACAGCTAAAGACAAAGCCAGCAAGTTTGTATGCTTCTCTATTGCACTTGATGCATCAATTGATGTGTCAGTCACATCCCAAATGTTATTATTCATCAGGAAAATAAATGGCAAGTTTGAAAATACTAAGAAATCTGCAAGTGTACCCAGCAAGCATGAAACAACGATAGGCATGGATATTTTCAGAGAAGCCGAAAAGTCAGTGGATGAGTATAATTTGAAATGGAAAAAACTAAAATCCATAACAACAGATGGTGGCAGTAACATGTGTGGAACCAAAAAAGGTTAAGTCCGGCGAATTAACAAAGCAGTTAAAATTTCCGATGGATTAAACCATTGGTACTACATTGCCTTCTTCATCAGCAGACACTGTGCGGAAAGCAACTTGATTTATCACCTGTAATTGGCCCTGTGATTTCCACTGTTAACTACATAAGATTTCATGCACTCAAACATCGTCAATTTCGTGATTTCTCGGACGAAATGAATGCTGAGTTTCTAGACCTACCTTGCCATACTTCAAAGATGACTCAGCATAGGAAAAATTCAGACTAGATTTTTTGAGGTTCGAACTGAAATATTTTTAAATCAGAAAAACCATTCACAAGTGCTGCTCAAAGACAGTGAATGGTACTGAAAATTAGCATTTTTTCCGCCTCAACTATGAATCTCAATGATTTCAACCTACGGATACAAAGTGAAACTTTATTTCTGTATGATTTGTACTCAAACGCGGAAGCTTTTCGCCAGAAATGAGTGATATTTGAGAGTTAGTTAACACGAAGTTGCTTTACTCATTTTCCACGATGTCACAAATATAGACAGGAAGAGGCCGTTTCATTTCTTTTTTTTGCTCAAGAAGTCATTTAGCTTTGAAACAATAATTAGAACGGTTCTCTGATCTTAATGTATTTTCTTCAAAATTAAGAATTTAAAAAAATCCATTTGAATCTGTTGTTGGAGACTTACCTCAGAACCAACAGAAAAACATGATGAAATATTAGTCTTGTTCATAGGCGTAGCCAGGGGGGTCCAAAGGGGCCATGGCCCCCCTGAATTTTAAGTCAAATTACAAAACAGTACCAAAACAATAAAAACATAAATTTTTTGCGCCTCTGCAGGTACATTAGAGTTTATTGTTGACTTTTAGCAAGGGGGTGGTGAGAGGGGTGGATCGGGCGTGACTTTTTTAAGTTTTTAAACTTTCAAATGTTATCAAACAAGATGTGTACGTTTTACACACCAAATATCGCCGAAGTTTTTCTTCTATGTCGCAGTCGAGTGATGAATTGATGATATAATCCAAGTTATGGTAATCCCAAAAAATAAGCGTTTCGCTGAGCGCTTTCTTGTTTTATTGCGATGCGAACTACTACAAAGACGTTGCTTCTTTTATCAGAACGTTCAACCTACCAGTGGGAGTGGTTTCCTTGAAATTCCTTAAATAGTGCGTTATACGTCACAATTGAAGTTGAGCTATCAAAGCCGTTCTTGATAAAACTACATTGGATCAGTGAAATTGCATTCGCACTTTCTCAGTTTTGTACAGCAATTTTTATAGTAGCGACGAGCGTAGTTCACGAAAGGCAAAATGCCGTTATAAGTAAGTGACGTCACATTAATAGCTGCAAAATTTGGCCCCCCTCTCAATTTTTTTCTGGCTACGCCCTTGGTCTTGTTCACGCTACTGTAATGGTCGTCAGAGAAAAAGAGCAGGAAAAAGCAAGTTTCAGCTTTTTTTGAATTAAATAATTTATTTTTCAAAAAAAAGCAGAATAAGCAAGATGACTCAGCTTTAATCTATTATTCTTTCATTGGAAAATCGCCGTAAAAAGCAAGTTTTAGGTTTTGCAGTGATTAATATGTGAATTTTAAAATAAGAGCACAAAAAAGCAAGTTTCAGTTTTAATTCATTAATTTTTTCAAGGGAGTTTTAGATTTTCAATAATATTTTTTGTGAGGACAGGAAAAACAAAGTATTTGCCTGTGAGCTTAAAATCACATAGAGTAATCTCAAACATCCAATTCAAGGTTCGTCCTATTTTCGCTCGTATTTTATTTTTACTTTACAGCTGCTATCTTCTATTCTAAACGTATGAACTACGAAGATGACGGCACCAGATAAGCTTGAAACAAATTGTACTTAAAGAATTTTTTACTCAAATTGATGCACCGTCTTGCACTTTAACATTTTGATGCAAAGCAATTTAATTTAGGTCTGTCGCAAAACCAGAAAAATATCGCAATACGAGTGCGTAAAACTGCAGTTTCTTCGGGCTCTAAATAAAAAACTTTTTGTGTCAATAAGTTAACTTAACAGAGAAAAGATTTGGGCGTTGCTTTTACTTAGGAAGTGGATATACCACACCCCATATTTAGGTCTTGACAACCAAGCAAATAAATCAGCTTACTTTGCCTATATCCTTCCTTTCTTTTAATACTTCTCGGTACGCTAGTGTTGCCTTCAAGTCTAAGTTCAATTTTAGAGATACTGGTTTTTGAACAAACACGTCTGGTGATGGTTTTTGCTGTCGCTGCGTACCACCAAAAGCGCAAACAGAAAGAAGGGGGGCTGAAACCATCGCTTCAACCACCATCTTACGGCCATAGGCCCAACAACTCTATTTGAAAACCAAGTAAACATCTGCTTTTGAAAACATTCAATAAAAGATGCTTTTAAAATTTTGTAAATTTTTCATAGAAATCAAAAAGTTTTTGAGTAAGCCACCTTCTTTCTGTCTACTCCTCGCAGGGCGCTTGCGTGTAGCTATTGGTAGTTACTGATTCAGTTTAATGCAATAGTGTTTAATGAAAGCGATAGTATCAATAACATATTACACAAATTTGTTTGATATTGAAGTTTGCACATGATACAGCGTCTGCAAGCGTGCCTGCAAGAATTGGTACCAAACTAGTGGTACGGGGGCCGCAGTTTGAGAACCAGGGGGTTAGACCATCTATCGTGGGGGCGGTGACGCTGCAAGCCCTTTTAAAATGCTTTCATTTTCGCATTTTTATTCTTCTATCACGCCATGGCAGTTAAGCATACATCCAAGTTGTGTTCGGACCCGCTTTCAAGTTCATGATTTAGGGTCAACTTTTGAACAGTGTCTGAAAAACTAATCTAAGACCTCAAAACTCCTGCTTTCAATATGCCTTCACATAACCGTAATAATATTAACCTTAAATAATTATCCAACCGACTTACTGAATAAATAAGAATGCTCAGCAAAAAGAACAACATGTAGATGATTTTTATTCCAGTAGGAGAGCCTTCGGAAGCTACCGCGAGATGAAACCCCATCACTACAAAGACCCAGTACTTGCACAAAACTACATAAATAAAGTTGGCAGCCTTCTCCGTCATCGTTGCCTTCCCTATTACAGTAGTTGCTACAAAATACAAAATAAAAGATGACTTTACAACAAGAATTAGCACCTTATTGGATGGTAAAGCGTAGTATAAGACTTTAAATATCGAGACTTTAACCCCTTTGCAAGCAATTCCGTTCAAAGATTAAAAAAAATTATTTAAGAACGCGAAAACAGTGGAAAATTTCAATAGAACCAAAAGATTAACAAAAGAACAAATTAAAAGCAAATGATTCTTAACTTTAGTCACATGTAAATGAATAAAAAAACTAAGAAAGAAGTTCAGTGTGAGTAATTGTCGAACCGTTGGTGAAGGCACTTTATGAGAGTCATTCTCTATTGAATTACAGTCAAATCTCGGTTTTCGAACGTTTCGGAGTTCGAACAATTCGGTTTTCGAACGGAAAATTTGAGATGAAAATGACTCGGTCCTCCCACAAAAATTCGGTTCTCGAACAACTCAAAAGAAAGATTTACCTGAACCAAAGAGACAGAGAATAGAAGAAACGCTTTTAGAGTTACCAGAAGGTTTTATTATAGGAGATTCCCCCTCCAACAAATAACTCATCCCTTTCTTCCCATCACTTCGCATCAAAAAAGGTGTGCATATGTACAATACAGTACTGTACTATTTAAATTTACATTTAAAATTACTTGCTATGTTTTTCGTTTTATTTACCTTTTGTGTTTTATTTACTCTTTGAATAAATGGTTTTATACTATTATATACAGAGTATAGTGTAAGCAGGCAAATAAGTTGTTCTTTTGGTACATGGAACGAATTAATCTGTTTAACATTATTTGTAATGGGAAAATATGATTCGGTTTTCGAACAAATCGGTTTTTGAACAGCCTTCCAGAACGAATCGTGTTCAAAAACCAAGGTTTGACTGTAATATAAAACTTCATCAGTTTGTCCCTCTTCTTTAATTTGGACTGCAACTTGCAGTGGAAGGCTATTAGCTCTTCTTTTAAATATAATGATCTTGTTGTTTTGGTAGTAACTTGTGATGAGAGCCCTAGAGTTGATTTACAGCTCAAAACTTAAGGTTGTCGCGGATCCCTTGCAAGTTCCTCACAGATCCCAGTTTGAGAATCGCTGCTTTACAGCAAAAACAATTTCTATAGCTCAGTTGCCGTATGAAATTGAAATGCATGTGGTGGCAGGACTGATGAAGAGTTGGTTCATGTATAGCCATTAAGTTTTTTGACCGGCGCGATGACGTAGTGGTTTAGAGCGTTCGCTTCGCAGTCAGTAGACCTGGGGTTCATTTCCTCAAGTCAAATAATACCAAAATACTTTTAAAAATGGTATTCACAGCTTCCCTGCTTGGCGCTCAGCACAAAAGAGACTGTGTGGAAAACAAGCCGGAAAGCTTGCTTGTTGTATCCTTCTGCATGGCACTTAAAAGGATACCTCCATCTTTTATTTAGGAGACAGGTGGTGGCCCAATCTAACTGAACACTCGCAAGTAGTGCAGAAGCTATTACGCAGTGCATCTACATATTCCTGCTTAATGCTCAGCACGATAGCTCAATTTTTTTGAAATGGAAGATTACAAAGAAAACATTACTGAATCGAGGTAATATTTCAATAATTTACCTGTGGCTTTCCGTGGAACGGCATGTTTTTTGTAATTACTTTGGTGCAAAACAATCAAAAATCCACACAAGTAAAGAATCTGAAAAAAACAAAAAAAATTGGCTGCACTGTCCATTATTTTGGGTTTGATTCAATTCTTTAAAACTTTTGGATTGACTTTCAATCTTGCTAACGAATGCACCAAAAAAAATTATACTAACAAAAAAGTCAAGAGTTTATAACAACCTTCAAGCGCGGGATTTTGGCTACAGTTAAATATAAGACCAGTAAATTTTTGGAGAGGCGGCACTTTTTCTTCCAATAGTTGAGAAGCTAAGCAGTAGGCTAATAATGAAAAGAAATTAATCGAACATTACAAAAGATATTCAAAAAACAAAACATCGAAGCTTTTTTTCCTCTTGCAGGGTCTGTATCACCTTTGGGCAATTTAAAACCACGACTACCTAAGTCGACTTTATGCTCTTCTATATAGCGTTTTGCTGCTGTTGTCAAATATACTCCTTCCGAAAGTTGGGGGCATGGTGGAAGACTATGGAACCTCCGAAGCCGGGAAACTCCCCAAGGTCTGGGCCAGAGATCGTCTATAGAAAATGAATAACCAGAGAACGAGCGGCGCAAAGAGTCTGTTGCTGGACAAAACAGGATATAATGAGCAGTGTCCTGTGTTGGATAATTGCATGTGCTGCAGGAAAGATGCTCTATTCTGCCTATTCTAAAGAGATAGTTTATCAGAAGACTGCATCCGTCGCAGCAAGGACGAGAGAAGGCAGCTGAAGTCTACCAGAATGAAAAAAATTTCTAAAGGAAAGACAGAGGGAGAAAAGGAGTTGGTTCTACTTTTCTTCAAATAAATAGTGCTGTTGAAGTTTAGAAAACAGTGAGAAAATCATTTGTTCCGAAGTCCCAAAATTGTCACCACTGCACCACGACGACTGCATTAAGCCTGCCTAGCAGTGTAAATATCACATCTAATACTAACTTGAGCCCCCAAGTGTAAGCAGGGGTAGGGATATCGACGAATTCCAAACTCAGACAGATGTAATGGTGTGCCATCACTTTGATTCACTTGGGTAGGAAGCTCCGTGTCAGTTAAGTCCAAAGAATAGATGTACTAAAAGTAATTCAAAATCCATTGAAAAGAATGTTTTATAAAGCTACATTCGAGCAACAGTTAAATAAGAAAATGAGGAGCTACAAAAATACAAAAAAACATAAACTGTATTTTACGGAAATCGAATAACTACTCTTCTGATCAACTTTTTTGGTAAATACCAAAATACAAGGTTTAGCACAATTTAATGTAACCAAACAGGGAGGTCATATTTGAGGAGTTTTAACGACCTCCTTCAATTTTCGTATTTCTGTAATTCCATAAGTCAATTACTAGTTTTTAATTATTTTCGTATTTCCATAAAACCGTGTTTTGTAAATAATGCCTGGATTTTTATAGTATTTTAGTATGAATTTCCGTGCTTTAGTAATTGCATATTTCAGACTGAATTTCCTTATTTCCGTAAATCTCGATTACCACATGATGTAAATTTGTAGTGCGTCAGGTTTAATCAATGTTTGCAATTTGTTGCTTGATAACTGCGCGTTAGCTTATGTTTGCCTGAAGCACTAGGATCCAATCATTGTTTTTCTGTTACAGGTGCGTTTCATATCAGTTCAATGTTAAGTCGCTTTTGTTAGTTTTAGAAATGCTTCAGTTTAAATCTTTAGTTTAAACGTTCTTGTTTGTACGATATGTTCTATTTATGTTTATGTTTCTAGATATCAGGAGTTTTAGTTCATTAAAGCCGGATTTATGAGGCTTATGATATAATATGGTACATGCGCCGAGGTAGCTAGAACGCAACACCAGATATTAGTGTTGCCTACATTCTGTGAATGAATAGTTCATATATATGGTAAAATAAAAAATTTTGCTCAAAAGTGATCACCAACATCATACGGTACCATACAGCAGTCTATTACATCATGCCAATAACCTGCGACCGGTTTCGACCTTATTGGGTCTCATCAGGCGGGTGTAGAAATACACTCGATAATAAAAATGCTGAAAAAACAAATTTGCAATTGGGTGCAAAAAAAAGTTGCAATACAAAACAATATGATACAGCAACACCTATATCATGGGGCTCTCATTTAAGGACACATACACATGATATGGACAACAAGTCACATCGGTAAGCCCTAATTGAGGTGTAGGATCATTGTTAAGACTTTATCATTTTAAATTATAGAGGTCTACATATTCATAATTTAGTTCATATATAAATTCAAATACATTGGTTATGCGTTTGATTTTCACTATCAACATTGCTTTTAACATGTTGAGAGTAGTAAGACAAATTAGTTTTCTGGATGAAGCGATTACTTCTAAATGACTAGCCAAATCTTTGAACGGCGGATTCTATAACTGCTTGAAGCGCTGACTCCTAGCAAAACAGCTAATTGTCATACTTACTGTAACTTTCATTTACCTGAAGAAGTACCAATAGAATGCCATAAATTGTGAAGATTGGCGAACATGCTAGAGTTCTTTTCGATCTATACTTGTTCATCCACAAAATACACGACCACAACAGTAACACAAATGTTAACCAACTGTGATATGTGACACTCCATAGCTAAAATAAAAAACTGGTTAAAAATTAAACTAAAAGATATATTATTATATTACATCATCCATCCATCGATGTGAACCTACTTTTTCAAGGAAAAAGAATTTTTTTTATACAGCAGTTACAGTTTACAATAGGTACACCTTTTTGCTGCAACATACACTTCAAAATGAACCGAAAAACGTCAAGCATTGACCAAGCCAAGTAACGTTTGTAGCTCATTTATTTAACCTTAGTTGGCTTATTTTATTTCCAGTTTTCAAATTATTAAAAAAATCAAACCTAGATCTCCCAAATCTGTTATTCTACTTGAAGAATTTAAGAGGTAGCAACACCAAAGGTTTCTTAGAGAGTAGTACATTCATCACAAAGTCCAGTCAACTGCCAACACGGCTGCAGCACATCAATTATGCCAGTGAAGAAAAATGAACGTAACTGACAGAGCAACAAGCCTATGTAAATAATATTGTAGCATTTACACTAACAGGCACTTTGACTGATTTCAAATCTTACATATATTTAGCAAGCAATAAATTGGCAGAAACATCACGTGCACCTGATTGCATGTACTCATATACAGGGTCCGCCAAAAAGACCTGACACATTTGAAAATTTAATAGAAATCAAACGCGTTGACGAAAATAATTGATGTTTACATTTTTGGAAAGCGTATAGCATGCCATTTTGTGCGGTGTCCAAAAAACAATCTACAATGCATTTGTGACGTCATAATGGTTGATTTTTAAAATAATGTAATTTTTTAAATTGTGCTTTATTTGCTAAAATGAAGTGGTTGGGCTAACGCCGTTCTTTCGTTATGGAAACTTTTTTTACGAACAGTGGATCAATAACTGCAACTCAAAGATTATTTCGTACGCACTTCAAGCTTGGAAGACACGATCCAGTGCTATTGATCCACTGTTCGTAAAAAAAGTTTCCATAACGAAAGAACGGTGTGAGCCCAACCACTTCATTTTAGCAAATAAAGCACAATTTAAAAAATTACATTATTTTAAAAATCAACCATTATGACGTCACAAATGCATTGTAGATTGTTTTTTGGACACCGCACAAAATGGCATGCTATACGCTTTCCAAAAATGTAAACATCAATTATTTTCGTCAACGCGTTTGATTTCTATTAAATTTTCAAATGTGTCAGGTCTTTTTGGCGGACCCTGTATAAGATGGAAAAACAATACAGAGTAGCAAATTTCAGGTTTATTCAAAGCTTTCTTCAGTGATATTAATAAAAATTAATCATAAACAAAAATACCAATCAATATGAAAATAAGTTAAAGCTACTGGAAATCTATTTTGGGTGTCGGAAAACTGAACATCTACGACTAGTCCTTCATGAAATTCAGTTTTTCAAGCGAGAATTGCAGAATAAGAAAACATAAGTAGCAGTACTTACCATCATTACGATCAAAGCAATCACATAAAAACTATAATGTTTTATGTCTGAAAACCATGTTGATATGCGCAACAGAATTCCTTTATTCGAATCGGTTGGTTCGGGCACAGTGCTGCATGTGGTAGCACCTACAACGTACAAGTTTCAATAGAACTCATCTCTACCTAAGACCTCCAGAATCAGGGTGATAAAGATCAAGAGTCGCTAGCAAACGCTTCCACTTCAACACGAAAAATATGAAGCATTAATACAAACAAGAGTTTTCAGAAATCCTTTGATTGTAGAGTTGGGCAATAAATGTATTGCGTTATTTGAAATCAAAAGATTTTGTCGCTTAATTTCAGGCTTATTTTGAGTGAAATGATTACTGAAGTATTGATACCTATCTTTACTTGAACTGTTAAAAGTAACTCAAGAATTGGCTTCTAAGAGTTAAAGCAAAAAATGAAACACTCGAGATTTAGCAAAACTTGAACAAAACCTCCTTAACCGATGCTTTACAACCTAGAGATTGGCGTTTCCAAAGACACAAAAACTTCTTTTTGTTTTTGAAACACCAAGACTTTGCTTTTTTATTTTCTATTGGCGTAAAGAGCAAAATGGGGGACGCAAAGAGAATGACAATCACGCAAGGCATAAATTTATTTTTTAAATAAAATAGAAACGGAGTACTGCCTTGAAGAATATTACCTGAAGGACCAGGTGCAACATCATCAGGAATTTGAGACGGTGAGGCAGATTCCGGTAGGTCAAGAACATTTTGAGATTCACCATCATTTTGAGCACCAGTGTCAGGCAGAACGTGCCCAGATGAGATCATCGAATCATAATGAGGACCCGTGGCCTCGTCGTCAACCAAGGGCTATAAAGAGAAAGACAATGACTATGTGCTGTCGTATTAGCTATGGAATAATAATGATAATCATGGAATAATGTTGATGATATACAAAAAAAAAAATCATTTTTTTTATAATGCATGTCCACCACAACCAATTCCAATTGTCAGCATTTTCTAAAAATTTTCCACAACTTACAGATGCAGTAATTATAAAACTAAAGCGAATGCACAACGGCAAGGAAAAGAAGGCCCAGAATCAATTTTTAGCTTTGTTGATTCCAACCTTACGGTGCCCATTTTCTTGGTGGACCCTAGGAATTGGTGAGCGTAGGGGGCCGATTCCTTTCTTTCGGCCTCCTTTCTTTTGACACGAATGTCTTCTCGTGTTATTTCACGTTGGGTATAAGTATATAATGGTAGCTAGTGGTGATTGCACTGTGATAGATTTTCGGATAGTGCTATTCCGAATTCCATCGATACTATTGGCAGCAAATAATAACTTTACTTCGTTAAATTTTATTGACAATTGATAAATAATTTAAGAGAAAAATTAGGGTTAACTAATTTAATACTGATGCATTATCAATGATGAAGTAAATCGGGTCCAGCCGCTGAAATGTTTGCTCATAAATGGGAAAAATTAACACTCCTCACAACAAATGATTATTTGAAACAGGCAGAATGAAATCATAACTTGAAGTTACAAAAATACTGGAGGCCATGTAAGCAAAACAAGGCAAATGTTATTGCAACCATGCAAAAAATCGTGCAAAATTGATAACTTTTAATACGCTTTGCAATCAAAATAAAATTAATGCGAAGCAAAACATACAGAACGAAAAAACAAAAAAGGTGAAAAACAAACAAAAGCAAGATTACTGTAAGACTTCATGCTTATTTGTTTGAGTCGATCTTTTTCTGGCATCTCCACTGCAACCGTTCTATCATGAGCATCCCTGACCTGGTAGCGCTTAATAGGATCACTTTGTAACTTTGCACATAGAAAATGTGCTAAAAGCAATTTTTGCCCTGCGTTAATGAATAATGAGCAAAAAAATATAGGCTTTTGCGCGTCAATGTGTAAAAAGCAAAAATAATAAATGTGCAACAACAAGTGCATAACAGTTAGCTGTAAGCTTCCATTACCAACACTAAAAACTTACAATCAAGGTTTCAACCAAGGCCTGAAAAAACAGTGAAGTACAGCCGAATTCATGCTATACACAACTTGTCACCTTCTATTCTATACCACAAACACTAGAGCAGCTACCTTTACATTCTTCAATTTAAGACCTAATTTGGTTGACAATATTTTTGAGGCCCACTACAAGACTCTCGGGGAAGCCATCATAACTGTATCATCGTGATAACGCAGAAACTGTTTGTGTTGTTACTCGACCCTTCTTTGAGAGGGGAGTACGGCGGGAGACCAACAATTATTATAGACCCACCATCACACATAGCGCCGAAATAACATTTGCGTTTTACTTGCCAAGGTTGTGGCTTGCTTTTGCCAATACCAATCGTGCCGTCATTTACCGTTTCAGCAATAACTCAGCCAAAACGTTGGCAAAGCATATAAACGAAAAAACTAGTGAACAGTAGCTCAACGCAAAAGTTGATTGTACAGTAGTCCATATCTATCGCAAATTATTCGTCTAAGGAAGATGTTTCCAACCTTGTTTCAAAGCGACCAAAATTCTCTATAAAGTTAATTTTTGTAAATCTCGCAACCCACTCACAAGGTAAAATGCCAAAAGGCATTAAAACTTTTCGTGCAGATAAGAAAGGAATGCTGTCAAGTACTTACGTCTTAATACTATCCACTTAAGCAATTAGACCAAAATTATGGCGTTCTAGATTACGTTTTTTTATATTTTTTGGTAAGTTCTGCATGCTAAGTTGCTTGAAATGACTTTGTTGTAAGTTATTTTAATTAATAATGTCAAACAAATTGCGTTTCTAGTTTAACTCTATTCTACAATGACAACAAATTGAGGAAAAGTGAATAAGCTTTGTTTCTTAGCTAACCGGAATATCTTTGTGGTTATGCATAGAACATGGTTGTATTTAGACCCGCTACGGAGTTACCAGTAGCTTACTGCTGGTAGTGGCACTACAAAATTTTACCTCAGACCTGCAACCTGGCAAAGGAAATTGTCGTGAAATGCTTTTATCAACAGCAAAATAACATAAAAATCACGTGGTTATTGAATTCGCAATCCCATAATTACGTGCCAGCGCGTTGTCGAATCGAGCTACGCTGCCGACGAGATCAAAGATTTAAGGATAACGTGTTAATTAAAACCTTTGCTTTTTTGTCTTAATACTAGACCGGCGCTGTGGAGTAGTGGTTAGAGCGCTCGTTTCGCAGTCGGAAGACCGGGGTTTCAAGTCATATGGTATTCTTCTGCTTGATGCTCAGCAGGAAAGGATTGTGCAGAGAGGCCGGCAAGCATGCTTTTTTACCCCTGGGTAAGGCTCTTAACGGAATGCCTCCAGTAGTAAGATTTAAACATTTTAACAACGGGTTCTCTCACGAAAGCCAGAAGCATGAAGATATTAAATTATGACGTATAAGGTATGCTTCAGCCCATTTTTAAACCGGTTCGCGAATTTTATAAAATACGAAAAACACAATGGCGCGAACGGGCTGAATCCCACCACTGGATTCCTTCTTCTTAATATGGAAGCCAAGATGGGATCGAGCAGTTAACCCGCCGCGGCGGCCCACCCTGCCAAAGACTTGCATACAGAACACCAGCTCATCGCATGAGTGAATAAAGCTTAATATTGGGATCAGCTTCTAAAAATTTGGAGAGGGGCATTACAGTCCTTTTTGCCCTACTTTTTCCTAGGCTGTTGGCATATATGGAACAGTTTGATATCATACTGCACTAAATCGACTATAAAAAGGCAATACCAAAAAAAAAACCAACAAAGTTATGCTTTCTTGCAAAAACAAGCAACCCAAACAAAGTTTAAGGTGGCTCCACTTTGGGTTGCGACCTGGGGAAGCATTGGTCTAAGGCACTTGGGCGAAACAACACGCCCCATAGATAGCACCTTCTTATCGTAATTGCTTTTAATGTTTAATAATCATTTAGTGTAAAAAATGCTTGGTAGTCGTTGAATAAAACATGTAACACATTAGTGAAAGCAAGTAAATGGATTTTAATAAATATTCAATGCAGAACACTTTAAACATACACCCCTGACTGTAAGATTTGTGCTCTTCGAGGTGCACTTAAGGCAGCTTTAGGGCCTACGATCGGATAAGCACTGTTTAGTAATTGACTTGTCGCTGCTTAATGTCGTGCCAATTTAAAGGCGGCATAATTTCTTTTCTGAAAGGGAAATGTCATTCTTCGTGGTTGGCAATAATAGCTATTAAATGTCAAATGTTACCGAATCTACTTAATACACGAGCCAATTCATCAAATCATCTAAACTTTGTCCTCGGCAAGCAGCCCAATAGATTTAGTGAATAACCAAATAACAATCTAATAAGCAGACATAATTTTTAAAAACTAAAAGTGCTAGAAAATAGCCATAGGCTAAGTTATGCCATATGTCAGTGTTTCCGAACCTTTCTATAATCACAAACCCCTTTGAAGAAATTGTCAGTCATGCGGACCTCAAACAAAATTTTGCTTTGAATTCAATGAACAAATCTTTGATTCTAATGCTACAGCTATTTAATTAAATTTTTTCACTATCATGGAATAAAAATTTGATATTTTGGCTACGACAGATATCAACAGTATTTTAATGCTATAGCAAATAATTAACTATTATTGCAAACAACACTGTACATAAATTATTCAGTGGCTCCCAAACTATATTTTAGGCAACCCCAGTAAAAACAAAAGTTTAAGTGAGCAAGTATTTTCGACCCTATCAAAATATTCTCGTTTTGGATCAATGAATATTTGTTTAACGATGGATGTAAAGACCATTTTTTGAAGATCAATGTGTTCAAAGTCCGGATTTACGAATTTTCTGTGACAGATGGATCGCAAGACCTCTTTTCTTTTTTCTCTGGAGATCAAGTTTTTTAATACCACATGTAACTCCACTTAGTGCTGCAACCCACAGTTTGCAACCACGGTCATATTTATGTGGACCATTAAAAACGTTATTGAGAATTTAATAAACCACTGCGGAAATTAATTGTTTTTCGCTTTATCAAAATTCACAAAAGCATTTACGGAACCCTATAACTTTCTCACAGTTTCCAAATTAGGAACCACCGCCATATGCATTCAATATAAAATTGCATCGCTACAACACTTTTTTAGAGCGTTTTAGAGTCGCTTTTACCATTAGCAATGTGATTGTGAACAATCAACGCAGTTGATTGAAGTTGAAACAAAATACCATGCGGGACATGTTGAAAATCATGCCTTGAAATGAAAAACAAACAAAAAGCAAACCATACTGGATGTTGAGCTCCGAGTTCTTGATATATTTGATTAACCGTCTAAAAGTCATTTGGTAACAAGTGGATGCGGAGGTTTTGTCGCAAACCAATAATCGCGATAACAACACAACATTTTACTAGCAATTTTCTATTTTTTCTGTTGGCGGATTCCTCCTCCAAGTTCAAGTTTTCTTCTGCAATGGCCAGTACTCCATGGCAGTGATGTAACCATACTGACGTACTGGTATCAGCGGTATCGGCCTATTTTATGTTATCAGTTGGCAGGATCGGTATCAATAAAATTTAGCAGACACCTGCCAATGCTTATTGAACTGTAAATACTGAAACAAGCCACGTTTTTATATAGCAGGTGTAACAGTTTGACTTCAAGACTACTTGACTTGAAGGTGGCTGCAGTAATTAAGCGTCAAAACAACCGGAGTAGCTGGTGATTTTATAGCGAATATTACCCAGCAGTGAAAAAAGAAAAAGCTTTCAACAAAAACATTTGAATGTTGCAAAATGAGAAAAATTTGATGATGATTTTCATACAAAACTGATGCAATATTTATTCTATATTTTAAGCACAACGCTTTAATACAAGTCTAACACTACGACTTAAGCACATTGCTATGGCTGTATTAAGACAAGCCCTTACGGGTGAAAACAACAACAAATGTTGGCTTGCTATACTACTGCACTGCATTTCTAAGTGTATCAAAGGCCTCTTTGACAAGGATGTTACGTCCTTCTTTTCCGCTTCGCAGGGCTTAGATGTGTGCTGGTTTATGATGTTCTACCACTACTCACTCACTTTCTCCAAAAAAAAACAGAGCTTTAACGCTGATAGGTTTTTGATAGTAAGAAAAAACATTTGTTTTTGATCTTGCTGGAAACCGAATACATGTATCGTATGAACAAATGCAAACGTTCTTTCAACAACTTTGTTCGTAAAAATTATGTTTTGGCCCTCCTAATAACTGGGGCTATTATCGAAATTCGGTAGATGTTAATAAAAAAGTGCTAAAAATAAGCAAAAAAATAGCCAATTAAACAAAATTTGACACTTGCTTGTTTGCTTTTTTACATTTTAAATCAACAACACTTAGTGCTTGCAGCTATTTTCTGAGTACAAGTATTAGATAAATTACATTTCTAAATCGTTTTACAAAATATTGAGAGAGGTTGTACCCACCTTTTTCTCTCCAACCTTTTTACTACTACCAAATAGACTATTGCCACCATTAGACCGCGAAGAGACTTGCTGCAATACCTATTTCAAATAAGAAATTTGGTGTAAATTCTCTTAGCCAAGTAATAGCAATTTAAAGTAGCGAAAAAAGAAATCTACAATCCGTGTCACACAAAAGTTTAGCTGGCAGCCATAGCGTTAAATGCAAATAAAGCGAACAGGCTATAAAAAGCAGCTCAGGTGGTAAACCCGGAAAAACTCATCACAAATACGGGAATTCTATTGTATTTAGAAAGTTGCAAGAATGCAAGCGTTATTGCTATGCTGGTTTATCTACACATAAGCCAAGGTTTAATACTTCTGCAAGACATCGCTCATTTTTGATAATAATTGAATTTGTTAGCGCGGCTGCAGAAGACAAGTTTATATGAAAATGCAAACTAAAAATAGCAAACTTTACATCAATGCATAAACCTCAAAGGCAGCCGAAACATTAAGCATAAAAATATAAGAATAGGAGCAAACTTTGGATAGCTTTACAAATTCAAGAAGCACACAAAGTAGACATGGGTAATTATTAATATTATCAATTTGTTGACTCAAAACATCTATATACCTGCAGATCTTCATGAAACATTTGAACGCCGACAGCAAGAATCCAATGCAACAGAAAAATGCACACTGGACTTACATAGTGGGTCCAGGGTACGTGTGGCTGGAGTAAAAGCTTATGTGGATATTCGCAGTCAGTACGAATGATAGCTGTAAGTCCAAATAACCTAAAATAAAATGCATTAGTAATACAACACATAAGCAGCTTGAGTTTGCATCCGATTAAAAATTGCTGCTAGTGTCGGCACAGTGCAATCGAACAGAGGAAACTGCCAATCATAAAATATAACGCCCCACATCTAGTCCTGCAAGAACAGCTCTTAATTGCCAGGGAAGTGCTGTATCACGCTAAGCTATGATTGCTTCAAGGTTTAGTAAAAGGTCGTTAGCATATTAAATGCTGACAGCTTACTACGACCGATGAGATCTCATCAGTGCATCTACGTCCCTAGAACAATATCTCATTGATGCATGACAAGTTGGCAAAAGGACACACCACCTACATGTAGGGATGGGCAGTTCAGAATAATATACTATTCTAGAATAGTTAAACCGAATCCAGAATACCGAATCTTCTTTTTCTGCAATTAGCATAATCAACACGAAGCATTTATTTATTACAAGTTTACAACGATTTCATTGCAGTGCCATACATTCAAGCTTTCTACATGGTTGCCTGTCAGGCGAGATTGCAATTTAGTGGCAGTTAAACTTGTAGTTGAAAAGATCTTTTGGTGAGCTCGAATGTGGCAAGTATACAGTGATATTTTAAAGCATCACAAGAAAACGCACGCATTCGATCAATAAGTTTGTCTGTATGTGTGAGTTAATTTTTCAATCGTTGCATGCTATTGATACGTTTACAAAAAGAAAATATGTGACCGAGCAACGTGGTAAAGCTTTGTAAGCAGGATATGAACCGAATCCTATTATCCGGTTTGAATTGGCATTTTTGATTTGGATAGTTTAGGATTCGTATCCTTCAGATTCGATATTCCGATTGCCCATCCCTTCCTACATGCTTGCTAACATATACTCTTGTAATGATTTTCTATTTGTGGTTTTTCAACTAAGTCCAACAAAGACTCTTCATGTATTGAACACCTACTAAATATTAGACTTGCATGCTAAGATTAGACCAGGGCAAAACCCAATTACCTTGAATACAACATAGAGGGAGGCAGAAAATCTTGCATGAACTGCAGTTGATAAACATAGAGAATCAAAAGTTGACATATTGTAATGAAAGTCAAAGAAGCTCTGAAATAAAATGGGTACATCATTTGATTGCATGCTCTCAGCAATTTTAAGTTTACATCACGTTCAGTTCGTCTAAAGCGACTGCGAGCTCAAAATACAGTGATATCTTCTGCGTGATGAAACGTCACTTGGATTCAAGCCCATGCTTCAGGCCCAAATTGCGGCACGCCTAAACGACCGCTTATTCAAAAACCAAAAGAACATTAGCAAATTATTTAAACGTTTCTTGATCTTGCGCGACATCAATTGCGTAAGTGCTATTTTTTGTCATGCACATTGTATATGAAGTACTACTGACCAACATAAACTGAAAACTGATTAAGACTTAACTAATCTTACTCATTAAGCGAACAATACAAGAAGCGTAGACTAAGCAAACATTACGGGGGAAGCGTGTAAACATTATACACATTTTTAAATCATGTAAACACAGTAGTATTTTAAAATAATGTTATCATAAATGTATCAATTTTAAAACAATGTTGTCATAAATATAATGAAAGAATTTTCAGAGATTGACATCGTTAATTTAGTTAGAGAAGTTTTAACGCATCGAGAAAATTAATGACTGCCTCCAGCGGCGCAACCGCAACCGCAATCAATCAAAGGGAGTTTGTATCAAATTTAAAGATACTAGCTTGAAAAAGCAGCTATGATTGATTTGATCGGGAGAGTAATATACCGGTGTGCGACAACTGGACGCGAACAAAGTGGGCGCGTGCATCTAGGCGTCAAACTACACGCCAAACAAACTAGGTGCCGTGCCAATCTCAACTTCAAGATATCTACTACTCCCCTACCAAAAATTGTATGTACTAGGACAGAGGTGGGCAAACTTTTTGGTCGGAGAACCGCATTGACTATTCAAGAGTTGGCCGAGGGCCAGTGCTTAAAATCTTGCAATGTCGTAGCGCAGGGCTTCGAAAATGATGGTGCCCAACAAAAAAAAGTTTATCACCCTCTATTTGGATAACGCGTCAATTCAAACCAAGAAATGCGTAGCGGCTCTTTCAATGATAAATTTTTGGCTCCTTAGTACGGAAGTGCGGCCACCGCTGTCATCTTAAATTAAATATATGGAAGTTTCTATAAGTGTTGGCGGGCCGTAGTTTGCCCACCCCTGTACTAGGACACGTGGTGAAGTTGTTAAAAAGTATATTACAGAAAATCACGAGAGCATGACTAAGGGCAATAGACAAATCGTTTAGAATGCAGTTAATCAAAACGTTTTCACAATATAAGCCGTGAAACAGGCAAAAGTATCAACTGAAGAGAGTGAAAAAATTATTGGCGTAAAAATTTGTCTGCTGCCTAAAACTTCACAAACAAACAATGGTATGTGGTATATCTCAAAATATTGCTTTTGATCTATACAGTCAGCAAAAACGAAATTTTTGCTTTTTCTAATTTAGTTTCGGGATTTTACGTTGATGGTAAACTCTTCAATTGCATTAAAAAGTTGTTGTAGGTTTGCTATAGATTTTAGATTGAATGGTGCCAGTATATTGAAAACGGCCAACACGTAGTTATAGGTAGGTATCGAAACTGAGTAGCGTAACTTGTTGCCTTTCTTAAAATAGACACTTGAATAATAACCTCTACTGTACTAGCAGTCGTTACATCGCTGTAGCCCGGCCCGGCTGGAAACTTAAAAAATCCCAAGGATATGAAGTATTTGTTTATTGGACATTCTGAAGGTTTAGCTCAGTGGTTCTCAAACTGTGCGTCGCGACGCCCCGGTGCGTCGTTTCAGTATTCCAAGGGCGTCGCGGGATAATTTGATTTAATGCCAATAAATCGAGGTTTTATTGCGTCAAAAGAGGTCTAATCGTAGATTTTTTTTCTACTTTTTTCTAATATTTATAATCAAATGTATTTTCATAATAGTGTTTTCAATACACTGTTGCAACTGTCGACTTGTTATTTAAGCATCAAATAGCAAAAGTTTAACTTAATTGGCGACAAATATATTTAGAATAAAGCATTCAGTTGCATGTTTGACGAAAACATGAAAGATGACTAGTTGAGTTACTAACTTAGAAGAGCGTAATTTTACGATTGAAGATGACAGACCAATTCAAAATCTCGGTTTCATAAGGACAGTTATTTGTACATTATGGGTCACATTTATCTCGCAATACGGCAAACTAAACCTTGGGATGCTGTCTGGTGCGTCGCAAAGTCTCGCAAGCTTTTTTAAATGCGTCGCATCGCAAAAAGTTTGAGAACCACTGGTTTAGCTCATCGGCTCAAAATCATATCTATTGCACTCGTGCCACCGGAAGCAGTGCGTGCAAAAGTCTGAACCACAATCAACAAGACATCAAGATGCTGCCATCCAAATGATATCGCTGCTGCGCTTGCGCCTCTGGAAGTTGTACGTGCTGAACTCAGAACAACAATCAACATGACATCGAAGACTTTGCATTCAAATGAAATCGCAAACCTCAAACATACATTTTACTGTCGATCACGAGGTTTAAAAAGACATTTCTTGTGAGCTCATGGCTTCGGCAAAAAGTCAATCAGCACCAACCCAGTGAACACCAACAAATTTATTTTTGTTGCCGCTCTTCCTGTCAAAACTGATACGGGTGTTATGTCTACATTTTTCCGAATTTTTGGTGTGGTAACAAATGAATGAGGTCTAGATAGTGTCACAGAATAGAATTTTAATTTTACCTCCATCATGAAATTCTAAAATCGAGGCAAAGAAGTGTATTGCTCCAACAAGATGTCTTAATTCTCACTTGATTGTTTGCAAATCCTAAATCTTATGGGTTTAATGGTAACCTGTCTGAGATCAAAATAGCACGCATAGCAGATTTCTTTAAAGTTTTAAGTTAGCAACTTTAGTTATTGGCTCCTAGTTTGCCTGGCATCCAGTTTGTCCATCGCCTAGTTTATCCCACCCTAAGTTTGTCCGGCGTCTAGTTTGTGTGGTGCCTACATGCGCGCGCCTAGTTTGTTCGCCTCCAGTTGCGAGCGCCTAGTTGTCGTGGATCGGTAATATACGCTGGTAAATACGGTAGCTTATTTAAAAGCCATTCAGATATGCATAAGATAAATTACATGCAAACCATATGTACATAAGCAGTGCAGCCAGCCTTTCAAATAAGAATAGCATGTCGTCAAACCAACCCTCCAATTGCACTGGTGACCAGCTCTATCGCTAAAAGCTTTAATTCCAAAATTCACAAGCTAGTTGCGAACTTCAAACTTATGTCCATATCATTGAGTCAACGATCATACACTCAAAGGTCTATAGACAACGAATCAAAAATAAAAAAAAACACAACGGAAAAGTGAAACAGCTTCACCAACAAAAAACTATTAGTATTCCAAAATGTGTATATTTTTGCTTTTCAGTTTACCTATAATAGTCTTACCTCGCAACTGCAATGGATGATACGAGCAGGTTCTTCAAATACGACCACATCATAGCAAGTATTATGAAAACAAGAAAATAAATGGCCGATATAACGCTAGGATGAGCAATTCCTAAATAAAATATCAACAAACGCAGGTTAGAATCAAATCAAGGCCACGGAAACTAGCGCTATCTAAAAACGATCAGAGTTGTACGTCATGTAATTATGAAGATGAGATTTAAGATGAAATTGCGTTATTATAGAACAGTAAACATTTATACGAAAATAATCGATTTCGGCATCAACAACAATCAATAGCAAAATCTACATTTCCTGCCTACAAATTTTTTAAACCCACTCGCAAACTTTTTAAATCAAAAAATGGGCAATCTTTTTTGCAGGCGAGCCAATTTCAAATCACTTGAATATTCAGCCGGCCTGTCAAAATTTGTGTTCATTCAAAGTCGTGGTGAAGAGCTCTTTTTTTCGGAGATCAAGACTTTCAAAGTAACACAAGATTTTCAAACCGATCTCCATAATAAAATTGGCCTACCCACGTAAAATAAGAAAAATTTGGTTTGCATGTTGCTTTTAACGTATTGATCTCCAAAAAAAATAAATAAATAAAAGGTCTTCAAGCGCAATCCTTTCCGCGGGCCACAAAATTTCAGGTCGCAGGCCGCAGGTTGTACGCCCCTGTTTTAGATCAAACTGATGATGGCGTTTTTACCGATATTGATTCTTTACCTGTTTTTGATGTTTGTTTTAAAAAATTTTGCTGGTGTATAACTGAATTAACCACTTTATCTGAAATTTATCGGTATATTTCAAAACAAAGATCTAAAGTTCGCATATCACATTAGTTAATGTTTTTTGCAAAACAGAAAAGCATTGTTAGAAAAAGACATTTTGCAATAGAGAAAGAAAAATTAATCTAACAAATACATTTATCTGCGTGACTGCATCATATGTAGAAAAGAAAAAAATTTTATGGAGAAATTATTACTAATCGCTATTGATGCCTCAACTTAGAGAAGCCCAAGCAAAAATCGCGCATATAAACAGTAAAATAGATAATAGTAAAATTTTGTTGAGGTTTTTTAAGCGATAGCACAGCATGGCAAATCACAGATAAAAAAGTAAATATATTTATGGAAAATCTAAACGTTTGTAAAATTTGCTAAAGCTGTAAAGATCAACATAACTGCTCTGAAGATGGTAAAATAAATTTCCAAAAACGTTTAGATTTTCAAAAAATATGTTTACTATTTAATCTGCGATTTGCTTTGCTACGTTATGGCCTAAAAAAGCTGACGATGATATGATGATGACGACGATGATGAACAGCAAAAACAATTTAAAATTTTTAACAAATTTTTTCTAACCTTCTTGAGTTTTTAGTTAATATGCAACAATTTCAGGACAAAATGTGGTGACAGTAGAAGCAACATACCTGCTAGAGCTAAAAATAACATAGTAACAGAAAAAACAGTTTCATTTTTAACTTTGATCCACGAAAACTTTTTGTTGCGTAAATTTTGCATGGCTTCATACGGATAAGATGAAATGGCATCTAAATAATAAAATTCCTTTAAATTTAGAATCCACTTTCTAGAATACAATAACAGTTTAAGAGTTACCATGGCGCAATAGTGACTACAATTTAAGTACAAATTGCGTGTGGTAAAGGATATTTTATTGGCGACAAATGTACTGAATAACGCCATCAAAACCACTAAAGTCAGAAACAATTGCCATTAGCAACAGTTCTAATTTTAAAACTTAGTTCAATAACGTAATGAACTCAGCAACGTATTCAACACCACGGTAAAATCTCTTCCGATAAGAAGTGCAGTTAGGCAACTGAATAAACATGACGTTACTTACTTTTTGTCTTCTGGATCAGAAGATACGTACAAAAAGCAACAATGAAAACAACAAGGTCAGGGAGAACCAAACGAAATACATTTCCAACATCGACGTTGGTGAATCTAAAAAAAAGCATTCAAAGATAACACAAAGTGAAAGCATATCACAGCTTAAAAAGCTAATTGATAATAATTCTAGTGCAAGATAAATGTACACCACCTCAAAAAAATGTTTTGTTTGTACCAAACCTGGCGCGAAAATCACACAATGCATTTTCTTAAGAGCATAACTGCACACTATGGGCACAGTCTGTGACCGTAGAGTATTTTTCACTCGTTGTAAGCACTATTCGTGATTGCTATTGCATTCACTACTGTTGACCTTATTTACATAATGTGTGTAGCAAGTTGGGGCGAAGCAATAGTCATCATCACACTGAAAGAAAATTTAAAATACGTTTGAAAAAAGGATCATTTTACACATCGCTGTAAGCAAATAGGAGGTAGAGTTGCTAAAAGCGAGTTCAGAAGGCACTTTTCAGGTCTTCTAAATGTGACAATTTTAAACTTGATGTTTGGCTCTGCTGTTCAACCGAACATAAAAAAGTTCTATTAAATTTTTATCTTTTCAAAATTAAAGCCAACTTACAAGTCGCCAAAATATTTTGTTCGTACAGGTATACAAAAAGAGTTTATAAAAATACCCCTTTCCTTGATATTGTAGTCAAAAACGCATACATATTGTATTCATGTACTAATAGCACCAACTTCTATACTACCAGCGGTGCTACTATAGCGTGAGGTCTACCACACTATAGCGTGAGATCTACCTCCGGTTACTACTATAGCGTGAGGTCTACCAATGAATTATTTATCCCTCCCCTCTCTATAGCCACACTATAGCTGCACACTTACTACTATAGCTATAATAATTCCAAACACCACACATACATTCCAGGGTTAGGGTTACGATTAAGGTTAAGTTTAGGGTTAGGGTTAGGGTTAGAATTAGGGTTAGGGTTAGGGTTAGGGATAGGGTTAGGGTTAGGGGTTAAGGTTAGGGTTAGGGTTAGGGTTAAGGTTAGGGTTAGGGCAGTGGTTCTAACCCTAACCCAAACCTCACGCGATTTGCACCTCGGTAGATGCGAATCAAGCGGTAGACCTCACCCTGCATCTCGGTAGGTGACTTATGTCGGTAGACCTCACGCTATAGTAGCACCCTACCAGCTTGCCTACGCAAACTACAAAAATAATCACGGTAATTGGTAGTTTATTTCTAATTATTACAGTGAAAATTACCTGACAAATCCCAAGTATCTAGCAATGGATTCCTTGACGCTGCCTAAAAACAAAAATCATCACTATACACGCAAGATGTTCTTTTATTGGTTCTATTGTTTCAGCTTATATCTTTCTACTACTAGATCTGTGTTAAATGCATTGTCAAGACATGACGAAGTGAACAAAGCAGTTAAATAGCTGTGAAGATTGTACTCAAAAACCATCAATGTTGCAAGTACTGTTAAACAATCTGTATTTGGACCCACTTCATCATTGGACTGCTAGTTTTTGTCGGTGCAGCGAATTTCTACCATAGCCATTGCAATTGCATTGCATTTGCAGTCATTGCAACACAGCAGTGTTCCCTTTAAACGCAAATAAACTGCGAATTTGCGAAATTATGTCCGGCGGATTCGCAGTTAAAATTCAACAGAGCGTAAAAAAAGTCCGGCGGTTTTGGTAACTTTTTGAATTTGTTAAAATTTTTGCAATTTTGTTAGCAAAATCTTAATCAACTGTTTAATGCATGGGAGACAGTGAAAAGAAATCCAAGTTAGGACAGATGCTTTTTTAGAGCAGTGCAACGTCCCACACAAACATCGCGCGACTGTGACGCAACAGCGAGTGACGGCGACTTAAAATATCGCGCACGCCATTGCCACACTTTTTTGTATTACAAATTATCTCTCCAGCAATTAACCTGAAGTAAAATCAATTTTTTTGTTTGCTTTTTCCCAGCCGATTTCAATCGTAGCTAAGGAGCAGTAATAGCAAGTAACTCTCAAACTTCAGTTTTAACGCAAGACATTATTTTTCGAGGGAAGTTTGAAACTAAACTTGCTTAAATCTTCATGTTTTCTTTACGTTTCAACGCTAACTTCAATCGTGCTTGTTAAGATAAAAAAGCACATAGTTCTCGCTTTCAGTTAAGCACAAAAAACACCATTTTTTGAGAGATTGGTTCAGATTTTGTACGTTACAAATAAACAACCTTCTTTTACTTGCCATTTATAAACACTAGAAATAAAAAGAAATACAACTTCTAACCAATTTAGTTTTGAATTCCCTTCAAATACTTTCCGAACTGAGATTGAAAGTTTGCTTGCAATTGCAATAACCTGTTGTTTAATTGATTACGATAGAGAAATGTAAGTTGTCTGATATTTACCGTAATCAAGCAACAATTAAAATTCGCAAGTAATTTTTGTTGTGTCATAGTCGTAATAACCTACGTAACATCATATTTACTTCAAAAAAGTTCTAGTTCTCATGCTCATGTCGGGCGTCGGCAAAGGGTTAATTTTATTTACGCGCATTTTTAACCTGTCATTCCAAAGTGCTTACGAATCACCGTTACAAAGGCTGTAAAGTTTGAGACCAAATTTAACCACAATTAACGTACTGAAGAATAATAGCCTGGTATTTCGCCGCCGTCTTATAACAACCGATAGGCTACCTGTTTGTGAACATTTTGGGGCTGACATAGTCACGCTAATTGTTACGTCACCGAAGCGCATTGTCACAGTTTTGACTTTCCTTGCCCTGCAAATTTTGTCCGGCGGTTTTCGTACATTTGCTAGCAATTTCGCACTTGTGCCGGCGGTTACGCACTTACTAAAATCTTAGAGGGAACACTGCAACACAGTTAACGTAACAGGTCTTGCCTAGCAGACTAATATCAGGCATCGATCATACATTGCAACGAAACACAGAAATTGCTGTATAGAGTCTTTCTAAGACGTAAACGAGTTTAACACATCCTCGCATTTAGAACGTGTTTACTATATATCAAAAATCGAACAGAGAAAGTGGTTGCTAATTCTATGAGGAAAGAAGCTGAAAAAGAGTTAACAAAATTGAACAAAAAACCAAATACCATTTTTACACTGGTGAAGTTTATGAAAAAAGATGGAAAAGATATTGAAGGAGGTAGATGCATGAGTAGAAAAGACGGAAAGTTAGGTTTCAGTGAAAAAAACAGAAAAAGAATATGAAAAAATCACATGAAGATTATGAATAAAGGGAATGATTGGGATCACGTGACAGCAGCTAGTATGGTAGAGGGACCTATTAAAAATGTTACCCGCAAAGAAATGGCGATAGCAATAAAGGTGATGAAACCAGGAAAGGCAGCTGGACCCTCCAAAGTATGTGCAGAGATGATATCTGCTAGTAAAGAAGTAGGGGTTAGTGTGATAGTGGAACTTTGCCAACGCGTGTTAGATGAGAAAAGAATGCTAGATGAATGGCAAACAAGTGTGCTGGTACCAATTTTCAAAGGAAAGGGAGATGTTAGAAGTGCAATACTTGCAGAGGAGTAATGCTGCTTGAGCACGGAAGATCGTTGAAAGAGTGCTGGAGAGAAGGATTCGAGAATTAATAAATATTGATGCAATGCAGTTTGGTTTTATGCCTGGGAGAGGAACGACAGACGCATTGTTTGTAATACAAAGAATGCAAGAGGAATATAGGGATAAGAAGAAAAAGTTGTACATGTGTTTTGTGGATATTGAGAAGGCATTTGATGGAGTTCCAAGAAAGGTAATGGAGTGGACAATGAGAAAGAAAGGTTTACCAGAAGTAATTTCAAGAGCGGTGACGAGCTTCTATCACTAGGCAAAAACAAAAGTTCCAGCGTGATCTGAGTTATCTGAAGAATTCTCAGCACAAATAGGTGTACATCAAGAATATGTGTTGTCGCCACTGCTTTTGCAATTGCAGTGGATGCAATCTCCGAAAATGCAAGAGAAGGATTTATCAATAAAATTTTGTATGTAGATGATTTGGTTTTAATGAGTGAAAGTACAGAGAATCTGAAAGAAAAGTTTTTGAAATGGAAAGAGGCGTTTCAAAGCAAGGGGCTGAAGGTGAACCTCAAGAAAACCAAAGTGATGATGAGCGGTTCGAAAGGTGAGGTGCTCAAGAGTAAAGTTGATCCATGTGCCAAGTGCGGCAAGAGGGTGATGGCAAATTCGATGATTGTGTACAAAGTGCAGTAAATGGGTACATGGCAGATGTGCAAAAATGAAGAGGATAACTTCAACTCTGGAAAAATGTTCTATTTGTGAACTATGTGTTGATATAAAGGAAGGAATTGTGTAACCAGGTGAAGAAATATCATTTTTTGACCAGGCTAACTTGTGAAGAGCGTTTGCTATTTGGGGGACAGGTTGAACGCCATTCGTGGAAGTGAAGCAGCGGTAACAGCAACAACGAGAATTGCATGGATAAAATTTAGAGAATGAGGGGAGTTACTTTATGAGAGAAAATTTTTGTTAAAAATGAAAGGATTTTTCAGAGTTGCCTAAGATCTGCAATGCTGTATGGGAGTGAGACGTGATGTCTAAGGGAGAATAAGATGGCAATTTTGAGAAGAACTGAAAAAGCCATGATAAGAGCAATGTGTGAAGTTAAGATCATTGAGAAAAGAAGGAGGCAAGAACTCATGAGTTTGCTAGATTTAAAGGATACTATCGATGAACTAGCCAGGGCGAGTGGAGTGCGATGGTATAAGCATGTTTTGAAAAGGGATAATGGTGATGTTTTGAGAAGAGCGTTAGATTTTGAAGTGGCAGGAAGAAGAAGGTGTGGGTGACCAAATATGACGTGGAAGAGACAAGTGGAGGGGCGTACCAATCAGATTGGGTTGAAAAGAGAGGATGCCATTGATAGAGTGAAGTGGCGTAATGGTGTTTTACAAACTGTCGAGAAGCACGAGAGGAATCCAGCCACCTGCATTAACGCAGACAAAACCGGATTTCAAAAACTTGATCTCTCTTTCGCTCTCTCTCTTACTAGAGACAATGCGCACTGCACAACAAATGAAGAACACTTACAATTTTCACCAAGTAAAGAGCCATACGGAAGGTCAGTAGCAAGTGCAATCTGAAATCCAATATGGGCCAACAAAAAGAGACCAGATGTACCCGTCAAAATCACAGTATAATGAGACCATAGTCCTAATTAAAAACACATATTTAGAAGCAGTTAATAAAATAATGCTTAAACAAAATAAACTACAGTTGCCAGAGAATAGAAAACGTTTGTTGTACGTATTGACAGAACGTACAATCCCGTCACTACACTTTAAGAAAAATATGCTTTTTTTGAAGCTTAAATTAGAAACGAAATATGTATTTAAAACACTAGTAGTTGAACATTAACAGCAATCACTTACTGTTTTCGTGTTTATTTTTCTTGCTATTCGCCTGTGTTACATCTTACGTTTTAACCGAACTTACAATTACTTGCTTACTATGTATTAGGAGCGTACTAATAGGTTACACTCGAGTGTGAAAATGTGGTGCCAATGTTTAACTAGGCTACCCTTTCATCGGTATTTATTCATTTCTAAGTCTAAGTTCACATTAAAGCGTGATGTTTTTGATACTCTAACGAAAGCTATGCTTTTAGCCAAATACGTTCACTGTCCATATAAAATGCACATTATCATCGTTTGCTATTTTTTGCAACGTAGACTATATCTTTGTTCAAGCGAAGTAGAATGAACGATCATTCATACCATCAATCACAAACACATTTCTGCTCAGGGCAAAAATTTATCTCTAGCGACTATTTATATGTAACTTAAGCTACTACTAACCTAACTTTTACCCCAAACTTACGTTCAAAACGATAATGCAGGAGTCAAGTCATTGAAAACATAACTGAGCGATATAAATCTCTACTTTGTCACGAGCATGATTGAACGATCACGTGTTCAAGAGCTTATGCATAGAAACTATTTTGCTCATAGTAAATGCACTTTGCAATGACTTTCTCTGCCTTATGGATTCTAACGAGCAGTACAGCTCTTGATAACGGTAGTATTACTAACCAATTTAAGTTGAATGATGAATCTTGGAAACTCAAAAACAAGGCTGGGGAACTGCATCCTTATAGTGCCTCTAAACGCTATCTTACACTTAAGTGGGAAAAATACGTGTGAAGCAATTAAACAGATAAAATCAAACAAAAATTCTTTGAACAAAAGCATATAGATGCCAATGCACTTTACAAAGGAATCTTTTCAAAAATCAGCTTTAAGTTTCTACCTGTAAATGGCTGTTTTTTAACTACTAACCATTTAGTGCTTGCTACCACATTTACTCGATTTGGATGATGATAGAAAACTGATGCCAGGCGCATATAAGTAAGAAAAGCTTATTTTTCGCCTCTAGCAAACAAAATGACAAAAAAGTTCAAACAATGATTACTACTAAGAAACATCAAAACAACGGTCAGCTTATCAAAGTAAAGGTGTCCCTCGTCACTTAGCCAGCCTACAGTAGAAAATAAAACAAAAAACATAGCCAGCAAATATATATAATGTCAAAGATTTTGCGTCATCAATTTAGAATCAAATAAAATATAAATATCTGTAGAGCAGTTTATTAAAAGTATTAAAAACTCTTTCAGTTATCCACATAAGTTAACAGAAGAACTTTTGTATTTTTTTTAAAGAAATCCAGTGCATGATTTTAATTGCAATGGTATTTATTTCCTGTATATAGAAATTCTAATAACCGCAGCACAATTGTTTTTCAGTGCAAAACACAAATACATCCACATACATTCAAAAAGCATGTTCACTTCTAGCCTTGGATTACTGCTCTAATCTTTTGGAAACACAGTCTAGTGACAGTTTATAGCCAACACAAAAAGTTGAAAAAGTTGGCATGACCAAAAGAAAATAACAGTGATGACAAAAAAGATCATAAAGGCCTACCAAAGGTTAAACTTGCACATACACAATAATGAAAAACTACTAATACAAGTGAATAAGTAACAATTACTTACCTAATTTTTCTGCTGATAATTGTGGAGAATATGGCAAAATTAGAACAAACAGAAAATAAATGCAAGAAAGAACATTGTAGCGAAAAATTGCACCTAAAATACAAAGTACTGTAGTCTTTTTTCAAATTAAGGCACATCCAAGTCAGTAAATCTACTGCAAACGACGTGATAAGAGGCTAATATAGGTGACACTTTGATTTTTACATCTGCCATATCTCAACTGATTCCATCAAAAAGTAATCTTTAAAATAGTATATCGGTATGACTATCATGATAAGCAAGACCTGACTAAATAAACTCGGTCTTGATTTAACCTAGATTTTCTTGCTGCCAACGCCCCAAAAGGTGTAAGAGTTAAAGTGCTAGTTTTGCAGTAGACTGGGTTCAATTTCTTTGTCAATTCATAACAAAGACTTAAAAACAACATGTACAGCTTAATTGCTTGGTGCAAAACGTGAATACAATTGTATGGAGAAAAAACCAGCAATTTTGCTTGTTGTATATGTTGCAAACATTCAACAAGATGCCTCCATCTTCATATGGCAAACAGGTGGTGGGGTCAATCAATCCACTCACTACAGTGGCCCAGTCTAACCGAAGACCAGCAAACATAGCTTAAGTTTACACATGAGCAATAAATAAACCAAACAAAAAAAAAATATATATTGTATAATTATTCTATCTTCACAGGTGTATAAAGCTATGTTTTTCCCTCTTTCTTTTTGAAGAAGGTTGAATCAACAACCAAAAAGTAGATGATGAATATTGAGATTCACCAAAGTTAAATATGTTGAGCTGGCTGCACAGTCCTTGGTGCACTGGCTCAGCACCACTACAAAAACACCAACAGCAAACAAAGCAAGAAAATTGGTACCAAGCAGTGTTGCAGCACTGAGCCACTGATCCGGTTGTAGTTGCCAATCTTGGGAATTTTCAACCAAATTAGAAATTTTGAAAAAATTTTGCTTTTCTAAAAAATGTTTAAAAAAATCTTAAAATTATATGTTTTAGGCAAAGACTGCCTGTTTTTGAGATCGACTTCACATTGGCGAGTCTGTAAGCTTAATATTTTTTAGAGATCAACCTGAAACTTCATGTCTTTTAAGTATTTTAGAATCTATGAAATTTTCATACTAAAATTGTTTTTGATATTTTGGTGAATTTTAAGCGGGCAGCCCCATCCAGTTCGATGGAAAGTGCCAGCGTTTTGATGATACAGTGGTTTTATAATCATTTTAATGTTTTTCTTACCTTTCTAAGAATTTCACCTCTTAACCCTAATGCCAGCTGATACCACTCTAGGTCAATGCATCGCAGAGGATGTCTTAAGATAGAGTGTCTGACATTTGTTGAAAACAGATTTTTTTCTTGGTGCCAACTGCTGTGCTGGTATAGTAATTAGTCTACTTCACAAATGACACGTCTGAATTTTAATTTCCTGGCCAAGTCATACCAAATGCTTTAAATATGGTATTTTGAAATCTCCAGCTTGCTGCTCAGCAACAGGAGTAACATGGAGAAGGAAGTATAATACCAAACTTAAACCATCATTACTAAAAGGAGTGCAATGGACCAAGATGGCTTGGGTTTGTAGCCACTGTTGGTGCCATATCAACAACAGAAAATGCCAGAAAAAAATAACATTTTGCAGTTATAGAAAAAAGCGTTCATTATCAGTTGAATAACACAGATCAGTGGCTTGGATTCAAATACACAAATTAATTCTAAATTATTCAAAAATAAATTTATGTACATAAATAAACTTTTTCATACATCTGCTTGACCAGCCATTCGTTATGAAAAAGAGTCACAGAAGCAGCACAAGGAGTTCTATGTAAACATTGAGGAGTCCTTGACTTTTAGTTACCTTGGTAGCTCACATACCGGTACTGCACATTACCTAGCTGCTTTTCTTTTGTGTATTACTGCAACTTATGTAACTCTGTGCTTTGTATTGTCACAAATTAATTGATCAATAAAAATCTTTTACCAGATAACTTACTGTATATTTTGACACAAAATGTGACCTACAAACAAGATGACCCCCCAAAGATAGGCCAATTTCTATAGTATAAAAACAAAATAAGAACTAGCTTATTTTACTCATCCTAAAAGATGACCCCCAATTTTGGAAGGTGAATTTAAGGGCTAAAAGGTTGCTTTATGCACCAAAATATATGAAAATTTTTAATCATAAAATGAAAAAATGTTACCCGTTTTGATGTTTTCCTCAATAGTCAAAAGATAAACTATAATTATGCAAAACAAATAATTATATAAACAAAAAAAATTATCAGCTTATAACGATGAATACTCACAACAAAAATACATACTCGCAATTAATGTAGCTGGAAGAAGTATCCAATAAACAGCCCATGTAATTCCAGCTACTGCAGCCATGTGTTAAGTATTTTATTTCTTTCTCACTTCAGCAAATCAGGGGAAAACACATCATAAAATGCAAAATTGAAAACATTTACGTATCAAATATCCAAGCTATTAATAATCAAGTTGTCTAGGCCTATACTGCTATATTAGCATATTGTTGAAACCAGCACCTGCTAATGCAATTGATTGGTAGGTTAGCATAGGTGAGCACTAGTGCTTTCAAAAGTAAGCCAGAACCACTACTTGCTACTTAAAACTGAAATTACCATAACTCAGCACTGATAGCCTACTAATTTCAAAGAGTACCACACCAATTTTTTATTTTTGTCTGATCAAACAGAGACAATACAAAAGAGTTGCCAAAAGCTATTTTTTGTAGTCACGACTACTTTGATGATTACCAAATCTTAAGTCACCTTCTCTCCTTTGCCACTAGACAGGATTTATGTTAATTTGTTGTGTTCACAAAAATAAAAGAACATAAAAGCAAAAAGTATGAAATGAGGTATATCAAAGAGCACCAGCATACTGGTGTTCACGATGTCCATGATGATGTCTTTAAATGTTAACTAACTTTTAATATAGCCCCAACCCATAATTTTAACAACGGCTATTTTGCTGTCAATGGCATTTTATGCTTTGATGCTATTTTGCCATCAGATATTTATGATTTGTCAATTTTAACGACATACTAAACATGTCATTCTTGGTCATTTCTCAGTGGTCAGTTTAAATGACAAATTACAATAATTGCACTCCTTATGTGCACCAGATACACCACTTCACACTCTACTCTCTCCCCAGTGTACACTCCCCAGTACATTTACATATCGAATCCTGCTTTTACTGTAGGCAGTGGCTATTTTGCCATCAATGGCAATTTGCCCTTGGAATCTATTTTGCCGTAATCATTTACATGTCTTTATATAGCCATATTTGCTACAATGACACCAGTGACACTGTGGTGGAGTGGATAGTGCGCTGGTCTTGAGATACCATGGTTGCAGGTTCAAATCTCAGCTGGCAGGGCATTAAAAGAAAGGCAGTGTACACCAAAGGGGCAGGCCTGGTATGTAAATGTATGGGGCAGTGTACACTGGGAGTGTACAGGGTGGGGGATAGAGACCTGGGGGTGCAAAACTTTTTTTATTGGTTTTTAAAATTGACCAATCAGAAACGACCAAAAGTCACATGTCTAGTACATCATTAAAATTGACCAATCACAAATAACTCACGGCAAAATAGTCTCTGAGGGTAAATTGCTGTCGACAGCAAAATAGCCACTGCCTTTAGTGTACTTTACCTTTGTCTAATTACTCTGCCTGCAAAAAATTTGAGTCTAGTTAACAATTGGTTGCCAACCCATAGCCATCACAATGGAAGGCAGCTGCACTATCCACTACACCACTGTATCACTTCCAGAATTGTAGCAAAGCGGGATATTTAAACACAAATAAATGGTGACAGCAAAATAGCCTCAAAGAGTAAAATGCCATCAACGGTAGAACAGCCACTTCCCAATTCTAACCCAAATTTAAGTCCAATGCAAACACTACAGGGCATCACCGTCATTTACTATATAGAACAATTGTGAAAAAAGTACCCATTTTTAAAACAACAGTAATTTGCTTCAGGTGCTGACACTTATTTTCAAATTCACTGCCAGTACCAGCACATAAGTAGGCCTAATTTCGTATTGCCCACCTCTGTATGTTACTCAACACCCTGTGTAGGAACGCTTACAGCTTAGCTCTTACTGGTAGTACACCAATTTACACACCTGTGCATCCGCTATCTGCAAAATCCATATCAGTTGGCGTTGTCACGAGTCACAACTCCCTTTCCTTCCTCGGATTTTCTCTAAAATTGTGGGGACGGTGCTGCCGCTCAAAATTTAAAAAAAACCTGCTGCAAAATGTCAGAAATCCTCATATGTCTCTTCATGTTTCCATTCACACAGAGATGGTAAACAAAATCCCAAGACTCTAAGCAGTGTTGCATCAACATTTGACCGTGTTCTAATTTATTCTAAATTTCCCAAAATTTCATCATTTTGGCGTCGATTTCTAAAGCAAGAAAAAAGATCATCGATTTTCAAAACCGTCCCAACTTCGTCAAATCTGCTGAAATCTCGGGTGGCTGCACCACTGCCAGATATTTTCAACGAGTTTCTCAACAAAAAGTCCCAAAATTTTTGGATAAATTCCCAAGATTGGCAACTATTTTTGCAATTCACCTAAACAAAAAGTGCGTGATGGTGTAGTACAAACTGACCGACACTCTCTTTGAACTCGGTATCAAACGGCGAATCCTGGTCTCAAAACCTGCTCTAAATATGAGTAAGAAGTTTTACTCCTGGTTGCGAAAACTACTCTGAGAGAACGCAGCCTTAGTCGAGAATTATTTGTTTCAGTGCTTGAATTACGATCCCAAAGAATGTCCTTCAAATAAAGTTCAAAATGTGGTAACCCTAGAATTTGTATTTTGTTACTAGCAATACACCGTTGAACATAATAATACAATATATTTAGCAAATTCAAACGTTTTCGGCGCTACATATCGCCCTCATCAGGATCTATACACAAATATTTACAGCATTAAAACTTTCGTTGAACGAAAACACAAAAAACATAAAATAACTTGAAAATAGTAGCCTACTGTTTTTTATCAGAACTATTTTCAAGTTGTTTTATGTTTTTTGTGTTTTCGTTCAACGAAAGTTTTAATGCTGTAAATATTTGTGTATAAATCCTGATGAGGGCGATATGTAGCGCCGAAAACGTTTGAATTTGCTAAATATGTTGTATTATTATGTTCAACGGTGTATTGCTAGCAGCAATAATAGCAACTAGGATACTAAAAGTCACCTCTCTGCCGAAATTGTATTTGTATTTTGCATTCTTATTTATCGTCTCACAGCAAAGTATTAACGCTGGTTAAATACAAAAGTAAATTTGTTCAAGCCCAAACAACCAGATAATATTAGAGAGCACAATGACAACGAACCAAGTAAATCAAAAAATGTAGAGCTTGAACACTTCCGAAGCGGGTTTGGATTAATGCTCTCACGCAGGGGTATGCAACCTGCGGCCAGCGGAAAAGATCTCAAATGTGGCCAGCAAAGTAAAATCGTTTGCCTTTGGTGCAAACTTATCAGCAGCACGTTGGAAAAATCGATCTCCAAAAAAAGATCTTTAAAGGTAAAGTTCGAAAAAATTGGCACAAACAGTGGCTATGAAAGTATTGATTTGAAAAAAAGTCTTCCCCACTTTTTGGAATGAACAACCACTGTTTGGAAACTTTCAGCGCAGAGACAATACGGATTACAAACTATTGCTGGTCCGAAAAATTTTCAGGAAGTGTGTAATTGCCCGGCAGCAAAAAAGGTTGCACAACCCTGTTCTTACTAATAAAGTTTTTATCACTTTTTGTGAATGGAAGAAAAACGTTGGAAAAATTAATTTTTGTGAATGGAGGAAAAGATTTGGGTATAAGACAAATGAAAATTCAAACAGTTTTGCATAAAACTTAGCTATTTAGTGATATCAAATATATTCTTAAAAGCCTACTATCTTGCTTTAACGGAGCAGTGGACTACGCCAGAGCAAACCCGGTTTCAATTTTTTTTTGAATATTGCTGAATAGCTCTTTGTCTTTGTATTTTGCTTAGAACCCTTTTAGCAGAAAACTCAAAGTTCATATTGAGCATCTTGAAAGTATATCGAAATTATCAGAGAGCGCTAAAGCAATTGATATGCATTCTCGGGATTAAGCTATTAAATAATAGGCCCACTACTTACAGCTTTGACATAGCTGTTTCGGTATTTGTATGAGCTAACGCCTCTGGCTGGGCACATGTTTTGTGGTCCTTGCAAAAATTCAGCTAGGCAAAAAGCAAACTAACTCGAAATCAAACACTCGCGGTTAAGTTGTGAAAATAGCAGCGCCCTTATTTGTATTGTCGAGTATAAGAATATCGGTTCAGTTGGTTTCACCAAATTGATATTTGTGAGAACAGCAATAAAAAGTTAATGTGCTGTTGACGCAGCAAATGGTCGTTCCAAAATTAAAAGTACCGTTTTTTAAAGGAAATTGATTGAGCCTTAAAAAAGCCATTACGAGAATTGCGCATAGCCGCCATTGTTTTCCAAAAGTTTCTGGAATTTCTGGCTACATTTTATTTGGCTTGTGTTCTAAATAGGAACTCAACTTGCTCGCAATCAGAACACCCAGCGATTCCAAAAAGTTCTATTTGTTCAATTTTATGAAGTGTATCGAAGCAAAATTTCAAAGCTATCGGTAGGAGAGGCGCCAAAGTAATTTGGCCTAAGTGTTTTTGGGAATACGTTATTACATATTACGACCAGTTTCAACGACATTTTATAGCTGAATGCTTATTTCTGCGATCTAAAGTCTCTGGCTGCGTGCATGTTGCTTGGTCTTGGCATATACGCAGTTGGAAAGAACAAAGTAACCCGAAGTGATGCACCCACAGCTAAGTCATTACAACAACAGCCTTTAGTAATGATCAGAGGTGGGCACTTCGGCAAATCGGTCCGCAAATCCGCAAATTGCGGACTCCCGTTTCTATTTTCGGATTTGCGGTGAAAAAACTGAAATTTACTGCAAATCCGCAAAGCAATAGGCAGTGTTGCTTGTTCCGCGGTAAAAGCGCTTGGAAGTGGACGCTCCTACTTTTTGAGGTTAACGTCCGGGTTTTGATGACCTTTTTTTATTTTTTTGGTGGTCAACGTCTGGGCAACGGCAAAAGTTGACTTCCAAACAAAATAAATAAAAAGTCATCTCGAGGACAAAATGACAGTAAATATTGCAGTCTAAGTTTGCGGAAGTGCAATGTGCATTTGCGGTTGCGAAAGTGCGAAAAGTTGCTGCAAACCTATTGCAAACTTGCGGATTTGCGGTTGCGAAACACCTCTTGCAGTTTTGCAGTATTTGCAGTTGCGGAATTGAGGGCAAATTTGCGGTGCCCAGATCTGGTAATGATGAGGCTAAGAATATCAAATCAGACGGCTGCGTCGGCTTTATCCAATCGCAAAGGTAATGGCTTCAACATTTAGATGATGTGTAGCACGAAACTAATATTGTGTTGCAAAAGACGAAACAGAACCATCTTTACTTCCGTGTCTTTGTTGGGGGATTATCAGTTTGCTTGTTTGTTTGCAGCAGGCGGCTACATTTTAAAATGTTTAGAGACTTGATTTTTAGATAAATTTTTTAAAAATGTTGATAACTAATGCCGAAGAAGCACACTTTTGAGTAAGAATAATGAAAAGGTACCAAGAAGTAATTTTTTCTAGAAATTGCGATTTTGTGAAGTGTAGGCTCCAAAATTTTGAGTGCTTTTGACCGGTAGTTTTTACCAGAAAAGTTTTTAATTTCCCTCTTTTGATTTGTTGAAGTTAATAAATCAGGTATTGGCTTTCATTTAATCCAAAAAGCGCGTTCCTCGGTCAACAAATGCAACTTTTTAAAATTTATATTTGATTTTGACGTCATCATAACGTCAGGAACCCAATTATGACACTCACCACAGGTTGGTGATCAATCGTGCCAAGTTTGATGCTTGTACCTGTAGCAGTTTCAGAAGAGTTATACCAGACACACAGACGGACAAAATTGCCCTTTATATACATGTATTAGATACTAGCCGGCGTTGCCCAGCAGGGTTTAGCGTTTTGGTTCAACCGGCTGTGCCGGTTATTCTCTTAATTCAACCGGTTGCGCCGGTATTCTCTTAATCATGACTGGTTATGCTCACAAAGAATCTCGCCACAAAATTATCGTTAATACCTGTGAGAGAGAATGAACTGAAACACAATCAGAACTGATAATAGCGGCGAAATAGTGGTTGCTTTTAATAATACGAAAGTAATCTATTTAGTGGAGAGCCTATTTTGCGATGTGGTGCTGCCCCATTACTACTTATATTTATACTAGCCGTTTCTGCCGGCGTCGCCCGCCAGGGGCCCTACATCAGTAATGACGGGGTTTAGCATTTCGGTTCAACCGGATGCGCCGGCTTCACGTATGGGGCTTTTGTGTGAGCAATAGCGAAAAGTTAAATGATTTTTATGCACTTCCAAGTTCTTGCTCACAAAATTGCGATCATCATATTCTCTTAATAATGACTGGCAATGCTCACAAAGAATCTTGCCTTAAATTGTTGATGATATTACTACTTGTGAGAGAGAAGGGATTGTACATATCAAAACTGATTGTAGCGACAAAATGGTAGTTGCTTTCACAATTAAAGGAAAAACTATTTAATGATAAGCCTATTTTCCGATGTGGTGCTGCCGCTTTCCTATTTTATATTTGTGGTATTAAGTTCCTAATTTGGCTGCTCTATTTGTCTTATTTCTGGCATAGCAACAAAAGCAACTCTTGCTCTCTCTATATTCAGCTTTACAAATTGTTTTGGTTATGATTTTATGTTGACTTTTTCTTAATCTTGGCATTTTATTACAATGCTGTAGAGTAAGGACAAAAATGACATAAATACCTTAACACGTAGCATATCAGCAAAAAAAAAATCCTTGCTTTGTAGTCAGGGATGTGAAAGCGGTTATTTTTCGACCGCTTCCGATTCCGCTTCCGCTTCCACACCTATCGCTTCCGCTTCCACCAACAAGAAATGAGAAAACGTTTTTTGCCAAGTTACTCTTCGAGTCAAATAACCTATGTGGAAGCGGAAGCGGTAGATTTTTCGCGCTTCTTCCGCTTCCACAGAAAAAGGACCGCTTCCGCTTCCACATAGGTTATTTAACTCGAAGAGTAACTTGGCAAAAAACATTACTATTAATTAATGGGTGTTAAGGCATATAGGCTAACTGCAATCAGTTGAATAAAATACCACTTCCACGACCGGTTTCGTTCCTATTAGAACTCGTCAGGTGGACTCAGGTATTGAACCGACGGTCACATGAATTGATTGAGGGGGTTATCACAATCGGTTGAGGGGGCCGATGGCGGAGTGGCATAAACCGCATGAAGCAATTCATGTGACCGTCGGTTCAATACCTGAGTCCACCTGACGAGTTCTAATAGGAACGAAACCGGTCGTGGAAGTGGTATTTTATTCAACTGATTGCAGTTAGCCTATATGCCTTAACACCCATTAATTAATAGTAATATCTTAAACAGGCTAACACCAGCTCCTATAATTCGTATTATGGCGTAATAAAGGCACTGGCTTGGCTGGAAATTAAAAGCATATATCGCATCTAGCTCATTGTAGTGAGCGTGCACCTTATATAGCTTAAAATTAACAGCGTCGGTTGAGGGGGCCGATGGCGGAGTGGCATAAACCGCATGAAGCAATTCATGTGACCGTCGGTTCAATACCTGAGTCCACCTGACGAGTTCTAATAGGAACGAAACCGGTCGTGGAAGTGGTATTTTATTCAACTGATTGCAGTTAGCCTATATGCCTTAACACCCATTAATTAATAGTAATATCTTAAACAGGCTAACACCAGCTCCTATAATTCGTATTTTGGCAAAAAACGTTTTCTCATTTCTCAAAAGGGCAAAAAAACGTTTTCTCAAAAGGGCAAGTCAGTGCAATGCTTCCCTTGCTCCAAATGGGTCCATCTAAGGTGCTCACAACTTTCCTTATCCCAATTCAGAGCTCTTGGCAGCTCTCACTCTTGGAGCTGCCCCCCCTGCGGTAACACTGCGACTCCCTCCTCGGACTCCTTCGACATGTATACCTCTATAGTACAATCTGGCCTTCCCTCTCCTAATGCTGCACTCTCGACCCACCCTCCACTCCAAACTCTTATCCCCCATCTTCCCATTTTGTATCTTCTCCCTCTACCCCATCACCACCGTCCCTTGCTCCTGGCTGTTCTTCTGCACCTCCTGCCTCCTCTTCCTCCCCTGACTCTCTCAGGGTTCTTCAATGGAATGCTCGAGGTCTTCGAGCCAGGAGCACTGAACTACTTCACTTTCTCTCGTCCCATTCTGTCGACCTTATCTGTATCCAGGAATCCAATCTTAACTCATTTTCCTCTTTCCGGATTCCTGGATTCTCTGCTCTGCGTTCTGATCGTACCCACTCCCGGTCTGGCATTCTCTCTCTTGATGACGCGCACGCTAGCGGCGGCGTTGTCATTTTCGTCAGGCAGAGCCTATCCTTCTCTGAACTTTCTACTTTCTCTCTTTCTTCGCTTGATTCCTACTTTGATTATGTAGGAATCAACATCTCTCTTAGCAACTCCTCCTCGCTCTCTTTTCTTATGTGTACGCTCCCCCTTTTCACTCCTTCCCAACGAATGGCAGAACCAATTCCTTTTCTTCCTCCATTCTTCCCTCCTCCAGAAATCTTTTCATTCTGGGGGACTTCAATTGTCATCACCGCTTCTGGGACTCAAAAGGTACTTCTGACCTCCGCGGCGAGGAAAAATTCAACTGGGTCATCTCTTCTGACCTCTTCCCCCTCAATGACCCCGACACCCCTACCCTTCTCCATCGCTCCTCTGAAAGTCGCTCCTCTCCTGACATCTCCTTTGCTCCCTCTTCTCTTGCTCTTTCCTGCTCCTGGGAGGTGCTTCAGGATCTGGGTTCTGACCACCTACCAATTCTTCTATCCCTCCCTCTCTCACCGCCCTATCGCCCCAACGAGCGTCCCCCTTCCTTTGATTTTTAGAAAGCTCGCTGGGATGACTTTGTCTCTTACTTTAACTCGTACTGTCCATTTGCAGAGGAATACTCGTCTCTTTCCTTTTCTTCTTCTGCTGCTGCTGCTCTCTTTACCTCTCTGGCATTGAATGCAGCCAAATCTTCCATTCCTTCGGCCGCATCAAACGCCCTCCTAAAGCCTGGTGGTCCGCTGAGGTGGAAAGTGCGGTTAGTGAAAAACGCAAGGCTTTCGCTGCCGCTCACAGAAGTGATGAAGATCGCCAGGCTTACATCTCCGCTTCTCGACGCGCCTCGTCAGTCATTGCCAAGGCCAAGGCCAAGGCTGAGGCATGGCAGACGACTTGCTCTTCTCTTTCACCTAAATCTAACCCTAAATCTGTGCACTCTCTTCTTCGCTCTATCGCTGGCTCTCCTTCCTCGTCTTTCTCCTCTCCTAACTTCCCCAACTGTTCTTCTCCCAGGGACTCGGCTTCGGTCTATGCCGCTTACCTGAGATCTCACTTTTCCGTTTCTCAGCCAAAGACCTTGGGTAGCGAGAGGCTACCTCTCTGAGCTCCGCCGAGCCACATGCCCCGTGGAGTCTCACTCGTCCTTCTGCTTTTCTTTCTCTCCCGCGGAATTTCTTGCGGCTGCCTCCAACCTTTTCCTCTCCACTGCCATTGGCCCAGACAAAGTTGCCTATCCCATGCTAAAGCATCTTCTTCGTTCCAGCATGGATTTTTTTCTTCACATCTTCAATCTTTCCTGGTCTTCGCATTCCTTTCCTTCCATCTGGAAGACATTTTTTATTATTCCCATCCACAAGATGGGAACGCCTCTCGACTCTCCCGCTTCCTTCCGGCCTATATCTCTCACCTCCTGCGTCTCAAAGCTGTTTGAACGCATCGTTTTATCCTGTCTTCTCTTCGTTCTGGAATCTAATTCCATTCTTTCTCCCCGCCAGGCCGGTTTCCGTTCTGGACGGTCTACACTTGATCAAATTCTGTACCTTTCTCAGTCCATTTCGGATGGGTTTAACAAACCTGGGCCGGGCTCTCGGACAATCCTGTCTACCATCAATTTCTCGAAAGTTTTTGGCTTTGTCTGGCCTCCCTATTTGCTTTGCTCGTTGGACTCAATCTTTCCTTTCTGATAGGCGCGCTTGTGTGGTTTATAAAAATCATAAAAGTCACTCCTTTCAAGTCTGTCGAGGTGTTCCACAAGGATCCGTTTTTGGCCCTGTACTTTTCTCTCTATTCATTAATGACCTCCCTGCCTCTCTGCCTTCTTCCATCAGCTGCTCTCTTTACGCTGACGATCTGGCCATTTGGTCCTCTTCCCACTCGGTCCTCGCTGCGGTAGAGGCCACATAAGAAGCTCTGTTTCGATTGGAGCGCTGGTCCGAGCACTGGTGTCTTCCTCTCAATCCGAGCAAATGTAAGGCTTCCTTCTTCTCAGTGGATCGCCACCAAGCTAATCTCCAGCCCAACCTTCTCTTACTCTCCTGCCTCCATTTCAACCCCACTCCAACTTTTTTGGGGGTCACCTTCGACCGCACTCTTTCCTTTTCTAATCATGTATCTCCGCTGCAGGCCAGGTTCTTCCCACGTCTCAAGGCCCTACGCTGTATCTCTGCTTCCTCATGGGGCTCCTCTAAGAAGTCCTTTTCTCTTTTGTATAAAGCTTTTTTTCAGTCCCTTTCTCACTTATGCTTCACCCGGATGGTTTTCGTTCCTAAGCGCTACGAATCTCACCAAATTGGAACGCCTTCACCGAGCGGCCAGTCGCGCCATCACCGGCTGCCTCTGGTCCTCTCCTATCCCTCTACTACTCCCCGAGGCTTCTTTACCTCCCCTACGAGTCACCCTGACTCATTTCGCTTTGTTATCTTATGAGCAGGCTCTTCGTCTCCCAACCTCCTTTCCCATTTCAGCTTTAGCCAGACTTGGAGTGAAACCAAGACTCTGCAGATCGTCCTGGAGAGCCTTTGCGTCCACTCACCCGCTCATGCTTCCTTCTACCTGTTCTAGGGAGGCTCTTCTTGCTTGCGCTCCCTTTCCTCCTTGGAATCTGCCCTTGCTCACGGTGAAGTCCACGCTTACCTCTCCATGCTCTCGCTCTGATCCTCATCTCTCTCGCCAAGGTGCGGCTCTCGCCCACCTTGATTCTCTCCCCCTTCATGATCTGGTGCTCTGAACAAACGGCTCTGTTGCTTTTGTTTCTGGCAAGGGCAGCTCTGGCATCCTTGCCAACTGCTTTCTTTGTGGCACTGAGGCCACTCTTTCCTTTTCAGCAGGCCCAGTATGTTCAAGTTTTTCCGCTGAAGCCTGCGCCATTCTGCACGCTCTTTGCTGGTCTCGGCAGCACCAACAAGTCTGCCATTTTTTTTCTCTTCTCCACCTATCTGACTCTCGTTCTTTCCTCTCCTCCGTCTTTCTTTTTATCTCAAACTTTGTGGCAGATCTGGCAGGAACTGTCTTCTCTCTCCTTCTGTTCTATCAGGCTACAATAAGTCCCCGGACACTCATTTCTACCGGGAAACGACACGGCTGATGAGCTGGCCAGACGGGGAGCGCTACTTGCGCCCTCCGCAATCCCTTGTAGTCTCTCTCCTCTTATCTCTCGTATTCACTCTTGTCGTTTCTCGGACTGGAGGCGTACTGTCTCATCAAAATTTTTTGACACACAGGTTCCCTCGATTTCCACTGATCAACTTGTGCTCCCTCGTCATGCTCGCTGTGTTCTCTTTCGTCTTCGCTGCATTGGACACAGCCTTCTTTTAGGTTCTTATCTCTCTAGGATTGGCAGAATCGAGAATCCTTCCTGCAGCGCCTGTGGACACTTGTCCCAGAACATCTCTCATCTCATTCTGCGCTCTCCAGCTACGGACTCTTTGCGCCGCTCACTCTATAGCGACTCTCTGTCTCTGTACGACCTCTGGTCTAGACCCTGGGGAGTTGCTCTGTTTCTGGGGCTCCATGGTCTTCCGCCATGCCCCCATCCCTCGGAAGGGGTCGGGTAAACAACAACAACATGGCTTAGGTCAATGAGCTCTGTTCATTGCTGACACGAACCCAAGGAAACCTTGCGTTTTCCGTAGTTTGGAAGTAGTGTTCACATTTCTGATACTAAGCTATTTTAAAGCAAAAATAAATTTCTTTTGTGTGGTGCGATTTGACACAGTCGCTGGCTATGCGTTAGGTAACATGTTCTTTTCTCTCTGCTTGATGTGCCCTGGGGGGTTAAAACAGTCCTTGCTTTTCCCCAAATGTTTTGTTTGATGCCCGTAGCTCTATAAAGCTATCATAAAACAAAATACCAGTAATATCTTCCATGTGGTGCGACTTAACACAGTAACGTTGTTAATTTTAATTTCGCCTTTTTCAAGTCCCTGCTAGTTACGCATTATGATTCAAATTCGTTTTTCCTTGCCTAGTTATGGTCACAGAAGTTAAATAACTCTTTGCTTTTTTCAAATTTTCAGGTCTGATTCCAGTAGCTCCATGAAGCTATTACCAAACAAAATAGAAAACATTATTCTTGTATGGTGCGATTTTATCCCGGCAGGGCACATCATCACCCGTGCCGATTTAAAAGGTATCAATTAATGCAGCTGCGCCAGCTTTTTTTTTTATTTACCATCTTTATTCTCAATCACGAGAAAGCGATTTGTATCGCTATGTTTTGGACGGTATGTCCGCACTCGGTTGGGAGTTATTCCGAGGTGTCTGAGCCACCTGTCTTCCACATAAAGGTGGGGCGTACCGTTAAGTGCCTTGCTCAAAGGCGCAACAAGCGAACTTGCCGACTTGTTATCCACAACATCCCATAAATGCCGAGCGCCAAGCAGGGAAGCTATAGATTCCATTTTTTAAAGTCCTTTAGTATGACTCGACAAGGGTAATGAAACCCAGGTCTACAGACTTCGAAGCAGACGCTCTAACCACAACGCTATCGCGTCATTTGCAATGCAAACATTTATAAAAGCAACAACGAATGATTTAGTAACATTCCCTTTTTTGGATTGATGTTTGTGATATTAAGATTTTTGCCTGCGCTATTTGCTTTAATTCGGTCATAGCATGAAAGGGAGCTATGGCTGTCCTCTAAGTCATATGACCTATTGCAATAGATACCTATTACCCTCTTTTCCAACAAACACATTTCCTCTCAATCTAGTGTTACAGATTGATGCTGTCAATGTTTAATTTTGATCTTTTCTTCAATTTGGGATTTTATTACATTTAAATTTGCCCCTAATCCAGACCTCCCTATTTCTAAATGAAGATTAATGATTTGTACCGATATCTTTGTAATTACAAATATCAGTAATGGGCTTTACCATTTATGTGTGCTATCAAAATGATTGTGGATAATTTTGCTGCCTACTGCTGTTTTCACTATGTAGTGGCAAGCATTGCGATGTCATATAACATTATGACCTCACAATGCGTTTTGAGCCATTATAATTAGGATCGCTACTCGCCACTTTTTCGTTACTGTAGGCAAATTAATATGAACTAACGTCGCTGACTGCGTGCATGTTTCTTGGCCCTGGCATAAACGCCGCCATGCAAAGAGCAAACTAATTCGAAATGAACCACTCATAGTTGAGTTGCAGCAGTAGCGGGGGCCCCTATTAATAATGTCCAGGTTAAGAACATCAAATCAGCTGGCAGCGCTAGCCTCGCCCAACTGCAAATAAAATTGCTTCAAGATTTAGATCATATGTTGCTCGACCCCTACATTTTGCTGAAAACGATAAGAAAAGACCATCTTTACTCTCTCGTCTTTTTCTTGGGCAATCACCAAGTGTTTTGCTTGGAGTAGGCTACATATTAATATTTGCAGACTTCATTTTTCAATGAATCTTTTTGAATAATTTTATGGATGATGCCAGGGATTCCTTCTATCACGAAAGAACAGCCAAGATGTGTTAAAGGACATAGTTTTTCTAGAAATTGCAAGTTGTTGAAGTGCAGGTACCACTATTCTGCGTGTTTCTAACCGGTAGACTATATTTCATAAACATTTAGAGACTTCCGTTTTTGATAGATGATTTTGTAAACGTCAACAGATAATACAAAAGTAACATGCTTGTGAAAAAAGTAGTCAAACTGTACCAAACTGACAGACCATCCACAAGAGTGGACCAAGTATAGGTTCCACAAGTGTGACGGTCTAAGCTATGCTTGTTTAAGGCCTCTAGCTTCTTATCGGTCACCAACTGCACTGAAGAGATTTGATAGGTTGAAGCAATGTCACTGTCTACAGCTTGCTCAAAAAATTAACTTTGCTTAACAATTGCAAGTTTGTTGAGTCAAGTAGGATAATTGTTTAACTAAAAATGAAACATGATGTATGGCAACCAATTTTTGATCAGCCTTATAAACTAATCTTAACTACAAGTAATTAAAGTCACATATTGCTGGAAAGCAAATTTTCTTAGCTTTCAAAGAACAGTAATTGTTACTACTTTACTGTAACGTTTTTGTAATAAAATTACTTGTTTTTACTGAGCTTACCACTTCTTGGGAGAGGATAAAAAGTTACATCACAGATATTTAAGTTCAGTTTTTTCAGTATGAAAACAACTATTAATAGTACGTATTGTACACTATCGGAACAGCCTTGAAATAATCTTTAATTTGCTGTAGAGAGTTGGAAAATTAGTTGAGAAATGAGTTCATAAATCAGTTTTTAGACAAACTGATTTTGCAAAAAGGGTGCAATTTTTAAAAATATCTTGATATTATAATATGTGATAGCGAAATGTTTGTGTTGATCGTACGAGACATATGATGACATCATCGAGCCAGTTTTAAGTCTTTAAGCAAAAGCGAGAAGAAAAATGCTTTGAGGGCTTATAGTGCTTAAAGAATTGCTTGTGGCATAGTAAAATAAGCCTTAATGGCTGTAAAACTGTTTTTATTGAAAACACCTTATTGATATCTCCTGGAAGAACGTTTAGTAGCGTTTCTGCGATTAGTACTTTTTGAGAACAAAAAATAAATTGTGCAATGAATCTTTGATTGCGACGTCATTTTAGAACTCAAACAAATGAAAGTGTTTTTAATGTGATAAGTCGGAAGCTGGTTTTTGTTTAAGCAAAAATCAATTGTTCTCTGTCAAGAAATGAAAATTAAAATAATTAATTATGACGTCATTATGACGTCACGAACCCCCTATGATACTTACCACGGGGTGATGATAAATCGAAAGTTTGATGGTTGCACCATTACATAACCACCACAAGCTTGATAGTTGTACCTCTAGCAGTTTTAGAAGAGTTAAAACAGACATACAGACAGACAGAATTGCGCTTTATAGTATAGATGTTAACACATAAAATAATTTCATTTAGAGTTTTACTGAAGGCGGCCACGGCATACATAATAAATCGGTCTAGACTTTAGCCCTGCTTGTGGAAACTTCCTGTGCGTCTTACATCTTTCCCACAATGCGAGTATGTATTGTAGTGATGTCCTAGAGTTGTTCAACATAAGCCGATTGTTAACGTGATTTATGAGCCCTGTCATTGGTTTAGTTGTTTTTGTGCCTTTAGTAAAGTGACTGTTAATGTTCTTGATGTCATAGTTGTTCAGAAGCTTTCGCCTTCTAAGCTGTTGTATTTGCCGCCTCATTTAATAGATTGACATTTGTAATAAGTGAGGAATAGGGATGTTTTGTAGTATGTGATGACTAATGAATTGTTTTTTATATTTCCCAAATTGTTTTCTATTACGTTCGACCCTTAATGGAAAACCGTAAGTTTGGCACAGTGAATCATTTATAAATTAATACGGCCAGTTGTTTTCTCTTTACTTAACGCCTGTTATTCTCGTTTCTTGTTAATGGTTATGTGACAATTTCGTTGATTGATCTCATATTTATTTGTGGATATAAATAGGCCTATTGACTGTTTATGAGTTTACTCTACTTTGGCAGTGTTTAGTATCGGGTGGTAGCGAATAGAAACCTAATATTTCATCACCAACTAATGCTAGTGGCAAGTTGTTTATGTATTTTGAAAGCGCGTCTGTGTCTTAAATCAATTGGGAAACAATAAACTGCTTGTATCGTCAGCTAATGCTAGCCTTAATTGATAATATACCCTTATTTCGCATTCGCTTATATCTTTATTTGCATGAATTGTATTTAGGAGATCTCTCAGTAGTCTTTAATATCTTGTAACAACTAGAGCCAGATACGTCTAGCGTGTCGCAATTGATGCGTGTGGTGCAGCTAATTTGTGAGCAAAATTTTCTGTTCTCCTTTAATACAGTCTTCATGTTCTGCAAGTTGGTGTGTGCTCGTGCGTCAAGGATCTCTGGTGAGCAAGACAATTAGAGACAGGATCTCCCAAATAGAAGCAGCAGTGAAACGGCTGGTATAGCGGTTCCTCACTGCAACACCGATTTTAGTCGTTATGCCCAAGATGTCGAGAGTGCCTTCCCAGAGAATTCTTCGCAAGAATATTGCTATATTCTGCAGGGCTTCCAAGAGAAATTTTTATGGGCGTTCAATCCCTCCTTCATTGCACTTTTTAAAAATATTAATGATAGTTTGCGGCAGCAGTCTTTTTTTGCGATTATTACCAGTCTTGATTAAGAGAATAAGATAATCAAAATTACATGTAAAGTAATTATAAAAGTGCATGATATTTGTTAACTTCTCGCTACTGTTCACACAAGAGCCCGATAAGTAAAGCCTACTTGGTCGGTTACACCGATATACTTTACCCCGACGTTACTGATGGGGGATCCTGCCGGCTAATTACAGATAAAACTTGGTCTTATGAAGCAATTCTTTTTTTTGCAAAAGCTGCGGCTTCGATAAACGTAATTTTCATAAAGCAGAAGCTTAGGAGCGCAGGAGAGCGTAATTTTAGAAAAATAAATATAAATCTTTGATAAAGGTTTGTGTGTATCATTTTCTCCCCAATTCCCCCCCCCCCCCACTCCCCCGAACACTTCACACAATTTTTCTCAGGAAAAATTACGTAATCCGGTAATTTTTCCTGAGAAAAATTTACCTGGAGTTATTTCTCCGTATGATGTTTTTTTCACTAGTTCGACTTTTTCCGAACGATTTCCTCTAAACCAATGGTTTTCAACCAGGGTTCCGCCCAAAGTTACATAAACTTTCATTTTATTTTATTTATTAAATTAAATGCTGTTTTTTGCATAACACAATTGAATTATTGCGCAGGGGTTCCTCGAGCTACTGGAATGTTTCCTTGAGATTCCGCTCCAACAAAAAAGCTGAAAACCACTGCTCTAAATCTTTATCTTTAAAATATTCAGAAGTTTGTTAAAATTGTTCACACATACATTAAATTCCGACAAGGAATTTTCTGACGAGAGAAATGTCCAGGGGGTTACTATCCTGGGGAGAATTGTCGGCAGGAAATATTAAGAAATAATAAGCTGTACATCTGCATTTGTGGAAACTTACAAAAGAAAAAAGTAAATGATATACTCACCGCTTTTTAAAAGAAAGTTTATTTTGTCGCAGACCTTCTGTTATCTTCAGCAAATTTTTAACACTTTTATTTTAATCAAAACTTAGATGTGGCCTGCCAAAAGATAATATTCTTGCTGCTAGGTGCAGTGCAGCATGTAACTCAAATAAGAAAACTAACAATCTATGTTCCCTCTAAACTGCGCGGCTGCGCAGTTGGCTTAGAACCTCCGCTCAGTACTCTGATACTGCCGCGCACTGCGTAAGTATTGACATGACATCATTCTTTTCTTTCTCATGCAAATCAATAAGAAGCAAATCTGTTTTATTTGGAGATTTATTTGGAATCAATTTAAATACGACAATATTGACTATAAAGCAGCATTATTACATCATTACCACACCTTCCGTAGACTCACATTACAGACAAAACCAGATATTGCCGATTGTTTTTTTGTAATGTTTGCAGATCAACCGCCCAAATACATTTTTCTATTTACGAAAACATATGGCTCGACAAATTAAATGCCACTATTAACATAAATAAAATGCTCTTGCCCTCAATTAAGTGATTTTGTAACTATTTTCTTGTTTTTGAAATACTGTTTTAGTTTTTATTTCCTTTCACATCTCAGTGTGTCACCTATCACTTACGTCACTGTTTCTATAGATTATGACCCTTCACTCATCATTATGATATACTGCCCTTTGTTTATTTAGTAATTAGACGACTCTTTTATCTCACATCTATTTCTATATAACTTAATCTATCATATTAGTTTGAATGTATTTTGAAGGAGTCGGAGCTAGTTTTATGGTCTGTAGTTTTGATAGCTGTTTATTATTTTTGTAGACTCCGTGGAGATAAATATTTTTGCTTCTTGTTAAGTTTTGAAGATTTTGTTATCTTAGTACAGCCTTTTCTCTGGTTACCATTAGTTTGTTTGAAAATATTTAATGTCTTTTTTGTGCGATTTTTATTATTTTTGCAGAAATTGAGGATGCGTTAGCGAAATTAATTTTTCTTATGGCAAAGAAATGTCTAAGCCGACTTTATTACTGTTTATTAATAGCAGACCCTTTTTCAACATTTAGTTATACGGAGCAAAGTCGCTTGGATAGACTATCCTGCTAGGGTTTGATTACTATTTTCCAATTTAAACTGTTATTATACATATTCAAACAAAAATTATCTTTTGTTTTTATTATATTTGAAATCTTTTAGAAATAGAGATTTCAATGATGTATAAGACTTAATGTAGAAGTAAACAGATGAGTAATAATTTACAAACAAACTTTGGGTATTCTATGATGATTAATTATGATTGATTATGATAAATTATGACATTTTTTTTAAAAGAGAGCCCTACAAAATGGTTAAAAATAATAGTTTTTTTCCAATAATGCTTTTGAACAATTGTTTAGAAATTTAACATTGCAATTATATCCTTCACTGCAGTTTTTTCCCATCGTAAGGGACACTTTAAAACCTAAAAATGCTGGACTCAGGGATTAGCATTTCAAAATGCTTGTCGTTTCAAACAGAAATTCACAACCATTTTGCTTAACCGTTTGCTCTTAAATTGTTTTGGGGACCTGAAATTTGTTTAATCTCAGGAAAGAGTAACGTTAAAGGTGTAATAATTTTGAAATGAAAAATTTAGATATTAAATATAAAAGATTGTACTACTTTAAAGAAGGGATTTCAAAAATTATGTGATGCTTTTTGACAAAATCGTGACTGCTTACATCTTTTATGACGCCAATTTGACTAGTGAGGTATTTAAGAGGGGAAAATTACTTCAAAAGCGATGATCATCCAAACATGACCAATATAAAAAATGTTCAAAAACACTTTGAAAGAGATTTATCTCAAAAAAAGAGGTTCTTTAACTTTTTTCTTCCCATTGACTCCATTTGCAGTCATCGCCTATTTTAGGGTATTGCACATGTACGATATAAAAATGTCATAATGATAGGTTTCCAATCAGAAAATAAAGCTGCAGCAAACTTGCTTTAATGGGTCCTTCTAGGCTCCCTCTCACCGTTGTGACGTCACTATGCCACAAAATTAAAGTTTATGACTATAACTTGATATGCTAAATTTCCTGTAAATTTAAAACTAAAAATCACAAAATTCACGCCTAAAAAAATTGTCGTATAGGTCAATGTTCCGCTGTATAAATGTGGAATAGGTATGAAACTATTTTTCTAGGGCTAATTCAATTTTTAGTGTTGGGAGTTTAAACTGAATGACACCAACTGGAGTCTACGGTAATGAAGGGTTGCAAATCAGCTTGGCAGGAAGAACTTTATAGGGCAACCATAGGCTAAGGTGCAAATATAAATCGACACTAGTTAGCACGACTAAGCTTTTTGCTTTTGTTACGTTTAAAATACAGGGCTTTGTACAATTAGTAAGTTTAGATAGATATTGGTGAGATAAAGAAGAATTATGAATTGTGATTTAAAGCGGAGGAAGACCAGGAGGGGGAGAGTGGCTACACGATTGATTTTGCTACCGCATGCTAATTTATCCGACCCAGAAAACGATTTAGAAAGCGACTATGACTCAAATCAGTCAGATTCCGAAAGTGAAGATGAACTTAGTGCCTCTCTTGGCAACAACGATGATGAATTACCTCTAGCGCTGATAGTTTACGATGATGAAGATGACGTGATGCCCCTTGCAAGATTGGCAGCTCGGAAGGGTAGCACTACCAACCCAATACCCAAGCATAATTTCAAATTTCAAAAAACGAATTTTTTACAGCCGACAGGTGCTGAAACAGCATGGAAAGGATTATTGAGTGATCCACCTCCTCTCAAGAAGCCAATTGATTTCTTCAAGCAGCTTTTTACCCTTGAGCTGCTTGAGCATGTTGTACAGCAAGCAAGCATTTTCTCTGTGCAGCAGGGAGCAACCTTTCAAATCATCGGGATGAACTGGAGTAATACTTAAGTATTCTAAAAATATGGACTTGATATAGCTACCACGTTACAGTTGTTACTTGTCTACCGCCCTCCGATTTCCTGCAATTGCAGATGTTATAAATCACAATAGGCCTTTTGAATTCAACAAGTATTTACTCTTAAACGACCACGATAAGATAGTCATCAATAGAATGGGTGAAAACTACGATGGATTGTACAAAGTAAGACCATTTCTTACCATGCTTTTGGAAGCATGCCGGAATGTGGAGTCAGAGGAGAAAATGAGTATAGATGAACAAATAATTCCCTACAGGGGTAGAAATGTATTGTGGCAGTAACTTCCAAAAAATCCAAAGAAGTGGGGCTTCAAAGTGCTAGCAAGACGTGGCATAAGTGGAATAACTTATGCCTTTCATCTATATGACGGTTGGAGTTCCGACATGAAAGAAAGCTGTCATTACCAGTCAGGAGTCTTTGTTGTCAAGCTTTGTGATATCAGGCTTAAAAGCTTGAATTTCAAAATATAGTTCGACGATTGGTTTACGTTTTTCGAACTCCAGTTTCAGCTACATTCTTGGGCTATTCGGTCACTTGGCACAGTGAGGTCTAATTGTCTTAGAGGGTGCATACTGAAATCAGAGAAAGAGCTGAAGAGAGAGGGCCGTGGTCCTGCTGATATGGCGGTTAAGTCAAACTTAGAATTGGCTGTGACACGGTGGATAGATAATTCCGCCGTCCTACTCTCCTCCACCCACGAACCACCGTCAACAACCAAAAGATACAACTGCAAGGAGAAAAAGTATGTGAATGTGAAATACCCTGCCCTGGTTAAGGAATACAGTGAGCACATGGGTGGAGTTAATTTGTTTGATATGCTTATGGCGCTGTACAAGGTCGATCATAAAAGCGTCAAATGGTGCCGACGTGTCTTCCTCTGGGCATTGAATCTTGCCACAACCAACAGTTGGCTACTCTATAGGCGACATGCCGACCAACATGGGGTGCCCCGGAAGAAACCGCCAGATTTACTCCGATTTACGACCCGCATCAGTGCGGCACTTACTGAAGTAAACGATTTTCCACCAGCTATATCAAGAAAAAGTGGTAGGCCTTCCGGAAAGACGTCGCAATTTACTGGTGACGACAGGAATTCGATACAGCAACGACAAAGACTGGCTGCTACAAATGCGTTGGATGCCGTACGTTTTGACGGTGTGGAACATTTTCCGGAACATAGCAAACCAAAGCAAAGATGCAAACTTTGCAAAAGTTATGTATGCATAAAGTGTGTTAAATGCAATGTACATTTGCGCGTAACTAACAAAAAGAATGGCTTCATATTGTACCACACCATGAAGTAAACCGAAGCTGAGCTACATGACTTAATTTGAAAAGCAAACCCTGCAGTTGCGAGTCTTAGCATAGTTTGTGCTTGTGTTCCATCTTAAGTTATTATTGCAAGCATTTTCTATTGAATAAATACTAAATAGTAAAACGTATTATCACATTTCTGGCTATAGTATGCCCAATGTTTTGCAGTTTTGTACATAATTCCAATTGCGTCATGAGGCTCTTTGATTCCCATAGACTCCAATTGGAGTCATAATAAAATAAACTGAAATAAAAGTTGTTTATGGCTGAACACTTTGTAAGTACTAGAAATATACTACTTGGGAATTATTTAATGCAAAAAAATTTGGTAATAAAAGGATTAAGTTTGTTTCATGACCAATATGAGCAAATTAATCGCTTTCGAATAGTTGATCTCCGAAAATAGGTCTTCAAGTTGATTTTGCGATCTACAGAAAAATTTCCGTTTTTTCATTACAAATTTGCATACATCCCGCAGTTAACAATAATCTTCATCTAAATCAATTTTTGTGCCAGCCCACCCTCCAAAGAAAATTATCAAATAAACTGCTAAATCTGGCATATTTTTTTGCCCATCCTCAAGCGCATTCTTTTACATCAACATCAAATGATACGAAACGTGCACACAGAAATAGAAGTATTAAAACACTTTATTGATCTTGATCTAATGAAAGGTATAATGTAGAGTAATATCACGCTTTTTGGCAAATCGTAAATCTCTTCTTGCCATGGTGCTTGCCAAGAGCTCTTTTGCAAACCTTCGCTTTGGCTAAAAATGCTATTTTGCTACCGTAATCATACACCATTAGAAAACAACTTTAATTTTAGGAAATTTTTTTTTAGATCGCAAGTTTAGTTTGAAGACCTACTTTTGGAGATCAAGTTTTTGAAAGCGAAGTGCTCATATTAGTGATGAAACAAACTTAAAAAGCCTTTTTTTAAGAAAAATCTCTTTCAAAAGTGGTTTTTGAATCTCCATTTAGAGAGCACGGCCTTGCAACATGCCCTTATTTTGCCATGCTCTAGAGGTAACAAACTAAAAATGTGTTTACAAGCTTGATTTATGTTTATCAGTCAACTTAACACAAAAATAATGGTCACTAGAAATGATAGAAATGACAAAAGCTATTTTTGGCTACAGTCCGCTACCAAAATTTGTCGGGTGGAGAAAGATTTCTTATTCATGCCTTATAAAAAATGAGCTTAAAGCTGTGGGAGAGGAATTACTTAGTTTTTAGCGAATATATAATTATCAAAAGAGTGAAATCAACACAAGAAAAGTGGCCACAAGGAAAGGAATAGCGTGTTTGAAGAGAAAAGTTAGTTCAGCGGAAAGAGGTCAAGATTAGACTGGCACGGTCCATCAAAAATAAAGAGATTTTACGTTTCTAAAAGGTAAACGTTAGGCTTGAGGCAACCCCCTTAGTCTAACTAAAACTTTTTATGTGGTCTGAAGCAATAGGACCCGGAAAAGACCAGACCTTCAGTTTTTTCGAATAAACAAGACAGCTGATTAAAACTACTACCACCAGTTTTTTAAAAATTAAAAGATGGAAGGCGTTCACGCGGTTCATGTGCATAAAATTGGATGAAGAGGAATCGTGAGAAAAGGAAGCAATGAAAACTGTCATGGCATATAGGTTCTAAAGAATTTCTCAAAAGTTAGAGAATGCCTCAGACTGTAGTAAGAGATATGCTAGGAAAAGAACCAGTTTGTAGGAACTGCCAAGTAGTCAGGACATTTAAAGAAAAGATATTAGAAAAAACGATCTGATTGAAAACCTTGTCCCAGCCAGTGTTGTGGTTAATTCTTTGGTCCCAGGGAAGGTGGTTACAAATAAAGTCTGCGAGAAGAAACAATTTCTGGAGGTCAAAGACAAAAATTGAATTTAGAATTAAGTGTTTTAAATGAAGGACCATGTAGGCGTAGCATTGAATTTAAAGAAAATTTTAAAAGAGAGATAACCCTACAAGTAATCAGAGTAGAAAGTAAAGTGAAGAACAGAAAGAAGTAAAAGATTTAATGAAAAAAAGACCCTGCCTGATCAAAACGATGAATCCACAGAGTACAAGTCATCAGTGCAAGAAATGCTTTGCTAGAAACGGATACAATCAGATCACACAATCATGTACTTTAGAATTTTAAAAAAGAAACTTAGGTTGGACTTTTGAATAAGAGGCTGGTCAACATGACAAAAAGAAATGAAGTGAAGTAGTTTCACCAGTGGAATAGTTCGTCAAATCTAGTGAAAAAGCTTTCTGCATTTTTTTAAATAAATTTGAGCGTGATAGGTGAAGGAGAAGAAACAGAAAGGGAAAAAGATTTGTTGTTAGAGAAAGAAGAAATAGAAGACAATGGATAAAATATCAGTGACAGGTAGAAAAAAGGTAAGGGATCACCAGATAAGAATGATGAAAGATAATTTTATGGAAAGGAGTTGAATTGGTTAAATGTCAGCCTTATTGGAGATATGTATGTAAGGAAAATCATATGTAAAATCAAAGTGTATGGAGTAGAAGTTCTCCCAAGAACCGAAGAAACAGAGCAAGGAAGACATATCCATAAATATTGAGTATAAAGGGAGTTAAAAACCAAAACAGTCAAGAAAATACATCGCAGCTGAGCCCATGAGAGAAAAATAGCTCATTGGACTAACCTGTCTCTTCAGATCACATTGCTAGAGTATACTAAACAAGCAAGAATAGGGCCAATGTTTGAATAAACAATATCGCCTCCCAAAAGAAAACTAAGAAGACCTGAAAGACCAAAAGAAAAGTAGGGACAGAAAGAAAGCAATAAAGCTGGAGAAAAACAAGACAAAGTAGGCAACAGATTTAAGGGTGTAAATGCACTGTCTTTATTACGTTATTAAAAATATAACCCAACGAAAAATAAGTGACCATCAGGGCAGTGCATAGGGTTTCTAAGGGCCCGGGTTCGGCTAACAACCGTTCGAAACCAATCCAATAGGGTGTGAGACCAGGTTTAAGTGATATGTGGTTCGCGCAGAGCGCCTCTTTATGGTCTCAATGATTATATATTTAATGTATTCCGCCATGTAAATTTCTATATTCATGCGGTGTTATCCTCGTTAAAGGCACTCAAATCCGGGAACTCTTACTGCTTGTTTGTACATTTTATAATAAAAATACACAGCACCAACAATGCTGGTCACTCAAAAGCCGGCCTGAACATAAGTTTTTCTCGGTATAATTGACAAAAGCTTTTCCGTAACTGGGCATAAAATTAGATTTTCTGGTATAAAGTCCCTTGTCAGACCAATGTGCATTTGATCATAACGTTTAGACGTTCTTGTTGTTGTTGTTTATCCGACCCCTTTTGAGGGATAGGGCATTACGGGAGATCACGGAGCCCCAGAATCCGGGCAACTCTCCAGGGTCTGGACCAGAGGTCGTAGAGAGACAGAGAGTCGCCATAGAGTGAGCGGCGAAAAGAGTCCGTAACTGGGCAGTGCAGAATGAGATGAGAGATGTCCTGGGGGGGTGTTCACAGGCGCTGCAAGAAGGGTTCTCGATTCTGCCAATCCTAGAGAGATAAGAACTTAACAGAAGGCTGTGTCCGTTGCAGCGTAGACGAGAGAGAACACAGTGAGCATGACGAGGGAGCACAAGTTTCTCGGTAGAAATTGAGAAAACCTGTGTGTCGAAGAATTTAGATGAGACAGTACGCCTCCAGTCCGAGATAAGACAAGAGTGGATACGAGAGAGAAGAGGAGAGAGACTACAAAGGATTGCAGAGGGCGCAAGTATCGATCCCCGTCTGGCCAGCTCATCAGCCGTGTCGTTCCCCTGGAGAAACAAGTGTCCGGGGACCCATTGTAGCCTAATAGAACAGGAGAAGGAAGACAGTTCCTACCAGATCTGCCAGAGAGTTTCAGGTAAAAGGAAAGAGAGAGGAGAGGAAAGAACGAGAGTCAGATAGTAGGAGAAAAGAAAAAAAATGGCAGACTTGTTGGTGCTGCCGAGACCAACAAAGAGCTTGCAGAATGGCGCAGGCTTTAGCAGAAAAACTTGAACATACTGGGCCTGCCGAAAAGGAAAGAATGGCCTCAGTGCCACAAAGAAAGCAGTTGGCAAGAACGCCGGAGCCGCCCTTGCCAAGAGGAGAAGGAACAGAGAGGTCAGTCCAAAGTAAGATCATGAGGGGGAGAGAGTCAAGATGGGCAAGAGCCGCACCTTGGCGAGAGAGAAGGATCAAAGCGGGAGCATGGAGAGGAAAGGGTGGACTCCACAGTGAAAGAAGACAGGCTCCAAGGAGGAAAGGGAGCGCAAGCAAGAAGAGCCTCCCTAGGAGAAGTGAAAGGAGGTATGAGCGGGTGAGTGGACGCAAAAGCTCTCCACGACGATCTGCACAGCTTTGGTTTCACTCTAAGTCTGGCCAAACCTAAAATGGGAAAGGAGGTTGGGAAACGAAGAGCCCGCTCATAAGATAACAAAGTAAAATGAGTAAGGGTGATTCATAGGGGAGGTAAAGAAGCCTCGGAGAGAAGAAGTGGGATAGGGAATGATCAGAGACAGCCGATGATGGCGCGACTAGCCGCTCGGTGGAGAATTTCCAATCTGGTGATATTGGTAGCGCTTAGGAACTGAAACCATCCGGGTGAAGCATAAGTGAGAAGGGGCCAAAGAAAAGCTTTATACAAAAGAGAGAGTGACTCCTTAGAGGGGCCCCATGACGAAGCAGAGATACAGCGTAAGGCCTTGAGACGTGGGAAGAATTTGGCCTTCAGCGAAGATACATGCTTAAAAAGGAAAGAGTGCGGTCGAAGGTGACCCCAAGAAAAGTTGGATTTGGGTTAAAACGGAGGCGGGAGCCAAGTAAGAGGAGGTCCGGCTGGAAATTGGCTTGGTGGGGATCCACTGAGAAGAAGGAAGCCTCACATTTTCTAGGATTGAGAGAAAGACACCAGTACTCAGACTAGCGCTCCAATCAAAACAGAGCTCCTTGTGTGGCCTCCACCGCAGTGGGGACCGAGGGGGAGGAGGACCAAATGGCCAGATCGTCAGCGTAAAGAGAGCAGCTGACGGAAGAAAGCAGAGAGGCTGGAAGGTCATTAATGAATAGAGAGAAAAGTACAGGGCCAAGAACGGATCCTTGCAGAACACCTCGACGGACTCGAAAGGAATGACTTTTATGATTTTTATAAACCACACAAGCGCGCCTATCAGAAAGGAAAGATTGAGTCCAACGAGGAAAGCAAATAGGGAGGCCAGCCGAAATCAGTTTGTGGAAAAGGGCAGGATGCCAGACAGAGCCAAAAGCTTTAGAGAAATCGATAGTAGACAGGATTGTCCGAGAGCCTGGCCCGGGTTTGTTAAATCCATTCGAAATGGACTGAGAAAGGTACAGAATTTGATCAAGTGTAGACCGTCCAAGGCGGAAACCGGCCTGGCGGAGAGAGAGAATGGAATTAGACTCCAGAACGAAGAGAAGACAGGATAGAATGATGCGTTCAAACAGCTTTGAGACGCAGGAGGTCAGAGAGATAGGCCGGAAGGAAGCGGGAGAGTCGAGAGGCGTTCCCATCTTGTGGATGGGAATAATAGAAGATGTCTTCCAGATGGAAGGAAAGGAATGCGAAGACCAGGAGACATTGAAGATGTGAAGAAAAAAAATCCATGCTAGAACGATGAAGATGTTTTAGCATGGGATAGGCAAATTTGTCTGGGCCAGTGGCAGTGGAGAGGAAAAGGTTGGAGGCATCCGCAAGAAGTACTGTCGGGGAGAAAGGAAAGCAGAAGGACGAGTGAGACTCCACAGGGCATTTGACTCGACGGAGCTCAGAAAGGTAGCCTCTGGCTCTGCTACGCAAGATCTTTGGCTGGGAAACGGAAAAGTGAGATCTCAGGTAAGCGGCGTAGACCGAAGCCGATTCCCTGGGGAAGGAACAGTTTGAAAAATTAGGAGAGGAGGAAGACGAGGAAGGAGAGAGTATACAGTTTTTGGGTTTGATTTGCATAAAAGAGAAGAGCAAGTCGTCTGCCATGCCTAAGCCTTGGCCTTGGCGATGACTGACGAGGCGCGTCGAGAAGCGGAGTTCTTCATCACTTTTGTGAGCGGTAGCAAAAGCCTTGCGCCTTTCACTAACCGCACCTTCCACCTCAGCAGACCACCAGGCTTTAGGAGGGCGTTTGATGCGGTCGAAGGAATGGAAGATTTGGCCGCATTCAGTGTCAGAGAGGTAAAGAGAGCAGCAGCAGAGGAAAGAAAAATAGACGAGTATTCCTCTGCAGAAGAACAGTGACAGTCAAAGTCATCTCAGCGAGCTTTCTGAAAGTTAAAGAAAGGAGGACGCTCGTTGGGGCGAAAGACCGGAGAGATAGGGATAGATAGAAGAATTGGTAGATGATCAGAACCCAGGTCCTGAAGCACCTTCTAGGAGCAAGAAAGAGCAAGAGTAGAGAGAGCAAAGCATATATCAGGGGAGGAGCGACTGCCAGAGAAGTGATGTAGAAGGGTGGGTGTGTCAGAAGTATTGAGGGGGAGGAGGACAAAAGAGATGACCTAGTCGAATACTTCTTCCCCGCTGGGGTCGGAAGTACCTCTTGAATCTCAGAGGAGGTGATGGCAATTGAAGTCCTCAGAATGAAGAGATTTCTGGAGGGGGAAGAATGGAGGAAGAAAAGGAGTCGGTTCTGCCATCCAGCAAGAGCGAAAAGGGGGGCATACACATTAAGAAATGACAGCGAGGAGGAGTTGTTAAGAGAGATGTTGACCCTTTCATAATCAGAGTAGGGATCGAGCGAACAAAGAGAGAAAGTAGAAAGTTCAGAGAAGGATAAGCTCTGCCTGACAAAAATGATGACACCGCCGCTAGCGTGAGTGGCATCAGGAGAGAGAATGCCAGATCGGGAGTGGGTGCGATCAAAACGCAGAGCAGAGAATCCAGAAATCCGGAAAGAGGAAAATGAGTTAAGATTAGATTCCTGGATACAGATAAGATCAACAAGATGGGACGAAAGAAAGTGAAGTAGTTCAGTGCTCCTGGCTTGAAGACCTCGAGCATTCCATTGGAGAACCTTGAGAGAGTCAGGGGGAGAGGAAGCAGGAGGCATGGAAGGACAGCCAGGAGCAAGAATCGGTGGTGAGAGGGCAGAGGGAGAAGATACAGAATGGGCCGACGCGGGATAAAAGGTTTGAAGACGAGGGTGGGGCGGGAGTGCAGTATTAGCAGACAAAGAGCTAGATTGTACAGTGGAGTATGCATGCCGAAGGAGTCTGAGGAGAGAGTCACAGTGCTATGAGTGGCTACAAAGCAGGGGAAAGCTCCAAAAGTGAGAGCTGTAAAGAGCTCTGAATTTGGAAAGGGAAAGTTGTGAACACCTTAGATGAACTTATTTGGAGCAGGTGCAGCATCGCATTGACTTGCCCCGCCAGGTTACATTTCCAGCGCACACAGAGCAGGAAAAGATGGGGCCAGGGTTTAGATGAACATTACCGCTCATCAAGAGAAGGAGAAGAATAATGAGATGAAGACGGGCAAGAGAGGGGCTGGAGAAAAGAGAAAACAGGCGACCAATTTTAAGGAAGCTGTGTGCTGCCCTTTTTCGGTCGTTCAGGGGGAAGCATAGCGAAAAAACGAAGGGGAGTGCCCGGGTAACTAGGACCCTCGGGAAGGACAACAACCACTTCGACCCAACCCAAACGGGGTTGGGGCCCCACCACCACGTTGAGGCGGCTGTTGATTGGTGCAGTAGACGTTTTTTCGTTTGGATTCAGTGCTCAAACTTTTTTATTCAAGAACCTTGAAAAGATTTAAATAAAATTGCTCTGGTTGTTCAGCTAGAAACGACATCAAATTTATGTTTCTCAATTGTTCCTCCACTTGAAGAAGGTAAACTAGTTCTTTTTTCATTGTGACACTATGTTCGTTAATATTCACCAAACAGTTATTGCATCCAAGTAGTTTATTTAATGACTGTTAAAACATTGAACAGTATTGATTAAACAGTAGGCTACTATTTAAAACCAGCATAACAGCATCATGCTCAAAACTTTTGATCATTTCGCTTGTTAAACAAACACATCTCTTGAATATTAATTGATTATTTAAAGCACCACCAATATAATTGACTTGATTAATAGAGTGCGTCCTTTTATCTTTAGTTTTGAAAAATTCTTCGCCACTGCAATGACCTAAGTTAGGTATTTCTAGAATAATTGTTTACACGTAGGCCTAACTCTACTTTGCATCATCTTCATATTTTGACAGCTTTCTTCCTCTCAGATCGAACCATGATGAATAAACTACTACTAATTACCACAGATGCACAAACCAACACTATGATTACCATAACCATCAGACTGCTGTTTTCGTCACTCACAAATTCTTCTGAAGGAATTGAAGTTATGATGTTTTCTAAATGAATCGAAGTTTTGACATTGCTATCATAAATTCAATTCTAATAATAGGCCTGGGTGCAGGGTTGCCAGAGTTGTAACTTTTGGTAAAAAATTGTTACCTTTTGCTTGAAAATTTGAAATTTGTTACTTTTGTTACAACGCTACAAAAGTTGTACTATTTCACTTGATTAAAAATTGAACAGGGTTTTTTCTTCGTCATCACTTTTTCTGCTAAAATAGCCATAAAATATGTTAATCCCCTTAAAAAAAGGCCAAATATGACCTGCATGAGTGTTGGTCTCCAAAAAAAAGGTCATTACCTCTCTCGCGATCAAACATTAACTTTATTTTATAACATATTGATTTTAGTTTTAACACATTGACTTTATTTTATAAATTTGTTGCCTTTTCTACTGATTTGTTATTTTCGAACCTTGGTATTTTATTGTCACTTTTTGAAACATTCTGCTAACAACCCTGCCTGGGTATAACATCAGGCATTTGCAACATATTTATTGCTGGGTCTACTTCGAAAATAGAATTTTTAACGCCGTCCACATCAATTCATACGGAAAAAAATTTGATATCAATCTTTCATCAAAGTAGCTCATTTGGTCAGTAAGCAGAAATAGTGCAATCGATAGGCACGTGTGTGTGACAATTTTACTGAAAAAAGGGTAAATGAGTCGATGGGAGATGTGACACAGTAAATTTATATAAATTTATTTACTCGTGTTTGCTTTTGATTACGTTCCAACTCAAAAAAAAGTCTGCTAAAGTGTTATTTGATGTTGTAGATCTTTGCGAATTTTTGAAATAATTGGTATTATCAAATTACAAGAAATTCGAAGTCAACTTTTTAAACGTTGGTACTCTGGTAAATGGACTCTATGCTTTCTTTTCCAATATTTCATCTTTGAAATGGCACTCGCAATAAGAGTTATTACCAAAACATGAAATCGTTTTCAGAATGTGTTTAAGAAGGATTTTTATGCTCCCACCAACCTGCATTTTGGCCTTGCGCAAGCCTATTCTTATTTAAAAACTTAACAATTTTTGTAGCGGCCCATCGACAACGCTGGTTGCTTTATGGTCGTTGATTACTCACATTTATTTCAATATTTATAGACGAGTTTGATTGCTTTCAATAAATGCGGTTTTATCTTTAAGTTGGAAGCAATGCAACAGAATTAATTTTGCACAACATATAAAAATCACGATGAATATCACTCTTGCCCTATTGCAGAGTTTGTAATGAAAATGCTCTGTGCGGTTGGCAAATTTTTAACGGCGTGTGAACACCAAGTTGTTCTAAATTCAAATGGAAAGATCGTTTTGCAATCCAAGCGTAAAACATATATTATCGACACTATTGCAGATTTGCATGCAGTTTCAAAATATCGTCTCTAACTGTAGCTGCATAAAGTAAACTGATTTACAGCACATTGATTACACTTGGCCCAGCAATTGTCATGATTTGGATAAAAAGTTAAGATTAAAATTTTGTTAAACAACGTCCATTTTAAAATATGAGTAGCTTGAAGCCTCCCACTTTTTTGATTACATGGCCTAAAACTTAAAAAATGAATTTTGTTGCATTTTTATAAACTCTGATTGCAAAATTGCATTTCGATCATTTTATTCACCAAAAATTTATAGCCTATGCTAATTGCTACAAGTGCATTATTCCTCTGTTTATAATATAAATTGATTGCTGTAAGACCAATGATCAAAGAAGCAACCACAATTTTTTTAAAGAAAGCAGAAAGTCATTTTCAGAACCAACTGTAATTGAAAATTGTAAGATCGACACAAAACATGATATTTTACATCTTTATCAATGCAGGATACGTATTTTTGGAAAAATATAGGCAAGCGGGGAAGGGAATTTAAACTCTCAAAATGCATCCTTGGGCGTAGTCTTAGTGCCGTTAACTGGTAAACTTAGAAATCAAATCAACTAATATACATCGATAAAACTCCAATTAAAATGCATTTGTTAATGGTTGCGATAAACTAAGTATTGAGAACTTAACTATGCTTTGTTTGTTCTTAATAGAAATTGAAAGTTTACCATAGCAAGTCTTTCCGTCCTGCATGAGGGATTTTCCTTCGTAGCAGGAGCAAACGACATCATTATTTACGATCGAACAAAGCTCTGAGCAATCGCCATTATTCTGCAACAAATCAACAGATCATTTTATGTCCGCTCATGCCGTCAATAAATAGAAATAGTGATCTCGATGTACTACGACCCAAAGCACTTCTCCACATACGTGCAGAGTGCGTAATAGATTGCCCGCCAAACAATATTAAATTCTTTGTAATGATATTTAGGTAATATCTACTGTGTTTTTCATTGATGGACATTTTCGAGATAATTTTATGCTATCAAAAGAATTATCATCTTCATAGAAATACTTGCGAATCTAGTCAGCAATTGATCACTTGTTAAGTCTTTGAAAACGGAAATCAGCAAACTATATATGACAGATTCTCGATGCTCACTAGGTTTATCACTTTTCTAGCCCTGTGTTTTTATGTCAAAAATCGATAAACGTTCGCACAAAACTCATAACAAAATGCATAAATTTGATCTAGTTTTTGAAAAAGATCACCCAATTGAAATCTTATTTTTCTCGATACACACAAGCAGAGGAAAGATCAAAATATTCTAAAAGCTTTGTTTTCTAAATTTGATGATGCAATTTGGCAGTACTTAAGATTTAGAAATTTAACAGATCGTTGCTATAGCATGCTAATACAAAATATGCCAAATGGTTTTGAAAAAGGTAGGTAGCATTTTAATTGTGATTGATGATGCCTTAAGTGTAAAGAGAAACGTTTTGAAATAAAATGTTTACTAATTTACTGGCTATCATATTTCTACTCAGACTAGTAAAGAAAACTCATTTTCATGCTCCTAGTTTTGAAAAAGCTTTGGGAAAAGACGCATTTATTGCACTCTTTTGAAGCAATGATTAAACACTCGCACGTTTTTGTCTGCCTCTCATCAGAAGTTATCGCCGGGATGCAGTAGAGAAGTTAATAGGTCACCACTTGTAGTCGTCGTGACCAGCAAAAATGCCGTGCCTTGTATGCGTGGCTGCTAATGGACCAATTGCAGTGTAGAGAAAAATTATATTTGATGGCATAATACGAGTTGCATGTTTTTGATAAAAGTGGCTTTAAGAATAGCCAAATGGAAGACGATTACGTTTTTACTCATTGCTTTAAAAAAGTGCAACGAATCCGTCTTTTTCTAAAGATTTTTTCAAAGTTATATTGAAGATTTGTACCGCCAAACAGTTGTTCAAAACTTGAACAAAAAGACAAACAATTTTCAAAATTACCTGTCAATTACAGTAACGTACCGCTTAAACTCGCAATTTGAACCTGAGCAGCTTTTGCGAACTTACGCGGTAGGTGCGAACTTTGTGTTCAAATCGGTAATTGCTGATCCCTTGACTGTAATTAATTGGTCTAATTGTTTTGTAAACAAGCAAAACGCTAAAAAGGATCTGTTATGAATCAGCAAACAATTCATGAAATATTTAAATCGGGAATTTCACCACTGTAAATTACCTGCAACAAATTGCTGAAAAAGCTGAAAAACTTCTAAATTTTGTGACAATTTTTTGCGAACTAAACGGGTGCGAACTTAGGCGGTTGATTACTATAAGTATAAACAACATAACCAGAAAGATAGTAGGATATCAGACATGTAGCGATCATACCCATATTATAATATACAGTATTGCTATTATGCTTTGTTTGACAAAACAAATATAAGGGCGAAGTGTTTTCTTCTTTCTGTAGAGGTTGTTGAGATCATGTAGACACTTTATAGCTCGTTCTGTACATTCAGTTGTTCTTGGAATTTCCAGGAACTTATTTACAGTGTTTAATGCTTTTTCATGAAATAACAAAACGCTGCAAAGTTTTTGATAATCATTTGCAATCAAATGATGTATTGTTTTCTCCAAGATTGTCGTTCATTAGTAACCGAAGCACTTGGTCAAGAATGTAAAGCTGGCATCCCATGAATTGAAATTGTTGCAGTTTTTTATCAGTAAACAGTCGTTGTGATCGAATGATTATACCATTTTTTCTTCCAGTGTTTACATTTGTAGTGTCTGCATCAATCATCTTCATGCTTTTCCACAAACTATATTCATCAAAAACAGCTGTCATTTTTTTGACAAAAGCATTTGCTTTTCCCTTTGGTAAAGCTATTGCTTCTAACTTAACTTCTTTTTGGTCATTCTTCGAAAGAGGCACTTGATGTTCTTGGTCATCTATACGTTTTTGATCAAAAATGCAGAGACCGATTTTCCAAGTGTTGGGTTTCCTTGTTTCGTATTCTAGCGTGACAGATTGCTCAATACTTGATCTGTAAATAGCAGATTGTTAAGGTGTTTCAACACTGATGCCCTTTTGAGACAATGTGCTGACTAACTCTTGCTGCTTCGCTGGTTGATGATTTTTTTGATGTAACTAGCTTAGTTGCACATTTGGTTTTGCAATATTTTTTTTGTATTAGTAGACGGTTTTCCAGAAATTTCAAACTCTTAATATTCACTATTACCCTCTGCTGCAAATGTTGACACTTCAGAAGATGATGTTATGATTGTTGTTAAAGGGGTCTCGAAAGGTAGTCTCCTCCTTTTTCATGGATGGATAGTTGAAAAACTTACAGCATGTCAAAATCTTCATGCAATGCATCGTGTTTTCCTCTCCTGACACACTGAGCATAGGTTTATAGCACACGATCTAATCTTGCTTGCGCTGGTTGAATTGACATGTAAAAAAAATTCAATTCATTACGCTTCAAAGTTCAAACCAATTACTTTTTTTACGATTTCTTTTACACGCCCTTTCATTTTATTCATAAATCCTACAATAAACCTACAATTTCGATTCGTCATATTATCCTACACTTGCTTTCCCATGACTGCTCTTTTTGTGAAACATTTCTCTTCCTATGCGAATCTTGATAGCGAGCCAGATTTTTGGTCCGGAGGATTTGTTTCGGTCAGTAGTAGAAGCACAAATATTAGAACAAATCTTAGTATATCCAAATAGTCATGTAGTTAAGAATGAATATGGAAAAATATTTCTAAAAAGCAAGTGACTGAAACTTTATAGAGTAAAGTTGTAACTGGAATCAGTCAATAGTAGAACTCACACTTTATTAACAAATCGATTTCACTAAATTAGCATCATCAGTGTTCTTATTCAAATAGATTCAAATTGATTTTATTTGAATAAGAACACTGATGATGCTAATTTAGTGAAATCAATTTGTTAATAAAGTGTGAGTTCTACTATTGACTGATTCCAGTTACAACTTTACTCTATAAAGTTTTAGTCTATTGATATTCTTAATGGAATCGTCATTTATTAATTTCACTAGTGTGGAGATTCTCCTAAAATCATTATGATTTATATTCTAAAAAGCAAATGGTATTTCTCAACCTCAATTAGGAATTTAATAAATTAAAAACAATGATAGCGTAAAATAAGCGCACAATTTAACTTTTAACAATTTTCCTGATCAGTTCAGAAAATTAAAGCTACGATAGAAAGCATAAAATTAGACAAATGCAGCGGCATTGTTTTATTGTAAATTTCATATCCAAAAGCATTTTAGTATTTTTTTGAAGGTTACGAAAGAATCAAGAAACTACCATTTCACAACAAGCATCCACAACATTTCAGAAAATTCTACAAAGTTTCTACAAGAAGTTGCTGCCAATGCTGTATGTAGTGCAGAGAATTTGCCTAAGTCGACACTCTAAAAGGAATTGTAAAGATGTCGATTGAGGCGAATTCTCGATTAAAGTAAACATGTACATACACATGAGATAAGGACTGAAACTTCCTGTAAGACCGAAGATTTGGCAACCGAACACTTTTAGCTGAAAAATTAGTTGTTAATTAGTTCGTAAGCTATAATTTTATTTGCAGAAATCGCTTATTTATTCTTCATGGAGTAGAAAATACGGTACTGTGATAGTTTTACAGGAAACAACAACATAGGAAAGTACAAACATTGATTCATTTTAAACAACACTAAAAAACAAAAGATGGTCAATTGCTTTTTGCGAAACACTGGTATAAGAGAAAAGAGTTGATTTTTGTAAATGTCAAAGTGTTGTTAGCATGCTATGGTTCAATGTTCACATTTTGCCCAAGCTTTTCAAAAAAAAGATTGTTCACAGAGACAAATAATAATTAATTAGACGGAACATTGCTTTGGAGGTCAAGTTAAACAGATTTTTCTCGAGGGGTTGACAAAATGGTGTGAATTATGGTAAAATGTTCATTTGGACAATTTTAAATTGATCGAACTCGGCGACACAGAAAAATAGGATTTATGCTGGGACCAGGCAAAAATGTCGACTTAAGCAAATTCCACGTTACAAGCACAACAGTACGATTTTAGAAATATGAAGTAGGAGGTGACCTTTTTTAAAAACTAAACAATATTAAAATCATTTTCATTACTTTTAGGCAAAATTTTATCGATTTATCATACAGGAAATCAAGCATTGCGTAAAACGTCATAACCCTCATATTCATATGCTTGTTTCTTAATTTTTCAAATGTTCAAACTTTGCAAATCTGATTCAGTACCAGCAGCTAAATATAGAAGGTTGAAACACGGAATAGATAAACTTGATCAGTGCTATATTGTACCACCATTGCTTTTTCCTCTGATTTTTTATCAGTAACAGCAACGTATAATACTCGTAGCATAAGCAAAGTAAATCTCTTTAGCATTAATTTTTCTGACTATATGCAGTTTTTTATACACTGCAGATTAGATTGCATAAAGGCATAAACAAATAAAATCATAATTTTTGCCTGTACAGTTCAATTGTCATTAGTTCTCACCGGAGCGCAGGATGGAGGAGAGGTTTTAGACGAAACTCGGACTGGGCCGTATTTTACAAAATGGATCTGGGTGCCTGCATCGCGACGCTTTCGTCCGCCCAAACAATCCTGTAAAATATTTCACGGTTTACTTATGTTTACAGCCAAATCTGTCTAACCTAAAATTTAATCTTTGAATGAACTATGAACTTATTTATTGACTTGGCTTGAGAAATTTTATAAAGCAGTATACCGAAGAATTACAATCAGCTCCATTTGCATCGCTATCACAAATCATCACTTCACAATGAACATAAATCAGTTGATCAAAGTCGCTGGTCCACGCAAAAGACCGAAATTGAAAAGCTCCGTATTGGAGATCGTAGTTCCGCGTGACGTCAATTGCATCTGCAGGATCGCCAGTGTGGTCGGCCGCACATCTAAAACATAAAAGTTAAGCAAAAAACTCTGGCCTTTAATGTTTTGTAAAGCGAAGTTTCTGAACTTGGAGGTTGCGACTTGCAAAACAGTTAAAAAATAAATTAAAAAAGTTGAAAAAATATCTATGACGAATATTAGTTTCTGCTTTTTTCTTTTAAGAGCTTATAAAGAAGTCGCATTTTAAGAACGTAAATTATATCAATAGAAGCAATAGCCAAAATAAATGAAATATGTTGATTGATCAAAACCTTTTTTCTTTTAACTCTGCTTTTTGGGCTCAAACTGCAGTTTAAGCCAATCACTGTGTGGTTATCAGTTACTTGCTCAAATGCTAAAAAGATATTCTGTAATTTCGTCCTTTTTTGTCTATCATTGTCACAAATAAGTAAATTTGGGTTGAAAGAATAGGTCTTATATAGCAGGGTAAGCCAAAAGTTGGTGGACAGTAAATAAACAACATTTATCTAGAGATCACGTATATCTACAACTATACGTACTAAGGCAATTATATAAAAGAAAACTAAATGTTATTTATCAATGCAAGTGCTCAAACTGTTTGCACTAAGGCAATTATATTAATGAAAATTAAATGTTATTTATCAACGCTGTCCACCTACTTTTGGCTCACCCTGTACTGTATGTATAGCTGTTGTAATTTGTCGTTTTGTTTTGCCATGATTATTTTATTTGTAAATCTGAATTGTTTGAAGCCCTAAACTTGCTTTTTTATATCTCGGCTGTTTTCAAAAAGACCTTTTTTCTTTCGCAATTAGATTTGTAGCTGACACGCCTCTTCTTGTGTCACAGTGGTTGACGACGTGACTAAGTTCCACAGTATTCAAGTAAATACTGTTTCTTCTCAAAGATTTTTTTTGATTGCCGATTACGTAATTTAGTAGCGGTGTTTTTTGTGTCACGTGATGTTGTTCTGGCTTTTTCTGGAAGGCCGCCCATTTATATTATATAAGGCAGCGAGATTTTTACGCATTCTGCAGAGTTAGTAGAGTGAGTGGAGAAACTGGTGGTGGTTAAAGAGTAACGAGTGTATAAAAACTGAAAAAACATCGTGTTGTTCTGTGGTGATTGTTGTGACAAGAATCAAGCGGTTAATTTGGTGGATTTAATTTTGGTTGGTTTCTGATCGTTATATTAAAGAGCATTAGTTTTTGGTGATCGACGAGCAAAGGAGTTTAAAGTTTCAAAGTATTTGTGAATACATTTGTTCTGTTCTTGTTCGAGGAGAGTGTAATTCAAGTATCTTAGTACAAGCCAATCTTCATCAGCTGTTAAGTTGCAGCCAGACTTAATTATTCGAGTGACACTATAAGTCGCCTCAATTTTAAGAAAAGAATTAAAGTTGAGATAGAACCAAAAATTCTATTGCACGCGACAATCATACGTTCTATAATTTGCTCACCCATTTTCAATAATGCTATAATAAGTCGAATCAGTTGAAGCTAAACTTGGAGTGGCTTTGCATTCTACAATCTGCAATATGATATGTTCAATTAAATGTCTGACAAAATTTAATCAACATGCATCTCAAATATTTGTACATACTTAAATGACAGAGCAAAAATTTTTTAACTGACAGTAGAGATCAATGTTTGCTTGCTGATGCCTCCTGGGAAGACTTCAACACGGTATAAACCAATTCCGACTTAAATCTGTCTAATCTAAATAAGGAAATCTCACTAAAACATAAGTTTTCAGGTTATATGCGATCTATACAACGAAAACGTAAATCATTTTTGTTATTTATGATGCACAACTTTTCCAATCAAGATGAAGTGTCTTTTTCCCAGCTGTTTTTCTTTGCAGAATGTAGTTGCTTAACTTTTTTTTTTCTTTGAAATTTTTTATAAGAAAATATTGGGCTTTCTCCACTTTGTATTGCAATGGTTAGCTTAGTTCGATCTAACGCTATAGGTGCAGATATACGTTCTACAATACATAAACAATAAAAGTATGCTGTTTCACAAACTTGAACATGGAATTTGGTGTTGCTGATATCCACATTAACCAGTTCAACTTTGGCGTAAATGTAATTAGGAACATGAATCACTCCTTCACTTTTAATCTCATTTGTACAATTATCGTCTTCATAAATTTTGAGTTCCACATTAAAATATCCAGGTTCTTCTTGTGAACTCAAAGCAGTTTTTCTGAAAGTTTATAGGTCTGGAAAACAATTACTACTTTGGCCCCGCGATTCCTCCGGTTTTCCTTAACTTTTATACCCGTTGGTTACTCACTTAAAAGAATAGAAAGGTCGGCAACAAGAAAGTACGGTGTATTCCTATTCTAAACATAATATTTTTGACTTGATAATTTTTTAAAGTAAACTTGATTGAGGATGAAAATTGGACGTGCTAACAAAAATGTTAACTTTTTGTTGCTGTTCACACAACCACCCGTTGAGTGAAGCCGGAAGATTGTCTTAACTCCGACGTTACCAATGGGGACCTTGCGGACGACACAGGCAAAGCCTGCTAGTGGATTTTAGAAAATTTCTGAACAACTTTGGTTTAGAATGCAGACAATAAACATTTTGCGTTTAAAGGAGTGCCAAAGAAAACATAAAGAGCATCAAGAACTAGATTTGTTTTAATTTTCTGTCCTGCTCAAACAATTGCTTTCCACATATATACACATTCCTTTGCTTGATCATTGAATATTGAGAGGTTTTTTCGGTGTAGTATCTTGACAGAAAGCATTGCACATGATTTGCTATCGATTGAGTTATTCCACAGTCACATTTGGTGTTATCTCAATTAATGTATCCACGTAGAGCCACATTTGTTTTATAACAACAACTGACACAAAACCAATAAGCAAGTGAAATGCGGCGGTCTGGATGCAGTCTGAAGCTTTAACAGGCGAAATAAATACCAAAATAAATTAACTCACTTGCTGTCAATGGTAGAGTGACGCAAGAGGCGAAGGCTTCAAAACTCGTACGCAGCGAAACAATAAAACGCGCGTACAATATTTAACAATCTGTTCTGTTCTTGATTGAGAAGTGCGTGGTTCAAAGTATCGTGGTTAAGTATTTACTAGAAGCCAATCTTCGCCGAGCTATTAAGTTGCAGTCAGAATTAATTATTCAAGCGATACTCTAAGTCGCCTCAATTTTAAGAAAAAAAATTAAAGTTGAGATAAAACCAAAACTCTATTTACGTGACAGTCTTTAAAGTGAACATAGGCGTAAAACAATGTGTTGTATGAAGGGCTAAGTGACACAAGAACGTATTTTGAAGATTGACGTTTTCACAGTAACTCTAAAATTTTTTTCGGAAAGCATTGTTTTTACAGTAATTCTTTTGCCAATTTTTGTCATAAAACCAACTTGGCGTTGAATTCTTCATTTTTGGAAGTCAACCTTAAAGGTCGGCATCGAAAAGGTTAAATGGCAAAAGTGTCGACTTAAAATTTGATTCTTTGACGCGGGTCGCAAAGTTTCACGTCGGAGTTTTCACACTCCTGCTTTATAGTATAAAGTACCCGGTAAACTCAGCAGGATTATCAGTTAATAATGTCAGGTTAGAAATATTGGTTTAGGCGATTGCATCGGCTTCACCCAAACAACGTTTCCAAGGGCAGTAAAAAAATCGTTCTAAATGTGGGCATTGCTCCAATGACTTTAATTCCGATTGTCTTACTGTAGTTAAAAATAGACTTACACGAAATTCTCTAACATTTCATCATTTTATTCTTTTCTTCCACGTAGTATAGGGGCATAAAGTGAAAGTTTGAGTGGGCGCCGTAATGGTTTTTTGTTTTACACATGCACAAATACATTATTTCGTGTTTAGATTTATTTCACGACTTGATACAACCTCTATCCATATTGCATTTGTGACGCCAAATTTTCTGACTGAAAATATGGGCCATGGTCCCGGAATAGAGCAAAATAAGCTTTGCATCCCACAAATACCTTGCATTTAATTACCCGGCTGGCTTAAGGAATATTTTCAAAAAAATTGTTTTCTAAAAGTGTGATTGTATGTTTGGTGGGAGTAATTTCACAAAGTGGTAGGGGGAAACCGGGGACAATTTAAACTAAAGGAAAAAGTAACATTTACGTTATTTCGCCACGAAACTTATTGTTTTGCCTCATCATTCAACCTAACCTATAATCTTATTTTTGAATCAGCTGTCTGTCAGTCCATTGCAGGCTAAAAAATTAGAGTTTAGCGGAAAAGTTGATATTTTTGGTAAGTAAATAAATTTTTAATCTTTTAAACAAAATTGGTTTAGAATCCTTCTTATATTACATTTTAAAAAAATGTTTTTTCCAAAAAAAATTATGCTATAACTTTGGCAAAGAGGTAAAGCATCTTAAAATTCACACTGTTGTTGAAGCAAGTAACTTTGATGAATTTAAAGTCACTTTAATTTGTAAAATATTTTAAATTTCGAACGTTTTCGACTTTCATAAAGCCTTTTTCAAGAGTTAAATCTTTAGATGTGACGTAATAAATTAAAACAATCAACGATAATTTCAAATAATACACATTATATAGATATAATACTTCTAACCACTGTAAAAACGTAGCCAACTTTAAAATAAATAAATAGCTAGAAAAGATCAAATGCAAAAACCTTTAAGCACATCAAAATTAATTAGGACTGCAGCCTTACAGAAATGGCAAGATCTTCAAAATTATGTGAAAAGTCCAACATGGAATGTGATGTTACAATTACAGTACTTGAAGTAAGTAAAGTTGTTGCAAAAAAATTTGTTAATATATGTTTAGCTAAAACGAAGCTACACTTTCATAGCATTGTTTATTAAAGCTAGGGCCATAACGTTTCATAAGCAAAGCTTCATGAATTTTTGCTTCATAATCTGAATTACATTTCCTCAATATGGTGAAAGAATTAATGTTATACTGTAGATTAGAGCAGATGGGGCAAGACAAAATGTGATTCTTAATTGCGCTTTTTCTTGAATCTGCCAAATTCAGATGTTCCTTTACTCTGGTAATCAAATGTCGGGAATACATACCAATGTAAGACAGTTCATGTTGAAATTTGAGAAAATGAATTAGATTTTAGTAGGTGGCAAAAAACAACTAATACTGGCATTTTATTGATTTTTCATGCAATATGTTCAAATGTTTGGAAATCGAGCCTTGTGCTGTGCCTACGTAATCAAGCTAAACTTATTTGTTCCAGCCACCATTTATTTGAAGTCGAGATTGGAAAGTTGAAGCGCTTATTTTATGATAATAACTATTCGATTTGGTTTTTGTATAAAATTTGCCACAAATGTAAAGCCAAACTTGATGATATATCTGTTGATAAAATAAGTATAGTAAATAACGTTGAGTTATGTCCTATTTTTGTTCCGTATGTTGGTGAAACGTCAATTCGTTTTGTGAAAGTTCTTTCTCGATTATGTCTAAAGCAATTTGATATAAAGCTAATTCCTCTGTATCCCACAAATAAAGCAGGACAATATTTTCAACTAAAATCAGCAACGCCTTTGCCTCTATGCTCAAATGTCGTTTATAAATTTACTTGTTGGTGTGATACAAACTTGACATACATTGGTATGTATTCCCGACATTTGATTACCAGAGTAAAGGAACATCTGAATTTGGCAGATTCAAGAAAAAGCGCAATTAAGAATCACATTTTGTCTTGCCCCATCTGCTCTAATCTACAGTATAACATTAATTCTTTCACCATATTGAGGAAATGTAATTCAGATTATGAAGCAAAAATTCATGAAGCTTTGCTTATGAAACGTTATGGCCCTAGCTTTAATAAACAATGCTATGAAAGTGTAGCTTCGTTTTAGCTAAACATATATTAACAAATTTTTTTGCAACAACTTTACTTACTTCAAGTACTGTAATTGTAACATCACATTCCATGTTGGACTTTTCACATAATTTTGAAGATCTTGCCATTTCTGTAAGGCTGCAGTCCTAATTAATTTTGATGTGCTTAAAGGTTTTTGCATTTGATCTTTTCTAGCTATTTATTTATTTTAAAGTTGGCTACGTTTTTACAGTGGTTAGAAGTATTATATCTATATAATGTGTATTATTTGAAATTATCGTTGATTGTTTTAATTTATTACGTCACATCTAAAGATTTAACTCTTGAAAAAGGCTTTATGAAAGTCGAAAACGTTCGAAATTTAAAATACTTTACAAATTAAAGTGACTTTAAATTCATCAAAGTTACTTGCTTCAACAACAGTGTGAATTTTAAGATTATGCTATGCTAACTAAATTGTTGATTAAGTAGTGTAATATGTCTGCAATAGTGCGGAGGCAATTGTAACAAAGAGCTGGAGAGATCCCAGCCGTGTATTGTAGTTTAACTTGTTGGGTCTATCAGAATGATTGGAAAAAGCAAACTCGACAAAGCCACGAGAAAGCTTGCATAGTCCACAGCAAGCATTTAAGTCAGAAACAAAACAAGGACAGTATCTGGGAAGCGTTGCATCTAAATTCGAGATATGCCATGTCAACCCAGATTAATATCATATGTTCAAAAGACTGAACAGACTTCAAGAGACTCTCAAAATCAGCACGGCCACAATCCACGCAAAAAGCGTCTTTTTAGCAAGAAAATAGTCTTTGTGTTTTTCTGTTTAATTAGCCTGGAAAAATATTTTACAATTGTTTGGAAGCAATAGACTTTCCGCTACCCGATGTTATGGCGTGTGGGTGGGGAACACCGCTAAAAATTTTTGTTGATTGCGGTTTTTGTGTTTAGTAGACTTTAACAAATGATTTACCATTGTTTGAAGCACTATTGCTTAGCTGCACTAACCTAGCTCGTAAGAAACAGTTTTGGTTTTTCTGTACAAAGATTTTGGCTTTACAAAGTGTGGTAGAACGTCACGACTGTGTAATATCGTTTGATACGTATTCGTAATTGCTAAACTTTGGTTTTTGCTTAGCCTCACACAAAAATGGTAGACTTATGCCTAATAACACAATAAAAAATTGTTTCAAATAAAATTTTTATCCGTAATGCATCTCAAAACTACAATAAAATTAATACTTTTCTAAATTTTTATTTTCTGGGCAGATATTGGTTAAAGATTATTCAGAACAAAAGTTCTTTTTCATTATTTAAACTAGAGGCTCAAAATCGTTGTACAATGTTTTACAAACAGCAAATTTTAAGTGAGAAAATAATTATCACAACAGTTTCTTTGAAATGTCATAATTTTAAATGCCATCTCCGTTTAGGATATTGTTTGCCAGGCATTTTACTTAATTGTCTTTTAAAATTTTGGATTTCAGTTTGCAAATTCAATCGTATTTCGCCATCAGTTACGTCATCGCCCCACTTTTTGCTTTGCCGATCTCCACATTTTTACCAGGTTTTTAATTGCAATTTACTTCATTGTTCCGGCTTATCTTTTTAATTTGTGTGTGGCAAATTTTATTTTGCGCCGTGTTGACTTTGAAAGCGTCGAATAATTGCGCTATCCAGATGGACCATAGCGGTTATTTTTCACTGGTTGTACGAATACATGTTTATCAGTTGGTGCGCTACTATATTTTGACAAACTTTAGCAAACAAGTGGTAGTGAATACTGACCCAAACATAGAAGTGGCTACATAGCTCCAGATTTACTCTTGAATTTGATGTCGGGAAGATCGTTTTGAGTATATGGTAGCTAGCTCATTTGGAAGTGTTGTAATAAAAATTGGAGAAAAACGGCATGTTTAGAGTCGCATTTGGCAAAAATTTATGCTTTCAAAAATGAAGGTACTTTAGAGGTGAAAACTTTAAATATTTGGAGAACTGGTTCGTTTCAAGGTAATTGTCATGAATGTTATTTGAAGGATAACACTAGTATACTTGTTTGGATTAGGTGCTTTTAGTACTGGAGAACATTCTGAGTATCCCAATACACCTAAACTCTTGAAAAAACTTTGGTATCATAGACGTTGAATGCTTCACACGAATTGAAGCAGGGGCCTACATTCTTATGTTACAATCGGCTGCGGAAAGAAAAAAAATGTTGATCTCCGTGATTGAACTAAACTGGCGCCCTTTTGTGCTCGCACGCCTTGTATTTTCTATTTGGCGTTTGGCAGGTTGAGATTGGAATGCAACTCTCGGGCGTTTTTTGCCTAAAACCGGGCGAGATTTGCATTCAAATTCGCTGGCCTCTCATTTCAAACAGTAAAGTAAATAGTAACGCTTTGGAATTTTAGTCAGTTGGTTAATTTTGTTGCTGCACGAAGCTGAATTTTGTTTCTGCATTCCTTTATAATTCGAAGAAGCCGTAGGTAAAATTTTGCTCTTTTTTTATGTATTTGGAATTTGATTTAACTGCGTTTTTGGATTTGAATTTTCTTTTACCGAGTTCCTGCAATAAGAAGTTTTCATTTAGTCGTTGTGTTTGAAGAAGGAGCGAAGGCCTTGGAGTACCTCCCGGGCATTTGTGCGCAAATCTTTGTTGTTCAGGAATGTGTAACATAACAAATTTTCTCCGAGTTGTCCCCTTTCTTTTTCGTTTTCGGCGTTGGACACTCTGCATACTTTGGAGATCGCAGTTTGTGGAAGCTTTCATTATTGAAGCCATCTGAACTTCAAGTGAATTTGAATTCTTACTTGTGGAAGCTCTCAATACTGAAGCTTACGTTTTATCTCGATCGGATTCACTTGAGTTCAAATCTTCTGAAGAAACTTCAACTTCCTTTCTTCAAGCATCACTGGTCCGAAAACTATATTTCAGAAGATCAGAGCTGGATTTTGTCGGAAAAAATATATTGGCTTTTGTTGTTGTCGCGTTTAATAGAAATTTTTTGATTCTATTTCAATCTTAATTTAGTTCTTAAAATTGAAGCGACTTGCAGTATCGATCGAATATCGATCGAATTCGGTTGCAATTTAATAGCTAGGAAAAGATTGGCTTCCATAAAATACTTTAACTTACGCACTTCTCGATTAAGAATCGAACAAATATATTTACAAACCACTTTATAACTTCGAATTCCTTCGCTTGCCAAAACACAGAACTAAAGCACTTCAATAAATAAATGTTAGACACTAACTAAAACTAAAACCACCAAAATAATCGCTTGATTTCTGTCACAATAATCACCACAGAACAATGCGTTTTTACTACACTCTATGCATTCTCTAAATTTATGAACAATTAAAATCTGGCCGCCTTATACTGTGTATACGGCAGGAAAATAATCTAAAAATTGCTAGAACATCACGTGATACAAGAAAAACACCGTCAATAAATTACCTAATAGGTAATAATATAAAAAAGAAAAATCTTCGAGAGGAAACTTGAGTCACTAGAATACACTGGAAAGTCACGTAGACACCCATTGTGACGTCAGAAAGGCGTTTGAGTTATAAATTTGTTTATAAATCCGAAAAAAAAGGTCTGTTTTGAAAAGAGCTTTGCAAGTTAGAGCTACAAACAATTCAGATTTACAAGCAGAATAATCACGGCAAAAAACATTTACAACTCTATACATATGTAAAACTATTCTTTAACGAAAATTTACGTATTCGTGACAATTATTATTATCTATCTTGTTATTATTTTTTGTAGTTTTGTTTACAATGTCTTCCGTTGGGACCCCTAATGCCGGTAATGATGACGGAAAATGTCTGATGGGCTTACACTCTCTTTGCCCCATGCTAATAGCGCGTCTTCTTTAGTTCAGGACAAGTTGTACCGCAAGCTGTTTATTGAGAAAAAATTACTGGTAGTCAACTTAAAGCATCTAAAAAACAAATTGGAATGGGCTAAAGGCAGTGACCTTGACGATCTTGCGACAGAGTTCCGAGAAATTAAAAAATCCTTTGCGTATTATAAAATTTTCGTTAATGATAACATATGCAACCTGGAGATTAAAGCGCAACTACTTAGTGATATGGAAGACCTGTTTGATCGGTGTCTGCAATCGCATAATGACACTATGAGTGATCCACTGTGCAACCCCCTTAAGGATTGCCCAATTGAGACTGATCTGGACCCGGAGGACAGCGTCTCTCAGGTCGCTAGTTGTCAGGGCGCCTTGAGGACGACGTCTTGAAAATCGTTGGCACGCCAGATTGATCTTGATCACAGGCGCGCGGAACTTCGAGCTATTCATGCCCGTGATCTGGCTAGGACGACGGCGGATCCCGCCTCTGCTGCTGCTGCTGCTGCTGACGCCGAGGCCAGGTTACGAATTGGGGAAGCAAAGCTCAAAGCTGAAAAAAAATACATTGCTCTTTCTGAAAGCGGCTCATCGGTTGGGGTTTTGGAGAGATTTAAAATAAACTTTGCTCAAGTAGTGCTGTCACATCCGGTGTCCCTAAAACTATGAACACTTGTAAGACTGACCTGAATCAGAAACGTGCAAATGATTATTTTGGTAAAAACGGCAACGTCGCGGCTGTGAGTTGTCAGCCGGCCTTGGCAGCAAGCAAACCCTTTAATTATGAGAGTTCTTTAGGAGAAACCAAACCTAAAATTGAATGGACTTGATGTGCGGGTCCGGGGTTGCGTCCAGCCGCTTCCTCGCAGCGTCAGGAAGCCGCCGCTAATCTTGTTACTGCTAATTCTGTGGGTTTCGAAGCGTATCTTGAACGTCAAGGACGAAATGAATTTATGAACCTTGCCTCGCAAATAGCTTATGATGGCACTAACATGGCCTTTGTATTTTATGAGAATCAAATACGAAAACTTACAAGTGAAAGTCCTTGTGACGAGCGCAGGTTGGAGGTTCTCAGAGCATCCTGTACAGTCCAACCGCGTGAAATAATAAACCTTTTCATTGTACCTGTGAGGAGTATGTCGACGGCACAGCAGATCGAAAAGGCGTTAGATCGCTTGAGTTAGAGATATGGTGTCTCTGGTGGCCTGATTACCAAACCTCAAATAATTGATATTCGCCTTGGGCCCAGAGTGGTGTTTAATACCGTATCACTGAAATCTTTCAACGAGGATTTAAATACCTTAGAGGTTTTTTCTTACGCGCACGACGAAGTGGAAAAATTGTCGAGGCAATTGCTTATGGATGGTGCCAATCGCCTCCCAGGTGTGCTTGATCGACGGTATCATGATAATCTTAAAAAACGAGCCTTGATTTGAACCGTCCTGGGTTCGAATCTTGGCGTAAATTCGTCGTTGAAGAACTAAGCGTAATGACATCGGATTACGCCCAAACCTTTTTAAATCGGATGATAAAGAAAAGTCGCGTGACTTCGGGGTAGAACGTGGTTCTGTTCATGTTCGACAGATTGCGGTTAAAGCACCTGTGGTGCAGAAATCGCAAACTAATAATAAAGGACCTAATTTGCGTAATAATTCTGGAGGAAATCAGAGGCCTCAGCTGACTAAACCACCCCCGCTTTGCATTGTGTGCAATGACTCCGTGTCGAAACATTTTCTGGGAGATTGCGAAACGTTTAAAACCTTTGCAAACGAACTCAAAAAGCGTGTTGTTGTGGGCGCGGGATGGTGCTTAAATTGCCTTTTGTTGGGTCATATGGTGCGAAACTGCATGGACCCCTTTGAAGTGTCGCAGGTGCGGTCCCGCATGTAGCAGCAAGCACGCTGGCGCACTGCATGAGCTTTATGTCCGGTCTTGCGTTGGCAGCGGGAACGGAAGTTCCAGTTTTTCAAAAGTGATTGGCACCGAAACACGCGAGTTCTCAACTGAGGATGAGCAGCCTATAGTCAGAAAATTGACGCCTAACATCAAAAATAATACTGTCTTGCTTCGCACCAGTGCAGTGAGGGTCATTAATCCCAACACCAGGAGGTCCACTCTTGTTTACGCGCAACATGACAGTGTATCAAAGGCAACATTAATTTCTGAGAAACTGAAAATAAACTTAATCTGGCTGTTGATAAAAAACGGAATATAACGATTCAAACTCTGGCTAAGCAAACCACCAGCAGTGGCGGACTCACAAGAGTTTACTCTCCAGTCGCTGTTCACTAATAAAACCTTTCATATAAAAAATGCTTTAGTTGTGCGAGAGTTTGCTGACGATGAAGGCACTCTTCCTCACTCTGTAAACGTTGAAAAATCTACAGCACTTTCGAGGTGTGACTATTCCGGTAATTGCTCAGCGTAAAAGTATCGACATTTCAATGGGACAAACCGATAAATCTTACTGTGTTTACTTATTGTGTTAGAGGAACGAGAAAGTAAGCACCCTGATCACTCCAATTATGGGTCAACTCGACTTGGGGCGATTGCTAGCGGCGGACGCTTGGGATTCAGACAGAGTGTATGTAAAAACTTTAAAATTCCAGTGGACAGGGATTGCGGTGGGTGTGAGTGTGAATAACTTAAACAAAAAATCGCTGGTTTGAAGAAGTCTTTGCGTAATTATGAAATAGAAGACGAAGTCAAACAGCCATCTATAAATGATGAGAAAGCACGTCTGGTGGTCGCGTCTAATGTAAAGGTAATAAATGGGCGCTACGAAATTCCAGTTCCATGAAAAATGTATGTTGTGACTAATTTGGCAGATAATTACATTTGCGCTTTAAAACGGACCACAAATTTGCGCCGAAACTCTCTAAAAAACCTAAAGCAGAAGGATGTACTTGAGGAAACATTTCGGGAGATGATTTCCGAAGGTTGGATAGTACCTACTAATGATGCGATCTTGTCTGATACCAAATGCTGGTATTTGCCTTTTTTGTCTCCAAGCAAGATAAAGCAACGGTAGTGTTAGACGGGGCCGCCACTTTTAAAGGATTGGCACTAAATGATGCTGTCCATTCTGGAATCAATTTGTTAAACGGTTTAGTCGAAGTCTTGACGAGATTTCGAGTTGGAAGGTACGCTTGCACAGCTAATCTGAGCAAGTGCTTTTTTCCAAGCAGCTATGCCTAAGAGTCAAAGGGATTTGTTCCGTTTGATATCGTATAGAAACAACGATTTAGATGAAGGAAAAGTTCAATTTATCGATTTACGAGTCATGTTTGGGGAATCAATTCTAGCCCTTTATTGCACTTTTTGCAATTGAAAAGTTGATTGCTGAAAACCCTGCGAACACTGATACGATGACTTAACGGCTATTGTAAACAATTGGTATATGGATGACCTTTTGTTGGCCTCAGACTCGCTCGATGACCTTAAAAAAATCTCTCGCGAATCAACCTCCCTGTTTGAAAGTAGAGGATTTAAATTGCGCAAATGGGTAGCTAATGGCAGTTCTAAAACTGTTTTGTCTGCAATCCCGAAGTGTGATCTCGGTTCAAATATCTGGGAGATAGATTTAAGTGCAGAGCCTATGCTTGACTCAAAAACACTTGGTCTGGTGTGGGACGTTGAAAACGACAGGTTGCGAGTGTGTTTCAAACATCAAAAATTAGGTGAGGTCACAATCAGACCAGAAATGTTAGGTACACTGGCGGGCCAGTTTGACCCCTTGTTTATCCTGACACCTTGCTTGCAAAAAGGAAAACTAATTCTTCAGAAAGTGACCGTTTTGGGTCTTGGCTGGGACGATGAACTTCCAAAGAATGTTTTTAAAGAGTGGAGCAAATGAGTAAATGTAATGGGGAGCTTTGCTGGCTTGTCTATTTTCCACTATTGTTTCTTAAAGGGACCCGTGATTGAGGACGATGGAGATGTCGCGTACCAACTCCATGAGTTTTGTGACGCGTCAAATCGAGCCCTCTCTTGCGTGGTGTATCTAAGACGCATAATAAATGGAGGCTCGTGTGTGGCCTTTGTTCAGAGCAAGTCCAAAGTTGTGTTGATAAATCAAACCAATTGGGATATTTCACGTAAGGTGCTGGAGGCTGCCGAGATGTGCACGAAGTTGATGCAGGATGACTCGAAATCGTTGCAGCAGCTCGGATGCAGTCTCTATTTCTGGTCGGACTCGCAAGTGGTTTTGAGATGGATTATAAACCCTGACCTTCAATTGCCGCGTTTCAAAAAGCGCCAAGTTTACAGAATCCTTTTAGTGGCCTCCGCCGATGCTTGGAGTTATGTTGATACGTCGTTAAATCCTGCTGATGTGGGAACGCGCGTGGAAAACGCTAAATGGTCTGGTAGTCACTCACTCTGGCTTGACGAACCCGACGTTCTACTGCAGAAAGGCCTGGAGCCTCAGTCTTTCGTTTCCACAGTCACAGTGCATAGGGCCGGCGTTGGTGGAGACCCAATGTTAAACATTGGCAGCAGAGGTTTGAAACAACTCATTGAGATCTCGCCGGATATTTACGCTTTAAAAAAGCGCGCGGCTTATCTTGTTGCGTCTAAATAGTTTCTTGTTGCTAAAGCAAAAAATAAATCTTTCGTTTAACCGAATTTAAACGCGCATACTTTGGATAATGCCTTTATGAACAGAATCAATAATGTTCAATATAATCGTTTTGGGGCCGCTATTGATTTGCTTAAAAAAGGAATCTCCGGATGCCTTTAACTCTATTTTGAAAAGATCAAGTGACCGGGCCACTAGCGCAGAAGAAATGGACCGTATTTTTGAACTTAAAAGTCTGCGTAATTTACGGCTCTGTGTTGATGCTAATTCTATGCTAAGGATTGATGGTCGGCTGGAAAATGCCGAGCTTCCGTTGGATACCAGGCATCTTCTGATTTTGCCTAGAAAACACGCGTTGACAAGGTTGATAGTGCTTTATCAGCATGTCGAGGCGGGTCACGCTGGGCCATCTTATACTTTAATGCGAACGCGACAACAGTTTTGGATAATTCACGGAATTTCAAGTGTTAAAAGCTTTTTTCCAAATGCAGTAAATGTGAGCGGCGGAAAGCTACTCCTATTTGTCAAATAATGGCTGATTTGCCGGCATGCCGCGTCACAGCCACTTACAGGCCGTTTAAATTTTGCGGTATTGACTACTTTAGACCTTATACTTATTGCAAAATCGCAGCGATTTTAAGACTTGGGGACTTTTGTTCACGTGTTTATGCACTCTGGGCATACACGTTGAACTAGTTACCAGTTTGAACCTTACAAGTTTTTTGTTGGCATTTTTGCGGTGTACTAATCTCCGTGGGGCACTCGATACTGTCTTTTCGGATAATGAATCAACTTTCTTTGCGACAGCCGAACGATTTCCGTAGCTACTGACTTCTACAGAGTTTCACAATTCCCTTCGCAAGCGTGGTATTAATTGGATTAAGATCCCCCTTTGTGCTCCTAGCCAGGGAGACAGTTGGGAAAGCATGGTGAAACTCTTTAAAAATGCGTTGGGGAGAGTTATTGGAGAGGCTCGTCGCAAGCCTTCGTTAATTGAATTACAGACCTTTGTGTCCGACGCAGTGCGTATTGTAAATGATCGTCCGCTTACCTCTGTAAGCAGTCACCCTAATGATTAGCTTCCTATTTCTCCCTCCTTTTTCTCGGTCAGCAGCTTGCTCCGTATACCCCTACTAGCGCCTTCCACGGTCGGGGAGATTTACGACGAGATATTTTATATAACATCACGCTTGCTAATAACTTTTGAAAATCTTGGTTTAAAGGTTATCTATGGACGTTGCAAGGCCGCGGTAAATGGCGGGTTGCTTGTCAAAATCTTGCTGAAGGCCAACTAGAATTAGTTGGAAATGCCAAGGATACAACAAGCGTGGGACCTACCGGCTAGGAAGAGTCTATTGTGTTCACCTTCAGCTACTTAGAGGAAAAGAATAGTCCGCAGAGCTTCAATAGCGGTACTGAAAAACTCCGGCTCTAAAGAAATTGAGTATGTCCTAAGGGATGTCTTTAAAATCGCTCCCTTATGAAACTGTTTTTTTATTTGTCATTATGAAACTGGTTTTTGTTTTGTGTTGCAAATTAATAAACTTGCGTTTCTTTTGATTCTATTCATTAAAAAGATTATGCTCGCCGAGGGTTTTGACACCGTTTAATACATTACAGTGTATTTATTTTTGTTATATATTTTCGTGATTATTGTTTTATTTGACGTCGTTATTTGTTGCCGATTACTGTTTGTACTATTATTATTATCATTATTTGAAATTTCACTTATTCTTCTATTTCAAAGGGGCCGCTATGTTACAGGATCGGCTGCGGAAAGAAAAAAAAATTTTTGATTTCCGTGGCTGAACTAAACTGGCGCCCTTTTGTGCTCGCACGCCTTGTATTTTCTATTTGGCGTTTGGCAGGTTGAGATTGGAATGCAACTCTCGGGCGTTTTTTGCCTAAAACCGGGCGAGATTTGCATTCAAATTCGCTGGCCTCTCATTTCAAACAGTAAAGTAAATAGTAACGCTTTGGAATTTTAGTCAGTTGGTTAATTTTGTTGCTGCACGAAGCTGAATTTTGTTTCTGCATTCCTTTATAATTTGAAGAAGCCGTAGGTAAAATTTTGCTCTCTTCTTTTTATCGATTTGGAATTTGATTTAACTGCGTTTTTGGATTTGAATTTTCTTTTACCGAGTTCCTGCAACAAGAAGTTTTTATTTAGTCGTTGTGTTTGAAGAAGGAGCGAAGGCCTTGGAGTACCTCCCGGGCACTTGTGCGCAAATCTTCGTTGTTCAGGGATTTGTAACATCTTAAGTTGCCCCGCGCTCCAATTTCTGTGCTCAACGCTCAACATTACATTTACAAAGTTGCTTCCATTATTTGTCTTTGCAAAAACGATAAACGAAGGCAACAAGACTACGAAACTGCTATAAAAGCAAAAACTTGAAACAGCCTTCCAAAATCATTTACCCGTCCATGATAGGACCCCCCAACGCTACCTTTAAGGACGACTGCAATCTTTTTTCCATATGTTGTGTGACAGAAAAGTACAAAGGGAACAGGTTTATTAATGCTAAGTCAGGACAATCTTTGCACTTTTTAATTGTTGCTTTTTTGGACATGTCTTGCCATCGTGTGCTTTTCCGCTCTTCTGGCAAAAGGAGTTAAATTTGTTTGTACATGACACAATATAGCACTCCTCCTTTTTTGAGCTTGGAGTGCTTCAGCAACGTTTGCTGGCGATGCATTGGTGGATTTTTGAGTTACAGCTTGATAGTAAGTAACAGAGCCTATTTTATCTGGTGGCTTACTAATCTTTTATGAGCTAGAGTAGAAACTGGCTCCCCGACAACTTTAATTTCATTGTACTTTGGTATATGAATTAAGTACCTACGTAGGGACAGTCAAGGATGTTGAAAACTTAGCCATCGGCTACAATCTACTAGAACTTTTGCAGGGATGGTGTTAAGTCATCTGGTCCAGCACGTCCACGCCCACCTTGGATTTGTTGTAATACTGCAACATTTCTGTCAGTTTGTTTTTGTGTCCTTGGTCGATATTTTTGTGTCTGTGCATGGAACTTAGAATGTATACCATTTCCTATTTTTTAGCTTTGTATATTGTCATGCTGCAATCAAATGGTGAAGAATGAACCTTAGAAACCTGTAATAAGGGGAGTGAAAAATAAATATTTTTGAAAATTCATAAATGATAACTAAATACCTGCCTTAGGTCATAAAATTTTGCCTCAAACAGGTTTTGGAAAGCAAAGATGTGGTGAATGCCTCACCTCAAAAGTTAACAAGGGGTCAATTTGCCAGAAATGTTATAATCGAAAACTTCTGACCCCAGGAAGTGGGTTTTGGTCTTAAAAGTTGCACAACATATGCTTTTATGTTTGCATAATTCAACCTTTTCTTTTATCCCAAACAGAAACCATCAGATGAGAGAACAACCGATTTTAATAATAAATTTAGTGGAAATTCATTCAACAACCAAAAAGTTTCACACAATTTACAAGAATTGACATACACACAAGTTACAGACATGCAGAAAAGCCATATCATTGATTACCAGTAAACAAATAACTCCTAAACTGACTTTAGGTATAAAATTTTTCCACTAACTTTTTTGGCTTCATCTTCTGGAAAATCTGTCCATCCCTTTCTAAAAGTGTAGGAAAGCATCTGTTAAGATTTAATAAGTCTTTGCACAACTTGCTTGTGGCAAGGATACAACATAACCAGCCTTTATGTTTTAATTGCATTTATTTCATCATCGGAAATGCTGCAAATAGCTGTGGTTGGTCGCAATTCCTTGGCAGTAAGATAATAATAAAATAGTCATCAATTTTGGCAATAATTTGGTAATTAGACCTGTTGGTTGATGATTGTTTTGCCAAATTGCTCGATAACAAACGACTCAAATACATGTGCATACTTCTTACGGATGCAAAAGTACATAAATGATAATTGATATTAATGAATATCTGAATACATTTTTAGTGCATACAATTGCTTCATTATTGCAGAATCATTTTACTCGTTTATTGTATATCAGAATGCTGTGACATTCAATCTCACAATGCTAATAGTGAATAACTCACCCGGTTTAGATCACGTGTTTTTCAATGATCTACTGAATCGAAATTACGTTACAAACAATACAGTCGCATATGCATTTTACCTGCACTGCCCGTGTGAATCATAAAAATAAAATCTAAATTTTGGTTAACGGATACAGGCAACCCAAATATTACTCATACGTAAAAACATTTAACTGTGGCTCGAACATTCGACGTTCACGGTCACGTCATTTTCACCATAGCTCACTGATCAAACCTCGTACATAAGCATACTGAACCACCACATTACTCTCTCACAAAAACAACAATAACACTAAAAAAAAATACCCATGCTTAATACAAACACTTTTTACGATTATTTCAGTCAAGTTTGCTTTGCCAGTAGTTCCTTTCGTGTCTTCAATGGAACAGCTGTGGCGGGCACTTTTGTTGTAAAATAAATTTTGTAGGTGAGGTGGATCGTTTATTTGAAGAGATGCGAGAGCAAAACTTCGATCTTCGGTTTTACTTGCCTAGTTCAAATATTCAAAACAATCGCAACAAATAGTTTGTGTGAGCCTATGAATTGAGAGCATAACGACAAATTTTATTAAAATATCATCCTCACTCCAAAGACTTTCTCGACAATGCTAATTTGTTGACACGATATGAGTGGGCAAATGATCGAGCCTGGGTACAAAAATAAACGACATGGCTCGCCAGGCTCTTGCTCAATTTGGTTAAAGCTTTGAAAATTGTCGGCGTTTTTCGCCGGAGTCTGGCTCGTTATGATTGGAGTGCAGAATAAAAATGCGAAAAAGTACGATCAACATTGATGCGCAGCGCTCTTTTGTGAGAAGTGGGCTAAATTGTCTAATCTCATTGTCTAACAATTTAAAATCATCTAAACAAAGTCTCGGGAGCCAGGATAACCACTGCACGTTGAGCAACCAACGAACAAAAAACCACGTGTAGAACAAAAAGCTTATAAATGATGATCAGTTATGCTAATAAAGCAGAAGCTACATTGTAATTTTGATAATACGTTCAATTGATTTACATTTTGTATTTCTTATCGACTGGCAGTCTAACAAGCGCGCACATGTTAAGAGTGAGCATTAACAATATTATTTTATGTTTAGTTTATTATTAAGTTTACTTAAACAAAAGGTTAAAGCTATGCAAAACTGACGAATAATAATTAAATCATCGTGCCACCTGATGTTAAAGTTATTTTTGATTTTTCGTAGTTGAAGAAACTTTCTTTTAACAAACTAAGTGTGATGATATTTTTTTGCTTTCAGCATAAAGGGGGTAAATTTGATTGCTCCAAAATTTTCTTCAAAATTCTTAAACGTTGCCGCGGTGTCTTGAAATATATGCAATCCGGTTGTCGATTCTTTCCTTTGTCATCAAAGGCGCACTAGTGCATCGTCGGGGTTACCAATTTTGGCAATTAGATGACAATTAAATTGATGGAAGTTTACTGATATGACGTTGATTTGAACAAACAGCAATACATCAAATACACACTTATTCCGAGTACAAAGGAACAAACATACTGATTGACAAGTAGGAATATCTGTCTGCATTTTTCGCTTGACTACTACAGCACCATTTTTACAACGTATAAATTTTTATAATGAACCGCCACAATCTTGCTATTTTACCAATCTGTATCAAGCATCTGCCTTCATATTGATGGTTGAAGGTACAACTTACCTAACCGCTGTGGAAGGTCTTCAAAGTTTTGTTTCACTTTTGTTGACTCTACGCAAACTGAAAATCTTCGACAACCAAGTTATGAGTTTTATGTCATCTTCTGCCCGCATTGTCAACAGTGTTATTTTAAAAGTGTTGAAAGGGTATTTATTCTGACAACAGCAGGTGCAAGATCTTTTACTTTGATGGTTGAAAGCTTCAAAAGTCGTTGATTTATGTAATAAAAATTTTTTGGTCCATTTGTAAGTCTGTGGTGATGCTTAATTTGGAATCAACTTGGAGAGTACACATTGACATAAAATTCTGCAAATAGGTTTAATGCTATTGTTGGTTGTTGCACGGAAACTGAATACCGCAGGATGTGGAAAGATAATGTTAATCAACAAGTATGAGCACTTTCCAACTTCTAAAGTCTTTAAATTTTCATTCTCATTGTTACGAATAAGGAAATTTGCCTTGTAAGCGTAGTTTTTGTATGTGTGTAAAGTGCTGTATTATTTGTTTGCTCGGCTACTGATTGAGAAAAAATAAGACCTTTTTTCCTCGCAATTGGATTTGCTGTAAGTACGCTTTTATTACGTCACAATTGTGTATGACATAATAAAATTCCAGATTGTTCTAGTGATTCTAGCTTCTTTAAAAAATTTCGATAACCGATTACATAACTGGAAATGCTTTTTTCTTTTTTCACGTGATTTCGCTCTAGCGTTTTCTGGATTGTTTTTTCAATTTATATATAAGGCGATGGGATTGTTTTTAGTGAGAGTAGTAGAGAAGTGTTGTAACGGGGAGAGAGAGATTGATTGGCAGAGTAAAGAAGGGCTATTGTTTCTTTGTGATAATTTATTGTGGATTCTGTGGACGTGGCGAGTATTAAGCAGTTATTGGTGAAATTAATTTTGGCGATTTTCTGATTGTGTGGTAAAGTGATTAATTCTGAGATCGTTGAGCGAAGAAGCTTGAAGTCGTGAAGTATTATTTCTGCGAATACATTATTCTGTTCTGAAGTGGAAGCCAATCTTTTCCAAGTTTTATTAAGTTGCAGTCAGACCTAATTATCAGAGCGATTATCATACGTTGCCTCAATTTTAAAAGAAATTTAGGATTGAGATAGAACCGAAAGTTCTATTATTATTATTAAAACGCGACATTCACTGCCCGCCATAAGAGCTGCATATAAGCGAAAAGCACGGTATAGTTTTGAGCTTGGTTCAAATTATCGATAATGTCATCTGGTACATTGCGAAAGTTTTGATTTAGAGTAGTTACAAAATCGGCAACTACCCTTTCTGAAACTGAACCGTTTAGCTAGCTCCCAATCACTCGTAAAAAGGAGTTGAGGCTTTTTGTTGCTCTATCCTAACAACATGTTTCAGATGTAATTAATTGCATTGGAGCAAACATATTTCTATTGCAGTGTTTCTTAACCTTTTTGGCGCTTGTACCCTTTAAAATTTTGTGAAATTTTTTTGTACCCCTAGACCTATCAAACAAACACCTACAAAATTACCGGTAAATATACAATCTAAAAATGAAATAAAACACAATGCAGCATGTTACCGGTGTATATTTATTAACCATAATATTGTTCACAACAAAACCAGTTTAGTGCAAAACCAATTCTGTCGGAACAAACAAGAAGCTATTTATTACGTCACAGTTAACTCTTTCTCATGACAAAAAATCATTCAGAAATGCAGATTTCAAAAAAGGCTTCAAAAATGTTTTTCTTATTTCAAATAACATTTAAAATAAATTTTTAGCAAATAGTTTAAAATAACCATTATTCTGACGCCTCATCTCGTACCCCCTGCTTTGGTGCTTTGTACCCCCAAGGGGTACAGTTACCCCCAGTTAAGAACCCCTGGTCTATTGCAATGATATTTTGAGTAAAGCTTCCTACTATTTCAACTTGTCATTTTTGCTATCCCGTCATAATCATTAATGCTTTATCATGATTTTAGTTTTGTCTTTGATTACTTCATGAATTGCCTTTGCAATTGGTTGACCATTCCCTGCTTCAGCGCTCACATGAAACAAATTTATTTCTTCAGGTTCTACAACAACCTTCTGGTGATCTCTTACAGAGTTTCGCATACATGAAGTAGCATTCATTTCTTTCGTCCCGAATGTTGCGTCTTTACTTTCATTTACGTAGCAACTGCTAGAACAATAGTGCTGTCACAGCCTAGTGGTCACAAGGTCTTACATGTATAGTAATGCAAGAGGCTAGCGATGCACATAGCAAAACTGCAGACAGTGACACTGTTTCGACCTATCAGGTCTCTTCAGTGCAGTTGGTGACCGACAAGAAGCTAGAGGCTTTTAATAAAGCATAGCTTAGACCACCACACTTGCGGGATCTATACTAGATCCACTTGGTGGATGGTCTGTCAGTACTCTGCGAAGCTGTATCACTCGTGAATGAGTGGCGGTTGTCGCAGTTGCTAGACTTAGCAGTTGCTAGACTTAGTGCACCTGCGACAACCGCCACTCATTCACGAGTGATACGGCTTTGCAGAGTACTGACAGACCATCCACCAAGTGGATCTAGTATAGATCCCGCAAGTGTGGCGGTCTAAGCTATGCTTTATTAAAAGCCTCTAGCTTCTTGTCGGTCACCAACTGCACTGAAGAGACCTGATAGGTCGAAACAGTGTCACTGTCTGCAGTGTCCAATTTCTTTCATCTAAACCAGTGGATCTCAACCGGGGTCCACATGGATCCCTAGAGCCCATGTAATATTAGTCACTAGGAGTCCACCCATCAGTCGATGGCAAGAACAAACAAAGATGATTGTTCTTATGTCCAATAGCTATGAAGGGGTCCACCAAGAAAAAAAAGAAGGGAAAAGGGGTATATGGGTAAAAAAAGATCGAGAACCACTGATTTACACAATCATAAAGCCGAGAAAACCTCAATATTAAAATAAACGACTTGAAACTACCAAATGATAAAACCCCTAAATACCTTGGGGTGTACCTGAACAGACCCTTAACCTACCAGAAACATCTGGAAGAAAGTGCTAACAAACTGAAAAAGAGAAACTTCTTAATACGAAAGCTAACTGGAACAACTTGGGGTGCCTCACCAACTGTACTGACTCCAGAACTATGCTATAGTATTGCTGAATACTGTGTTCCTGCCTGGGGTTGCAGCTCACACACACCAAAAATCTACATTCAACTATACCAGGCAATGAGAATCAAAATAGGCACTATGAAATCTACTCCACTTCCTTGGATATCAACTCTAAGCTTCATTGCAGCACCACACCTTAGAAAAAAATTGGCAACCCAGAGGCAACATAATCAGTTCAATTCCACTGAAATCGAGACTCTATTCAAACAAATAATGAAAGATTAAGTCCCAACAACCACTAGACTAAAATCGAGACGACCCTTCGACTCTACATGAATAAATGATTTCAACTTCCAAGAGAAATGGAAACAAGAATGGTAAGAAAACATCCCCACTGGAAGAAACCTTGTTGAGAATCCAACGTATTCACAACCCAGCTTCCACTTACTAACTAGAAAACAATGGACAACAACCAACAGAATCCAAACATACCTTGGCAAAACAGCTGTAAACCTACATAAATGGGGCTATAAGGATTCTCCCACATGCTCAAAACATCATGCCACTCCACAAGACATGGTCACATAGTACTCTACTGCCCAAGCACATCTTAACTGAGAGGATATGCAGCGATCCATGAGATAAAAGTGGATTTCATCAACTGGCCAGATGACACTGGTTTAGAGGTGAAAAGGAAGATCTGCCATATGATACTACTACTACTTCTATTTTGATTTTGGTTAAAAGTAAACATAGTTTTCTAAAGACAATGGCGCCACCTTGGCCTTTTTTGGAGGAATCGGGTGCTCCCACTGCATGGATTGCTGTTTGGCTTCTTGATCAGAGTGATGAACCCAACATTCATCTTAGGTAAGCTAACGCTCAACAAAATCATCTGGATCTGCTTCACACATTGCCACAATTACCTTGCCTACCTACATCACAAGTCTTGTAAACTTTTTATCAGGTGTCAAAAGCCAGGGCACCCATCAAGCCAAAACCTTTGACAAGCCAGGTTCCTCACAAAAAATGTTCTCAACTCGTTCATGGGAGATGCCCAAAACATTAGCTATGTGCAAAAGGAACAGTGTGTAGAACAAGCCGACAAGCTTGCTTGATGTGTCCTTGGGCAATGCATTAAACAAGATGCCTCCATCTTAATATGGCAAACAGGTAGTGGGACCAAGCAGTCTACCAGTCATGGTGGCCCAGTCTGACAAAAGACATGTAAACAGATCATGAGCTCGTATGCATAAATGAATGAGTGAATGGTGATGTACTGTTGCCTCCTCTTTTCTATGCATATTCTTATGAAGCATGTGCCCTCAAGCAAATTCGCTTTTATTGTTTGCTTCCATTAAATCTTTACAGTTTTTGTTTGGGTTCATATTAACCCCATGATGCTAAGCGCGGATTGGTAATACTTCAAACACTTCAAGAATGTTGAAGCAAATTGTTTGCAGGTGAATAATGTAGTCAGAATCTTCTCCAACTGTGCAAAAACCATCCAACATCATCTATCAGGGTGCAAGAATTGCTATGTTTGTCCAAAACCAAAGAATAAAATGTACAGTTTTACCTACAGTAGATGTCACATCACCTTTAGCAACAAACACTGCATGTAAGGAATGTTATTGTTCTGGAGTAAAACAATATATAAAACAAGCAATAAGAAAATGCTTGTTATTGATGTTTCGTTTGGCAGATACACCAAGCTTAATCAGAAAAAACAGTGCTCAAAGGAATTTTTCTAAACTGATAAAATTTAAAACGCCATATTTTTTCTTGTTTTCATTACAGCAATTGTATCTTCCAACCTTTCTAATATATTGTCAGAAGCTTATTAATGTATCATCTATTGCTTACAGCCATGTCATTATTTGTCATGTTTTTGTTCAGCCTAGATACTGGTCAATCTTGTTTATAGTTAGCCCAGGTTTATCTATTTTTAGCGTTTTAAAGTTTGTTAGTTGAGAAAACTGATCGTGTTATTTGGTAATTTTTACTGCTCGTGCACAGGGTTGGAATTCTACTCAAAGCAGTGTTTTTTCTGATGAAGATTGATGTATCTTCTGAGCAAAAGGTTGATAGATGAGCATTTTTATATTGCTTGTTTTATTGGCAATATTCTTTCACACTGTCAGAACAATAACATTCCTTACAGTGTTTACAATACTTTGTGTACAAGATATATTCATGATTATGCAGTGTTTCAAACACTGCATGATGGCCTGTAATTAGTGTCAGCAGTAAATAATTTGTTATTGATACGTTTATCTACTAATTGATCATATATTGAGCATCTATTCTGATGTTGAAAGCTCATTTTGGTGGTGTAATCACATTGATTTGCAGGTACCATTATTGTAATTTTTTTTGCAGTGCCGGAGTGGGGTTAAATAAAATAGA